>CM035096.1:89285498-89906957 GCA_020205505.1 Panax japonicus | reverse complement strand
GATCATCCTTACAATTATGTTAGGTAGTTCAAATACCTGTCGGTTGTCGGTCTAACCCCGAAAACTAATGCATCTAAAGACACGGCGTTAAGTATGGATCATTCTTTTATATATATTGGTCGAAAATAGTTAACCGGTTTGGATTTATGTTTCTTTTTAAAAATATGGTTCCAAATTTTACCCAACTTAAATAAATAATATTGTAGAGTAAGTCACTTTACGATTGTAGAGTAGTCACTCTTACCTTAAAAACTTAGAGCTAATTTTTAGATCGTAGAGCGACTACTCTATGATTTTAAGATGACTTAACTCTACGATCGTAGACTGTGTAAATTTGAAACTTACACAGCTGTGCAGTTCTATTTTTTTCTTATATATATACATATGATAGAAATGTAAATGCATAACAAATATTGACTCAATAATTCTCCAAGTCTTCACCTGATTGTTTTTTTTCCCTTTAAATTCATTAATGTAATTGTAGACTTTTTTTTATTGAAAGCAAGTCCAAACCATTTTCTGCAATACTGGGGTGAGCCCAGTGGAGACGAAATTAATAAATTGTTGAGGTGCCATTATTCTGATAAAATTAATACAAGGTGGCTGGTAGTTAGTTTGGCATTTATGAAAGTGTAAGGAAGACAGCCCATGGTTTTGATTATGTTAGTAGTAGTACTACACCAATTTATGTCAGGGTGAGGAAAGGAGGAAGCTGCTATTTCTGTTAGGTTTGGTTAGGTTGAAGTTGAACCCCCCAGATCTATCAAACTACCCTATTCTATTACTGGTATGTGGGTTTAATTGTTCTTTTCTCCCTACAAACTTTCAACAATAATTTATAATTTGGCAACAAATATCTGTTTTTATTTTTATTTTCCTCACCCTCTTGTTTTTTTCTTTCAATTAAGTCCTAAATAAAGAATGATAATATAAAATGAGACAAGTTCCTGAACAAATTGGCAGCTCATCAGTAAATCTTGAAAATTTTGGTGCAAGAATAGAGTAGTGTAGCATTGGAGTGAAGACTGTTTGATATTTATGGCTCTGTTTGTTTAGATATTTTCAAAAGTGTGCATTTAATGGCCATAGGAAGGAGATGATATCCTTGCAAAAAAATGGAGTATTTTTATTAGGACAAACAGGGAATAATAGTAGTAATACATACTACTACTACTACTATCAATTCTTAATTGTCATGTCCCCAGTCCCCATAATGCAAAACTTTAAAGTAAAGTCTGATGTAGCATTAATTAATTGTACTGTAATTTACATTCACACCAAATATGAATTGCCTCAATAACTCTTTATTTCTCCATCTTCATTGCCTTTCCCCACCCCCTTCAAAATCTTAATCAAGGAAGTGAGTTGAGTAACTCTTAGGGACCACATGAATTATATATATATATAAATTCACCCTTTTATTTTACATATCATGTGTTGAGATGTGATTATTTGGGTCTAGCCATGGTGCATCTCAGTCTATTTAATAGTCCGGATTTGATGATGGCTCATATGTATTTATTGTGATAGTGGAAGAGTCCTTATTAAAATATGATTGTATTTCCTTATTTGGAGGGATAAGGAGTCCTTCTCCTAGTTGGATGCGGGTGGGGTGACTTCTATATATATGGCTACAACCTAAAGTTGAAGGATAGAAGGGCACAAGAGATACAACACAAATACACAACTTGTACTCCCAATATTATTATAGTGAATTACTCTCTCCGTAATTTTTTCTCAATTGAGTTTCCACGTAAATTTTGTGTTCATACTTTATATTCCTTTATTTTATGTTCATGCGAGTGTATTTCGTTAGTGTACAAAATTTGGCGTTAACACCATGTTCACCCCTTTTAGCGACGGACCGGGCGACGGTTTAGCCCGTCTCTATATCAGAGAATTATAGCGACAGCATATAGCGACGGATCGAACCGTCGCCGGACCGAACCGTCGCTTTATATGCAAGCTCAGATCTTTTTCGTGTGTGTGTGTGTGTATATATATATATATATATATATATATATATATATATAGAGAGAGAGAGAGAGAGAGTGTAATATCCCGAAAAAAAAAATTAATAATATTAAATTTATATTCTTAAAACATATTGTTTGGACTTTGTCTTTATTTGGGTCAAACTAGTTATTTAATTTTTGTGGGCTAATAAATATTAATAAGTGATGGGTAAATTAATTTAGTACAATTTGGGCTTTTAAAATTTATTGGGTTTAAATTATATTTGTGGGTAATAATAAATCCTATTTAAATTAGGAGAGTTAATATTTAATAAATTAATAACTAAACCTAATCTTCCTCATATATATTTTGTTACGAATTGGTGGAGAGAAAAGAGAAAGAAAGAAGGGAGCCGCCATTCAAGAACTTCTTGGTCCATTCATGGGAGAATAGGAAGTAATAGAAAATTCAAGATAACATTAATTAGGTGTGTACCATTTATTTGTTATTTGTTTTTTTTATATATATAATGATGTTAAGATATCATGTGTTCATTCTTTCTGAAGAGCATTGATAGGTTGTATGGAAAGGGATTGGCATAACAATTAATATATATACATATTAGCGCAATCATAAATAATATAAAATTTATTTATTAAAAATGATTCATTCTCCTGTTGGAATTTTTTTCATGAAGTACTAATTTGAATAAGCTATATTGTATATATGCATGCAGATTTTTAAAGTGGTATTACAGTAATACTTCTAGGATGTCACCTCTAATCCTATACCAAATTACAAGACTCACTTATAGCTAAATAGTATTTAATTAGAGTTTGAATGTGATGATACTTTAGGTAATTTGAAAATGGATTATACATTATATTTGAAACGGAGAGAAGTGAGTGAATCTGTTGCATAATTAGTCTCATGAAAGAAATATGTGTACTTTTTAATAACAACAACAGTAATTATAATTCGGTAATTATACTTTTATTCATTTTTTTATTAGTTCGGACGGAGGGAATTTAAAGAGTTACATTTGGAATATAAATTTTGGAGTATTAATAATTGATAAAAGGCGATGATTAAAGGCATATTAAATAGATTATGAATTATTTTAGAATTATTAGTTTGGATTGTTTTTAATTTGAGGTGAATATGTTTAGGTTGTGAATGACGTTTCGTATTTGATATCGTTGACATTTGAGGGTAAGATTTGGTGGAGTGTGCTATAAATGGGTTTGAAAGTATCAGGTACGGATTCCGTACTCTTTCAGCGACATTCTTGTTAAATTTGATTTGTTCGTTTTGTCGCTTGTTCGAATTTCGTTATTATTTCACATAATTGTTTCTTGTGAAATAAGTATATTAGTTTCATTTTGGAGTTGATTCATATAACTCGCATTTGTACTCTTTGAATGAGGTTATCATGTCTAATATTTATTTCGATAATTATAGAGCGGTACATGTTGCTACCTTCCTTTTGAAACCTTGTGATTATAATTTGATTTGGTTCAACATGTACATATAGAACCCTTTTGTTGGTATTATGTCGCATGTGTTGTGACATGGTATTTTGTTAGAATATACTGTAGGGTATACCTGAGCTATAACCACCTGTGGGGGTACCACAGGCATGTCGTCTTGGCACGAGAGACATGACACTTTCCGTGGCGGTGTGATTAGTCCACGGCGTCTCCATTTTGAGCTCCGGAGTAAATGGGCCATTTGGTGTTTTGTTGTGGGAGGCGTATGGGTTAACCCTAGTTTTCTGTTCTGCGGATTGGTGATGTTGTGCCAAACACACCTATCCGATTTGCATACATTTGGATTCGCGGTCCAATGTGTGACTTGCTTGTGTGGCATCATTTGACTTGCCTGTGTGGCATGGTTTTGACTTGCCTGTGTGGCATCATTTGACTTGCCTGTGTGGCATTATTTTGACTTGCCTGTGTGGCATTGTTTTGACTTGTCTATGTGACAAGATATATTTCTGAGCTCAATCGGTATGAAATAACCCCAGCCATTTGTTTCAGCCTATTATTTTATTGTGGTAGTTTTGTGGTAGTTTTATTCTGTTGGTTCAAATATATTCTATTCAAATCTTCAGATATTTTATTTTTGTCAGAGGCAATATTTTGTCTATGTTAATTTCGTATTTCAGTTGTATATCTTTTGTATCTTTATATCCGTACTGGGCAATTGGCTCATGCTGTGTTTTTCTTCCGGCAGGTTTGCAGGAGTGATTCAGGGCTAGTTAGTGTGATGAGAGAGTTGCCTTTGACCATCTAGGTTGTTTTGAATTTTAAGTTTTGATTATTTTGACTCTATTTGGAGAATTGTATTTAGTACGCTATTAATGGATCACCACTATTAATGTTTTGAGGTTATTAGTGCTCTGTTTTCTTATTTTGAGGTTTGTTGTGCTTTGCACGTAACCTCCCTTTCCTTTTCGGGGAGGGGGTGTTACAGAGATGGTATCAGAGCTTAGGTTCTTTCTTGTAGAAAACCTATTTAGGTTTGACATGTGAGTTATGGGTAAATCACTGGGTAGACGTCGTAGGAATTTTAGTCGATTTTGTTCTTTGTTTAGTTGGTCTTGATTTTGACCAAGTGTCATTCTCTCCTCGAGTTGTAGTTAATTTCAGAAATGTGATATACATTGTTAAGATTATTATTGTTATGCACTGGAGCAATAATATTAGTTAAGGATTGTGATTGGATATCATTAAGAAGAATAAATACGTGATTGCGTTTATGATTGGATATTTTGTACAGTTAAGAAAGGATTATATGATTATGATGTGAGGATTTGTATAAGCGAGTTTTTGATATTGGAAAATTATTTGTTAGAGTTGTTTTGGTGACAATTTATTATGATCTTAGAATTGAGGATTTGATTTTGATGATGATTTTGTTTATGTTAAGCTTGTGGATAATTTGAGGTATGTGTATTGATGTGATACTATGATAAAGTGAAAACTATTAAGTATAGATGATTTCTTGTAATTTGAGTTGTTGATATTCGAGGTAATTAGATTAATCTTTTGGAGTTGATGATCAATTTTGTGGTTATTTCCTAGTAGAATATTGGAGTTATGTCCTATGAAGTTTATTTGTGATAGTATGAGGAGACATTGAAATTTATTGAATTAAGAATTGCATTAAGAGAATGATTGATTCATTGAATGATTAGATATATAATAAGTGATGAATCTTTAAGAGATTTTGAAAGCTATAGTGTGCTTATTCAGATAGTAGGATATATGATTTGGAGTTGGTATGGTGATGAAGAGATCTTAGTAGTAATATATTTTTGGTGTAATATTATTTGAGAATTAATTTGATTTGAAGTTATGATATTTTGAAACTCTTAAGGACTTAGGAGAGTTGGTGATAAAGAGATTTTAGTAGTATATTCTTTGGTGTAATATTATTTGATGAATAGTTTAAATGGAGGATGAGATATTTTGAAGCTTTTGAGGACTTGGGTAGAGTTGGTAATATAGTTTGCATAGTTGTTTTGTTTATCTGATGTCTTTAGAGTTTTGTATGAATTTATGTAAAATAAATCAAAAAAAAATAATTTGTTAAATCTTTGTTATGTGTGGAAAAAAAAAAATCACAAATTGAAGATTATTTTAAATATTTTGGGTATTCGAATCGTATTTAAATGAAAAGAAATTTTTGTGTGATTTCGAATTATGTTCCGAAGAGTACGTACGTTGCAAGAATGAAACTCAAAGATATTAGCGATAGCCGCACCAACAGTGGATCATGTGATTTAACGCGAAGAACCTTACCAAAGCTTGACACGGTAGCTGACGAATCTTTTACGAGTACGTGGACAATTGTGTGGACTGACTTACCCGCGTTAATCGTTATAAATGGTGACGCTACGTCGTAACTAAATTTATTTATTTATTTTGGTAGCTTATTTGAATTCCGGGGACGGAATCCTTTTTAAGGGGGAGGTAATGTAATATCCCGAAAAAAAAAATTAATAATATTAAATTTATATTCTTAAAACATATTGTTTGGACTTTGTCTTTATTTGGGTCAAACTAGTTATTTAATTTTTGTGGGCTAATAAATATTAATAAGTGATGGGTAAATTAATTTAGTACAATTTGGGCTTTTAAAATTTATTGGGTTTAAATTATATTTGTGGGTAATAATAAATCCTATTTAAATTAGGAGAGTTAATATTTAATAAATTAATAACTAAACCTAATCTTCCTCATATATATTTTGTTACGAATTGGTGGAGAGAAAAGAGAAAGAAAGAAGGGAGCCGCCATTCAAGAACTTCTTGGTCCATTCATGGGAGAATAGGAAGTAATAGAAAATTCAAGATAACATTAATTAGGTGTGTACCATTTATTTGTTATTTGTTTTTTTTATATATATAATGATGTTAAGATATCATGTGTTCATTCTTTCTGAAGAGCATTGATAGGTTGTATGGAAAGGGATTGGCATAACAATTAATATATATACATATTAGCGCAATCATAAATAATATAAAATTTATTTATTAAAAATGATTCATTCTCCTGTTGGAATTTTTTTCATGAAGTACTAATTTGAATAAGCTATATTGTATATATGCATGCAGATTTTTAAAGTGGTATTACAGTAATACTTCTAGGATGTCACCTCTAATCCTATACCAAATTACAAGACTCACTTATAGCTAAATAGTATTTAATTAGAGTTTGAATGTGATGATACTTTAGGTAATTTGAAAATGGATTATACATTATATTTGAAACGGAGAGAAGTGAGTGAATCTGTTGCATAATTAGTCTCATGAAAGAAATATGTGTACTTTTTAATAACAACAACAGTAATTATAATTCGGTAATTATACTTTTATTCATTTTTTTATTAGTTCGGACGGAGGGAATTTAAAGAGTTACATTTGGAATATAAATTTTGGAGTATTAATAATTGATAAAAGGCGATGATTAAAGGCATATTAAATAGATTATGAATTATTTTAGAATTATTAGTTTGGATTGTTTTTAATTTGAGGTGAATATGTTTAGGTTGTGAATGACGTTTCGTATTTGATATCGTTGACATTTGAGGGTAAGATTTGGTGGAGTGTGCTATAAATGGGTTGAAAGTATCAGGTACGGATTCCGTACTCTTTCAGCGACATTCTTGTTAAATTTGATTTGTTCGTTTTGTCGCTTGTTCGAATTTCGTTATTATTTCACATAATTGTTTCTTGTGAAATAAGTATATTAGTTTCATTTTGGAGTTGATTCATATAACTCGCATTTGTACTCTTTGAATGAGGTTATCATGTCTAATATTTATTTCGATAATTATAGAGCGGTACATGTTGCTACCTTCCTTTTGAAACCTTGTGATTATAATTTGATTTGGTTCAACATGTACATATAGAACCCTTTTGTTGGTATTATGTCGCATGTGTTGTGACATGGTATTTTGTTAGAATATACTGTAGGGTATACCTGAGCTATAACCACCTGTGGGGGTACCACAGGCATGTCGTCTTGGCACGAGAGACATGACACTTTCCGTGGCGGTGTGATTAGTCCACGGCGTCTCCATTTTGAGCTCCGGAGTAAATGGGCCATTTGGTGTTTTGTTGTGGGAGGCGTATGGGTTAACCCTAGTTTTCTGTTCTGCGGATTGGTGATGTTGTGCCAAACACACCTATCCGATTTGCATACATTTGGTTTCGCGGTCCAATGTGTGACTTGCTTGTGTGGCATCATTTGACTTGCCTGTGTGGCATGGTTTTGACTTGCCTGTGTGGCATCATTTGACTTGCCTGTGTGGCATTATTTTGACTTGCCTGTGTGGCATTGTTTTGACTTGTCTATGTGACAAGATATATTTCTGAGCTCAATCGGTATGAAATAACCCCAGCCATTTGTTTCAGCCTATTATTTTATTGTGGTAGTTTTGTGGTAGTTTTATTCTGTTGGTTCAAATATATTCTATTCAAATCTTCAGATATTTTATTTTTGTCAGAGGCAATATTTTGTCTATGTTAATTTCGTATTTCAGTTGTATATCTTTTGTATCTTTATATCCGTACTGGGCAATTGGCTCATGCTGTGTTTTTCTTCCGGCAGGTTTGCAGGAGTGATTCAGGGCTAGTTAGTGTGATGAGAGAGTTGCCTTTGACCATCTAGGTTGTTTTGAATTTTAAGTTTTGATTATTTTGACTCTATTTGGAGAATTGTATTTAGTACGCTATTAATGGATCACCACTATTAATGTTTTGAGGTTATTAGTGCTCTGTTTTCTTATTTTGAGATTTGTTGTGCTTTGCACGTAACCTCCCTTTCCTTTTCGGGGAGGGGGTGTTACAGAGAGAGAGAGAGAGAGAGCAGAGCAGGCTGGTGGCTTGCATTTATGAGAAAATATAAAGAGAAGATGGTCTTGTATTTATGTTAGTACGTATATAAATTAATATCAGGATGAGAATCAGAGGAGGCTAGCTTTAGCTTATAATGCAGATGCAGGATGGTTGAACCCCAGTGGAGCGATCCACATTATTTTGCCAGATAAAAATTAAGTTTAGAGGATTACAATATTATTAAAATACGTAGAGAGATTCATCAAAATATCCAATGCTCCTCCCCTCTCACATTATTGAATTGAATTGTGTTGTGTTATGTTATGTTTGCGAGAGGACACCATACAATTAGGCACTATAAAATATGATTATGGGTTAGTTTTGATTTATAAAATTTGATTACGATTCTATTTAAGAATTAAATTACATTATTTACTTTTAATATGGGTCGTGTGGGTTAGAACCTTATAAATATAAGTCGACTCATATTTCAAATTTCAAGCTTATCATTATTATGGTCCAATTAAATAAATTATTTATGATATTTAATTTCTATATATTCTTTCACCTTCTATCTATAATATTTTATACATTTTTCCTCTCTAAAAATTTTTATACGCTCAATTATATATATATATACTACTATTAATGTTGGTCAGTCCGGATCAAGTGCATACCCCTTATCTTACTCACCCGTGCTTACCCCTCTTTAGGCGACGGTTTTGGTCATACAATCGTCGTCTATACTTTTAGCGACGGACAACATATAGTGTCGCTAAAAATGTAAACGACGGTTGTATGACCGAAACCGTCGCCTAAAGATGGGTAAGCACGGGTGAGTAAGATAATGGGTATGCACTTGATCCTTGCTCTAATGTTGATAATCATCACCAACTTTAATTTGGATGTGACAAAACTCAATTCATCCATATATACTACTATTAGTGGAGAAACGTCACTACGAAGTTAATTTTAGTCAATTATTAATATAGTGTCGACACGCAGACGAGATATTATCTTTTCTTTTGCGTGTCAACACTGTATTGGTTAATTGACCAACTCATGGATCCCTATTACTGATGTTCTAAATTATAATTTTTTTCCAAAAAATTCTATATGAACACAAGTGTATTTGAATTTCACTTATTTATATTTGAACTTTCAATAATGAATAAAAATAAAAATAAATAAAATTTAAATATATTTATATGGGACCGCCCTAGAAGAACTCTTTCTTTTCACTCTCACAAGTCTTACAAGTATTAATGCATTGTACTAGCAAGCTACGTTAGACAAATGCATGCTCTCTATCAGAATAATGGAGTCATAAGAATTTGTATTACATTATACTGGATCTCTCTGTCTAAACAAATAAGTTGGTAAAATTTGGGTCGAAAATAGTTTATTCGGTTTAGACCTATATGTTTTTTTAAAAAATATGAGTTCAAATTTTATACAATTTAAATAAATAAAAATAATTAAGCAACCCAATTAATAGAAATTGATCTAATAGTTAACTAATTAAATTGTCAGGTCTACACACAAGAATAGTTTATTAATAGAAATTGACCCGGGTTAAATTTAGGTCAAAAATAATTTATTTTATGCTATAACGACAGTTTTGTTCGCTGTCGGTTCGTTTTTTTATTCCTTTAATTCACTAGAGAGTAGAGACCCATATATATACATATATACACTTGCATAACCCTGACTTGTTCTTATTCTTTCATATTGACCAGACATGATTATAACCAGACACCTCATGCAATCCATTACTTGTTCTTATTCTTTCAGAATTGCCCTTCAAACAATCCTATCCTATCCTATAAAAGCATGACTGAGCCCATGACTAGAAGAGTATTATATATAATATTCATTGTTTCTTGATTCACAAAGAATGAGATGGATTTAACTAACCGCTTACTTCGAATGCACACCGGTGGGCGGGCCATAGAAATGCTCACGAACCCATTTCTCTCCCTTCATTCTCTCTCCCCACTTTTCAAATTTTTTTTTATTTTTATAACAAAAGTGTCGCCGTAGATGTATAGCAACGATAAAAATTATTGCTATAAGTTATGTAACGACACTTTTATTGTAAAAATAACATTTGTTGTTGTAGATTTAACAATTTTCTTACATGGAATGACTTCAAGTTTCTGAAAGTATGTTGAATTTGGGATCAGAGGAGGATTTTATGAGGAAATGGTGATGAAACTAGAGAAGAATTTAGGGGAGTGGTTAGTATGATAGGTTAATTTTGTTCAATTGACCAATACAGTGTCGACACGTAAACCGGACATGTAAGCCGAAAAGTGATTTCTCTATACATGTCAACACCGTGTGATAACCCGATTCAAAATTTAGTATATAATCAGTAATTTTACACCACTAACAACAATATTCAGTTCACAAATCCCCCACATCATATTCTGTAGGTGCATCATTTTACTTACAAAACTGTTCCCAATTACCATAAACTGATTCTGCAATCTCTCTCTGAGTTGTACAAGGACTTGAATTCAATATTCCAATCTCCTTGCTTTTGTTGTTGCTCTTCCTACTTCACTCCTTATTCTGTCAAATAATTCTGAGATCCCTGCAACCAAAAATGTAGTGATTCATGTGGTCACTAATCTTCTGCACACTATTCATCAAAGCTGCATTTTCAACCATGTTAGAAGAAAGAAGCACCATAAGCAACAACTTTATTGGAAGACGGATTAGATTTCAATTTCCGGTAATATGGTTATACAACATTTACATTACACAGATTCAAAACATCAGAGGGAAGGGAAGGGAAGGGAAGGGAAGGGAAGGGAGGGGGGGGGAAAACACAGAAAATCCCCGAACGTCTACAGTCATTTCTGATTCTTGCTATTCAATTTTTTCTCTCTGCATCAAAGAATTAATTAGGGCTAACACCTTCTCTCATCTCTCGAGCCAACCACCGGATAGATGGCAGCACAGCACAAAATGTCCCGACAAGGTATACTGCAATGGATACAATCTCAGGAGTTACCAAGTTCCACGGGTGCGGCACAAGGGGATAAAGTTTTTGCAGGTAGATTTATCCCAGCCCCTCTGAGGGACAAAGTAGGGCCTTTTAATGAGCTGGCTCTGCTCACAAGATTTGAATCTAGAAACACAACTATAACCGTGATATCATCATGGAAATGCCGCCGAACCCCACGGTCAACCTTCTTCAAATCAGAGTACCGCATCTCTCTCTTCTTTGCTGCTTCCTGCAAGGCAGTTTTCACAAGCCTTCGAGCAATTCCCTGCATCAAGAAATCACATAATTTCCAGCTTAATCCTACCATGACTTAGAAGTATCAAACTGGGAGTCAATATGCTTTCTATATTCCAGATAACTTGCGCACGAATGTCCAATGAATATCCAATTCTATCAAAGTTCTCATTCACAGCCAAGGTCACACCATATGTCCATAACATGGACCAGAGCACCAAATGTGATAGTAAAAATAAACACATGGTCAAGCATGAGGAAGAAGGCAAATATTGGTGCACTCGAGAGCTATATGTTATCAAAGAGGAAAGAATTATAAAATAGTTCAATAATAAAAAGGTTTAATTTCAAGACTGAAGGTGCCAATATGATACTACGACATACAATTGCAGTCAACTATTCATAAGAGGCAGAAATATAAACCGTTGAAGTTAGAACCACCGTCTTCGCTGCATGGAGTTTACAAAATTACATAATGTAATCAAGATAAACTAATCAGAAAATTGTACGGGCAATCAGAATAAAAGTTATAACTTATGACACATCAAATGGAGGATCACGTAACAAATTGCACCAAGATTATTCATGTAAATACTGCAAATACATGTGTAAGATACTAGCACGCAACAATATAGGATAACAGTATGATAAGCAAATCAAGATAAGAAATCACCGGTGATTAACTTGGTATCTACGATGAGTTCAGCAGTTGAAAATTACTCCCTCCGTTCCACAAAATGAGTCCCAATTGAATTTTTTGCAAAAATAAAGGATATATTTTCCTTCCAGATTTATCCCTAAAACTAGTGAGTGTTGGTTTAGTAGTAGTGGCATGTTAATGAAATTGTGATATTAAGGTTAAGGACATTGCGTCATTTACTACTATAATCAATTGGAATGTTGAAACAACCCGGGTCAAATCCCGAGTCCGGAACAAATCTTGGGTCAAATCCCAAGTCCGAATCGAATCAAATCCATCCAAATAAGGCCTCAAACCACTGGCCCAATAGTATCTTCTTGGGTCATCTAGCCCACCACAGGCTCCCAAAAGGTCATGACTTGAAGGTACTATTGGTAGTTACTTAATTCCTCATATACAGACAAATTTTCCCCCTATCTTTCGATGTGGGACTGGGGTGTTACAAACTCCCCCACTTAAATTTCTGACGTCCCCGTCAGAACCGATCACACACACGGCCCAAAGATCTTTGCCTCTCTAGCCATTGTGAGATAATACCGGCTGGCTTCGTGTCCTCACCTCCGGACCTCCATCTCTCCATTGTGGGATAATACCACCAGCCTTCGTGTCCCCACCTCCGGCAACCCGATCGGATGACCCGACCCGAGCTTTCGAGAGTCGGCTCTGATACCATATGAAACAACCCGGGTCAAATCCCGAGTCCGGAACAAATCTTGGGTCAAATCCCAAGTCCGAATCGAATCAAATCCATCCAAATAAGGCCACAAACCACTGGCCCAATAGTATCTTCTTGGGTCATCTAGCCCACCACAGGCTCCCAAAAGGTCATGACTTGAAGGTACTATTGGTAGTTACTTAATTCCTCATATACAGACAAATTTTCCCCCTATCTTTCGATGTGGGACTGGGGTGTTACAAATGTACTCCTTTTTTGGACCCAAAAAAAATAGCAAATTGAAATCTTTGCGGAACAGAGGGAGTAGTAAATTAGTGCATCATGCTCAACTTTAGTAATCAGAACTTCAATTTTTAAGAGAGATGTTTTTGTTAAAAATTCATTTAACTAAAGAAGATTTCTATACTACACAGAAAGATTAAAATCTTACATTATGAGGGTTATTTTGTACTATATCAACTGCCTCCTGATTGCTAAGGTGCTCCCAGAGACCGTCAGAAGCAAAAATGAGAAACTGATCATGTGGCTGGAGTTCATGCACTGAAATTGCAGGATCAGAGCTCAATATTGGCCTTCTTAAAGGTTCACGAAGACGAAACTTGGCATACAAAGGCTCCCTGTTAAATTCAGCTTTTTTAAGATATACATCACCGATAGATCTAGAAATCTGCAAAACCAATCCAGACAACAAGAAATAAATTCCATATACTATTACAAGTTAGGTCACACAATTTAGAAAAAAACAATAAGAAATCATTTTTCAAGTATTTAAACTCCCATAAAGTTGGTTTTCCAAACAATTGACAAGGAATCATCACCAAAAAGACTAACTTTATTTTTGCAAACTGGTAATCTAACGATTGATGAAAGCAGGCAGAAATACTATAACCCCATTTGTTCTTTCATTTGAATTGAATTCCAATCATGTCTCAGTTATAAACCTTGCATTTCAACAGGTGTTCTGAGAAACCCTCTACGCTGATACAGACATAAAATACCATCTATGGCAAACTTCTGAAAGGGTTGGAATAGGTATCAGCAATGTCCCCTTCCATGGTTTTTTATGCATTAAAGAAGAACATTATTCAAGGCTTCCGAGGCTTTTGGCCACATTCTGTAGTCAAATGGAACAGATCCCAAATTGCTAGGATCTTGGAAGTTTTCTTATGTTAATAATTTGGCTTGTTCATTGAAATATATTGGCACAAACCAGAGAGCCATCACTGAAAATAAAATACATGAATGAGTACAGAAATAATGTTTGGAAGAAAGTACGACATTTGTCAAACAGGTCTTTTTGAATATGATCCAGTTGGACAAGGAACTTCCCTTCGTTTAGTCCTAATATAGAATAGAAGTAACTTCTCTCACTTTCATTTGACATTCCCATTCTTTACATTCATATGTATCCATGTAAATGCTTTCTTAAGCTAATTTCAATCGATGAACAAGTTGGTAATAGTCTTTGATGCATGGATTTCGGGTTCGACATATGATATGGGGAGTTGCATAATGTGGGGATTCGGATTCAACGTATAGGAATTCGGCAGTTCGCAAGTATCAAGAAAATAGAGATTCGGCCGTTCGACACATTTAAATAGTAAATAAATTTATACTAATAAACGCAGACATATTTGAGATGATTACCTGATGGTCTAACTTATTTCAAAAATTCCACAAATGGTTTTGAATTAGAAAAACACAAATGATAACAAATATCAGCATATTAGGAAAATAATAAATAAGCATACTTGGCTAATAATAAATATCAGCCAATTAGGTAAATAATTAGTATCACATATTTGGTTAATAATAAATACCAATATGCATGACATCATTTTCAGATAAAAACTTAGGTTAACAACAATTACCCCAAAATTTATCAATCACTAAACCAAGTCAAGTAATAAATAACCAAGGAATTAAATTAGAAAAGAAACAATTTCTTTTTTCAGCGAAAATGAAACCAACGGAACAAAATAGCAAACCATAAAGTGACAAATACAAACAAATTACTGGTCGCGAAAGAGAAGAAAGCAGAAGTGAAATAGAAGGGAGAACAAGAGAGAAGAAGAGAGAAGAGGAAGTGAAGCCCCCTGATATCTCCGTGAAGGAAGCACTTGCTGCAAGTCGCTACCAGTTGCTGTGAATGGTTCGTGGTACAGAACAACTAATCGATCAGGGTTTGGGGTATGTCCAATCATTTTTCATTTCTTTTGTTTAAGAAATTACAAAATTATAAAATCATACCCTCGACGAATCTCAAAATCGAATCAATGTGAATAATCATGACATAAACTCACACTGGAATGTTTTTGGGTCAACAATTCGCAGATTCTTCGTTGACTAAATTCCCGCGCGAATCAACATGAATCTAGCCACCTAGGAGAATTCGAATACCAGCAAAACCCAGTCAGCAGTTAGCTGGTATCTGGCTGAATCCATTCTTCCCAGGCAATAGCAGACCATAAAGAAAAAAATACTATTCTAAAACATATCGCAGTTTCATCCATTTCACTTTGACATAGTGAGATACTCTCAAACCTCATTCTCTCCTAGATGATTAATCCAACAAACAGGACCAGATACAGTCTATTCTGATCAGGGTTACCAGGGAACTCTAATCAACCCCGCGTTACACGTGTTAAGAACTAGATGTCTTGTGCTATCTACCATAAGTAGCATTCTTTGTACCCAATTTCGTTCTGCGTAGCCAACCGATCAACGTTCCTGATAAACCATGATTTGAATAGCTGTTGTGGTTCCAACAATATCATGAATCGTCACTATTGCCACAAATCTGCTCTAGCATTAGTACTCGACATATATCGACGTAAATTACTTTACTCTAACAAAATTGAGTTACATGTTTTCCTTATTTGGATGTCCAAAAATGAGTGTAAATTTCAAATTCCAATGCCGTAGTGCAGATGGATTGTACTACTGTTTAAATAATGGAGATAAATTTATAGAGACCCCAGTAACCAACCATCTGAGTTGTGTTGCTTGTATGAGCAATGATTTTGGAGACCCCATCATTTTAATTGCTTTGATTTGCATTTATGGGGGGAGTAGTATTGGAAGTGGAAACAAAACACAGCAACCTTTTTCCCTTAAACTATGTGTCATGTTGACCATAACACTCATATTAGGACAGAGGGGGTATATAAAAGTGAATACTAGGTGCTCCCTCCGTTCCAAATGGATGTCATAGTTAACTTGACATAAAGCTTAAGGAAAGAAAAGTGAACAACCTAATGCAGCATTAGTAGCAGATGAGATGGAGAATATTGACTGCCCGAAATCTGAACGGGACAAAAAATATTACTCCTTCCGTCCCATAATAAATGTTCTAATTTGTATTTAACGGTCAAATTGACCATTTTTCAAATTAATAATTAAAACTATTTATATATAATTTGTAAATCACAAAACTTGACAGTTAAAGTTTTTTCAAATATTTATTAATTTCAAAAATGGTCAATTTGACCGTTAAAGTCAAACTAGGACGTTTATTGTGGGACTGAGGGAGTAATTGGCAGTTTCCTTATTTTGTGGACCAGATTCTATTTGTTTGCTTTTATTCTTGCTTTAGTATCGTGATATGATTAGCATATAATTAGGGACAATATTCAGGGATAATAATCAGGTAGTTTCCCTTTTTTGTTGAGGGTTATTAATGGGGGATGGAGATTTTGGGACAAGGATAATTTCACACACAACTCAATTTCAAATACTACCTCCGTCCCATAATAAGTGTTTTTTAGTTTAAATCACACATACCAATACACAAGCTAAAATGACAAAAATACCCTTAATATATTTTCTTTGAAGTTGAAGAGTTAATGAGTGTCATTTAATTGTAGTGATGGTAAGATGCAATAAATACCATTTGCATAAGGGCATATATGAGAAAATATTGCAAAAATTGTATTGGAGTTCTAACACATCACTTATTTTGGGAAAAACTATTAAGCCTAAAAAATCACTTATTGTGGGACGGAGGTAGTAATTCTTATAGCTCCAAGTATCAAAAATAATAGTGCATCACTATTTATAATAATCCTAAACAACTTTTCTAACCAAAATTATAAATTAAGAAAACTAATTACAATACAACTTCTAATACATGAGCTTCACAAGCCTTTTATATTGTTTTGACCAAGTTGTTGCATAAGTAATAAATATTTTTGGCATTAAAAGATACTTTTGGCTGGTAATTATTCCAAAAAATACTATCAATTATGAGTGGGCTCATCCTGCATCAGTTATTATGCTATTTAAAACTCCAATGAATCGTTCATTAATTCTAATTTATTACTACTAATAAATATAATAATCTCTCTGTTTCATTTTATAAAATAGGAAATAGAATACTATTTACATAATTTTTATGACATTTAAATTAAACACACATATTTCTTAATATATATTAAATATAAAAAACTATAACAAAAATCCTAATTTAATTGAAATAAAGTGACAAAATTCTAATTGGATTCTATGGTTGATCAATTTTTGAAGTACAATATGAGTCTGTATATATGAAATTATAGATGCTTAAAATGCACGTTGCAAATGAGTTATCGCCTTATGGGCACCTAAAAGGGTGCCTTATCACCTAATTGCTTACTCATTTAGCCTCTTGGCCACCATCTCGCCTAAGGTTAATATTTGACAATTACGGAGGCAAGTATCACCTTGTTAGTTAGGAAATATGCGCTCCTTGGGAGAGTGGGGATTTGGGGCTACGGGAGTTGGGGAGGTTTAACATTGCTCTTCGAGACAAGTGGATATATCATTTTGTGAAGAAAGAGGACCGACAGAGAAAAAGGGTGGTAGGGTATCTATTTGGTGTTCAAACAGATGATGGATCTGGATGACACTACAAGTATTACTAGTTAGCAATACATGTTATTCACTACGAATGCCAGAGCTCAGAAGTCTTAGAAGTACCCAGTACATATACATAATACTTAATGCAGACAATAGTAGTTACAAAATGCTAAATCCTTGCTGTCTTGAAAAGTTTTCTGGTCTATATTACATATAGAAAGAAAAATACTTGGCAAGAACCTGACCCTAATTCAATCAGTCAAAAATTATGCAAGCCTATTTCAATATAACATAGTTAACACTATCATCAAAGACCATACCTGTATTAGACCCTTCACGCGCCATACATTATGCTTTAAGACAACAATCTGTGGGTCATCCGGGTGCAAAGAATGCAACTCCTGCCTTATGGATTCTATGCTCGCATTATGCTCTGCTGACAGCTGGATAGCAAGAACCTCTCCCGTTGCCCTCACAAGCCTCCCCAAAACAGCACGGGAATCACCAAGGTTGGCAATGTAAAGGATCCCATTACAGATTAAACCAACAAGACAACAAGATCCAACAGCAGCCAATTGTGGCTTCATTGGCCATTGTCTAGCAACAATAGATAGAAATCCCTCTTCTGTTGCTTCAAATGCTTTTCGTATAATGTCAACCGACATCGTTGCAGACTGTTGCTCTGAGGTAAACCCTGCAAAGACAAACCACAAAAAAAATTCAATACAGAAACCCACTTTCGGATACACATTCAACTTCTAAATCTCAATTACAGCAGAAGTGAGAGTAAATTATGACATATAGAATATTCTGCTACTAAAGACTCCACTAAGTTAAGTTATAGTTTGCTTACTCTTGAGATTCTGGAAAAGATGATCATTGATGTAGCGTGATGTCTCAGGTCCACCATGACCATCGTATACTCCAACAAAAGTTCCATATGGTCCAGACTCGAGTAAGCTCAAGTTGCCCGACTCAATCTGGCTTTGATCCTCAAGCAAATTATTGGCCTGAACAACGGCCATTGAAAACTCACCAGTCAAGTGCTGACCGGTGTCTTTGTACCAAAGTAGCCCATCTTGCTTGCCAGCATCGTCTGAACCCGTGTGCACATAACGGTCCGAGGACGGCCGCCAGCAGGCCTTCAAAAAATTTATCAACCTTGATAACATCCCTCATCTCAGCCCGGCTTACCGCCAAATGCTTGACATCCAAATGGATGAAAAAAAACTCCAATTAGAAATCCTAAAGGTAGACTCTTTCCCTGCAAAATAAAAGAACCACTAAACCAAATCATTAAACAAAGTATCAAACAATTACACAATCAACAGTGACAACCAGAGCGATATAGATAGTAAAATCAAAAATTTGACTAAAAAATGCCACCTTTTCAGCAAATTTAAACATAAGTGAGAACAAAGTAGTCTAAAACCAAAAACCCATCTTTCTTTAAATGAGAAAAAGAGCAATGACTCATATCCATTTTTTAGGACGTCCGCCCTAGGATCAGACAACCCAAAAAACTGGCATAAAAGAAAGAGAAGACTCACACAGTATAATTAGGAGTTTTCGTAGAACTACTCCTGGCCAGCTAGTCAAGCACGCCAAACGAAAACGATGGAGATCTGAAAGAAAATGAACAACTCGTGTGGGTATGGGTATGAACGCGTTAGATCTGTAGATCCATCAAATCAGTTTTTAACATATATGAATGAGTGGTTCTTGATTAAGCCCTTGTGGGTTTTGATTTCCTCTCTCTCTCTGGTTTTCTTTTTCCAGTGGGCGATGAATGAAGAAGTTATGTAGAGAGAGAAATAGGGAGGAAAGGGTGTTTTCTGAATCAGACTGACTATAAACTAAACTGGTGGAATACTCTTTCTTTTTCCCTTTTTTTCTCTCTTTATAGTATTTCTCTTAATTATCTCTCTACGCCCTAGTCTTGCTTAGCAGACAAACTCTATAAAACTAAAAAAACGTACAAGATCAATGGCTGAAATCCAGCTATTCAAATACGTTTCTGTGGGATCCACATATGTAGAACCCCAAGAAAGAATGAAAGGAGAAGAAAATGAATTTGAAAGAGAAAGTTGAACGAAGCAAAAACAAATTTTAATTTCTTTAGTCTGCCCCTGCCGTAAATTGGGAGTAGTTAAGATCAAATTAATGTTGGTTAATTGATTAATACAACACACTCTTTTTATGTGTTAACAGTGTATTAGTCAATTGATCAACTTATCATGAAATTAACTTCATGATAATTGAATCCCGTAAATCTATAATACTCCTACTATGAGAGCAGATCTTCAATTCCCATTTTTCCTGTCTCCCTCAACTTAAATTTTAACATCTAATATTTTACCTAACACTAATTAACTCTAAAATTAAATAAGAGGCTATGTGTCAAAATTTAAGTAGAGGGATACAAGGGGACAAAAAAAATAAGGACAGATGATCTGCTCTCTTTCTACTATATATCCTTAGAATAATGCTAGAGACATAAACTATTTTATAAATATTTTATAAACTGCTGAAATGGCATACTCCATATCAGCATATTGTGTGGGACCGAATACTATATTAAACAATTTGTTGATCAATAGGCTGACGTGAAGTATGCCACATCAACAGTTTGTAAAATATTTATAAAATAGTTTGTATATCTAGCACCACTTATATCCTTAATGCTTTCTAACCACCTTACGACTAAGAGTTGACATTAGTAACGCTCTAAAATAAACAAACAGATTAAAAAATGTATTCAAGCTCAACTCAAAATATAAAATTTGTATAGTGCGCATTATGCAGATTATGACTCAAAAAAAAATTCGATTAAAAGGTGTAAATATTCTATTACGCCATTTTTGCATATTCTTGTTGCAGATTCATGTTATATGGGTCGATGAAAAATATAAATGACTAAACAAATGGAATCTAGCAATAGGGTAAAATGTTTTATCTTTTAACTATACATGTTTCTCATCAAACCAAATTACATGAATCATTGAGAACAACAATATGCAATAAGAAATATAAATTTTAATAGTTTTAAATAGATATCCTCTAGTTCCAGATCGCTACTACCACAAAATGAGATAAAATCAAAAAATATTAAACTGTTTGACGACAAGGGGTATTTTAGACATTATTCAATCTTCACTTACTGTAGAATCCTCTATATTAAACTATGAAACTCAGATCCTTCTTGTCGTTCTTTAACATTAATTCAAAAAATTGACATAAATATTCACGATATGAAGTACTCCCTCCGTCCCAAATTAATTGCTCAGTTTTGACTTTTTAAAGTCAAATTGACCATTTTTAAAACTAATCTTTTTACTATTTTTGCTAAAATATAGTTGAAGAGATTATAACCAAAAGAAAGTATATACAATTTATTACTAATCCTATTTTTTATAATTTCAGAAATATATTTATATATGTTTAATTATTAATTCTAAAAATAGTCAATTTGACTAAAAAAAGTCAAAATTGAGCAGTTAATTTGGGACGGAGGGAGTATATTATTTTTCGATTAATATTTTCATATTTTCTCTCTTACGCGAGAGTAGGGATTTATTTCCTATTCAACTGAGAATAATTTTATGAATTTTCGTTGTGACTATTCAAGGTAAGAAAAAACGGTTTAGATAAATGGAAAATAAAAATAATAAAAGAGAAGGAGTTGCACGTTTTGTTATTTTCATTTTAAAATAATAATCTTCTCTTTGAAGTTAAAATTTCATTTTAAAACTCACAAATATAAATAAATTAAATTTATTTCTTTACTCTCTTTTTTCCGTAAATTTTAAATTTATTTTCTTTCCAAATTCACAAACACGATGTTAATTAATAATTAGCCAAGGGTAGCCAAACAAATCTATATTCACCACTATTTCAGTATTCTATTATATATATATATATATATATATATGAAGGTCTACGTTAATTTTTTAATTATATTATCGTAGTGATATAAATACGGGGGACCAACTCATTTTAAGTCGGCCTCAATTTTATACTAGTAATAGTTTAGCGGGTTCTTTACATAAGTATACAACAAATAAAAAATAATTACAAGAATAGTGCATCAACCAAATAATTATATTAACAGTGAAAAATTGTATAATAATATCAACAATAGTGAAATACGTCATTATATCCGATGCAACAAAAAAAGAAAACTCTTAATTCAAGGAGAAAACTACTCCACTTAGTTTGGCAGTTACCAACTAACCCAAATACTCAAAAATACTCGTCAATTTCTTCGTCCTCAACTGTTCGCCATTATCATTTTCTCTCTCTTCCCCCTCCTCTTGAACCTTCACGGCTCCGACCTCATTTATCTACTACAACCATGTCCACGTTTATACCAAGGTAACCAATAAAAAATAGAACACTGCATAGAAAAGAGAGAGAGATAAGAGAGTGATGTGTAATGTAATATTGATAACCAAATCTTCGTACCAAGGTAACCAAACATTTATACTAATGTAACCAAATCTTTATACCAAGGTAATCAAATTTACCTCCACACCTGCAGAATGAATTTGTTACATTGGTCTAAAAATTTGGCAACCAATTTCATGAAGGTAAATAAAAAATAGAACACTGCATATATAAGAAAGAGAGAGATAAGAGAGTGATGTATAATATAATATTGATAATAAAATCTTCGTACCAAGATAACCAAATATTTATACCAAGGTAACTAAATCTGCCTCAACACCTGCAGTATGAATTTGTTACCTTGGTCTAAAAGTTTGACAACCAATTTCATGAAGGTTTGGCTACTAATTGTATCACATTCAAAAAAAATTAGTAACTTAGCAAAACTGAATTGGTTACCTTTGTACGAATGATTGGCCACCAACTGCACCACAAAAAAATTACACCCAAACACCCCTTATAAATCCATGTTAAACTCATATTCTACTTCAAAAAAAAAACCCATTCTGATTTCTTTAATATGCAGGACATAAGGAACAGAGCCATTGATGTTGAAGAAGAATAAGAAACAGAGGATAGTGAAAGTATGCCATAGCTGCCTCAGTTGGTCACAGTCAAACTTTCATTTTTCGCCTGACTTCTTCTATTAAGAATTTGAATGGCATTGTCTTCACTTGTTTTTTGCAAGATCCGGGAAAAAGTCAATTTAACATAAACAAATTTGCCATCAAGAAGCTGGAACGGCAGAACCAATTCTCAAGTCATGAAAGGATTCAACGACGATAACACCCCACATTAAAGAAGAATAAGAAACAGAGGATAGTGAAAATAAAGAAGAATAAGAAAAAAAATATAATAACATTGATTGTTGAGCAGAAAGGGGATTAGATGAGAGTAGAAATTGAAACCCATCAAACAGATTTTGATGATCTCTCTACGTAAATCATGATTGAACCCTTGGTTTGGGACAAATGTATTATTTTTGTAAATAAATATAGGAAATATAATATTTTTATAATTATTTTATAAGTGCACTATTGTTGTAATTATTTTTAAAAATATAATAGAAAATGTAATTATTCATAGTTTAGCGGTGGACTGACTATTGGTTAGTTATCGAGTCCAATGGGCCCAAATCAGCACAGTCCATCACACATGGCTCCAATTAACCCGCTAACTGTTCCTTTTTTCTCCCGCGAAAGAAAGAAAGAGAGAAAGAAAAGAGCCAAACAAACATTTGGAGTCAAAATATCTGTTTTTGATCTCGGTTTTTCAAGTAAGCAAACGATGAATTCTTCCTCTAAAACCCTCCTATGAAATTTTATTTATTCTTTCCAATTTCAAGAACCTCAATTTCCACTCATATAAACCCTAAAACACTGAAATACTTGAGCTCTGGGTTACTGTTCGTCTGTTCCCAATCCCGATCCAATAATGGACCCGCCTCAATCATCCCCGTCTTCAATCTCAATGAGTTCCTCAATCTCACCGTCCGGCGACAACGACGGCTTCGACACCGCATGGTACGGCAACATACAGTATTTGATTAATATATCGGCCATCGGCACGATGACTTGTGTGCTCATTTTTATCCTCCTTAAGCTTCGAAGCGATCACCGCCGATTGCCGGGACCGACCGCCATTGTCTCCAAGCTCCTGGCTGTCTGGCACGCCACCGCCCGACAAATTGCCCTCCACTGTGGGGCTGACGCCGCTCAATTCCTCCTTATCGAGGGCGGCAGCTGCGGACTACTCCTCTCCCTTGCCTTCCTCGCCCTCGCAGTCCTACTACCCCTCAACATCTACGGTGGCACAGCCGCCATGGCCGATCAGTTCTCCAAAACCACCATCAATCACATCACCAAAGGTTCGCCTTTATTGTGGGTTCACTTTTTATTTGCCGTGGTTGTTGTTGTTTTGGTACATTTTGCTATTAATTTGATTGAAAGAAGACTGAGAGTTACTAGGTTTAGAGATGGTTATGGAAATCCCAGTGATCCTAATGTTAATAATTCCACAGCCATCTTCACTATAATGGTACAGGGCGTACCCACGAATCTAGGGTTTGATAAGACTCCTTTAGTTGAGTATTTCATACATAAGTATCCGGGGAAGGTTTACAGTGTTATTGTTCCTATGGATTTATGTGCATTGGATGATTTAGTAAATGAATTGGTCAAAGTTAGGGATGATATTTCTAAACTGGTTACGAGAATGGAATCCCAGGATTTAGTTGATGAGTATGATGATAGTGAGAGTGGGATGCGTGCTTTGTTGAGGAGAGTGAAAGATTTGTGGAGGCAGATTTTCGATGTGCTAGGTTTGTCGAATGAAGAAAAATTAAGGAAATTGCAAGAGTATAGAGCTGATTTGGAAATGGAAATGGCTGCTTATAAAGAAGGGCGAGCAAAAGGCGCTGGGGTTGCATTCGTGGTGTTTAAGGATGTATACACAGCTAATAAGGCGGTTCAGGATTTCCGTAATGAGAAGAATAGGCGGGTTGGGAAGTTCTTTTCTGTCGTGGAGTTGGAATTACAGAGGAACCATTGGAAAGTTGAGCGCGCCCCTTTGGCAACTGACCTTTATTGGAATCATTTGGGTTCTTCAAAACTTTCCTTAAAACTGCGAAGAGTGTTTGTGAACACGTGCTTACTGTTGTTACTTCTATTCTTCAGTTCTCCTCTTGCTGTGATCAGTGCCATTAAGAGTGCTGGGCGTATTATAAACGCAGAAGCAATGGATAATGCACAAATGTGGTTGGCTTGGGTGCAAAGCTCTAGCTGGCTTGCAACCTTATTCTTTCAATTCTTGCCAAATGTACTTATTTTTGTGAGCATGTATATAGTGATTCCCTCAGCTCTGTCTTACCTCTCCAAGTTTGAGAGGCATCTCACTGTGTCTGGGGAGCAAAGAGCTGCACTTTTGAAGATGGTTTGCTTCTTTCTGGTAAACCTTATCCTCCTCAGGGCTCTGGTGGAATCATCATTAGAAAGTGCAATTCTGAGTATGGGGAGGTGTTACTTGGATGGGGAAGATTGTAAAAGGATTGAGCAGTACATGAGTGCTTCGTTCCTGTCAAGATCATGCCTTTCATCTATCGCATTTCTAATCACTAGCACGTTTTTGGGGATATCTTTTGATCTACTGGCTCCAATTCCTTGGATTAAGAAAAAGCTCCAAAAGTTCCGGAAAAATGACATGCTCCAGCTGGTACCAGAAAACACTGAGAACTATGCCTCGGAAAGTCAGGATGCTGATAGCCTTCAGAGGCCACTGATGCATGAAGGAACATTTGATGCAGTGTTGGGCAACGATGGATCACCTCATGTTGCTGGACTAGGTGGAATTGATTTACCTGGACAGGATCTTTCTGAATATCCAATCAGCAGAACGTCTCCCGTGCCAAAGCAGACATTTGATTTTGCACAATATTATGCCTTCAATCTTACGATATTTGCCCTGACCTTGATATATTCATCATTTGCTCCGCTTGTGGTTCCTGTTGGTGCTATATACTTTGGGTATAGGTACGTGGTCGACAAGTACAACTTTTTATTCGTATACAGAGTGCGAGGTTTTCCTGCTGGCAATGATGGGAGGTTGATGGATACTGTATTAAGTACCATGAGGTTTTGTGTCGACTTGTTCCTCCTTTCGATGCTCTTGTTCTTTTCAGTCAAAGGAGACTCCACAAAGCTGCAAGCTATATTTGCTCTTGGACTGTTGGTAATGTATAAACTTTTACCTTCTGATAATGATGGTTTACAGCCTGCCCTATTGCAAGGCATGCAAACTCTTGAAAATGTTATAGAAGGACCCATAGACTATGAGGTTTTCTCACAACCCAAATTTGAATGGGATACATATCATTTATGAGTGGAAATAAAAAATAAAAAAAAGGTACATATTGTATTACTTTAAACTGAATTCTTTTGTGGTTCATTTATGTATGCATATTTCTTTTCTTCTCTGTTGATATTATCAAATTCATGTGCAAGTAAAGATAATTAAGTAGCATAAAAGATGAGCATAATAGGCTAAAATAAATAAATTCAAGGAGTGTGGACCAAATAATGAATCATAGGAAACATGAGAAATAGAGAAAAATTAGGAGGCTAAGCTCAACTAGTCATAGTTATTCTCAGCCATATCCATATGCTCTGTGCCCTTCACTCCAACACAATGTTTTAATTTTATACTGTACTTTCATCTCTCTCTGTGTGTATACAAATGTAGGAGTAATGAATGTTGAGATTAACTGATGATGTTTGGTTTTACCATTTTTGAGGTTAAAAATAAGTAGGAAGATGAGTCACAAGTTCCTTTCTTGTGGTATTGATTTACTTGCTCATTCGGAGAGGAAATAGGAAAAAAAGAGAGAGGCAGCAGTAGAAAGCAATACATACGGGTCTGGAGTCAGCCAACATGTTTTCCCCAAGCCTCGTCTCCTTCATCCCTCAGATGCAGCAAGCAAACACAGGTCCATTTATTTTGTCATTGTTAGTAGTAGTTGTAGTTTATTTATCAAGTCACGTTCGTGAATCTACTATACCTTTTTTTGGACATGACAATTTAACAGTACAATCCATTTCTTTGTTGTTGGTTGGAAAAGGGTAGAATAAGTAATTTTCAGACTAAACGTCTAAATATGATCGAATGGGCCATGAAATAAAGAAAGAAGAAAGTCAAAAAGAGCAAATCAAGACGACAAAAAGTCTAGATCCTTTGACTTTGAACTATTCAGAATTAATAATAATTCTGAAAGAATAAGTCTACGCGGACAGGGAAAATGGACCGGAAAATTGGATAAATGTACAAATACAGGGTTATACAGACTGTATAACCCTGTATTTGTATATGTATCCAAACTACACCTAAAACACCATATTTTATAAAAATTTCTGTTGAAATAAATGCTATATATTTTTTGAGAATCACATTTAAAAAAAAAATTGGACCAATCTAATTTTTCGGTCCATTTTCCCTGTCCGCGTAGAAGGACTGATTCTGAAATAGCCTGCCCTCCCTGCTTACCACTACTATGACTATCTGAGTTGAGTTGAAAAATACAGGACGAGACACGGTGCTAACACACATACTCACATACATCATCATAAACAATATATATATATATATATATATATATATATATTAACCGATTTTAATTAAGTAGCCCGGTCAACCAACAGCATCACAAATTTTATTATAATAATAATAATTATTATTATTATTATTATTATACAGTGTATTTAAGATCAAATTTCACGGAAAAAGAAGTAGGACTTTTACTCTCTTCCGTTACAAAATTAAATAGTATGTTTTAAAATTAAAAATATATTTCACTTTTGAATTATAAAGTGTCATGATATGTTTATTATTATTTCTGGCACTACACTATTATTATTAAATTCCTAAAAATCATATTTTAGAACGTGAATTATCTTGAAAATATATATGTCTACAAGTAATTAGGAGTGGCTTATTAATACATGCATTTAGTAAGAATTATATATATATATATACAAAACACTTACTTAATTATAACTACTAACAATCTATTTCATTTCATTTTAATAGGATTCATGCCTGCTTTTGCATCTGCGCTAACCAACCAATAATCGACACGAACGTCATCAGTATCTACCAAATAACAACCCCCCTTAACTTTTAATGAGGCATGCAGTCAGTAAGTAGGTTTATTTGTCGGATCCGGTTAGTATGAAGTTTATTTTTTGGTAAGTTGGTCAATTGACCTGTAAAACGTTGATATACATAGAGTCTCGCCTGCGTGTCAGTATTATATTGGTCAATTGACCAACTTACCTATAAATGAACTTCATGCTAACCACTCCCTTATTTGTCCCCCGTAAAAGAAAACACACTTTACTTGGTACTACTACATGAATCATGATCATGTCATGCATTATAGTGTTGAAATCACGGGATTCAACTAGTATATATATATATATATATTATATATTTAATAAATTATAAATAATTTTGAATTTTTCGTTCATTTAATAAATTATTTGGGCCGTTCAAAGTTTGAAATAAATTTTACCGTTCATATAGTGCCCAAGGCACGGAACCCAGCTAGTATATATATATATATATCTATCTAATAAAATACAAATGATTTTGAATTTTCCGCTCACTTAATAAATCATCTGGGCCATCCAAAGTTTGGGATAAATCCCACCGTTCATACATCTATCTAATAAAATACATCTATCTATCTAATAATCTAATAATAATTTAATAAAATACAAATGACTTTAAATTTTCCGCTCACTCAATAAATTGTTTTGGTCGTTTAAAGTTTGAGATAAATCATATTGTCCATACAGTGCCGGAGGCACGGGACCCAGCTAGTATTTTAATAAAATACAAATGACTTTAAATTTTCTGCTCACTCAATAAATTATTTTGGTCATTCAAAGTTTGAGATAAATCATATTGTCCATACAGTGCCGGAGGCACGGGACCCAGCTAGTATATATATATGGAACTTGAATATGTGACTTGCCATAGCTGAAGTAGATTATAAATACACTAATTTATTAATAAAATTACAGATATTTTACTATTTTATTATATTATTTTTTTAATTTTTTTTTGCTAAATATATAAAATTATTTTTTAACTTACCTATAATCAGACTTGACAATTCGATTCTGTACATACTGCATAGCAAAGTAAACAAACAAAAAGACTTATTCCTTTATGTTAACATCTTTATCATAACTTCTTAAAACGAAAAGAAAGACATTATTATATTATATTGCCAAATTCTTCTGGATTTTGAGAGTGAAAAACTGAAAATCTCATGAAAAATAATACATACTGTATATTATTATTATTTTTATTATCAATTATATAAATAAGTATTAATAATAATAATCTTATATATACATATATATACGGTAGGGATGCACAACAGGCCGGCCTGGTCTGGCTTGGCCTGGGCCTGCTAGGCCTAGGGCTTTGACCAGACCAGGCCAGGCCAGGTCAGACCTTGGTCGCTGGGCTGTGGCCTGGCTAGGCCTGCAGGCCAGGCCAGACCCAAGGCCAGATCAGGCCCAAGGTCTTGGCTGGTCTGGTCCCCTTTTTTTAATGTTACATATTAAAAATATAAATAATAAAATATAAATTAATAAATTTTATAAAAATGATGCAATATTTTTGAGATTTATTTTATTTTAACATTCTACTACACACCAATATAAGTTGAATGATTAGAATAAAAATAAATATATTCATCCTAAATTACAAAAAAAATATAATTTAAATGTAACTGAAATATAAAACAAATTGATTTCTTAAATATATGTTTAATTATACTATGCACTTCGTATTAATATTTAATCAACTATGTAACTAACTTATTATTAATATTAAATATACTAACTAGTTATATTCATTGAAGATGTATATTAATTAAATGTATCAACAAGAAATCAAGAATGAATAATTAAAATTTTAAATTTTATTGATGTATTAATTAAAACTAATGTACTATAATATATAAATTACAACAATGAATAAGTAAAATTTTATACTTTATTGATGAATAATTATAAATTTAAAGTTTAAAAAATGGATAAAAAATCATGTAAGGTCTCAGGTCAGGCCAGGCCTAGCCAGGCTAGGCCAGACCCAAGGCCAAGCTAAGTCTTTTTACAGGCCAGGCCAAACCAGATTTTTGTCTAAAAAAAACGGCCTTTTCAAGTCTTTCAGGTCAGGCCTAACCGGGCCAGGCCTTGATCAGGCCAGACTTTGACTAGGCCGGGCCCAGGCCAGACCAAGGTCAGGCCGCAAGCCTCAGACCTTTTGTGCATCTCTAATATACGGTAAGGATATATATATATATATATATATATATATATATATATATATATATATATATATATATACAGTCCGGATCAAGTGCATACCCCTTATTTTACTCACCCGTGCTCACCCCCTTTAGGCGACGGTTTCGGTCATACAATCGTCACCTATACTTTTAGCGACGCTATATGTTGTCCGCCGCTAAAAGTATAGGCGACGGTTATATGACCGAAACTGTCGCCTAAAGGGGGTAAGTACGAGTGAGTAAGATAAAAGGTATGCACTTCTTTGCTATATATATATATATATATATATACTAGTTGGGTCCCGTGCCTCTGGCACTGTATGGACAGTGAGATTTATCTTAAATTTTGAACGGCCCAGATGATTCAATGAGTAAGCGAGAAATTTAAAATCATTTATATTTTATTAGATAGATAAATGTATTTTATTAGATAGATGTATGGACGGTGGAATTTATCCCAAATTTTAGACTGCCCAGATGATTAATTGAGTGAGCGGAAAATTTAAAATCATTTGTATTTTATTAGATAGATTCTTAATATCAATATTAGTGGGGTAGACTGGTGGACCGTGGACCCTTCCCTCTCCTCTTTCCCTCTCACACCTTTGACCAATGACCACGCCAAAATGCATTGTTTCGTGACTTTCGTCTACACACAGCAACGACTTTTTTTGCACCATTGGAGTAACTATCTCCTGTTTCTCCCTTTCTCTCCTGTTCCAGGTGTGAACCTGTCAAATATACTCCTCCCTAGTCATACCTCTTAATTCTTCCTCTCCCCCAAACCTTCAAATTCTTTTATTTTTTATATACTCTCTCTTTATCTTCTATATATATATAATACGAATTCATTCTTCATACCCAACTAGAAACAAAATTAACAGTTTCAGAGACTACTTTTTGATTCTCTCTCACAAACCCAGATGGCGTTTTACACTAATAATAACTATATTTACTTGCTGATGGTTGTATTCACAGTTGTGGTTTGGGGTTCGCAGAGCAGTGATGCGTTTGGCACTTTTGGATTTGATGTACATCACAGATACTCCGATCCTGTTAAAGGAATTCTGGACCTTGATGGGTTGCCGGAAAAGAGTAGTTACGATTATTACGCCGCCATGGCTCACCGTGATCGCCTCACTCGCGGCCGCCGGCTGGCTGACACCGTTTACTCCACGCCTCTCATTTTTTTCGACAGCAACGAGACTTACCGTTTGAGCTCTTTGGGATTGTATGTCTCCTTTAATTTGATGTATTTACTGATTATAGTTTTGCTGTTGTTTTTTCACTGGGTAATTTTTGTGGGTTTTTTGGAGTCTCTTTTTGCTTAATGGGAAAACGTTAAGTGAGAAGGAAAAGGATAATCATTGGTTCATTGTTTAAATTCCCAGCTTGGAGCTAGTTAAATTGGATTGTTAAAGCTAGCTGTTGAAATTTACGGGGAAAGATTGCTGTTACTGGAAAAACACACAACTAAAACCATGTGAAGTTTTTGAAGAATTTGAGAGTGGGGTAAAGGGTGAAGAACAACTAGCTAGGCTCTAGATATTGGTTATTGGATATCATTTGTGCGAACTTGTAGCTAAGAAACAGAATACATAATTTTTTTGGCAATCCAGCTTCTGAAATTAGCAGTACTGCGCTATGTAAAACCACAATTAGAATCTATACCTCTATAAATATTTTGCTTTATGGAGGTTGAAAAGCTAATTAAGGCTCCGCATCTTACTTGTGCATTAGGCCTAGTGAGTATGTAAGCCACAGTTTTGAGCAGTTTCTAGTATCTCAAGTGTTTGGAAAATGCTATTTAAAGGGTAAACAAAGAGATTGGCAGCACTAAAGGTTAACTTTGGAGAATTTAAAGTTCATTTTAACAATTACTCCATCATAACTTATGTTCTATATTTTTGTGGGAATTTTCAGCTTGCATTATGCTAATGTCTCTGTGGGTACGCCAAGTTTATGGTTTCTGGTGGCTCTTGACACTGGAAGTGACCTGTTCTGGCTACCCTGTGATTGTACCAGTTGTGTACGCAGCTTTTCAACGACATCTGGAGTAAGTATGTGATATGATTTGATGTATATTGTTGAGCCTACTTGAGATGATATTTCCCTTTTCTTTCTTTTATCAATGTTCTTTTCTATAAGATCATGATAATTGTTTCAAGTTTCTATGACATATGAACCAATGAGGCTTCACTAATGAGCTTTTCGAGGATATATAATTGTTCATTACTTAAAAATTTGTTCTTTGGTATAACATCTATGATGTTTTTTGTGAAACAGAAATTCGAGTTCAACATCTACAGCCCTAATACATCCTCAACAAGCAATTCAGTTCTCTGCAACAGTAATTTTTGTCAACAAGAAAAGAAATGCTCTGCTGCAAGTAATGCTTGTCCTTATCAAGTTCGATATCTTTCAAGTAATACATCATCCACTGGATTCTTGGTGGAAGATGTGTTGCACTTAATTACAGATGACAGCCCTCTGAAAGCTGTCGACGCACCAATAAAATTTGGGTATGTATCATCTCATATGACTTTTGATAAAAAATTGTCACGGTTTTATTGGCTGGTTCGTATCAAAGATTACTGGGGTATATGTGAGGACAGAAAACATTCATTTATAATAATATGATGTTAGTAGTATTAGCATAGACTATTTTGATCATACCAAACTGGATTCTTTGCAGTTAAGATGTTGTTCTTTTAACTATTTCTTCTTGTTAGTTCGTGGTGGACTGATGTTCATTTAACAAATTGTTGATTTCTCTCGCGCTTTTGAACTTATTGTTTTACTTTTCAGCTGTGGAAAGGTTCAAACAGGTTCATTTTTGGATGGTGCGGCTCCCAATGGTCTATTTGGACTTGGTATGGATAACGAATCTGTTCCTAGCATTTTAGCTAGTGGAGGGCTTGCTGCAGATTCTTTCTCTATGTGCTTTGGACCTGATGGACTTGGGAGAATTAGATTTGGTGATAAAGGTAGCTCAGACCAATCAGAAACCCCATTTAATGTTGCTCAATTGAAGTAAGTGGTCATTTAAACTTGCACGATACTGATGGCATTCATTGAGTTCAGCACTTTGGACTCTTTCCTTTTAGGATTGATGTGCTAAATTAACTTACCTTTTTTTCCCTTGGGATCATCTGCCAGTCCCACTTATAACATCAGCATGACACAGATAAGTGTGGGAGATAGTGTCACCAATCTTAGCCTCACTGCAATTTTCGACTCTGGTACCTCATTTACATACTTGACTGACCCAGCTTATACATTTATTTCTGAGACTGTGAGTAATTTTCCCCTTCACTCACAGGATTTGGTATTTCCACAACGTAAAAGTTATAGTTTCACAAGATCCTCTCACATAAATAGTAAATGAGCCCCACACTCATGTTAGAGAGAATTTGTGGAAATATCAAATTTTACTTGTGAAAATATCAATTCCCTTCATTTAATATGTTTTGTGACTATCTTCAGGTGAACTGTTTACTCGAGTTTAAAACACATTTTATAACTTTGCAGTTTGATTCCCTTGCCAAAGAGAAACGGCTTTCACCTAATTCCAGAATTCCTTTCAATTACTGCTATGAATTAAGGTCAAATCATTTTGGTGACTTATCTCGCATATATTCCTTTTTCTTCCCGACACTTGAGAACTGACTCTTTTTCTCAAATACAGTGAAAACCAAACCAGTTTTGAGTTTTCCACAATAAATCTTACAATGAAAGGGGGGAAACAATTTTATGTTACTGATCCAGTAGTAATTATTTCTAGTCAGGTATGAACTCTCTTTTTGTGGTTTAAGTTTCCTAGTCTATATATTGGGATATACTGATATTGCCACATGATTTACAGGGGGGTGGATTCCTGTACTGTTTGGGTCTTTCCAAGTCTGGGGATATAAATATCATTGGACGTAAGTGTTATCTCACCTTGTTAGATTATTTCCTTGTCCATTAAGCTTAATGCTGATAAATTTTCATTTATATATATGACAATCAGCCCTTGTCAAATTTGTACTAGAAATTGTTGAAGATCGCTATATTCAACAGTAGTTACTCAATCCTTGTTCTATTTGAACATTTGAGGGCTTCAGTCATAAAATTTAGTGCTTTTTCTTTACCACGACTTGCATATATTTTGCGCTGAAAATAGATCTGGAAAGCTGCCACGTATCATAATATCAGCTACAAACATTGCAATCACTGTTATAGCATTCTCATTCATGGATCCATGATCCAAGATTCATGATTGTATGTTTTCCATCAATACAGATACTGATCATGGAAATGTAGCACACAATCACTATTGAATCTTGTAGTATGGTAGTCAAAGAAACTAGATTACTTTTTTTGATAACCGGGCTCCACGAACCCGGGTCAGTTTTTTGTGGAGTATCTTTGTTCTGAATATTGTTGACGGTCATTACTAATATTTTATCCGTTCCTTTGGTGTTCTAATATTAATGTGTGATAATGCTTACGACATTTATAATTGATTGATTTTTTATCCAGAGAACTTCATGACTGGCTATGATATTGTTTTTGATCGCGAAAAGATGGTTTTGGGTTGGAAGGCATCCGATTGTGAGTATAATCCTGTTAATACCAATTCAACTTTTGAAGTGCTTTTAGCTTAATAGAAGCTGTTGTTGACAGGTTATGATGGTAACAAATCTACTACCCTGCCCGTAAATCCTCAGAACAGTGCACCTCCTCCTGATGCTGCTAGTGCTACACCTCCTCCAGCCGCCACTGTAGAGCCAGAAGCCAGGGCAGGCAACAGAGATGGTTCTCCTATAGCAAGTCCACCTCCACCGCAGCCAGCACTTGCAGGGAACCATTCTCCTCACTTGGATTCCTCCGGTTACACACTTCTGATAGTTTTTTGCTCTCTATTTAGCCATTATATTCTTTCCTTGTGAGGCATTTTTCTTGTATTTTTAATCTTAGCATATTAATTTGGAAGTGGTTAGTATGAAGTTTATTTTGGGGTAAGTTGGTCAATTGACCAATAAAATACTTACACGCAGGCGAGGTTGTATGTGTGTCAGTATTCTATTGGCCAATTGACCAACTTGCCAAAAAAATAACTTCATGCTAACCGGATCAAATTAATTTATTGTTAGTTCTTTCTGTTGTATTCTTTCAGATTTTTCTTTTGTACATGACGGCTTTAATTCCGAGATTGGGTTTGTAAATATATGGTTTTGTTAATCTTCTTAATCTTTTGTATAATAGATGAGGCAAATAAAGTTGCATTGGCAATATAGAAATAGAAACTTGGCTGCACTCTTCATTTGCATTGCACTTGTTTGCCGGATTGTTTACATCTTGCTGCCATGCTATTTGGATGACGAGACTTTCCGTTTATCCACTTCACAAGTTACCCAGTATCAACTAATGAAAAATGTAAAAAAGAAGAATAATATCTATCTAATAAAATACAAATGATTTTGAATTTTTCGCTCACTCAATAAATCATCTGGGCCATCCAAAGTTTGAGATAAATCCCACCGTCCATACATCTATCTAATAAAATACATCTATCTAATCTATCTAATAATGATTTTGAATTTCCCCGCTCACTTAATAAATCATCTGGGCCGTTCTAAGTTTGAGATAAATCTCACTGTCCATACAGTGCCGGAGGCACGAGACCCAGCTAGTATATATATATAGGAATTTCATCCACAGCAACCGGTTGTTGGGAGCAATCCATTTTTTTCCAGCCGCTACAGCTTGTAGCGGCTTATAAAAAAATAAAAAATCTAAGTGGCCGGTACAAGCTGTAGTGGCTGGGAAAAAAGGGGTTGCTCCACAACAACCGGTTGCTGTGGATGGAGACCCATATATATATATATATATATATATATGGGGCTGATCCATTAACGACTTATATTGCTCCCGTCTGCAGTTTAATTTTCAATATTCCACAGTTTCATACTACAGACGAAAAAAATATCCTAATGCCCCTCTGGTAAAAGTCTCGTCCACAATATTAAACTACAGACACCAAGTATTGCTGACCAATTGGAAAACGACGTCGTCTTGACTAAATTCAAAATTTTATTTCGTTTTAAACTGTGGATGCTCAAAATTTCTTTACTATTTATTTTTCCTTTTTAATAATTCAGACATATACATACATACATATACCAGTATATATATATATATATATATATATATATATATATATATATATATAGAGAGAGAGAGAGAGAGAGAGAGAGAGCTGCTCATTTTGTTTGACAACTGCAATTTGAGAACCGAACCATGTTTCTCTTCTTTAAACTTGAAGGAGTTGGCTCAAGTAATGGGTAGCTTTATTTTGGATCCAGATTCCAAGTAGTTCAATGGCCAGTTCATGTGGATGATGAGATGCATCAGAGTTGCATTTTGGATACTGAAGTTGTTATACAAGTATTATATAAATTGCTATACAAATACAACTCATATGTATAAGATTGTCCGATTTAAACCGTCTGACGCTTTACCCAATATGCACACACCAACAGAAAGAAAGTGAAAACAGTCTGTTAAGCAGCACATAGACTTCAAGTTTCACTTCTTTGGTTTCTCTATTGCTACGTTTGAATTGGAGGAATGAAACTGGTGAAACAATGGAATAGGGAAGGGAACCGAATAGTGAATGGTGGCCGAAATGAGTCATTCATACCCTACCCCAAACACTTTTTTTATGCTATAAAAATGAGTCAATCTATTTCCACCTTATTCTTGCTATCCAAACAAACGTAGCATAAACTCAAGCAATTGGAAAATAATATGATATTCATGGTAAGATTCTAATAGATATGCCACACACACACAGATAGATACACAATATATACAGGTACATTCATAAAGCTTATAATAGTAATATATAAATAGTGTGGTTTGGTAAAATGAGTGATCTACTTAACAACCAATCATATTTCAGACATATTTACAATATTATTACAAACATAAACATAGTGCTTAGAATTGGAAGTCTAATGCAAAGGCAAAAGAAGATAGATCATAGATGAGAGAGAAAGAGTTGGTAGAGAAGGTAGTTGCCTTTTCCCAACTAAAGTTGCCTAATAGCAATCACAATTATTAATATTCCATGTAATTGACAACTATCCTAATTCCTATCCATCCATGTTATAACTACTAATCAAACATCCAAAAACTTAGATAACAAGTTATATGAATACAGTATTAGTATTGCTATTGCTATTGCTATTGCTTCATTCCCCTTCAATCTAATTAATTACACTACAGTTGTAGCTTCAATATTACCAATCCATTTACACTACTATATTTTAAATGATACTTGATATTAGATTTTTTATTTATTTTCCTTTTCTCTTTCCTATTTTTCAAGTTCAAAACGCACTATTCTTTGTTTATCAATATTTTACCTTTTTTCTTTATTACAAAAAGAAAAGGGTTAACGGACAAGATTAGACATGAATCGTCTTGTATGAGGAATGCTTAAAAAACACTACTCAATTTTATCAACAAGCATGCTTACCAAATTCACTACAAACAACCATGTCAAATCTCTCTCTCTCCCTTAATTTCTCTCTATAAATAACTATGTTTTCAGCTCCATCCATGCATAACCAACCAAAAGAGGCAGCAATATAACTAGAGAAATTCCTAGCTAGCTAGCTAGTATTAATTTCACTAGACATGTCTACCATATGCTCAATGCTCATTCTAATTATTTCCCTCCTCTTTTCTCTAGGGAATGCACTGAGTTCAAACTATTATGACAAAACATGTCCCAATGCCGAGTCACTCATTACAGCTGCTGTGAAAAACGCAGTGGCCAGCGACAAAACTGTCCCTTCAGCATTACTCAGGATGCATTTCCATGATTGTTTTATAAGGGTACTTAAAAATACATATATATATATATATATATATATATATATATATATATATATATATATATATATATACCTGTTACTCACTCTGGATGTGATCTTAATAACATACTTTTGTAGGGATGTGATGCTTCTGTTTTGCTAAACTCAGTGGGCAAGAACATGGCAGAAAAAGACGGGCCGCCAAATGTTTCTTTGCATGCATTTTATGTCATTGAAAATGCAAAGAAACAAGTTGAGTCCTTATGCCCAGGCGTAGTCTCGTGCGCAGATATTTTGGCCTTAGCTGCAAGGGATGCCGTCATGCTAGTAAGCATATTAAGATTTATTTTTCTACAAGTCTATAGACAAACCTTAACCTCATTTTCAGACAAAGGAAGTACGTAATATAGTGAGAAAAAGTTGAGCGCAATTTTGATCTGACAGGGTAACTGGATTTCATCTTACAGTCTGGGGGACCAACTTGGGATGTGCCCAAAGGAAGAAAAGATGGAAGAACATCAAAGGCTACTGAAACCAGGAACTTGCCAGCTCCCACCTTCAACTTTTCTCTACTTCAACAAAGCTTCTCCCAAAGAGGTCTGTCCACAGACGACCTTGTAGCTCTCTCAGGTAAACTAACACTAACTACTCAATTCGAACTCATCCTGTCAATACCTTCCATTTGAAGGGATTGCAACAGTTACGTTCCCAACAAATACGAGTAAATATTCATCACAATGGTGACAATATTTAACATTTTTAATTATCGTCACTTAATGAGCGAGATAGACACAGTGACGATAACTAAGATTGTTAATATATATTTCCTCTCCTAATTGTTGGGGTTCACAAAGATCAGTTACATGTTATTATACTAAATTACCTATAAAATATCTACTCTCGTTACCATGTCTACCAAAGCTAATAAAACACTACTGACCCATATGTAGGCGGGCACACTCTGGGTTTTGCCCACTGCTCATCCTTCCAAAACAGAATCCACAACTTCAACTCCACCAACGACGTTGACCCTTCACTACATCCATCCATAGCCTCAAACTTAAAGAGCATTTGTCCGATCAACAACAAGGCAAAGAATGCAGGCAGCAATATGGATCCTTCGCCAACAACTTTCGATAACACATACTACAAGCTAATCCTCCAGGGGAAGAGCCTATTCTCTTCGGACCAGGCTTTACTCACTTCTCCTAAGGCAAAAGCTCTGGTGTCTAAGTTTGGTACCTCAAAAGATGCTTTCTTCAAGGCTTTTGCAAAGTCCATGATCAAGATGAGTAGTATCAATGGAGGCCAGGAGATCAGAAAGGACTGCAGGGTGGTAAATTAAGGCTTTAAATAAGCTAATCAATTCCACACATGTAGACATTTTATAATTATGTGAGCAGGGTTATCCAAAGAATATGGATTCCCATCTTATGTTTGTTATCTAGATATTATTTTGGAAAGAGCAATAATTAAATATTTTCAAGCGCCTTTTTTATCTTTGTAAAAATATGGCTAGTGTACAACTACGTTTTTGTAACAAATGAAGCATATATAAAAAGATCTTCTAAAAAATTGTCTTTTCTAATTTTCGAGATATCGAGAAATTAGTCCACTTGATATGTATTCCGACCAACTATGGATCAAAACTCAATCATATGCTTTTCTGCTTAAAGAATGAAATTCCAGCCATATTTCAGGTAAAGCTTTTGACTACCTTGGCGGCTTACTATTTCAGGATATGCAGAAAACCAAGTAAATTTTTTAAATACCTGAAGAATTTGTATGGCATTTAACCATTTGGTCACTCATTGTCCATAGCACGACGCATCCATAACTTGGTGAATTGTTTCAAATCCAGACAATCCATAGGCTGTGCCCGAATTTTTCTCCTTTTTAAGTTTTAATCTGAAGCTGAAACCTACATATAACACAAGTTACACTTTTGGAGTTTGTATACTGCAAGATACAAAGAGTATAATAGTCCAGCATTCAGTTAATAACTTGATATAAGCTTATCTTATAATATTAAAAAAATCACCCAGCTGTATATTCAGTACTATCGTATGCACAGTTCATGAATAAAGTTTCAAAGGTAGATTACAAAAAAAAGACCAATTCAATAAAGAAAAGAATGCAATACATTCTTTTATAACTTAAACTCATAAAACAGTTTGAGATGTACAACACTGTCTTAAACTATCTTGGTTTAGTTCCTTTGAGATGTACAACACCATCTTAAACTTTCTTGGTTTAGTTCCTAAGTTTTGTAAAAGCATAACAAGCTTGAAATGATACATGCAACATGAGTCGTTTTATGTTTTTTCAGCATAACAAAGAATGCAGCATCTTGATCTTCAAGTGAAGGATTTTGATATGAGAGATCGTGATTCCACACCAAATCCCAACAAGGTTTCATCAATCCATGAGTTTAGTGCTTGAAGTGGTGAACGATTTACTAGGGCATGGACGTATTAGTAGAATGTATACCACAGCTAGCACTTGGCAGTGTGTCCCATCAATTAATGTCTCTTGATTCTAGTAGAAAGCAGTAGTTGACTGGATCAGTTCCCATTCAAAATAATCTCAGCCAGTTGAATGTTGCCACTTAACATAGATGCCTTGAACGCTGGCATGAATGAAAACCCATCAAGAAGCTTCACACATTTCAATCCCCATTTCACCATCAAGAAGTCAATGAGATGATGCCCGCTGCACATTGTCAAAATAACAATGAAAAAATTTCCCATTCTTGAGACAGAGTGAATACTGTAATCTGCCTACTACGCAGAAGCACATATTCCCCAGTGAAATGACTTTTTGAAATATTTAATATTCTAGAAAACATCAAAGTAGCTTGACTTTCGATACATTTATGGCTAGATGCCATAGTAACACGGTGTTACTGCAGCACAATAGTGGTCAACTTATAGGTCACCATGGATATACTTGATTGAAAACAAGTGTAAGGCCTGACAACATTCATGATGATTACTTTCTTTCTCGCTGGATAACTTACCAAGCCAGTAAAGTTTCACACTTATACAATTTGGCTGGCTAACTTACACGCATCATCATTGCTTGATCTAAAATTTTTGTATCAGACTTGAAAACCAAGTAAGAACATTACCTTCTATTGTGATAGGTTGTTATAAAAACTGATCCGGGAGAATTCTGGAGGAGAAATGTCACAGTGGCAAAGAGATCATCAAAGGCTTACGAACACAAAAGATGAACATTCCATCATCAATTTATCAATAGAAATGGAAGAAGGAAAGCTGAATAAGTAGAACAACAAATAATCCTACCACTTGTGTCATATAACACATCAGCCCCAAGGATAATATTTGGATGTAAATTAAAGACAGGTGCATCCCAGAGGCCCCATGTGAGTCCCAGTACCTAGAACATATATCAGATCACAAACAAAACTTAGAACAACTCCTTATATGCATGTGGTGTGTACAGAGAGAGAGACAAATTAATAGACGTCTCTAAAACAATTGAATTGCAAGCCTCTCTAGTTAGCAATAGAGATGCAGTGGTTTGATTTCATCTTCATATACGATATGTATGCATGAAGGGGAGAAACAAGAGTGGGGGATTGAAAAGTTTTGGATCCTCGGAGATTGTGTTAAGTTAAGGGTAACAGAGCACTATATTTGCTGCGAAATCAAGCCCACAAGCACACATCTAGATTACACAAACACAATATTGTATGAAATACAAAAATAAATGACACGAGAATTTTACGTGGAAAACTCAACTGTGAAAAACCACGAAATATTGAAGAATACAAATCTTGCTATATGAGAAAATAAACTCACTGTTTCTCCCTCTTATACTCTAACTGAGCTTTCCCTCACTTCACTTGTTGCTCTTGGCTTGATACTTACTAAATGAGAAACAAATGCTTCCTTTTAATAGTACAAGAGATGGGGACAAATTTCCTTGTTTTAAGAAAAAAACTAATTTCAACAAAAAACGATGAGTCGCCAACTTCTCTTCAATTGTTCCAGCCGTGAGTCACCAACATGAGAAAAGGATGAAGTCATCAAACATATGAGCCAATATTCAACAATATCCACTTTGGCTCATATTTTCCAAATACTGCATACTGTGAATTTATTTTTCACTGTAGATGTATACCTCTCCCCAAATACTCCACTACTAAATCAATAATCGACAAAGTGAATTAAGTCCAAGCAGTGCTTGAACTTCTCTGCGAAAACTGACTTTGTGAGCATATTTACAGCATTCTTCTTTATGTGAACTTTGCGAACTGCAATGTCACCATTGTTTAGCCACTCACGAATCTTGCGACACCGAACATCAATATGCTTGGTCTTGACATGAAACAGCTAGTTCTTTGCTAACTAAATAACACTCTCACTATCACTCTATCTGGATATTGCCTTGTTTGAAACCTAGTTCTTCAACTAGTCCCTTTAGCCACAAAGCCTCCTTGTTCGCCTCTGTCAACGCCATATACTCAGCCTTTGTTGTTAATAATGTTACCGTAGACTACAACACTAACCTCCAACATATACATCCTCAAGAAAATGTGTATATAAACCCTGTTGTAGATCTCCTTGAATCTAGGTCTCCAACATAATCCGAATCAACAAACCATGTAACCTCACTCCTTGCGGTATCACAATCAAACATAAGATCGTAATTGGTTGTTCTTGCTAGATAACGAAAAATCCATTTGACATCATTCCAATGTTTTTTTCCTGGATTTGCCATATATCTACTAACCACATTGATTGCATGTGAGATATCTGGCCTTGTACATATTATGACATGCATAAAACAACCTACCGCATTTGTATTCGATACTTTGGACGTATACTCCACCTCATCTTATGTATGTGGGCCCAACTGTGAAGGTAACTTGAAATATGTTGTCAATAGAGTACTAACCGGTTTAACATTGTGCATGTTAAACCTCTCCAGGACCTTCTGCACATCATTTCTGAGTTAACCACATTTTTCCTGTCTGACGATCTCTGTGAATTTCCATCCCTACAAGATCCTTCATGTCAAATTCATTTCTCAACAAATTCTTCAACTAAAGAATATCTGACTTCCTCTTTGTTGCTATTAGCATGTCATCTAGAGAACCATCTTCAATTTATCTGAAATACACACATGGATCATACTCCGAACGAGAGTAACCATGAGCCACCATGAAACTGTCAAACAACATGTACCACTGTCTCGGGAACTGCTTCAAACCATAGAGACTTTTTCAAACTGCAAACTAAGCCCTCTTTCTTGGTTCAATAAACCCCTATGGTTGCTTCATGTAGATCTTTTCTTCTAAATTACCATGGAGAAAAGTTGTTTTTGCATCAAGTTGCTCTAACTCCATATCCTGTGATGTTACAATAGACAAGATCAACCGCATCAATGTATGTTTCACAACTGGTGAAAAGCCCTATCTCTGAGAGAATCCCTTTGCACCAACATGGCCTTGAATCTTTCACCTTCTTTATCTGATTGAGCTTCCTTTTTCCTGAACACCCACTTGAATCCTATAGCCTTAAATCCCTTTGAAAATTTAATTAACTCTCAAATTTGGTTCTTCTGTAGAGACTCCATTTCTTCTGTCATCACTATAGCCCATTTATCATTTTCCTCGGACTGAATAGCCTCCTGATAGCTAGTTGGATCTCCACTACCAGTAATCTTGGAAAAGGCAACCATGTCCTCAAATCCATATCGCTGTATTGGTTTGTTGACTTCTTTCCCCGATCTTGTTAGATTATAGAACACCTCCTAGTGATCTGAAGGATGATCATCTTCAATCACTTCATATTCTTGTCTCTTATGAAAACTCCACCTCAACTGGGTGATTCTACAACTCATTTGCCACATATTCTTCTTTCTCAAACTTGTTCAACATTGTTTCTCATTGAACACCATATCTCTGCTGAATTCTTCTTGGATACTGGATCCTATAACTTGTATCCCTTGAATCCATCTTCATATAAAACAAAAATACATTCCTTTGACCTTGGATCAAGTTTGGACTGTCGCTCCTTGACTAGCAGATGCACATAAGTTGCGCAACCAAATATTTTCATCACCGAAAAGTCAACTGGTTTTCTAGAGCATACCTCTCCTTAGGAATTTTGTAATCAATTCCAGTTGAAGGAAATCGATTTATCAGATAAAAAGCCGCGTTGACTGCCTCAACCCAGAAACTCTTGGGCAAACCTACATTCAACCTCATACATCTAGCTCGTTCCAACAAAGTTCTATTCATTCTCTCTACAACCCCATTCTGCTCTAGAGTTCTTTTAATTGAGGAGTGTCTGGTGATACCTTCATCCTGGTAGAACTGTAGGAATGGCCTATCCTGGTGCTCCATGCCATTATCTGATCAGAAATACTTCAACTTCTTTCCGGTCTGGTTTTCCACTTTAGTTTTTTCCACTGCTTAAAGATTCTGAAAACCTCGAACTTTTGCTTCATAAAATGCACCCATACCTTCCTGGAGTAGTCATTGTGCCATAATTATGTGCGATTATTGCTAGAACTTTTCTGCATAGAAACTACTGCTCCACCCACAACTATGTCCCCTATCAACATATAGAGGAAGCCCTTTTTCTGACCTTTCACAATTACCATCGATCCCTTGATAATTTTCATGACACCGTCTCTGATTGAGATATTGCATCCCATAGAGTCAAGTACTCCAACTGATAACAAACTCTTCTTCAATTCTAGAATATACCTTATATCATCCAATGTTTTGACTACACCGTCAAACATTTTAACTTTTATGGTGTCTTTCCGAATAACTTTGCAAACTGCATTGTTACCTAATATCACGGTACCATCATGACAGGATGTAAAAGTCTCAAACCAATCCCTATGAAGGATATATGAAAAGAACAACCGGAATCCAAGTACCAATCTTCCAGGTTGTTACTGTCTTTAACAATAAGAGGTCACTCTGTGAATCTTCATTTTTTGTCACTGCGTACAGCAACATTAGCAGAATTTTCAGTTTGCTTACCTTTTTTCTTGTTCTCCTTCTTCAACAATGAACACTGATTTTTGTATTAGCCCTTCTCGTGGCAATGATAACACACAACCAGAGATTTATCCTTCATGTCTGACCTCAATTGAGACCTTCCTCATTTCTTGTCGGAATTCTTCTTCCAATCAGGACCCTTGTCACATTCATCTGAAGATACAAGAAAACTGTCTCCTTGATCTCTAGAAGTAATGCCCCTGAACTTATACTGGTCCAGGACTGCTGGCATCACATTGTCAACTGCTAGTTTTTCCTTCCTTACAAGGAGAGTTGTCTGGAGAATTAAGTAATCTAGTAGAGAGACAAGAAGCAATAAGGTTTTATCTTTTTCATTCAGCTTCTTTAAATATAACCGATTTAACAAAGACTTCGACTTGTAAACTTTCTCAAGTTTCTCCCACAAGTCCTTCAGAGAGATTTCTGTTAAAACATGATATTTGATCTGTTGTATCAAACTCAATCTGATTATTGCCACAACCTTTACTTAAAGATCGATCCATTTTTCATCTGTCATAGTCGTTGGTTTCATCTCCTTCCCTTCAAGTGCCTTTGTTAGTCCCTGTTGAACTAGCACATCCCCTGACAGTACTCTGCCAAATACTGAAATTTGACTTTCCATCAAATGGCTCAATATCGTACCTTATACTCGAGTTTGCCATCTTCGTATTTTGTGACCGGCTAGATTTCTCTTCAAAGGTTTGAACGAAGTTTTGATACCAATTGTTGTGAAATCAAGCACACAAACACACACTGAGATTACACAACACAATACTGCGATACAAAAATAAATGAAACAAGAATTTTACATTGAAAACCCAACTTGAAAAAACCACAGATTATTTTCTCATTCTTTCTCTCTACCTCACTTTCTCTCTCTAAAATGCTCTAACTAAGCTTTCTCTCAATTCACTTGTTGCTCTTAGTTTGATGCTTACTAAATGGAAGCAAATGCTTCCTGTTAGTAAATAATCTAGAGAATTTTAGGATATTATTCTAATAGCATGATTTGGGGGGATTGTATGATTAGGGGAATTGCATGATTAAAGGGAGATTGCATGATTAAGGGATGATTGAATTACTTTCCAAATGTACTACAGATCTAAGCCTATATAAAGTCTCTCTATTGTACATTATAAGATATATAATAGAAAACATCTTCCTTCTTTATTTCTCTACATGGTACAGTAAAACCACTATTTAATAATAGACTTGGGACCAAACTATTTGTATTATAATTGAGAGGTTATTACTAAATACAGGTATTGGTACAAAATATTTTTCGAACACCCAAAATTATCCACTTTAACAAAAATATCAATAAAAACTCCCTAATGATTATTATTCAAAAAATATTTATGCAAAATAATCTTTTATAGGAAAATGTGGTCTTTTATAGGAAATGTAGTTCTTTATAGGAAAATGTAGTCCTTTATAGGAAATGTAGTCTTTTATAGGAAAATGTAGTTCTTTATAAGAAATAGTCTTTTATAGAAAATGTAATCTTTTAAAATTAATATTGTCTCTCTCATATATATATATATATATATATATGAAATTATTACTATATAGAGGTATAGTTTCTTAATACGGGACTTAAAAAGTATATAACATATTACAATTTAGAGGTTATTCTTATTTATAACTGACCCAAATTGGGACCAAATTTTTTTTATAATATTGCAGAGGTTATTCTTATATAGAGTATTCCTAAATAGGGGTATTACTGTATCAAAGATTGGTTGATCTTAGCAATCAAATCAGAAAGTTTTTGCTTCCGCCGCTGTCTGCACATAGTTGGCGGTTGGTATCATTTATATTTATTGTTTAACTTCGTCTTAAAGGCAAATTAGGTGGTTAAGGTTCAGTTCTGTTTTTTTTATTGGAGTTGAAGTTTTTTTTATATTTTATTTTTTCATTTTCAAAAAGGTGATATGTCCACAGTAGTTAATTTGTCGAGTTGAAATATGTAAAATGGGTTGTAGATTAGAGAACAAGGTTTTTCATAGGGTAGAGGCTTGAGGAAGGCGTGTGTACTTCGATTTGTTGGGAGACTTAAGAGTCCTCTGTTATTGAGGAAGGTAATGAGTCCTTCATCGTTTTTGTTGGAGATAAGTGTTCTCCGTTATTGCCTGCACGTAATATCCTTAGAAAGTGGTGTGAAGTTATATATTGAGGGTGAGAATCAACTTTGGGCATACACGTCATTTTTTCTTTTTCTTTCTTTTTATTTTATTCGTGCAAATTGAAGAGGGCCTCAATTTGATGGGGAGTATTAAAGATAAAATATTTTCCTTTTATGTTTGGTTTGAATCTTTTTAGTTTTGGGATTATGTTTTGTAACAAGTTGTAAGTCATAATATAAGACTTTTAGCTTGAGGAGAAGTGTTAGTAGATAAATCTAGAGAATTCTAGGATATTATTCTAATAATTTGGGATTGCATGATTAAAGGGAGATTGCATAATTAAGGGATGATTGATTTACTTTCCAAATGTACTGCAGTTCTAAGCCTTTATAAAGGCTCTCTATTGTACATTGTAAGATATATAATAGAAAACATCTTTCCTTCTTTATTTCTCCACACTTTCTTTTAATAGTACAAGAGATGTGGACAAATTTCGTTGTTTTAAAGAAAACTAATTTCAACAAAGAATGATGAGTCACCAACTTTGCTTCCAAAATTTGCCAAGACAAAAGACATAGTTCTTTTCAATTGTCCTAACCGTGAGTCACCAACATGAGAAAAGGATGAAGAGTCATCAAACATATGAGCCAATATTCAACACTATTCAATGACAGACAACCAATTCAATTGAAATGCTGTACCAGTCTTTGAGCGCATGCATCATGACAACTAGTAGGTTGTATTCGTAAGAATGGCGAGGGCAATAGTTACCTTACACTTGAGATTGTTTAATTCGGATACTTTCCTCATGTTAGCCAGCACCTGCACATCCAGTACTACATAACTGTAAGAATCTAAGAGCCTGCTTGTAGGAATTTGAAATATATACCAACTCTGTTGAATGATAAATATTGGGTAATGTTCAAAGCATCAGAGATAAGGAAGTAATGAATTTTGGTAAGTTGGCAAAATAATAGAGCGGCTGAATTCAACAAGCACTAATCGCAATCACTTGGGAACTATACTCTGATTTGCAGACGAGGAAAAGAAAAATTAGCAGAAAGAGCAACTCACTTAACAAAATTAAAAGATTTTTCTTTTAAATGTTGTATAATTGGATGGTTTTGTAAGCATTAAGCACCACATAAGATGTAAATGCATGTGGAAAACTTCATTTAGGCTTAAGCTGATTTCAGTGAGTCAGTAAAGTAGAAGTTTGAGATTTTTTAAAAGGAAAAAAAAGAATTCAATGCTGAAGTGAAGCTAGGGTCCATTACTAAAGGGAAATCTGAATGTCTCCTACGAATGAGTTCTCTTATATTTTATTCAACAATTAACATATCTCAGCAACGTCCTAAAACTGTGACATTTAAGCTAAACGGACTTGCATTATGAACTTCTTTTATTTGCCTTGAGAATAACATCTCAAAAACAATAGAAATTCAAATGGAACTGCTAAATGTTTTAAAGTGGACCAAATTAGGAGAAATGACATTACAACTAGTTATAACTATGCCATAACAATTAACATATAAATAATATACATCATGCCATGATATTCAATAGCTAGAAAGTAATTGCTTAGCCATCACGTTCCAGATATGTAACAATGGATCAAATTCCACCAAAATATTCAACAAATGAAAAATGTAAATCAACACCAAGCATTAATCTAAACTGTAAGTCAACTAAAACTAAATTCGAAACAATACCTCGAGTCTGTTTGAGTCATCGGTTAACGTGACATCTGAACCAACTTTTGCAGCAACTAATCCAGGCAATGAAGTTCCAGCTCCAAGCTGTACACAAATAATTATAAAGCAAAATATTTGACAATTAAAACCTAAAAAAAAGAAGTTAAAATAACATTCGTCCAATATTTAACAATAATGCATTTTAATAAAAGTTGTAAACTTCAGGATAAGCACCCAATTTTAATACTAAAGTTGAACTTTAAAATACCTCAACCACATTAGCTCCAGAAAAGCGCAATCTTTGCTGCCAAACGTACTCCGCTAGAACAATACTACAAGGCCAAACAAACAGCCCGTACTCCTCCTTCATATTCTGCACCAATTAGTGTAATTAACCACTAATAACAGGACAACAGTATAAGGATAAAAAAAGGTTTTGATTTATAAATTTCCCTAGTTTTCTACTATTCAATTGGATTTTTTATCTGCAAACGAACAGATTCCTACGGTTTTGCGCATTAGTTTATCTTTCATCTAATACTCGAATTAATTTTGGTACCTCAATGATGGTGATGGAGAAGGAGGCATCTGCGGTATCGTTTGAGTTGCCGAAACGGTGATGAGACAGAGTAGTCATTTGCTGCTCAGCCGGCGACTCGCTGGCGTCCTTATCGGTTTGTTCATGTTCCATCTTGCCGGCGAATACAACGATCAAAATTATCAACTGAGTATCGAAAATGGAGGAACCGGGCGTGAAATTACCGCCCGATAAGTAAATACGGACTCTATAAGTGTTGATAAGTTACATACTCCGTTACATATTAAAAAATGATGGACTTTCCCTCCAATTTCATATAATTCTATAATGTCGACACGAAGGAAAATGATATGATTGTTTGTAAGAATCAAGATTATTAATTTTACAATTAAATAGTCTTAGTCAAGTATTTATTTTTAATATAATTATTTATAAAATAATTTAAAATAATTTTATATTATATTTATTTTTTTCATAATTAATTAAAATATTATACATTTAGTAATAATAACATGTTTTAAACTTATTTAAATATCAAAAAAATAATATTTACTTTTTATATATACATCCCACACTCACCCTCACAACACACTTGGGATTAATAGTCATATCCGAAGTGTAATTCTTGCAAACAAACATAACCAAAAGACTATATAAATTTTCTTTGGTCGTAATTAATTTTCTCCAACAAATATTAATATACCTGTTTATTATATTTAAATAATAAAGGATTACGTATTGAATATAACATAAAATTGAAATTATATTAATAATAACAGTGATAAAAATATAACGTTTAGTATACATATACTATAATGATTATTAAATAATTATTATGTAAAATTAAATGAGGTCATGAAACAACATAAATTTATGAATTATATAATCTAAAAACCTATAAAACTTGATTGTAGTATGAATATAATATTGTAATTCATGTATTGATGTCAATCTCTATTGTCTTCTCTTTTTGTATATTCTAAATGTATAAAAAATATTGTTTGTGTTACTTATTCATGATTTTATGTTTTTGAATTATAAAGGAGAGATGCGGTTATAACAATATGTGCTCGTAATTATAATTCTTCATGTTTTTTTGTTGGACGTGTGGGTGCAATGACGAAGTCAGAATTTTAATTTAGTGAGGTTAAAATTTTGTGATGCTATAAATAATTTGACGGGGTTCGAGGGTGCAGTTCCCGAACTAATTTTTTAAGACAACTTTATGTTTTTTTGCCCAATTCCATATGTAAAACATATATTTTGTTACAATATTGAAGCAGGTGGGATGACGGTCGTGACAGTAGCAACCGCCATGGGGAGCTAAATTCTGTTCGTGCAAAGAAATCTCTTCCACCTCCTCCAACAATAGAAGATCTTCATGTGTTTCCTAGAATTTGTAAAGTAGCGAAACCGAGGACCTAATTGAAGTACTGTTCATTTGTTTACTCGGTTGAAAACTTTTTGATTGGAATTCTTTCCTTGACAAGTAATATGGAATTGAGAATGTTGTACTCCTTTTGTAATTATTTTATTCATGAATTACTTTTTAATTATTGTATAGTAGTGTAAAGAACCCATAAAATATTATGCGATCCAATTTAGGCCCATCGGCCTTCCACGGGTTAAAGTACTAGTTATATATAATATTCCATCCTTTTTAAAATTAGAAAAATAATTTAATTTTTGAAGTCAAATAATGACATATTAACTTTTAAAAATAGTATAACTCATAAAAATTTAAAATGAAATAATTTTTGTTATATAGAATATAATTATATCACCAAAGATTAAATAATTTATATTAATTTTGAAACAGAACGGAGGGAGTATTAAGTTATACTATTGTTCCAAAAATAGTTTAACTTATAAATAATCTTTTGTGTGTAAATATATTAAAATTGTGATGAAAAATGTATAATGCCATTCCGTGACTCTTTAGTAAATAAACTTAGCTATCAAAATAAATTTATAATCATATTAGTAGAACTAATTTAAATAAATTCATTTATTCCAAAAATAAATACAAAATTAACATAAATAAAAACAAACAAACAAACCAAAATGAAAAACTTAGTGACTAAGAAAATAAAAACCAGCACCGCTTGAAAAATACGAAATCAAAATCAATAGCTCTGTCTCTCTCCTATATATATATATATATATATATATATTATATCCCTGTCACTGTCCCTTGTTCTAGCTTATTCTCAAGCCCCGTTTCCCCAAAAACTCTCACAACAGGTTTTTACAGTTCTTCCATGGCCTTTGCTCATTATTTACTAGCTGTTCCAGTTGAAAATTCAAAGCCACATATCAAATCTTCAAGGATTGTACCTTCTTCATCATCTTCTTTATCTTCTCCTGTTCGGGGTTTATGTACAGAACCTAGTGCTTCTTTTGCTTCTTCCTTCAAGTTGAAGGCTCGTAGGCTTTCCATCTTCCCCAATCTCCTCAGAATTGGACAGAAAGGTACTTTCTTTGCAACACCCAGTGTTTATATTTGGCTGATTTAGTGTTGTTTAGTGGCCTGCTACCTGTTTGATGATTTTAATTGTCTATCTCTGATTTTGAGTTGTCTTTTGCTCTTTCAATTTTTTTCTGAGGAGACTTCATTCTTACAATTTAGCCAAATAAAATGTTTATTATTTATGATTGGCAACTGTGGAAATTGATGACAGTGTTAAATTTGGTTGCATGAATTTGATCCTCAAGTTAATTAGTTATGTACAGTAAAGTTTTGACAATTGAACCCTGACTAAAAGATAAATGGAAAATGTTCATGTTGTGGCTGTTTGAATTGTTTCTGTTAAATTTTTTATTTGACAAAAGAACCTGGAAGATAGAAGTTTTGGAATATCTTGAAGGGTATTGGGCGATGTGAATTATTAGACACTGAATTTCTGTACAAGGGTTTTTGAGTTGTGTTCAGATAGGTAATCTCGTCACAGAGAAACAACAGTTGAGTTGTATTTCAGGAAAAATGTAGTTCACCTTGTTATATGATATATGAAAAATGTAGTTCACCTTGTTAAAAACAAGGCCTGCCCTGAGTTTTTAAGGGCTTAAAGCGACAAAAAATAGGCCTTTTGTGAATTGTTATTAAGATAGACATAAAAAAAACTAAGAACTTTTTCTGAACAAAAGAGTATCAATACGAAAGAATACCAAATATAATAACCGACTATTTAAATATTTTCAAAGCATCATTTAGATATCACATTATTACTAAGTCAAAAAAGTAATCATTTGGGCCTATTTCATTGGGTAAATATTTTGTGGGCCTTTAAATTTAAACTGACGTTGGCTGTGTTCTTTATTTTGGGTATATATATATATACATAACACATACTTCTTGGGGCCCTAAAAATTTGTCAATTTTAATGGGCCTAAAGCCCGGGCACCTTGGGCTTTAGCCCAGCGCTGGTGCTGCTCAATAAAACTTTTACTGAATTTGTGACACTTACACAACATGAAAGTTGGATAATATCCTAAGCAGCTTATAAGCGTTTGACTGGAGTAACAGATTGAAAGTGGAAGTTACTAGCAAAATATGTCAGCTAAAAATATGTTAATACTCTTGCTACTTGTAAAGAATAGTATTTGTACAATTGTGAGTTGTCTCAAGTTGGTCTCACCATATTGTCATGTTTATGTATTACAGTAAGCTAATGTAATTTGCTTACATATCTGGGTGCACTCAGATTATTTTTTTTGATGTTCATAGCTAACGCTAAGCCACAAGAATCTGAAGTAAGCCCTGCTGTTGATTCCTTTTCTCAGTTCAAGCATTTGCTTCTGCCAATCACAGACCGAAACCCTTACCTGTCTGACGGTACAAGACAGGTCTACTTTTTTAAAACTTTTAATTATTTTAGTTTCTGCTTCTTTGCACAACATTTTTGTAATTACTTCAAATAGATGATGATACCAGTGGAATACTCTAAACTCCACATGAAATTATCCTCTTTCTTCCCCCCCATCCCCCAAAAAATAAAAACAAAATAAAAAAAAAACAAAATAAAAAAACAAAATGAAAACACAACAAATCTTTTATGCTTTGGAGCATATTTGTTTTGAAAGTGACACATGTTCACAGCGGTACACATGGATAATGTTTCTTCCAAATCCAGGCTGTAGTAGTACTCCGACATACCATCCATGTTAGTATATCTTATTCCTGTTCATTAATGTTCTTGATAAGGCATGTAACAGTTGAAGTTTGCTGCCGGGGGAGGGGGAAGGGGGGGGGGGGGATGGAATGGACACATATTAAATGAAATCAGAAAGCTGTATCAATTGCTTTCATGGACTGGGACTATTGTGCTTGTGTGGCATCAGGGTCATGTATCGTGGAACATTTGTTTGGTATGACTAATGTTTATCAAAAAGAATATGTTCTCAATTACACCATTGTGTACAATCCAAAAAATTGTTGTTGCATAGATGCTTTTAAAATGAAATGAACTCCAATTCCCTCCGTCTTCAACACTTAAGTGTGTTTATACTGTGCTAACTTTTGCTGTTCTCCATCTGCAGGCTATAGCAACTGTCGCTGCTTTGGCAAAGAAGTATGGTGCTGAGATAACCGTTGTGGGTATGTCTTATCTTTTGTTCTTGAATTGTGAGATATATAGATCACATGTTGAGAAATTAGCAGTAGAAACTTTTCTGTGTACTTGGTACAAGATCTTAAGTAGTATTAAAATGTATATTCTTTGCAGTAATTGATGAAAAGCAGAAAGAGACATTGCCGGAGCATGAAACCCAGCTGTCCAGCATCCGCTGGCATCTGTCTGAAGGTGGGTTAATAATTAGTGTCATTTATTTTGGTTGGAATTGATTTTTATTTTGCATTCATTTCAAAGGCACAAAGGGTTTCCAAATTCCAAGATGCCCTCCTAGCATTTAATTTAATGTTAGGCACATTTTTTGTGTGTGCACACTCATACACTGGGTTTTGTGTGTAATGTTTTATTTATAATCTTAAAAGTTTATTGCCATATTATATATATTCAACATACTTACCATGGTTCTTTGAAATCACTTTCTAAAAGTATTCTCCTGTTTTTTTTTTGGCTTTTTATAGAACAATCTGGTTTCTTTAACACAACTATTATGTGATACTGAGATGAACAACACAAATTCTTATTGCATAGAGGTTGAACTAAACAGCAGGTACAGAAAACTAAAGAACAGCTGAAATCCCAGATTTATATTTTTGGCAAACAAATAAAGTTTTTTCAATTGTTATCGATTATATAGTGTTTGACGTTTCTTTTTTATAATATAATTTTATTTATTTATTTTTTGGGTGGAAACAACAGGTGGATTCCAGGAATTCAAGTTGTTAGAGCGACTTGGGGAAGGGAGCAAGCCAACAGCTATCATAGGCGAGATTTCTGACGAACTGAATTTGGATTTGGTGGTTATGAGCATGGAAGCCATCCATTCCAAGCATGTGGATGCAAACTTGCTAGCTGAGTTCATTCCCTGCCCCGTCTTACTTTTGCCACTTTAGAAACTATATTTTCTCAATGCCTGACTGAACTGTTGTCTTTTAACGCAAGTTTTAACGTCATGATTCTTCAAATCATCCGTTTAGTTTTAGCAACTCGGCAATGGATGTACCTTATTCTGGGTAACCTTAATGGGATGGTTTCAGAGCAAACAATAAGTGGTTGCATCAATGAATCTAGTTGAAGTCGGAATTTCAATAAATTGTATTGGTTTTGACTCGGATAAAGCTTTAGAAAGCTTTATTTGGAGTTTGCATTTTCTTTTATAGTTACTAGGGTTTCCAATGGTTTTAAAGGTCAGACCCTTTAAGCTAGGTTTGTTTGCAAAAATGATGGGCATGATAGGATTATTTGTACTAATTTATTACTGCTCTGGACTATTTAATCTCGTATAAGGCCATTTGGTGGGAAATTTTAATCCAAGTAGAAAGGTGGTATTAGATAATCGAAAGGTATTAAATGACCTTAGAAATTATTAAAAATAGTCCGGGATTAAATAACAGACTAATCATGGAATAAATATCAGATCGAATAATCTTCTTTGACCCATCATTTTTATAAACAAATATAGCCTTAGGGTATGGGTTCTAGTCATGAGAAATACATTATTTCATAAAGGAAGCTTGAGAAATAAGTGTCATATTTGTTTGAACTAGTAGTTGATATACCTCAGCATAACATGAGTATTAAAGAATAAGATGGGCCACTTGAAAGCAAATGTTGCTCATGTTGGGCCTCCAGGGTGTGAAATTAAAATTGTCACATACACATCCATTTCGTTGGAATGGATGAATCTGTCGCGTAGAAGGGATCGTGAAATGATCACAAAATATATTATTTTTCATCTCATTAATTCCAATTTATCATAGTAATAAATTTAAGTCTAAATTAAATCACCGCCGGATCATTAATGCATGTGCCCGCCCACCTTCAATTCAACAACTAAACCAACAAAAACTAATTAATTACAAAAATTAACTCATTAGCTATATATATATATATATATATATATATATATATATATATATATATATATATATAGAACACGGATCAGGTCCGGGAGTTCGGACCTGATCCAAAATCCGGACCCATTTTTTTTTGTAGAACAACTAAAAAAAAATTGTGAAATTAAATTTTTCCAATAGTACAGTGTTTTGGTTTTTTTTAAAATAACTAATTTTTTTTTTTAATATTTTATGGAACTGCAATTTTTTCATAATACAGTGTTTTGGATGTGATTTGGATACGTATAACAAAATAGGTCTGTACAGTCTGTGCAGACTGTACCACCATTTTTTGGTATAGGTATTCAAATCACGTCCAAAACATTATATTATGGAAAAATATCAGTTCTATAAAATATTAAATATTTTTTTAGTTGTTTAAAAAAAAAAGGTTCGCATTTTAACAAAGTAAGGGAACCCTCACCTGATCGGGATAAAGTGCATACCCTTTATCTTACTCACACGTGCTCACCCCCCTTTAGGCGACGATTTTAGTCATACAACCGTCGTCTATACTTTTAGCGACACGTCGCCTAAAGGGGACGGTTGTATGACCGAAATATATAACGGTTTATATGTTATGGCGACGGTTCGACGCGTCGCTAAAAGTATAGACGACGGTTGTATGACCGAAACCGTCGCCTAAAGGGGGGTGAGCACGGGTGAATAAGATAAGAGGTATGCACTTGATACGGACCGTATATATATATATATACATATACACAAGCACACAAACGAAAAGGATCAAGGACATATTCCTTGATTCTACATACCTTGCTTACCCCCTTTAGCGATGGACTAGATGATGGTTCGGTTCATCGCGTATATGAGAAAATCCTCGTCATAATTTTTAACGACGCATCGAATCGTCGCCATAACATATAAATCGTTTATATGTTTTATAGCGACGGACCGAACTAGACCTGGTAAACGGCCGGGCCATGACTGGGCTAGGCTTTTAGCGGGCCGGGCCAAAACGACACGGGTTTTGGCGGGCTAAAAAAGTTAAGTCCAAGTCCTGCTTTTTGACCGGCGGGCCAGCCCGCGGGCCTAAATTGATTTATAACCAATTTTTAACATATTTTTGTGTCTAGCCCAAACTGGTCGGGCCATCGCCGGCCCGCCCGTCATGCCCTGGCCTTTGACGGGCTGGGCTAAAACGGTCCGAGTTTTAGTGGGCTAAAAAAATGAGGCCCAAAACCCATTTTTTGACGGCCCGGCCAGCGTGCTTGGGCCAATTTAGACAGGTCTAGACCGAACTGTCGCTAAATGTGGTGAGCATAATATGTAGGATCAAGGGGGTATTCCCTTGAAATGGACTATATATATATATATAAAATTTAAGTATGTATATTATCGGAGAAGATCATGTGCATACTCCTTTATTTAACATATTTTGCTCACCACCTTTAATGACGGACTGAAACTGACCGGGCGACGGTTCGATCCGTCACGTATATCAGAGAACCATCATTTTAACTTTTAGCGACACATCGAACCGTCACCATAACATATAAGCTGTTCATCTGTTCTATAGCGACGGACTAAATCATCGTCCGATCTATCGCTAAAGATGGTGATCAAGCTATGTAAAATAAAAGAATATGCATCAGAAATAGACTGCGTATATTATATATACATGGGGCAATATATAGTTATAACTAGTGAATTCAATTATTTTATCACATTGTCTGTCTGATTATCTATATATCTCTCATGCATGAGACTGGTACAAAATTCATGTTCATTATATATGAATACGTATTTTTATAATTAATCATGAAATTTAAACATGGAGTATTTTAGTAGTCATGTAGACACATCATTTACTTTTTATATTATCTTTTGGTCAGTTAATTTTTTTTTGGTTTGATAAAATGTTATAACTTATACTATCACCATTCCATAATAATTAATTTTTTAAAAGAAAAAAATTATTTCAATTTATTTATCCTTTACAACTTTCTAAGACAATATATAAATTATTTATTTTCCTGTATGACCCTAACTTCTTTCATTGTTCTAAAATTTTTTATCTATCGTATTAATAATTTTTAACTTTTCATAAAAGAGTAGTGATAAAATTTTATACAAATTTTAATTATTAAATGATTTTCTTAATTTATGTGTATGAAACTAAAACAACTATTATTATAGAATGGAGGTTGTAACACCCCAGTCCCACATCGAAAGATAGGGGAAAAATTTGTCTGCATATAAGGAAATAAGTTACTACCAATAGTACCTTCAAGTCATGACCTTTTGGGTGAGTCTGTGGTGGTTTAAGTTGACACAAGAAGATACTATTGGGCCAATAGTTTGTTGTAAGACCCCGAAAATTTTTTAAATAAAAAGGAATTTCCTTTATTTATTATTTTGAAATAGTAAGGGTTGATTTGATTAATGTGGTTAGTTATGGGTAAAATGCGCAAATATTTTAAATAAGCAGGTGGTTATAAAATATTCATTGTTGACGAGGAATATTCGTTTGGTCGTGGAATATTCTTACTGTCGGGGAATATTCGTACGACGGCGCAGTCTTTTGTGGGCCCCATAACGGAAAGCGATTGGAGGAAGAAAACGACAAAAATAAGTTGTTTATAAAAAATGGCGTAGTTGTTACCGCTAACACCGTTGGAATACCCGGTGGGTAAAGTAAAGTAATACGCGTTGTTGAACAGTAGCACACGGTATTGTACCAATTATTGATTCTTACGTAAGAAGGCACTACTTACAGTAATTACTGTTCATTATTTTATTGATTCAATAATTGCTGCGTTGATATTTTATATTGTTGTTGTTTCAATAATTGTCACTACACAGTATTTTTCATTATCGAAGCAATAATTCATATTATCTGAATAATATTATTAGATAACATTATTGGCAATGTCTAGAAAGTTCTGTCTAAGGAGAGGTTTGGTCACCTAATTGCGCGCCAGTAAGAAGAAATTCTTATTGGAAAGCCCCCTCTTTCCTGGGAACGGCCTGGTTGCTAGTACTGTGATTCTGTAATATTATTTGTGAATAATTAAATTATTGATTTATATGATGAGGAAAATATTGATTTTATGTGGATATAGATGGAGAAAATTTTTAATGTGACAATTGTTGAAAATTAATATTTTATCTTTTTCTGATAAAATAATTCATTTAAATATATTATTTTAATAATATATTAATGGTGATATTTTTATAATGAATGTGGGATATATGAGTATATGAGGAGGAAGAGTATTTTTGTGGCATTAAATGTTTAACACATATTTTGTGTGTTGGTGGACACAATTATTGACTGAAATTTGATTATAGCCTGTAAAATCGCTCGTTTGTGGATTTCGATCAATTTCTGTTTGGAATTTGGAAAAACTTCCTTCTGCAAAGTTGTGCAGAATTGAATTTCCTATAAAAACCCGCGAGATTCGAATTTTCTGACAAAAGGGCTATTTATTATGAATTATTGAAGTTCCGAAGCTCCGAAATAATTGATTTTTGGAAGTTTTAATTATTTTTAATAACAAAAACGTTTTTTTTGTTTTTGTCATTATTGTGGAGCAACAAAGATGGCTGAAATCAGTTCTTAAAAGGATGGCGTAGGAATATTTATATAATATATTATTATTATATTAAATTTTCTGCTTTGGTGTTCTAAGCAATTTCCTATAAATAGGTGCTTAGGTTAGAATTGAAAATCACACCAGAAACTGAAGTTTTCTCTCTCTATATTATCGAGCGTATTCTTGTGAGTATTTTGAGTATACTTTGAGTATTGCTATACGGTGCAAGTTCAAGTCATAGCCTATATCCGGTGTTTCAACTAGAAGTACTGTCTTTCGAGGTAAAGGATGTTATTTTCTTCTCAAATGATATTATTTCTTCAATATCATTATGCTGAAATGTTGGTTGGAACTTTTTATCAAATTTGGAACTTTTTCATGTCGGGGTTACTATTCATGAGTTACTATTCACGAGTTACTATTCATGAGTTACTATTCACGAGTTACTATTCATGAGTACTATTCACGAAGCGTAATGATGTTTTTTTGTGAAATTTCTATCTGTTGGTGTCGGAGTTACTATTCACGTATACGGCACTATTCACGTATACGGCACTATTCACGAATACGACACTATTCACCAAAAAATGAAATTTCTTCTTTTTGTCCAAAATATCTATTCTGGATACTAGCTTTGATTGTATCCATGTTTTGATCATTCTTGAATTTTACTTCAGTATGATTATTTATGAAGTATTTTTGAACTCGGATGGTTTAAAGTACGAATCCTTAATACTTGTTATTTTGTTTCACTGGATTCGTTTCCTTTAATATATTTTTCATCATCCTCAGTCCTAAATGATGGTGTTACTGAATATCTTTGGCCTGTAGTGCAAAGATGGTTGATTTTGTTATGAATATCTTTGGCCCGTAGTGCAAAGATGTACAGGTGTTGAGATGAACATGAACAATTGATGAATATCTTTGGCCTGTAGTGCAAAGATGAGCAGGTGTTTAGATGAACATGACCGACTGATGAATATCTTTGGCCTGTAGTGCAAAGATGAATATTTGATTTGATTTGAGATATATATTGATTGATGTTACAGGGATAAAATATTGACGATGGACTTTTAAATTCATAGATGTTAGTAGATTTTATTCTCTACTTAACTCTTCTAATGAATTGTTGTTTCCGCTGCAGTTGTTGATCTAAAACTTGTTGTCTATTGTATTCTATCAGATTTTTCCCTGTTGAAGATTAACGATAATTTGTTGTATATTATCTTAGTCATAATATTCTTTACTGGGCTAGTTGAGCTCACCCTTTTCCTTGTTGTTCCATTTTTCTTCTCAGGAGGCGAGAATGTAGCGAGTACTAGTCGGGGTATGGAATGAAGGTTCTAGAGAGAGTTGTTTAGTAGTCCTCACCATTTTTTTTGTAAAATTATGTATCAATAATTATGATGGGGATTTATTTGCATGTGAATATTGTCTAGATGATAATGTTTGTATTCAAACTCACAGCTTATGGGTGGTAAAAGTTGTAGTTGTTTCTGTACCATGAGTATTTGGCGACTCAGAATGGGTTGGATGGAATGGACCTATTTTGGGGTTGTCACAGTTGGTATCAGAGCTTAGGGATATGATCTCTGGCGGAGATCGGGGAATAGAACTAGGAGGGGAGAGACGAGTAAATCCTTCGCTAGTGTGTTCTACCTAAGCTTATTTGTTGATCGGTCATAATATAGGGGTATTATGTGACTTGTTAAATTGTTTAATTAACCCTTGTTTTATGGCAGTATTTGAGAATGTCGACTGAGAATGTTAACAGTGGAGTAAATGAGACCGTTGAGATGCCTGTACTTACCAACGAGGAGAACATGCAACAGGCTGGCAATGTTCCTCCTGTGAACAACGCCACTGAGCAGACGATAAACGACGGGATGTTTAAGAGCTTTTTGCAGTTCATGCGAAACCAGACGAGGGAGACTCGTGTACAGAATACGGGTGGAAATGATAGCAACGCGCGGCTTGTCACAGCCAAGCAGTTCAAAGAGTTGGGACCACCAGAATTCTGGGGAAAGCCGGATCCGATCATGGCGGAAACGTGGGTCAAGCAAATTACCAAGATATTCGATGTCTTGGGATGCACGGAGGAACAGAAGGTTCCATTCGCCACCTTTATGTTCCGTGGCGAGGCAGACTACTGGTGGGAGTCGGTGAAGCGTACACATCCAGCCGCACTCAGCATGTCATGGGAGACGTTTCAGAAACTTTTCAACGAAAAATACTTTCCTGAAAGTATTCGCCATATGAAGGAAGTGGAGTTTATTAGACTAGAGCAGAATAACATGACGGTGTCCCAGTACGAGGCGAAGTTTGCGGAGTTATCCAGGTTTGCACCTCATTTGGTGGAGAATGAGGAACGTATGACGCGAATGTTTTTGAGAGGTTTGAAACCCGGCATACGTCAGTATCTCATTTCTCATAAATTTTCTGTCTATTCAGATGTTGTCAACAGGGCTCAGTTGTTAGAGCGAGATAACGAGTACGTTCAACCGAGGGACCATAACCAGGATCATATTGGTGACAGCAGTCATCAGAATAACGATAACCAGCGGAGAAAGAAGAATATGGACAAAGGCGGTAACCACTCTGGTGGTAATCGTGGCCATGAAAATAGAAGAAGCGAGTCGGGAGTAAATTTTAAAAAGAGGAGATTTAACAACGACCATGTGAAGACGATAGTGCCAGCAGCAACAGGTTCCAAGGGAGGAGAAAGACCACCGGTCGTATGTTACAAATGCGGGAAAGAGGGACATATCAGTCCAAATTGCCCACAACAGTTCAAGGTATGCTATAATTGTGGAAAGGAAGGACATATCGCTCGAGAGTGTACGGTAGTGAAACCAATTCCAGCGGGGATGGTGATTCAAAAGGCTGTCCCAGAAAAGTCAAAGTCAACAGTTCCTGGAAGAGCGTTTGTCGTGACAGGTCAAAATACGAGGAACCCGAACGAAGTTAAAACGGGTTAGTTAATTATAATTTTTGCGAAGTTTATACCTTACTAGGTACCGGTTCTACCCATTCTTTTATCTCTCTTGCTTGCGTTCAACGTTTGAACTTGACTACGGAGAAATTAGACTTTGACCTATTTATGGAAACTCCGTTAGGAGAAACTTTCATTACATCTGTTGTTTAGAAATCTTGCTTGATTCAAGTTGGCACTATCACATTTCCTGTTAACCTTATTTCTATAGAGATATTTGCTTTTGATGTGATTTTAAGGTTAACTACTCATCATGCCAAAATTAATTGCTTTTGTAAGGTTGTTAGTTTTCATATTCCTAAGCAACCTGATATTCGAACTCAAGCAATCAAACCATTGAAGTCAAACATTTTTGTATCAAGCCATGAAGTCATTCGTTTATTGAAAAATGGATGTTATGTTTTCTTAGCCCATGTCATGGACTTGAACAAAAGTACATCAGATTTGAATGATATTTCTGTTGTTAGTAAATTTTCTGACGTATTTTCTGAAGAATTTCTTGGCTTACTCCAGAGCGTGATATTAAATTTTGTATCGACTTTGAATCCGGTACAAAACCCATTTCTAAAATCTCATATCGAATGGCTCCTATTGAACTTCAGGAGTTAAAAATCCAACTGTAGAAGTTGATACCCGAGCCTTTATCTTGTGACTTCCTTTATGGAATACACAGAAGCCAGACTTTTCGTAGGGGATGCCATATTCGTGCGATAGTAAACTGATAGGTGTCATTGTAACGTGCTATCCAAGGTTGGGATATGAGTCACAGTTGAGAACCACCTAAGTCGATAATCGAAATACGTAGCTTTCTAGGCTTAGTTGGTTATTATCGGAGATTCGTTGAAGGATATTCTCGAATCGCTATTCCATTAATTCAGCTGACTCGTAGAGATACAAAATTCGAATGAAGCGAGGAATGTGAGAAGAGCTTTGAAGAACTCAAGAGGAGATTCATTTCAGCACATGTTCTGACCATGCCGTCCTGGAAAAGCGAACGTGGTAGCTGACGTGTTGAGTAGAAGATCGTATACAAGTACGAGTACGATATTGTCAAAAACTCATTTCGTATAATTTACAAATAATAGAGATGGAGATGAAAACTCTAGGTACCCACGTGATGATATACGAGTATAGTCGACTTTAATCGATAAAGTTAAAGTTGTTCAAGCTACACACTGGAGCTGATGAATTTGAAGAAAGAGATGCAAGAAGTTGTTATTTCAAAAGCGAGAATTGGCGATGTGAGCAAAGCTCAAACTTTCGATTTATTAATCCATTTGAAATTCTCGATTGAATAGGAACTGTGGCCTATAGACTCGTTTTATCGCCAAGTATGTCGCGTGTTTATAACGTTTTTTTTTATGTACCGATGTGGACGACTCGAACCATGTTATTGAGTTAGAACCAGACGAAATAGATGAAGACTTAACGTACGAGGAGGTATCTGTCAAGATGTTGGATGGGAAGGAGCATGTCCTACACACGAAGGTCATACCACAAGTTAAAGTTTTGTGGAGGAATCATGTTATAGAGGAAATGACCTTGGAGTTGGAAACGGAAATGAAAGCGAGGTATCTTTACCTTTTCGAAACACCAGTTACGTACGTCAATTTCGAGGACGAAATTTCATAAGGAGGGGAGGTTGTAAGACCCCGAAAATTTTTTAAATAAAAAGGAATTTCCTTTATTTATTATTTTGAAATAGTAAGGGTTGATTTGATTAATGTGGTTAGTTATGGGTAAAATGCGCAAATATTTTAAATAAGCAGGTGGTTATAAAATATTCATTGTTGACGAGGAATATTCGTTTGGTCGTGGAATATTCTTACTGTCGGGGAATATTCGTACGACGGCGCAGTCTTTTGTGGGCCCCATAACGGAAAGCGATTGGAGGAAGAAAACGACAAAAATAAGTTGTTTATAAAAAATGGCGTAGTTGTTACCGCTAACACCGTTGGAATACCCGGTGGGTAAAGTAAAGTAATACGCGTTGTTGAACAGTAGCACACGGTATTGCACCAATTATTGATTCTTACGTAAGAAGGCACTACTTACAGTAATTACTGTTCATTATTTTATTGATTCAATAATTGCTGCGTTGATATTTTATATTGTTGTTGTTTCAATAATTGTCACTACACAGTATTTTTCATTATCGAAGCAATAATTCATATTATCTGAATAATATTATTAGATAACATTATTGGCAATGTCTAGAAAGTTCTGTCTAAGGAGAGGTTTGGTCACCTAATTGCGCGCCAGTAAGAAGAAATTCTTATTGGAAAGCCCCCTCTTTCCTGGGAACGGCCTGGTTGCTAGTACTGTGATTCTGTAATATTATTTGTGAATAATTAAATTATTGATTTATATGATGAGGAAAATATTGATTTTATGTGGATATAGATGGAGAAAATTTTTAATGTGACAATTGTTGAAAATTAATATTTTATCTTTTTCTGATAAAATAATTCATTTAAATATATTATTTTAATAATATATTAATGGTGATATTTTTATAATGAATGTGGGATATATGAGTATATGAGGAGGAAGAGTATTTTTGTGGCATTAAATGTTTAACACATATTTTGTGTGTTGGTGGACACAATTATTGACTGAAATTTGATTATAGCCTGTAAAATCGCTCGTTTGTGGATTTCGATCAATTTCTGTTTGGAATTTGGAAAAACTTCCTTCTGCAAAGTTGTGCAGAATTGAATTTCCTATAAAAACTCGCGAGATTCGAATTTTCTGACAAAAGGGCTATTTATTATGAATTATTGAAGTTCCGAAGCTCCGAAATAATTGATTTTTGGAAGTTTTAATTATTTTTAATAACAAAAACGTTTTTTTTTGTTTTTGTCATTATTGTGGAGCAACAAAGATGGCTGAAATCAGTTCTTAAAAGGATGGCGTAGGAATATTTATATAATATATTATTATTATATTAAATTTTCTGCTTTGGTGTTCTAAGCAATTTCCTATAAATAGGTGCTTAGGTTAGAATTGAAAATCACACCAGAAACTGAAGTTTTCTCTCTCTATATTATCGAGCGTATTCTTGTGAGTATTTTGAGTATACTTTGAGTATTGCTATACGGTGCAAGTTCAAGTCATAGCCTATATCCGGTGTTTCAACTAGAAGTACTGTCTTTCGAGGTAAAGGATGTTATTTTCTTCTCAAATGATATTATTTCTTCAATATCATTATGCTGAAATGTTGGTTGGAACTTTTTATCAAATTTGGAACTTTTTCATGTCGGGGTTACTATTCATGAGTTACTATTCACGAGTTACTATTCATGAGTTACTATTCACGAGTTACTATTCATGAGTACTATTCACGAAGCGTAATGATGTTTTTTTGTGAAATTTCTATCTGTTGGTGTCGGAGTTACTATTCACGTATACGGCACTATTCACGTATACGGCACTATTCACGAATACGACACTATTCACCAAAAAATGAAATTTCTTCTTTTTGTCCAAAATATCTATTCTGGATACTAGCTTTGATTGTATCCATGTTTTGATCATTCTTGAATTTTACTTCAGTATGATTATTTATGAAGTATTTTTGAACTCGGATGGTTTAAAGTACGAATCCTTAATACTTGTTATTTTGTTTCACTGGATTCGTTTCCTTTAATATATTTTTCATCATCCTCAGTCCTAAATGATGGTGTTACTGAATATCTTTGGCCTGTAGTGCAAAGATGGTTGATTTTGTTATGAATATCTTTGGCCCGTAGTGCAAAGATGTACAGGTGTTGAGATGAACATGAACAATTGATGAATATCTTTGGCCTGTAGTGCAAAGATGAGCAGGTGTTTAGATGAACATGACCGACTGATGAATATCTTTGGCCTGTAGTGCAAAGATGAATATTTGATTTGATTTGAGATATATATTGATTGATGTTACAGGGATAAATATTGACGATGGACTTTTAAATTCATAGATGTTAGTAGATTTTATTCTCTACTTAACTCTTCTAATGAATTGTTGTTTCCGCTGCAGTTGTTGATCTAAAACTTGTTGTCTATTGTATTCTATCAGATTTTTCCCTGTTGAAGATTAACGATAATTTGTTGTATATTATCTTAGTCATAATATTCTTTACTGGGCTAGTTGAGCTCACCCTTTTCCTTGTTGTTCCATTTTTCTTCTCAGGAGGCGAGAATGTAGCGAGTACTAGTCGGGGTATGGAATGAAGGTTCTAGAGAGAGTTGTTTAGTAGTCCTCACCATTTTTTTTGTAAAATTATGTATCAATAATTATGATGGGGATTTATTTGCATGTGAATATTGTCTAGATGATAATGTTTGTATTCAAACTCACAGCTTATGGGTGGTAAAAGTTGTAGTTGTTTCTGTACCATGAGTATTTGGCGACTCAGAATGGGTTGGATGGAATGGAACTATTTTGGGGTTGTCACATTTGTGGCCTTATTTTGATGGATTTGATTTGATTCAGACTTGGGATTTGACCCAAGATTTGTTCCGGACTCAGGATTTGACCCGAGTTATTACATACGGTATCAAAGCCGACTCTCGAAAGCTCGGGTAGGGTCATCCGATCGGGTTGCTGGAGGTAGGGACACGAAGGCTGGTGGTATTATTATCCCACAATGGCTATAGAGGCAAAGATCTTTGGGCTGTGTGTGTGATCGGTAGTACCTTCAAGTCATGACCTTTCGGGTGAGCCAGAGCCAGTAGTTTGAGGCCTTATTTTGATGTATTTGATTCGATTCGAATTTGGGATTTGATCCAAATTTTTTTCCGAACTCGAGATTTGACATGGGTTATTATAGATGTAATATCTAATTAGTCGTTAAAATTAGTTACAAAATACTTGAGCATTGGTATATATTCCAATAAGAGAATTTAACACCATGACATGTCACCCCTTTAAAGAATAATTTTCAATGGTTGATGAATGAATTTGTGGGCCTGAATAATTTGGTGGCACCCATGCTACGTGAAGGGTTCTTTTTCATGCAGTGGTATATTTTGGACACTGGATTGGGCTTTAAGGAATTTATGATTTCTTGTTATATTCAATTTTTAATTTCTAAGGAAAGAGTCAAGATTAAATTCGATTTTTTTTAAAGGAGATTGACTCCTATAATGGTAGTTTAAAGAATTGTATTTCTAGTCGGGGAATGACGCAAAAAAATTAAGGAGGTGTGTCAACTACAAATACACGACCATAATTCAAGTTTCAGATAACACATTATCTACTTTTACGCACTAGAGCAATTATATTCTTCTATTGTTGACGTACTGTAAGACCCCGAAAATTTTTAAATAAAAAGGAATTTCCTTTATTTATTATTTTCAAATAGTAAGGGTGAATTTGATTAATGTGGTAAGTTATGGGTAAAATGCGCAAATATTTCAAATAAACAGGTGGTTATAAAATATTCATTATTGTCGGGGAATATTCGTTTGGTCGTGGAATATTCTTGCTGTCGGGGAATATTCGTACGACGGCGCAGTCTTTTATGGGCCCCATAACGGAAAGCGATTGGAGGAAGAAAACGACAAAAATAAGTTGTTTATAAAAAATGGCGTAGTTGTTACCGTTAACACTGTTGGAATACCCGGTGGGTAAAGTAAAGTAATACGCGTTGTTGAACAGTAGCACACGGTATTGCACCAATTATTGATTCTTACGTAAGAAGGCACTACTTACAGTAATTACTGTTCATTATTTTATTGATTCAATAATTGCTGCATTGATATTTTATATTACTGTTGTTTCAATAATTGTCACTACACAGTATTTTTCATTATCGAAGCAATAATTCATATTATCTGAATAATATTATTTGATAACATTATTGGCAATGTCTAGAAAGTTCTGTCTAAGGAGAGGTTTGGTCACCTAATTGCGCGCCAATAAGGAGAAATTCTTATTGGAAAGCCCCCTCTTTCCTGGGAACGGCCTGGTTGCTAGTACTGTGATTCTGTAATATTATTTGTGAATAATTAAATTATTGATTTATATGATGAGGAAAATATTGATTTTATGTGGATATAGATGGAGAAAATTTTTAATGTGACAATTGTTGAAAATTAATATTTTATCTTTTTCTGATAAAATAATTCATTTAAATATATTATTTTAATAATATATTAATGGTGATATTTTTATAATGAATGTGGGATATATGAGTATATGAGGAGGAAGAGTATTTTTGTGGCATTAAATGTTTAACACATATTTTGTGTGTTGGTGGACACAATTATTGACTGAAATTTGATTATAGCCTGTAAAATCGCTCGTTTGTGGATTTCGATCAATTTCTGTTTGGAATTTGGAAAAACTTCCTTCTGCAAAGTTGTGCAGAATTGAATTTCCTATAAAAACCCGCGAGATTCGAATTTTCTGACAAAAGGGCTATTTATTATGAATTATTGAAGTTCCGAAGCTCCGAAATAATTGATTTTTGGAAGTTTTAATTATTTTTAATAACAAAAACGTTTTTTTTGTTTTTGTCATTATTGTGGAGCAACAAAGATGGCTGAAATCAGTTCTTAAAAGGATGGCGTAGGAATATTTATATAATATATTATTATTATATTAAATTTTCTACTTTGGTGTTCTAAGCAATTTCCTATAAATAGGTGCTTAGGTTAGAATTGAAAATCACACCAGAAACTGAAGTTTTCTCTCTCTATATTATCGAGCGTATTCTTGTGAGTATTTTGAGTATACTTTGAGTATTGCTATACGGTGCAAGTTCAAGTCATAGCCTATATCCGGTGTTTCAACTAGAAGTACTGTCTTTCGAGGTAAGGGATATTATTTTTTTTAAAATGATATTATTTCTTCCAATATCATTATGCCGAAGTATTGATCTAAACTTTTTATCAAATTTGGAATTTTTTCATGTCGGGGTTACTATTCATGAGTTACTATTCATGAGTTACTATTCACGAGTACTATTCACGAAGCGTGAAGATGTTTTTTTTGTGAAATTTCTATCTTTTGGTGTCGGAGTTACTATTCACGTATACGTCACTATTCACGTATACGGCACTATTCACGAATACGACACTATTCACCGAAAAATGAAATTTCTTCTTTTTGTCCAAAATATCTATTCTGGATACTAGTTTTGATTGGATCTATGTTTTGATCATTCTTGAATTTTACTTCAGTATGATTATTTATGAAGTATTTTTGAAATCGGATTGTTTAAAGTACGAATCCTTAATACTTGTTATTTTGTTTCACTGGATTCGTTTTCTTTAAAATATTTTTCATCATCCTCAGTCCTAAATGATGTTGATACTGAATATCTTTGGCCTGTAGTGCAAAGATGGTTGATTTTATTATGAATATCTTTGGCCGTAGTGCAAAGATGAACAGGTGTTGAGATGAACATGAACAATTGACGAATATCTTTGGCCCGTAGTGCAAAGATGAATAGGTGTTTAGATTAACATGACCGACTGATGAATATCTTTGGCCTGTAGTGCAAAGATGAATATTTGATTTGATTTGAGATATATATTGATTGATGTTACAGGGATAAAATATTGATGATGGACTTTTAAATTCATAGATGTTAGTAGATTTTATTCTCTACTTAACTCTTCTAATGAATTGTTGTTTCCGCTGCAGTTGTTGATCTAAAACTTGCTGTCTATTGTATTCTATCAGATTTTTCCCTGTTGAAGACTAACGATAATTTATTGTATATTATCTTAGTCATAATATTCTTTACTGGGCTAGTTGAGCTCACCCTTTTCCTTGTTGTTCCATTTTTCTTCTCAGGAGGCGAGAATGTAGCGAGTACTAGTCGGGGTATGGAATGAAGGTTCTAGAAAGAGTTGTTTAGTAGTCCTCACCATTTTTTTTGTAAAATTATGTATCAATAATTATGATGGGGATTTATTTGCATGTGGATATTGTCTAGATGACAATGTTTGTTTTCAAACTCACAGCTTATGGGTTGTAAAAGTTGTAGTTGTTTCTGTACCATGTATTTGACAACTCAGAATGGGTTGGTGGAATGGACCTATTTTGGGGTTGTCACAGTTGGTATCAGAGCTTAGGGATATGATCTCTGGCGGAGATCGGGGAATAGAACTAGGAGGGGAGAGACGAGTAATTCCTTCGCTAGTGTGTCCTACCTAAGCTTATTTGTTGGTTGGTCATAATATAGGGGTATTATGTGATATATTGATTTGTTTAATTAATCCTTGTTTTATGACAGTATTTAAGAATGTCGACTGAGAATGTTAACAGTGGAGTAAATGCGACCGTGGAGATGCCTGTACTCACCAACGAGGAGAATGTGCAACAGGCTGACAATGTTCCTCCTGTGAACAACGCCACTGAGCAGATGATGAACGACGGGATGTTTAGAAGCTTTTTGCAGTTCATGCAAAACCAGACGAGGGAGACTCGTGTACAGAATACGGGTGGAAATGATAGCAACGCGCGGCTTGTCACAGCCAAGCAGTTCAAAGAGTTGGGACCACCAGAATTCTGGGGAAAGCCGGATCCGATCATGGCGGAAACGTGGGTCAAGCAAATTACCAAGATATTCGATGTCTTGGGATGCACGGAGGAACAGAAGGTTCCATTCGCCACCTTTATGTTCCGTGGCGAGTCAGACTACTGGTGGGAGTCTGTGAAGCGTACACATCTAACTGCACTCAGCATGTCATGGGAGACGTTTCAGAAACTTTTTAACGAAAAATACTTTCCTGAAAGTATTCGCCATATGAAGGAAGTGGAGTTTATTAGACTAGAGCAGAATAACATGACGGTGTCCCAGTACGAGGTGAAGTTCGCGGAGTTATCCAGGTTTGCACCTCATTTGGTGGAGAATGAGGAACGTATGACGCGAATGTTTTTGAGAGGTTTGAAACCCGGCATACGTCAGTATCTCATTTCTCATAAATTTTCTGTCTATTCAGATGTTGTCAACAGGGCTCAGTTGTTAGAGCGAGATAATGAGTACGTTCAACCGAGGGACCATAACCAGGATCATACTGGTGACAGCAGTCATCAGAATAACGATAACCAGCGGAGAAAGAAGAATATGGACAAAGGCGGTAACCACTCTGGTGGTAATCGTGGTCATGAAAATAGAAGAAGCGAGTCGGGAGTAGATTTTAAAAAGAGGAGATTTAACAACGACCATGTGAAGACGATAGTGCCAGCAGCAACAGGTTCCAAGGGAGGAGAAAGACCACCGGTCGTATGTTACAAATGCGGGAAAGAGGGACATATCAGTCCAAATTGCCCACAACAGTTCAAGGTATGCTATAATTGTGGAAAGGAAGGACATATCGCTCGAGAGTGTACGGTAGTGAAACCAATTCCAGCGGGGATGGTGATTCAAAAGGCTGTCCCAGAAAAGTCAAAGTCAACAGTTCCTGGAAGAGCGTTTGTCGTGACAGGTCAAAATGCGAGGAACCCGAACGAAGTTAAAACGGGTTAGTTAATTATAATTTTTGCGAAGTTTATACCTTACTAGGTACCGGTTCTACCCATTCTTTTATCTCTCTTGCTTGCGCTCAACGTTTGAACTTGACTACGGAGAAATTAGACTTTGACCTATTTATGGAAACTCCGTTAGGAGAAACTTTCATTACATCCGTTGTTTAGAAATCTTGCTTGATTCAAGTTGGCACTATCACATTACCTGTTAACCTTATTTCTATAGAGATATTTGCTTTTGATGTGATTTTAAGGTTAACTACTCATCATGCCAAAATTAATTGCTTTTGTAAGGTTGTTAGTTTTCATATTCCTAAGCAACCTGATATTCGAACTCAAGCAATCAAACCATTGAAGTCAAATATTTTTATATCAAGCCATGAAGTCATTCGTTTATTGAAAAATGGATGTTATGTTTTCTTAGCCCATGTCATGGACTTGAACAAAAGTACATCAGATTTGAATGATATTTCTGTTGTTAGTAAATTTCCTGATGTATTTTCTGAAGAATTTCTTGGCTTACTCCCAGAGCGTGATATTAAATTTTGTATCGACTTTGAATCTGGTACAAAACCCATTTCTAAAATCTCATATCGAATGGCTCCTATTGAACTTCAGGAGTTAACAACCCAACTGTAGAAGTTGATACCCGAGCCTTAATCTTGTGACTTCCTTTGTGGAATGCACCGAAGCCAGACTCTTCGTAGGGGACACAATATTCGTGTGATAGTAAACTGATAGGTGTCATTGTAACGTGCTATCCAAGGTTGGGATATGAGTCACAGTTGAGAACCACCTAAGTCGATAATCGAAATACGTAGCTTTCTAGGCTTAGTTGGTTATTATCGGAAATTCGTTGAAGGATATTTTCGAATCGCTATTCCATTAACGCAGCTGACTCGTAGAGATAAAAAAATTCGAATGGAGCAAGGAATGTGGGAAGAGCTTCGAAGAACTCAAGAGGAGACTCATTTCAGCACATGTTCTGACCATGACGTCTTAGAAAAGCGAACGTGGTAGCTGACGTGTTGAGTAGAAGATCGTATACGAGTATGAGTACGATATTGTCAAAGACTCATTTCGTATAATTTATAAATAATAGAGATGGAGATGAAAACTCTAAGTACGTACGTGATGATATACGAGTATAATCGACTTTAATCGATAAAGTTAAAGTTGTTCAAGCTACACACTGGAGCTGATGAATTTGAAGAAGGAGGTGCAAGAAATTGTTATTTCAAAAGCGAGAATTGGCGATGTGAGCAAAGCTCAAACTTTCGATTTATTAGTCCATTTGAAATTCTCGATCGAATAGGAACTGTGGCCTATAAACTCGTTTTACCGCTAAGTATGACGCGTTTTCATAACGTTTTTTTTTACGTATCGATGTTACGTAAATATGTGGACGACCCGAACGACGTCATCGAGTTAGAACCGGACAAAATTGCTGAAGACTTAACGTACGAGGAGGTATCTGTCAAGATGTTGGATGGGAAGGAGCATGTCCTACGCACGAAGGTCATACCACAAGTTAAAGTTTTGTGGAGGAATCATGTTATAGAGGAAATGACCTTGGAGTTGGAAACGGAAATGAAAGCGAGGTATCTTTACCTTTTCGAAACACCAGTTACGTACGTCAATTTCGAGGACGAAATTTCATAAGGAGGGGAGGTTGTAAGACCCCGAAAATTTTTAAATAAAAAGGAATTTCCTTTATTTATTATTTTCAAATAGTAAGGGTGAATTTGATTAATGTGGTAAGTTATGGGTAAAATGCGCAAATATTTCGAATAAACAGGTGGTTATAAAATATTCATTATTGTCGGGGAATATTCGTTTGGTCGTGGAATATTCTTGCTGTCGGGGAATATTCGTACGACGGCGCAGTCTTTTGTGGGCCCCATAACGGAAAGCGATTGGAGGAAGAAAACGACAAAAATAAGTTGTTTATAAAAAATGGCGTAGTTGTTACCGTTAACACTGTTGGAATACCCGGTGGGTAAAGTAAAGTAATACGCGTTGTTGAACAGTAGCACACGGTATTGCACCAATTATTGATTCTTACGTAAGAAGGCACTACTTACAGTAATTACTGTTCATTATTTTATTGATTCAATAATTGCTGCATTGATATTTTATATTACTGTTGTTTCAATAATTGTCACTACACAGTATTTTTCATTATCGAAGCAATAATTCATATTATCTGAATAATATTATTTGATAACATTATTGGCAATGTCTAGAAAGTTCTGTCTAAGGAGAGGTTTGGTCACCTAATTGCGCGCCAATAAGGAGAAATTCTTATTGGAAAGCCCCCTCTTTCCTGGGAACGGCCTGGTTGCTAGTACTGTGATTCTGTAATATTATTTGTGAATAATTAAATTATTGATTTATATGATGAGGAAAATATTGATTTTATGTGGATATAGATGGAGAAAATTTTTAATGTGACAATTGTTGAAAATTAATATTTTATCTTTTTCTGATAAAATAATTCATTTAAATATATTATTTTAATAATATATTAATGGTGATATTTTTATAATGAATGTGGGATATATGAGTATATGAGGAGGAAGAGTATTTTTGTGGCATTAAATGTTTAAAGCATGTTTTATGTGTCGGTAGACCCTATTTATTGACTGAAATTTGATTATAGCCTGTAAAATCGCTCGTTTGTGGATTTCAATCAATTTCTGTTTGGAATTTGGAAAAACTTCCTTCTGCAAAGTTGTGCAGAATTGAATTTCCTATAAAAACTCGCGCGATTCGAATTTTCTGACAAAAGGGCTATTTATTATGAATTATTGAAGTTCCGAAGCTCCGAAATAATTGATTTTTGGAAGTTTTAATTATTTTTAATAACAAAAACGTTTTTTTTGTTTTTGTCATTATTGTGGAGCAACAAAGATGGCTGAAATCAGTTCTTAAAAGGATGGCGTAGGAATATTTATATAATATATTATTATTATATTAAATTTTCTGCTTTGGTGTTCTAAGCAATTTCCTATAAATAGGTGCTTAGGTTAGAATTGAAAATCACACCAGAAACTGAAGTTTTCTCTCTCTATATTATCGAGCGTATTCTTGTGAGTATTTTGAGTATACTTTGAGTATTGCTATACGGTGCAAGTTCAAGTCATAGCCTATATCCGGTGTTTCAACTAGAAGTACTGTCTTTCGAGGTAAGGGATATTATTTTTTTTAAAATGATATTATTTCTTCCAATATCATTATGACGAAGTATTGATCTAAACTTTTTATCAAATTTGGAATTTTTTCATGTCGGGGTTACTATTCATGAGTTACTATTCATGAGTTACTATTCACGAGTACTATTCACGAAGCGTGAAGATGTTTTTTTTGTGAAATTTCTATCTTTTGGTGTCGGAGTTACTATTCACGTATACGTCACTATTCACGTATACGGCACTATTCACGAATACGACACTATTCACCAAAAAATGAAATTTCTTCTTTTTGTCCAAAATATCTATTCTGGATACTAGTTTTGATTGGATCTATGTTTTGATCATTCTTGAATTTTACTTCAGTATGATTATTTATGAAGTATTTTTGAAATCGGATTGTTTAAAGTACGAATCCTTAATACTTGTTATTTTGTTTCACTGGATTCTTTTTCTTTAAAATATTTTTCATCATCCTCAGTCCTAAATGATGTTGATACTGAATATCTTTGGCCTGTAGTGCAAAGATGGTTGATTTTATTATGAATATCTTTGGCCGTAGTGCAAAGATGAACAGGTGTTGAGATGAACATGAACAATTGACGAATATCTTTGGCCCGTAGTGCAAAGATGAACAGGTGTTTAGATGAACATGACCGACTGATGAATATCTTTGGCCTGTAGTGCAAAGATGAATATTTGATTTGATTTGAGATATATATTGATTGATGTTACAGGGATAAAATATTGATGATGGACTTTTAAATTCATAGATGTTAGTAGATTTTATTCTCTACTTAACTCTTCTAATGAATTGTTGTTTCCGCTGCAGTTGTTGATCTAAAACTTGCTGTCTATTGTATTCTATCAGATTTTTCCCTGTTGAAGACTAACGATAATTTGTTGTATATTATCTTAGTCATAATATTCTTTACTGGGCTAGTTGAGCTCACCCTTTTCCTTGTTGTTCCATTTTTCTTCTCAGGAGGCGAGAATGTAGCGAGTACTAGTCGGGGTATGGAATGAAGGTTCTAGAAAGAGTTGTTTAGTAGTCCTCACCATTTTTTTTGTAAAATTATGTATCAATAATTATGATGGGGATTTATTTGCATGTGGATATTGTCTAGATGACAATGTTTGTTTTCAAACTCACAGCTTATGGGTTGTAAAAGTTGTAGTTGTTTCTGTACCATGTATTTGACAACTCAGAATGGGTTGGTGGAATGGACCTATTTTGGGGTTGTCACACGTACCGTCAAACTTTTTCGGACGTGATGGTTTGTTCAGTATGTAGGTTTTCGTTCGTTGTTTAGTGATTTTGGGGATGGATAAATTTTGACGTTAACATCAATGTTTCTTTCTTTTTTAAATAATGGTAAAAAAAACCATTATATACATATATATATATATATATATATATATATATATATATATATATATATATATATATATATGTTAGGTTGTATAATCTACTCTAATTCTTTATGTATTCAAAATGCATTAATGTAAAAATATCATTTGACTAAGGGAATATTTTGATATAAATTCCCTAACAATAAGTATTCACAGACATGTTTATTGGACTGGAATATTAGATATTTCCAATTTTTTTTGTTTTTTCTTGTAACTCCCCCCAAAATAGATATTTTGGACAAAAAATAAAAATTTTATTTTTCGGTGAATAGTGCCGTATTCGTGAATAGTAACCCCGACACAACAAGTTCCAAATTTGATAAAAAATTCAACCAATATTTTGGCATAATGATATTGAAGAAAATAATATCATTTGTGAAAGAAATAACATCCCTTACCTCAAAATAACCGTATTTCTGACTGAATTTTGGGTATAGTGTTGATAGAAACTCGCACCGTATAGCAACACTCAAAGTATACTCACAAGAATACTCACGATAATATAGAGAGAGAAAGAAAAAAAACTTGTTTCTGGTGTGATTTTTAATTCTAATTTAGCCCTCTATTTATAGAAAAATACTAGAACGCCAAAGGAGACTAAATTAATAAAATATTAATATTTACCAAATATTCAAGCCCACCACCAAGGAATATGATTTTAACCTTCTAGAAAAAAATAAAAAACGTTTTTGAAATAAAAAAAATAATTAAACTTTCAAAAATTAATTATTTCGGAACCCCGGAACTTCAATAATTCACAATAAATAGCCCATTTGTTAGAAAATTCGAATTTCGTGATTTTTTAAGGAATTTCAATTCTCTACAACTTTGCAGAAGAAAATTTTTCCAAATTCCAAATAGAAATTATCCGAAATCCATAAACGGATGATTTTTAATTCTTCCAGTCCGACAAAATACTGATAAAACACCTCAGCATTAATTCTTTCAATTATATCCACATAAAATAATATATTTATTAATTATATCTACATCAAATAAATATTTTCTTATCATATGAATCAATAATTAATTATTCTTAAATAATATTACAGAATTATAATTATGACAACCAGGCCGTTCCCAGGAAAGAGGGGGCTTTCCAATAAGGATTTCTCCTTACTGGCACGCAATTAGATGACCAAACCTCTCATTGACAGAAATTTCTAGACATTGCCAATAATTCTATCTAATAATATTATTCAAATATTATGAATTATTGTTCTGATAATGAGAAATACTGTGCAGTGACAATTATTGAAACAATAATAATATAAACTAACAATGCAGCAATTATTGAATCAATATAATAAAATAATGAACAACAACTATTGTAATAATTATTGAGTAGTTCCTTCTTACGTACGAATCAATAATTCAACCATACTGTGCAATACCGTGTGCTACTGTACAACCACGCGTATTACTGTATTTTAACCACCAATTATTCAACAGTGTTAACGGTAAAAATTATGCCGTTATTTATAAAAACCCAAATTTATCGTTTTCTTCATCCGACCGTTATTCTGTTATGGGGCCCACAATTGACTGCGTCGTCGTACGGATATTCTCGATAAAAAGAATATTCCACAACTAAATGAATATTCCCCGACAACAATGATTATTTTATAACCACTTGTTTATTTTGTAAAAATTTTCACATTTCACCCATAACCAAAGTATTATATCAAATTAATACCTTATTATTTTAGAATAATGAATAGAGGAAAATTTAATTTATTTATAATAAGTTAGGGTCTTACACTTCTGACTAGAATACTAGATATAGTGCTGAAAGAACTTGCACCGTATAGCAATACTCAAAGTACTAAAATACTCACAAATACGCTCGATATTATTGAGAGAGAAAGAGAGAAATCTTTAGTTTCTGGTGTGATTTTCAATTCTAATCTAAGCACCCTATTTATAGGAAATTGCTTAGAACACCAAAACAGAAAATTTAATATAATATTAATATTTATAACCAAATTTTCTACGCCCACTCTTAAATCTGAAACCAGCCATCTTGCACATGCTAATGATGCCAACCAAGTATAAAAAATGTTTTTATTATTTAAAATAATTAAAACTTCCAAAAATTAATATTCAGGAATTTCAGAACTTCAATAATTCATAATAAATATCCCTTTTATCAGAAAATTCGAATCTCGCGACCTTTTATAGGAAATTCAATTCTCTACAACTTTACAGAAGAAAGTTTTTCCAAATTTCAAACAGAAATTGACCGAAATTCATAAACGGGCGATTTTACAAGCTATAATCAAATTTCAGTCAAGAAATAGGGTCCACCGACACACAAAACATGTGTTAAACAACTTTTACAACAAAAATACTCTTCCTCCTCATATACTCATATATCCCACATTCATTGTAAAAGTATTATCATTATTATATTATAATAATATAATAAAATATTATTTTATCAGAAAAGATAAAATATCAATTTTTAACAATTGTCACTTAAAATTTTTTTCTTCATCTATAACCACATAAAATTAATATTTTCCTCATCATATAAATTAATAATTAATTATTCACAAATAATATTACAGAATCACAGTACTAGCAACCAGGCCGTTCCCAGGAAAGATGAGGCTTTCCAATAAAGATTTCTCCTTACTGGCGCGCAATTAGGTGACCAAATCTCTCCTTAGACAGAACTTTCTAGACATTGCCAATAATGTTATCTAATAATATTATTCAGATAATATGAATTATTGCTCCCATAATGAAAAATACTGTGTAATGACAATTATTGAAATAACAGTAATATAAAAAAATCAACACAGCAATTATTGAATCAATAAAATAAAATACTGAACAGTAATTACTGTAACAATTATTGAGTAGTGCCTTCTTACGTAAGAATCAATAATTGGTGCAATACCGTGTGCTACTGCACAACAACGCGTATTACTGTGTTTTAACCACCGGGTATTCCAACAGTATTAACGGTAACAACTGCGTCGTTATTTATAACAACTTATACTTGTCTTTTCCTTCATCCAATCGCTTTCCATTATGGGGCCCACACAAGGCTGCGCCGTCGTTCGAATATTCCCCGACAGGAAGAATATTCCACGACCAAACGAATATTCTCCGACAACAATGAGTATTTTATAACCACTTACTTATTTGAAATATTTGCGCATTTTACTCATAACTAACCACATTAATCAAATCAACCCTTATTATTTCAAAATGATAAATAGAGGAAATTAAATTTCAATTATTAATAATTTGGGGTCTTACAAAATCACTATTAAATATCAGATTGCTTTTTTTATTTCTTCCTCCATCTCCGGCGTCTGTGCCTCCATCTCCGGCGTCTGTGCCTCCATCTCCGGCTGCTACTCAAAGTGTTTCTGCCATTTTTCAAAATCTTCAATCTAACTCCTCCCAACAAACTGTCAAAAACATCAATGGGAGGGAACAAACAGATCAATAACAAACTGGGTATCGGAGACAAACAGATCAAAAATAAACTGTTAAATCCTAATTGCAAACTCAAACCCAACCATTACTATTAACTGGGTATTGGATCTCACAGCTCTCGGAAAATTCTTCGACAAATTTGTTTCCTTCATCACTAACCCAACCATTACTACAGAAATCAAAAAATTCAGAAATTCCAGGTATAAACCTTAAGCAACATAAACAAACACATAAATCCTAATTGCAAACTCAAACTAGCAACCAAATTGCAAACTCAAACTAACAATCAAATGAAACCCAAACCAAAATGAAAGATCAAAAGAGAAAATTACTATGAACTGAAATTATAGATTTAAGAAATTAGACAAATTTGTCAAGCCCACTCTGGAGGATAGATTCCCGATTTCTGGAGGAATGGCTCCGGCAAGCTCGTTTCCTGAAACGGCGAGGTATTCAAGGAATGGGAAGCGGCCATATTCCGGAGGAATTGAGCCAGAGAAGAAGTTGCCGCCGAGGTGGAGATGATGGAGGCTCAAGAGCTGGTACACGTCAACGGGGAGGTCGCCGGTCAGGTTGTTGTTGTAGAGGTCTAGGATTTCGAGGGATTTGAGGCTGTTAGCTGAGTAGGGAAGCTTTCGTTGAATATGTTGTTTGAGAGGTTGAGGAGGCGGAGTTCGGCGACGAGGGACAGCTCAAGGGGGACGCATTTTCTCTCTCTCTCTCTATTAAAAAGGAATTAAGAATAAGAAAAAGAAAAAAGAATTAAAAAGGAATTAAGAAGAATTAAAAAGGAATTAAGAAAAAGAAGAAAAAGGAATTAAAAAGAAGAAGAAACCGGAATTAAGTTTTGACTATTTTGCCCCTTATTTAAATAAATTTGTTTATTTAATGATTAAAAAATTATTATTTTTGACACATTAGCTTCTTAAGGTCCCACACAATTAGCCACGTCAGCAATTTTAGACGTGGCATGTTCAATTTGTTGTAATTGAAAAAAATTGATAGTTTAATCATCTAATTGACAAAATTGAAAGGTGGATCACCGAAGTGGAATATGACCTCTAAACAGTTTAGGGTAGTAATTCATATTTAAGCCCTTTAAAAAAAGCAAAGAGTAGCTTAATAACCCAAAAAAAAAAAAGGAAATTAAAAAGAAAAAGTTAGTAATTAACACTGAATGTATATCTCGACCCAATGAATGATAATAATGCTTTCCCATTCTGTAAGAAAAACTACAAGTAGTTTAGAAAGAAAAATATGCAAATTAATTGTCGATCATAATAAATACTAATAGTTTGCCATTTTGTAGAAAAAAACTATGATTAAAAATACCCAAATAAATTAATTAATTGTTTTCCTTAATTCCCTTTATAAAGTTGAAAAGAGATCATACTTATACTTTGTCATTTTGTAGGAAAAACTATGACTACTTATGACGACAGAAAAATAAGCAACTAAATCGTCTTCCTTCCTTCCCTTTATAAAGTCATAAATCGATCATTATTTATAATAATTTGTTAAAGAAAAATAGGCAAGTTAATTGTCGATCATAATAATAATTTGTCATTTTGTAGGAAAAAGAAAAATAAACAAATTAATTGTCTTCCTGTCCTTTATAATAGAGTCGTAAATCGATTATACATAATAATACTTTGCCATTTTGTATGAAAAACTATCAGTACTTCTGAAAGGAAAATAAGCAAATTAATTGTCAATCATAATAATACTTTGCCATTTTGTAGGAAAAATTACGAGTTAACTTGTGTGATTTTGTCAGTTCAATTTGAAAATCTCGAAACATTTCTTTAGTATATACTTTAGCTGCATGTATCTTTAACGGATTTCTAATAATAAATTTCCTTGCACGACCGATTGTGATATATTAATCATCTTGCTTCTCTCTGATGTACTGCTTCTCAATAGCATTCTGGGACTTTAAAACAAAATCTCTAATACCCGTGGAAGTAATGACAAATTCGTCAAAAAAAAAACTGTTCATACTTTCACTCATAGAAGCAGTAGTCATTCTCGATGCGAACAAATTTTTTGAATACAACCCAATTCATTTTTCTTTTAATTCATAAGATTTCAATCATTCATGATTCTACATACCACAATTTTCAAGTAACAAATTTCATGTACTCAAATTCTTGAATATTCAAACACTTAAAGACACAGTAATTAAAACCTGACTTAAAAGTTAGATGCGATGAATAGATATGCCCAAGTTTTGTAGGATGTTTTTTTTCTAATTAATGTGCCAGGTACACAATGCTAGAATATTTGTTTGTTCAGTATGTGATATCAAAAGTAACAACATCATCAAAATTTTGATAAGCAAGTATTGACCGATAATCTACCCACATAATACATCCGATACGATTATCCACGTATGTTTGGTCTGGCATTAAAATAAAATTTGCTCGAACTCTCACGCTGCAACTTTCTTAAGTAATGATTTATTACATCATGTGCATCATTCGAATCAATACTATCACGTCTAATATCTCTCACTATATTTTGCACATCCATTTCAGAGAACCCAACTGAAACAACCCGGGTCAAATCCCGAGTCCGGAATAAATCTCGGGTCAAATCCAAAGTCCGAATCTAATCAAATTCATCAAAATAAGGCTTCAACTACTAACTCAATAGTATCTTCTTGGGTCATCTTAGCCCACCACAGGCTCCCAAAATGTCATGACTTGAAGGTACTATTGGTAGTAACTTATTTCCTTATATGCAGATAAATTTTTCCCCTATCTTTCGATGTGGGACTGGGGTGTTACAAACTCCACCACTTAAATTTCTGACGCCCCCGTCAGAACCGATCACACACACGGGGCTGGCTTCATGTCCCCACCTCCGGACCACCATCTCTCCATTGTGGGATAATACCACCAGCCTTCGTGTCCCCACCTCCGGCAACCCGATCGGATGACCCGACCCGAGCTTTCGAGAGTCGGCTTTGATAATATATGAAACAACCCGGGTCAAATCCCGAGTCCGGAATAAATCTTGGATCAAATTCCAAGTCCGAATCGAATCAAATCCATCAAAATAAGGCTTCAACTACTAGCCCAATAGTATCTTCTTGGGTCATCTTAGCCCACCATAGGCCCCCAAAATGTCATGACTTGAAGGTACTATTGGTAGTAACTTATTTCCTTATATGCAGACAAATTTTTTCCTTATCTTTCGATGTGGGACTGGGGTGTTACACCAACATTGCTCATATCTCCTCCCAATGAGCTTAGAATATTCATCATCCTACGACCAATCCCAACAATATTAAAGGTTTCAATCAAATCCCTAACAACTTCTCAAATATTTTTGTGAGTTTGAATTTGTGAAATTTTAATTTACTTGGGGACACAAATTCATGATTATGATTCAATTCAATTATGTTCTATTAATAGAGTCCATCTTCTGCTTTCTCTTAACCACGTTATTATTTTCATCATCAGTGGCAATCTCATTTTTCTTAACAACCTTATATCCAGCTTTACGACACTGATACAATACCTAGAACAAAAATATTCAAATCTCACATGTTTTTTGCTAGTTTTTATTCTTAATTCAAATCCAACACGTTTTGCATATTTTCTGTTAAAAAAAATTAGTATCTTCCAACGTATAAAATATTTGACCAACATAAGGAATGATATCCTCAACTAAAGCAGTTTCATCATTATTATTATATAATTTTTCCTCAGTACTCGATATTGAATGAAATGATACTAATTCAGCAAACAAATCCATGTCAAAACAAATGAATCAGTTATAAAAATGAAATTACAGATTATCGATTACCGATTCTTGGTGTTGTTTGTCTGCAGGTATACTTGCTTACTAGTAGGCTATGTGCTCGATCTCAAGTTGATTAAATTCATTAATAATGAAAGAGAATAGCATATATCGTTTGCAATTAGGTTTTTATCTGTCAGAATCCACAGATTATTTCTGTGAATATATATTTTTATTAAAAACGACACCGTTTTAATAGTAAACCAATGTCCGCGGTATTAAACTGCAGAAGGAGACTTTAGACCAGAAAAATTCAATTTAATGCTATTAGTCTTTCATTTCTCCTGGGTATTCTTGTTGTAGATTCATCATCTTATCTTGGATGATGATAAGAATACTCAAGAATAAATAGAAAACCTAATAACATTAAATTGAACCATAATCGTCCCAGATCGGTACTGTAAAAATGAGATGAGATCAAACAATTTATATATCATGAATGAAGGCTAAATAATTTTCTATTTCTCGATCTTGTATATTCAAGTTGGTTGTTATGATTAAAAAAATTCGGGTTCCGTAGTATTAAACTGCAGATACCAAATTTATTTATTTTTTGGATTCAAATAGTATAGTGATGAGTAGTACATCTAAGCGAGACACTTTGACCCCATGACAATTTTCCTGACCTTGCGAACTTATCTTTTCATGCTGAATGAGTTGTGTATTTTGGGCATTTGCTGATCAGTTTGGTCAACCGTCCCACTGCTGCTTTCTGCTTTGATTTGATCCATGACAACCAGGGTCGAGATAAGTTTTAAATCACCTTTGCTGCTAAAAACCCTCGCAAGTACTACTCTGTATACTGGTCAGATGGAGGTAGAAAAAATAGTACCAAGCTGCTACAGATTTGAATATTGAAAACAAAAGCATCGCATGCATATAAAGACAACAAATAAACAGATAATATATATGTATAGTCAGTCCTGCTCCTGGGTAATTAATATCATAATTAAAATACATTTTTTTTACGAAATAATTTTAATTTTAAAAATTAATTCTCCACTCCCAAACAAAATAAGTATGGAAAGAATTACATCAGTTGCAGAAACCCTAATTAGATAGAGAGCAAATGCTGGAAATAAGGGGGAAGAAGAGTGAAAGGGATAGGGAAAGAGGGACACGGAATATACTGAATATTATCGTGCGCGACCAGAATATTATAATAGAAAATAATAATCATACACAATTGTGTACTCCCTCCGTCCCAAATTATCTGCTGTTCTAGAGTCTCACACAGATACCAATATGTATGATAAAAATACTAAAATACCCCTTGTGCTGACTTTTTTATTAATTGAAGAGAAAGAAAAAGCACCTAATTAATTGGAGAGAGAGAGAAACATTGAAAAGAGAGAGAGAAAGCAGCATATTAATTGAAGAGAGAGATAGAGAGAAACAATTATTAATTGAAGAGAGAGAGAGGGGCATGAATGTGGATGTTTAAAAAAGAGGAGAGTCATTAATGAGAGTAATGATTATCAACAATTAAGATAAAGGGGCAAATTTGAAAAACAAATGGAAAAAATGTATTGAAATCTTAAAAAAGCAGATATTGTGGGACAAATTTCTGATTTAAGAGATGAGAAACTGTTTTTTTAAATAAAAAAATATATGTTTAAACAACGTAATTTTAGCAGACTGTACACAAATAAAATATACATAACTCTGTATGGCTATATTGCTCATTATAATATTATGATAATATATTTAATATTTGGAAATTTATCGTTGCGGATCTTGAAGGGCGTTTTGGTGATTTTTGAATTTGCATTGTGCGGACTTCGCAGTATTAAATTGTGAACGGGAGATAATTTTCACCGTTAAATCTACAATTGAACAATTACAATTTATTATAATTTTTTTTTTAAAATTTATGAATCAGTTTTCATATATATATTCAAACGTACCTTGATATGCTACTTAAGTTTAAATATGAAAATTATTACTTCTTGGGTTCTGTTTTCAATGCTTCAAATTTGAAATATTTTTCATATTATCACCCCAAAAGTGTTCCCAAAAATATTACTCTTGGTCTTTCCAAAATGAATCCCAATTTTTTCAAAATATTTTCTCCGTTTTAAATTATAAAATTAAATTAATTTTAAATATTTTTAAACTCAAAAATCATATAAATTTATTTAGTTTATGTCAATACAATTATAGATCGGATATTATAAACTACTTAAAAAGTACTACGAGTTATATGATTAAATTTTTAAAAAATTTAAATAAATCGTATCAATTTAAATTTAAAAATATCAAAAATTAGTAATAATAATCTCATAAAATAAATGTTTTAAAGAGTGAAAATTTCAACATAATATATTACAATATTTGTTATTGGTTTAAGAATATATCATTGTTTCTTTCCTAAAATCACTTAGTTTTATATAGTTTTAGCCACACATATATATATATAATATACTTCACATACCTATCTATATATGTAAAAAGAAACAAAATAGATATAATTATTATTCAATCAATTGCCTACGCTGCTGGCCTGGCTACATTGGATCCGGCACTGATCACATGCAACCTCCGAAATTAAGCATTACAAGACAAATATTTGCTTATTTTGTCTTTCTGAGAGAGATACGACCGACTCATTGTAATTAAAAATAATTGTTCTTAACTTCAATTGTGGTTGTGGCCTGTGGGTGGGTCATATGTATGTATTAAGAGATCTATCCAGAAGGAACTATTACATCAGGTCAGTTAACAGTGAAATTTTTCAAGACAAAATCTTTGCCTTCAAATTAATCCATTAAAACTTAATTGCCTAATGTATTTTCATGTTAGGATGGCAAATCTAATGTTTAATTTACCAAAAATTTGGTCTTCACAGTACATGCATGCGATCCATTTCAAAAATATATATTGATGAAAGTAAAAATTATTAGTCTTAATATATAACATATAACTTTAATAATATATATATATATATAAACAGTGTGGTGCAGTACGGTTTAAACAGTCACCAAATGCATTAGAACTTGTCGATGGAAACGATTTGGTTGATTTTTAGTGCAGTTTCAATGAGGGATTCAGTTCATCAGCCCTAGATATACATGAGAAACCTGAAATTAATTAATGTACATATTGATTTTTAGTGCGGTTAATTTCAATGCGGATTCAGTTCATCAGCCCTAGATATATATGAGATATCTGAAATTAATGTACTGTCTTTATGTATGTACGTGGTGCGGTGGTGCAGTCAATTAATTAATGAAAGGCCACATCTCTCTCTCTCTCTCTATAGGTAGATTGCTAGCGTAGTACTTGACTTCAAGTCACGCATGGAGTTATGATGTATCTCATATCTTTACATGATACATAAAAGTCGCATAATTAAGAGGAGTGAATTCCTCAGACATGGCAGCAGCACAGCACTGCACTGCATACAAAACCCTCTCTTTATATATCTCTGTCCGTATTCACACAATACCGAATCAAGAATAATTCAATTGTTTCATTCATAGAAAATAGATTATATCATCAGTACTCCAATAAATACATGAATTTGAAGTATTTAAAATAAGTACAAATGCAATCTATCTTAAATTTAAAATACATTTATCATAATCTTAAAAAGTTGATGATAGATATAAAATTATCCTAAATAAACTTATCTCTCTAATACACAATGACCTAGCTAGAGACATTTATGATAATATTACTATCCTCGTGATATTTTATCAAACAGAACAAATAGCTAGCTAGTGAAACTAACATTTAATAAATTTGCCAAAAAAAATATTAAGCTAATTTAGTTACCATTCAACCCTGCATGCATATTCACTCCATGCATGCAATGTTTTGTCCATGAACATGCATGGAAATGGAATAACATGTCCTGGCCAAGAGTTTTGAGAAACTATTCAAAATTCTCCCTCCCAACTCCCTCGTCAGTCGTCACCCTTCTAGATGATGCAAATTAAAGTGACACTAAACGGAATTAACTGCGGAATTAATTTTAAATTTTATGCAGGAGAAATCGAGCCTTGATGTTTATGCATGAGAAATCGATACTTGCTATATATATATATATATATATATATATATATATATATATATATATATATATATATATATATATAATATTATGGGCAAGTGCAAATTAGAGTTCATTTGTCATAATTAAATTAAATGCAGAAATTAAGATTCACATTATGATTAAATAAAAAGATGAAAGAACTGAAAGAATCTTTCACGTGTCCCGAGACAGAAAACACGTGAATAATCTTTCAAGTTTTAATAAAATTAATTTAGTTAGGACATTAATTTAATTAATAATGAATGAAATTCACGACTAATATTACTATAATAAAATTACGTGATATATTAAGATATTTTTTTTGATATCATAATATCTTAATCAAATAGTAATAATAAAATTATCATACATAAAATTTGTTAAGATATATTGCCTTGCATAAAATTATGATAAAAAAATCTTGTAATAAAATTTGTAGAATCAAATATAGTATTTTTTTTAACAATTCTTTTCCATGATTATCATTCTTGCCTTTATTATATATTATAGTATTTAAATTAACAATCTTGTAATATATAAGTATTTTAAAAAAAAATTTCTTTTCGATGATTATTATTCTTGCCTTTATTATAGTATTCAAATATAGTATTTAAATTCTTTTTGAAGATTGTTATTGATTATCATTCTTGCATGCCTTTATTATCCATGGCAGCATGCATCAACATTATGGTTCTGTTCTTTTAACGCTTTCTTTAAATTTAAACCGTGATTTTTAAAATAAATTAGTTATTAAAACTTCATGTATATATATTTTCGGTTTAAAGAGTCTACATATATAGTTGAATTTTTCAGGTGGTAAATGGCAGCAAATAAGCTTTTGGGCATGTGTTATTTGATTTTCTGCCATATTTCAGGTGCATGCGGCCTCCTTCGTCGTTACTGCTATCCACGAATTTGGTTTTCAGAGCTTGGGCGGCGATCGGTTGTTTGGGCCGGCGATGAAGTATGAAACAGAATGCTTGAAGACGAAGAAGAGAAGAGACAGAAAAAGTAAAAAAAAATATTAAACAAATTTTAGTCAATATATCAGACATCTCACGTGGGCAGCTTAATTTCCATGTCATTTTCTTATATTTTTTATTTTTTTAAAATGTCAGGTAGATAATAAATAAACGGACATTTAATTATTTTGACAAAATAATTAAATTTTAAAATTTTAATAAATTTAGTAAATTAATTACAAAATTTTAAAGATTAATAATTAAATACTGAAAAGTTACCCATTACAATGCAACGGGGGTATTTGTCATTTAGTTATCTATAAATACAAGTAGAAGGTTTTCATAAGTTAAATTCCACACATAATATCTCCCGGCCCACAAAGAGACGAGAGAGGGAGAGAGAAACAAATATCCATATATCTCCCGGTCCACATAATATCTAGATGGCGAAGGATGAGGTAAAGGAAGAGGGAAGTGCATGGTCTGTGATGGACATGAGCGAGGTGGGGCGGTGGTCTTTCTTCAGAGCCCTCATAACCGAGTTCATGGCCACCCTTCTCTTTCTTTATGTCACCATTGCCACCGTCGTCGGCCACAAGAAGCAGGCTGAACCCTGCGGCGGCGTTGGCCTCCTAGGCATTGCCTGGTCCTTTGGTGGCATGATTTTCGTCCTTGTCTACTGCACTGCCGGCATTTCCGGTAATTAACATACATACATGCTTGCATGCATCCATATTCAACTAGCTAGTTATATAATATTCTACGTACCATCATATTTAATTTTACCCATTTTTATTTCAATTGCAAACTTTGCTTTGATAGTTTAATTTATCTTATTGATTTACTCATCATTCAATCATCAATTAACATATATATATATATGATCAATATATATAGCCAATGAATTGGTTTTTGTTGAATTGTAGGAGGGCACATTAATCCGGCGGTGACCTTCGGACTGTTGGTAGCAAGAAAGATAACCGCGGTTAGAGCAGTGGCGTACATGGTGTCGCAGTGTTTGGGAGGAATATGCGGCGCAGGGTTAGTGAAGGCAGTGATGAGGCATCCCTATAGCACGTTAGGTGGTGGTGCCAACTCGGTTGCACCGGGTTACTCAAAGGGTACAGCCTTGGGTGCTGAGATTATAGGGACTTTCATCCTTATGTTCACCGTCTTCTCCGCCATCGACGTTGAACGGAGGGCACATGACTCCTTTGTCTCTGTATGTATTTACTCTTTACCCACCATTAATTCACCATTGCTAAGTTACATGCATATTTAAAAATTAACCCAATATATCTTGACAAAAATATCCTGCTGTATAATTGATCGATCCACGTAGTTTCCTCGTATCTCAACTGCATGTATGTGTGGTTTCATGATAGCACATGTAGATATATATTGCCCTAAATTGATGCTTCTTTCATGTTTCATGAAGTAATTATATCATGCATTCGTCCACATATGCATAAATAAGTAGTTTTGAAGATTTTTGGACTATATAGTAATATTGAAGATTAATTTAGTATCCTTAATTTATAAGAAAGTGAGAATTAATTTGTCATATAATTATTAAATTTCTATATATTAGAATTTGTTCAAAAGTTCATTGAAAATATTACATAATTATAATTATGGCTAATTAATAGATATCGATCTGTTACACCAAGTAACACTAATAAAATTTATCATTACATGTTATAAAGTCCATTCAATATATATATACATATATATATTCATCCAAAATAGCTTAGAGGGGTTAAAATGGAAAAATATATTTATCCAAATGTTTTAGACAAGTAATTATCAAATAAGTATGTTATTATTTATTCAGTCATTCAAACGTTCTTAATTATTCAAACAACTTCATTCAATTTTATCAAACAACTCCCTAAATGAATTAAATGGATCGGAGCACTATCCTTTGTGAATGTACATATAAGTTTGGTTTGTGTGGTTTAAGATTAAATGATAACTGGTGGGGTTTGTAATAAATAAATAAGGTTGTTTGTATGGTTTTGAATTCACGACACAGGTATTGGTTCCATTGCCCATAGGGTTTGCAGTGTTTGTGGTGCACTTGGCCACCATTCCAATCACTGGGACCGGCATCAATCCAGCTAGGAGTTTTGGTGCTGCTGTTGTTTACAACAATCACAAAGTTTGGGACGACCATGCAAGTATTTTTTTCATTTATATATTTATGTTGCATTTTTTATTTGTGTTTATATATTTATATGGAATAATGCTACATATACATACTATTTTACAAATATTTTATAAACCGTTGATGTGACATATTTCACAATATGCTGAGGTGGAGTATGCCACATCAACAGTTTATAAAATATTTATAAAATAGTTTGTGTCTTTAGTATTATTCTATTTATATGTGTAAACTTGTTCGTGTTACCGTACGTGTTTATGCAGTTAATTTTGAAAAGGGGATAAAAAAGCAAAAGAGAAGAAAGTCTTATATTATATTATACTATATTCGATAACTACAACATATTACGTCATCTCATGAAAACATAATTTAGAAAAAGTACACCGTTTTGAAAAATTTATTTAAAAAAAACAATTTCTCTACCCCAAAATCACAACTCAAAAACAAATAAGTTAAAACGACATAGTTATTAAGAGATTTAATTGAATTTATAACTTGTTCTAACAATTATATATATATGTATATTGTGAAATTAATAACAGTGGATATTCTGGGTTGGACCGTTTCTGGGAGCTCTAGGTGCGGTAATTATTCACCAGTACATTTTGGTAGCAACTCCGGTCGTTTTGGTAGCAACTCCGGTCGTGGGAGCTCCGGTCGTAGTTGTAGAAACTAGAACTAATTAATTAATTATTAATAGCGTGCGTGCAATAATTTTTTGCTCTATGTGTATTTTATTTTTCAGTTTTGTATTCAAATGTAGCAAGTACTATTTCTAGACTTGTAGTATAGTCTACTATTAGTTTCTAATAGAATTTCCAGTGTTCCTGGCACTTGTATATTTATCAAGTTTTCATTTCTCATATGAACCATAATTTCTAAGCTCCTGAAAGTTGATGGAAGAATGTGTGCTTGTACCTGTCAAAACTGGACTAGGATGCTCTTCATTTCAAATAAATGGAGATTCTTCATTTCATGGTCTAAATTTAAAATCTTCTCTCTCTCCCATCAACATAACGTCACATTTCAATATATTTTAAATCTGGATCATAAAATAAAGAGTCTCTATTAATTTAAAATGGAGAGTATCCTACCCTGTCAAAACTAGAATCCATACCCTAAACTTAAAAGGGTCTGACCACTAAATCCGTCGGAAAACCTAGTACATAGCGACTATAATTAAACTAGCGAGCTTTGACCAGTTTGAAAGATCTGTTTGATATAATTGAAATAATTGAATTTTAAATTAAAACTTCTATAAATATATATACTCCTAAGAGAAAAAAGTACTTTATTAGTGAGATTCTAAAGTAGAACTTTACTAACTATATATATATATATACTAACAACAGTCCCGTGCCTCCGGTACTATGGACGTTGGGATTTATTTCAAATTTTGAACGACCCAAATGATTTATTGAGTGAGCGAGAAATTCAAAATTATTTGTATTTTATTAGATAGATGGATGGTGGGATTTATCCCAAACTTTGGACGTCCTAGATGATTTATTGAGTGAGCGGGAAATTCAAAATTATTTGTATTTTATTAGATATAATTAGATATATAGAATATAGATATAGATAGATAGAATTAGATAGATTGTATTTTATTAGATAGATGGTTGGTGAGATTTATCCTAAACTTTGGACGGCCCAGATGATTTATTGAATGAGCGGGAAATTCAAAATCATTTGTGTTTTATTAGATAGATATGGAAGAAAAAAAATTCATCAAATCAAAAAAGCGAACAAAAAACGAACCAGAATATATATAGCGACGGTTTTCTGAGATATAACGACGGTTGAAACTGTCGTCTTAGATATGATTTTCTATGCTACAGCGATGTAAAATACCGTCACTATAGCGGATTCATTTTTAGTTCATGCTTTTAACCGTATATATATTCTGAATCTTTAAAAGCAAATGCAACTCCAAATAGGGGTTTCTAAATCTTATCCGAGTATGCAACCACATACTTGGAATGGATGGCTTCCATGCTCGATCATGCATTGCTCCCTTACCCTACTCGCTGTAACGATTAGAAATCCTGGAACCCACGTACGTGTCGTGTTTCAACCAAACAAAAAGAAAGTTGAATTATAAGTACACCGAATACTAGCTCCACAACGATTTAAACTATTCTGTATCTGCTAGCTGTTTAATTCCACTATGCAACAAAAACTTTTGTGTCATCATCTCAGTTTACCGCATAATATATAATAGTCATACGCGCTTCTTAAAGAAATCGAATTTTGTTTGGATGAAGTTGGCATTAATAAGTTCTATAGCTTAATTAATTATTATCGCATTCTTTTTTTATTGCAATGGTTAATACAACATTTTTTATATTCAATATAATAAAAGGTTATATAAACTTATTAGTATGAAATTGGTGTTAATTTTAACTTAACCCGATCCAAAGAAATCTACACTATAGGATTTTTCGGATTTGTACACAACGGCTTAATTGAGAACATATTGATCTTTTTAATAAACAACTACTACAAATGTTCCATCAGGATATAGACATATAGTCCCAGTCGCCAAAATGATCTAGACTTCGTATCAACTTACGTGAAGAAGTTGAAATATTTAACCATGCAACATCAATCTCATCATTACAAAGACAAAAACTACTTCCAAGCGTATGTATGCCACGTTTTCCCTCCAATGATCTGAAGCTTATACGTGTCAGACTTCAATACGTCAATAATCATATAAGGGTCTAATTCCCAAGTAAGCATCACTTTGTCTGTATTTTGAGGAGTAGAGGCTTCAGCCTGCTGAAGGGACTAGATCTCGTACTTGGAAAGTTCTACTTTTGACTCTGTTGTTCAAGTGTCGAGCTGCTCGTTGTTGGTAAGTTGCAAGTTTGAAAACTGTTTTGTCACGACTCTCTTCAAGTAAGTTAAGATTCAACCAATGCAAAGCCATGCATGCATCATTAAGGAGTTCATCCAAGTTTTGAACCCCTAGCCGAAGGGATTCCAATCTCAACACGAAATAGGGATTCAGTTCAATAGGCAATTAGTTTGAAAGGAATCTCTCTCGTAGTGGTCCAAGGTCGGAGGTATGGTCTGATATATAGGCACATAAAACATATAGAAGCTCTTCGGGCCACTTACCTTTAGCATCATCAAGTCGCCATTTGATTCCATTAAGACTTAACCATTAGCCTGGGGATGTCCGACAGAGGTTCGGTGATAGTACTGAATTCATAAGTTTTGCAGGTATTCTTCAAACTTGCGTCCCACAAACTACAACCTGTTATCAGACACCATAACCATGGCCCATGGGAATGCCAAAGCGGTAGACTACCTGTTCTTTGAAGAACTGAAGGCAAATCTCTTCTGGTAGGACAAATGCATATTTGATTTGATGATGAGATAATGTATATTTGTAACCAGTAGCCTATATAAAGTTTTCTTAAAATAAAATTGATGTAAAATAACTTAGATTAGAAGATCAAAGTTGTTAGGTTGATCTATTTCGTAGAGTAATTTGAATGTATAGACTATAAGAAATTAAATGATGGTAAAGATGTGTAGACGATCTTAAAGCTTATTGAATGATCGTAGAGCATTCAAGTCAAGTTCGCATAGTTGACCAAAGATCGTAGAGCTCATTGAACACCGTAGTAATATATGTGCTACATCCATATGCAAAACTTGACCAAACACCTCAATTAATGTATGCCCTTTAAATTTAATTAGAACCACACACCAATGCATTAATACTATGATTGAGGTATTATTGAGCCAAGAAATCTCAAAAGAATATGAACTTGGTTCCGGTTTGAGATTTAATTCTTTTACAAGTTTGGATAAAACTATATTAAAATCATTATCTTTATCAAAAACAAGTTTACACACCTTTGACTTGTAATGAACATAAGCGTGGAAAGTGAAGAATATTCAAAAATGTCCCCGACTTTTATTCCAATGTCTACCGAGCACTCTATACTTTTTTTTTTCCAAAAATACCTTTAACGTTATGTTTTTTGGATTGCCCGTGCCCCTGCCGTTAACAGAAAACAAACGGGGTTAAAATTTCACTGACGTGACTGACACATGGAGCTATGCTTAAAGGGAGAAGGTTCAAAAATGCCCATGACACATAAATATGTCATTTAATTAAAACAAAAAATACTAAAATTCAAAATAAAAAAAAACATAACATATTTATATTATTTAATCAAAATACTAAAATTCAAATTATTTTGTTAACTAATCAAAACATATAATTAAATAAAACAAGTTGTATAACATATTTACATCATTTAATCAAAATACTAAAATTCAAAACATAACATATTTACATCAAATACTAATTTAAAAAAACTAAAATACTAATTAAAAAATATTAAAATACTAAAAAAAATCAAATTAAAAAATAATAAAATACTAAAATTTAAATTATTTTGTTAATTAATCAAAACAACAAAAATTCAAATTACATCATTAAAATACTAAAATCATAATACTAAATACTAATTGATATAAAATTTTTAAATTACTAAAATTATAATACTAAATAACATTTTAAAAATTCAAAATACTAAATAGCGTTATACAACTAATAGATATAATATTTTTAACGTTAATATTCAAAATACTAAATAACGTTATCAATTTTTTTTAACGCTAATATTTTTAATATTACTAAATAACGTTATCGAAATTAATGTTGAATATTACAAAATTAAAGTTAATATTTTTAGTATTTTGAAAATTCAACTAATAATTTTAGTATTTTGATGATTAACGTTAATATTTTTAAAATTCAAAATTCAAAAATTCAGCTAATTCAAAATTTCAAAATAATTAGCGTTAATTCAACTAAAATCATCAAAAAAATAATTAATGTTAATATTTTTTACTAAATAACGTTAATTATTTTGAATTGGTTGAATTTTTGAATATTTTTAAAAGTCAACTAATTACATCATCAAAAAATATTAACATTTTTTAACATATCAACTAATATTAAAAATTATTAACGTTTTTTAATATCAAAAAATATTAATAAAATATTAATGTTTTTAATATCAAAAAATATTAATGTTTTTAATATTTTTAATATCAAAAAATTAACATTTTTTTTAAAAAAATTAAAATATTTTTATATTAGAAAATATTAACGTTTTAATATTAACCTCATATAAAAAATTAATATTTTTAAAATATTAACGTTTTTAATATGATAAAATATTAAAAAATATTAACGTTTTTTAATATAAAAAAATATTAACATTTTTTAATATTAGTTCATATGTTAAAAAATGTTAATATTTCGATAACGTTAAAATTAGTATTTCAATACTAGATATGTAGTTATTTTGATACTAATTGATAACATATTTTGATAACGTTAAAAATCAATTATATATTAACTTTAAAAATTGATAACGTTATTTAGTAATATTCAAAATTAGTATTTTTTTTAATTAGTATTTGATGTAAATATGTTATGTTTTGAATTTTAGTATTTTGATTAAATGATGTAAATATGTTATACAACTTGTTTTATTTAATTAGTTGTTTTGATTAGTTAACAAAATAATTTGAATTTTAGTATTTTGATTAAATGATGTAAATATGTTATGCTTTTTTTTATTTTTAATTTTAGTATTCTTTTTTGTTTTGATTAAATGACATATTTACATGTGTCAGTGGCATTTTTGAACCTTCTTCCTTTAAGCCTCCATGTGTCAGCCACGTCAACGAATTTATAACCCCGTTTGTCTTCTGTTAACGGCAGGGGCACGGGCAACCAAAAAAATATAACGTTAAGTGTATTTTTGGAAGAAAAAAAATATATAGAGTGCTCGGTAAACATCGGGGTAAAAGTCAGACGCATTTTTGAACCTTCTCCCTAAAATGTTTTGACACAACTAAATATGATTAGATTGTAACGTTCCAACGCAAACGTAATTTAAATGTTTAACATACCAAATAAAAACGAAGGTATATCATTAAATCCACAAGGAAAACAAAGAACTCACAAAAAGAACGAAAATAATAATATGAATTAATGAAAACGTAATTGTCACAAGCTCTAATAAACGTATTTAATTTATAGTCCTAATTAAATAACTTCTCAATATCAATCAGGAATAGAAAAATAATTAAATCCTAACACAAAGTAAAAATATCAAAATTAAAATCCAAAATATAAATTAAACTACTGAATTTTTCTATTAATAAATAAAATAATATATTAAACCTCCACAAATACTAAAATATATGAAAATATTAATTGTTATTTTCCGTCGTATCAATAACTAAAATGTAACAAGCCATTAGAAGCTTTCATCTTGATTTGATTCCCAAAAAAAATTATAATTGTATGGAGTCATACAAAAGAACAGTACTCCGACAAGAGTGGAGAAAGAACACTCTTATAAAGAACACAACCAACTCCAAACCAGGTGAAAACAAGATCCCCTGTAAAGGGAAATTAAAATTTTACATAGGGGGTATATAATTCTGTCTCAAAAAACATAAAAGTATACAAAAGAAAGTGTAAAACCAATACAACGCAACTAAAGTATACGGCAGGAATATAGAGAGAATTAAAAAAACAGAGAGAGAGAGACAACAGAAGAATGGGGAAAAAAATATGATGATTAATTATTAATTAGTTAGGGAGATTGCTGCGAAATGATCCCAATGCCTTGAGTGCGCCCGCTCTCAATATGTACTGGTGATACACCACTGCTGCCAATGCTCCCAAAAATGGTCCTAGCCAGAATATCCACTGCACCCAATATTAATTGAAATTTGTCATTGATGATATATATATATATATTAAAGTTGTGATATGTTAAGAAATTAGAAGTGTATTTTTAATTTTAGAAAAGATAATAAAAAAAAATGTATCTCAACGGAGGAAGAAGTATATATCGCCCTCACAATATATATTCACCGTTCCAAAATTAGATATTACTAAATTCTTAGAGAAAGAGATCATATGCAGGACCGATCGAAATTAGAAAAGAGGAAGCAAAAGCGATGATGAGAGATATAAACATACTTGATCATCCCAAATGTCGTCATCGTTGTAAATAACAGCAGCACCAAAACTCCTAGCTGGATTGATGCCAGTCCCAGTTATTGGAATGGTGGCCAAGTGCACCAGAAACACTGCAAACCCTATTGGCAATGGAGCCAACACCTGCTCAATATTGAACCATGCATGCAAACATTAATTAATTACATCAAAACCCCATCAAACCTTAACCACAAATTTACAAGCAGATCTATTGATCAAAAAACTTATTTTAAGGGATACAATCCAATGAGGTGAACTTGTACAAATATGATCCATTATATCACACTCGATAGATCACATTGAATCAGAGCATAACGGCCGGCTCTTTAACAGACCTACCAAAAATAACACGTAAATGCATTTTTTTAATAAACTTTGCAATTCGTCCATACCGGAATGTGGGAATCGCGTGCGTTTCTTTTGGGGTCCGTGGCGGAGAAGACGGTGTAGACAAGGACGAAGGTGCCGATGATCTCAGCGCCCAAGGCGGTGCCCTTGGAGTAACCAGGCGCAATGGAGTTGGTAGCACCACCAAGCGCATTATAGTCATGCTTCATAAATGCCTTTGCAAAGCCTACGCCGCATATGGCTCCCAAACACTGCGCCACCATGTACCCCACCGCTCGGGCCATCGTTACCTTCCTTGCCAAGAATAGTCCGAACGTTACCGCCGGATTAATGTGACCGCCTGTTCGTGCATGCATGGGACCGATCATAGTTTAATTTAATATATTTAAGGGGATAATATATATAATTCATCATTTCCATGCATATATATGTACGTGGATCTAGCTGATATAGTTAACTAGGTGTTTGATTAATCAATTAATGATCAAACTGCAACTTAGGATTTATGAATTATATGTAAAGAATTAGCCTAGTAAGTAGGTAATAATCAATTGAAGGGGAAAATGATGTTATTATGCTAATTACATTAATTTATTACTCCTCTATCCCTCAAAAGAGTCTCATTTATAAATTCTATAGATCTTAATAATGTGTTTTTGTTTGATGTTAATTTACCCTATAAATATGCAAATATTGAGGAGTATATATTAAGTTAGTTGTGTTGTAAAGAAGCAAGAGGAGAGAGGGATATTGCTCTTTTCTCACTATTCTATATATCTAGATAAAAACTCTAGCCTACATCTTAGATATGGGGAATGATATCCTTATTTTGGAGATCAGACCTTCCTAAGATCTCTCTTCTTGTGATTAAATAATTTTTCCATTCTTGTGGAGTTTATTTTTTTATTTTGTGAGATTTGTTTTCTCCATAATATGATTAATTTCTTTCTCTTTTATGAAAAAAATTTCATTATCATCTCTTGCGAGTCTTTGCTTAATTTCTGCAGTTGGGAAATTTATTTTTTCGTTCGTAAGAACGTTGAAAATATATTGTTCATATTTGGGGTGTGGCGTTATCATGACGGTCGGTTCTTCTTCCATTGTTCGTTTGAATAATTGTTCAGATCTGCATATTATGTTATTACTTTTTGAAATATGACGGTTTTTCAGGAGAATATCTGGTGTCCACAAGTTGTTGTTACGATTTATCCTTTTCCTGATTATTTGTTATTCTGTTTGATAGAATTACCTTTTTAATTCCGTGTTATAATCTTTTTCGTTATTTGTAACAGTTTACCGTTTCAATATATTTAAGTCGATTAAACTGTTTGATAAAAAAAAATGTGTTGTAGTAATTTTATTCTAATTAATGAAGTTAGAATCACAAACTTAAAAATATTATTTTTCTATTACTATCATTAGAAAGATGAGTCTTTCTGTGAAACTCTTTTGTAGAATTAAATGATGAATAGATGTATAAATCTTGGGTTGGGGTAAGAATTTTTTATTTAAGGGGATAACATTATGGATTGCTTGCAACAGTCAACGGAGAACATAATTTTTTATTATATTTTTCCCTTAATATTAATTAAACCTTAAAGAGTAAAATTTATTACCACAAAAAGATATTTTAAAAAATGTGTAATTGTATCAAATTAAAGCAAATATTTGAAGGTAACAAAATATTAATTAGAAAAACGTTGGTAGGATTAATCTCATTTGTAGATGGATTAGTACGTAGTTTAAGGCTTTTAAACTGATGCATCTCTTTTCAGATGATACTAGCTAGGTTTGAGGGAAATGCATGCATGTGGTGGAGGCTAGGTGGTACGTACGTACCAGAGATGCCGGCGGTGCAGTAAACAAGGACAAAGATCATGCCGCCGACGGCCCAAGAAATGCCGAGAAGGCCAACGCCATCGCAGGAATCAGCTTGCTTCTTGTGGCCAATGATGGTGGCCGCGATGATATAGAGGAAGAGAAGGGTGGCCACAAACTCCGCTATGACAGCTCTGTAAAATGACCATTTCTTCAGCTCCTCCGTCTCAAACACCGCCGCTGGTGGTGGCTCCACGTAATCCTTTTCCGGCATGGATCTTAATTTATTGATTCTTCCTCTTGATCAATATATATATATCACTTGCAAAGGATATAGCTAGTAACTTGTATGTTTGTATGTATTTGGGAAATCGAACAGAAAAGAAATGTTGTGTATATATATAGTCTGAAAAGCTAAAATAGTAGTCAGAAATTTGTATTAACGAGGAAAAAGAATAAAGTCAGTATTTTTTTTTCCCCTTGGAATCTTGGTCCGGAAAAGTTTTATCTGCACTTTGGTCTAGTTTTTTAACAAATAGTTTGTCCACCTTGCATCCACACACCTCACTCCCTCTCTCTCTCTTATTTCTCTTATTTATATATATATATATATATTAATAATTCGTATCGTATCATGTATTTGTTATAGATTAAAAATCATGTAAAACGTGAAACTTGGTAAGAATATTTTAAGTCCTAAACGGAACAAATCGAGCCTGTAAATCAAAAATAGCAGCCCAAGACTTGGGATATATATATATCAAATAAGACACCAAATTGGACCAACCAAATAAAATGACAGTATGTATATATTCTTAGTTGTTAGCATGCATGAAAAATGAAATTTGGGCCTTTAAAATTTAAATTAGGGAATGTCTAGCTAGTGAATCTAAATGTATGCATGTTCAACGATTTACATCAATTTAACCATCATCTCATGTATCAGATGCATATCTTTCTATATTGTCTGCTATATGGAGTACTACTTTCTTGATAATTTCATGTTCTATGTAGACTACTTTTGGCTTTTGCGTTTAAATAAATCTGGACAGAAAAGGAGTTAGCAATCAGTTGAAGAGATTGAGGGTCGATGAGTTTTATTATATATTGCGAATTTTTATTATGTAAAAAGGCTATCTGATCGTATAAATATAGTAGTTTGATGAGTTTTACTATATATTGCAAAATTTTCATGTAAAAGTCTATATGATCGCATAGATTTAGTAGTTTCAGATCTTTTGAGCCACTTCATCCACCTCTTTAATTAGATTAGATTAGCATCCCCTCCATTATACTCTTTTCCTCCCTTAATATAAGTTATTTGAGAATTTCAAGTAAGCATTAATTGTTTAGTTTTCAATTAATATTATTTTAAGTATTAAATATAACTTTTATTCTCTCACTATTTTTTACCTAATAAATAACACTCACCTTTTTCAATACAAGGACAATGTAGACAAATATCTTTTAATTATAAAATTTAATAATAATAATTTTCATGATTTTTTAATCTAAATTAAGAATATATAACCTGTGAGAGGAAAAAGTATTCTTGGGCTAGCCAGCTACAACATATATGTGTGTGGAAAGTGGTTAGCATGAAGTTTATTTTTGGATAAGTTGGTCAATTGGCCAATAGAATACTGACATACAGATAAAATTTTATGTGTGTCAGCATTCTATTAGTCAATTGACCAACTTATCAAAAATTAAACTTTTCGTGCTAACCGGATCCGTGTGTGTGGAGAGACCAGTGAGAAAGACAATTATATATATATATATATATATATGTGTGTGTGTGTGTGTGTGTGTGTGTGTGGACCAGTGAGAGAGACAGTGTTGAAAATGATATTTTAATAAATAAATATGTCATTTTCATCAATCTTTTTGAGGCCATCAATGAGTATTTATTACCGTTAACACTCTTGGAATACCCGATGGTTAAAACACAATAATACGCGTTGTTGCACAGTAGCACACGGTATTGCACCAATTATTAATTCTTACGTAAGAAGGCACTACTCAATAATGGTTACAGTAATTACTGTTCAGTATTTTATTTTATTGATTCAATAATTGCTGCATTGATATTTTATATTACTGTTGTTTCAATAAATTGTCATTACACAGTATTTTTCATTATCGAAGCAATAATTCATATTATCTGAATAATATTATTTGATAACATTATTGACAATGTCTAGAAAGTTCTGTCTAAGGAGAGGTTTGGTAACCTAATTGTGCGCCAGTAAGTAGAAATTCTTATTGGAAAGCCCCCTCTTTCCTGGGAACTGCCTGGTTGTCAATAATATGATTCTGTAATATTATTTGTGAATAATTAAGTTTTGATTTATATGATGAGGAAAATATTGATTTTATGTGGATATAGATGGAGAAAATTTTTAATGTGCCAATTGTTGAAAATTACAATTTTATCTTTTTCTGATAAAATAATTTATTTAAATATATTATTATATTTTAATAATATAATAATGATGATATTTTTACAATGAATGTGGAATATATGAGTATATGTGGAGGAGGAGTATTTTTGTTACCAAAAATATTTAAAACATATTTTTCATGTTGGTGGACCCCATTTATTGACTGAAATTTGATTATAGCCTGTAAAATCGCCTGAAATTTGAAATTTGTAGTGCAAAGATGAACATGTGTTTAGATGAACATGACCAACCGATGAATATCTTTGGCCTGTAGTGCAAAGATGACTTGTTGATGAATATCTTTGGCCTGTAGTGCAAAGATGACTTGTTGATGAATATCTTTGGCCTGTAGTGCAAAGATGACTTGTTGATGAATATCTTTGGCCTGTAGTGCGAAGATGACTTGTTGATGAATATCTTTGGCCTGTAGTGCAAAAATGACTTGTTGATGAATATCTTTGGCCTATAGTGCAAAGATTACTTATTGGTGTATATCTTTGGCTGTAGTGCAAAGATGAATTTATTAGTATGATTATGAACATGAACTGTAATTTAGTATAACCATGATCTTTGATGTTTCAGGTGATAAAAATTATCTTTGTCCTGGATGAGAAAAGGAATTTAGAACAACAATTACGATTATGAGTTATACATGTGATTGTGGACATGAATTGTTGATTGATGTTATAGGGATAAAACATTATTGATGGACTTTTAACATGGAGAAGATAATAGACTTTATAGTCTATTTGACTCTTCTAATGGATTGCTTGTTCCGCTGCAACTATAGTTGAAATTTTTTATCATATACCATATGTTCTAAATCTCTGATTTATTACTGTTGAAGGCTATTGATAATTTATATATCTTTAGTCATGACATTCTTTACTGAGCTGGTTGTGCTAACCCTTTTGCTTCACAATTCCTTTCAGGTAATACGAGTGTAGCTGGGTCGAGCGGGGGAATAACAAGGGAATAGAACGGTGGTCTATAGATGTTGAGGGTGAGGTGAATTTAACTTGGAAGGGTGTTTTGCCACTGTCATACAAGATGTCTAATGACATACCACCTCGTGTCATCATAAGACATGGATGTGCTCATCCACTTGCTGAGTATATCTACCAGCACTATCTATATGATCTTGGAGTCTATTTGAAATATAACTTTCAAATAGGGACAGTGGAGATAATGATATGTCAGGAGAGGACTTGCCATTGGGAAGAATATGATAGTAATCTTCTTGTTTTTCTTTGGGGTCTATTGGGTCAACCAAGGATAATTCTGTGGCCATATGATATCTATAATAACCTAGATGCATGACATCCCATGTACGAAGGTTTCCTTGAGCACTTCCCAAAGATTTTAATTTCTAAAACAGTTTTCGACTATACCTTTATGTAAGGTATCATTGTGATGTGCTGTCCACGGTTGGGACATGAGTCACAGTTGATATATATTTGTATCCAAACTCACAGTATATGTGTTGTTGTATTTTTGCACGACAATTGTTGTAATAAAGTTGTAGTTGTTTTCTGTACCATGTATTTGGCGACTCAAAATGGGTTGGATGGAATGGACCTATTTTGGGGTCGTCACAAAGAGTGGGCGTAAGAATTTATATATATATATATATATATATATATATATATATATATATATATATATATATATTATATTAAATTTTCTGCTTTGGTGTTCTAAGCAATTTCCTATAAATAGGGTGCTTAGGTTAGAATTGAAAATCACAACAGAAACTGAAGTTTTCTCTCTCTATATTATCGAGCGTATTCTTGTGAGTATTTTGAGTATACTTTGAGTATTGCTATACGGTGCAAGTTCAAGTCATAGCCTATATCCAGTGTTTCAACTAGAAGTACTGTCTTTCGAGGTAAATGATGTTATTTTATTCGAAAATGATATTATTTCTTCAATATCATTATGCCGGATTATTGGTTGGAAATTTTTATCAAATTTGGAAATTTTTCATGTCGGGGTTACTATTCATGAGTTACTATTCACGAGTACTATTCACGAAGCGTGATGATGTTTTTTTTGTGAAATTTCTATCTTTTGGTGTCAGAGTTACTATTCACGTATACGGCACTATTCACGTATACGATACTATTCACGAATACGGCACTATTCACCGAAAAATGAAATTTCTTCTTTTTATCCAAAATATCTATTCTGGATACTAGCTTTGATTGTATCCATGTTTTGATCATTCTTGAATTTTACTTCAGTATGATTATTTATGAAGTATTTTTGAACTCAAATTGTTTAAAGTACGAATCCTTAATACTTGTTATTTTGTTTCACTGGATTCGTTTCCTTTAAAATATTTTTCATCATCCTCAGTCCTAAATGATGATATTACTGAATATCTTTGGCCTGTAGTGCAAAGATGAATTATTTCTTGATGAATATCTTTGGCCCGTAGTGCAAAGATGAACAGGTGTTGAGATGAACATGGCCGACTGATTAATATCTTTGGCCCGTAGTGCAAAGATGAACCGGTGTTTAGATGAATATGACCAACTGATGAATTTCTTTGGCCTGTAGTGTAAAGATGAATATTTGATTCCAGATATATATTGATTGATGTTACAGGGATAAAATATCGACGATGAACTTTTAAATTCATATATAGAAGATAGTAGTTTGCATTCTCTACTTAACTCTTCTAATGAATTGTTGTTTCCGCTGCAGTTGTTGATTTAAAACTGGTTGTCTATTGTATTCTATTAGATTCTTCCCTGTTGAAGACTAACGATAATTTGTTGTATATTATCTTAGTCATAATATTCTTTACTGGGCTAGTTGAGCTCACCCTTTTCCTTTTTGTTCTATTTTTCTTCTCAGGAGGCGAGAATGTAGCGAGTACTAGTCGGGGTATGGAATGAAGGTTCTAGAGAGAGTTGTTTAGTAGTCCTCACCATTTTTATAAAATAATGTATCAATAATTATGATGGGGATTTATTTACCTGTGGATATTGTCTAGACGACAATATCTGTATTTAAACTCACAGTTTATATGTTGTAATAATAAAGTTGTAGTTATTTCTGTACCATGTATTTGACGACTCAGAATGGGTTGGATGAAATGGACCTATTTTGGGGGTGTCACAGTTGGTATCAGAGCTTAGGGATATGATCTCTGGCGGAGATCGGGGGATAGAACTAGGAGGGGAGAGACGAGTAAATCTTTCGCTAGTGTGTCCTACCTAAGCTTATTTGTTGGTCGGTCATAATATAAGGGTATTATGTGATTTGTTAAATTGTTTAATTAACCTTTATTTTATGGCAGTATTTGAGAATGTCGATTGAGAATATTAACAGCGGAGTAAATGAGACCGTGGAGATGCCTTTACTTACCAACGAGGAGAACGTGCAATTGGCTGACAATATACCTCCTGTGAACAACACCACTGAGCAGACGATGAACGACGGGATGTTTAGGAGCTTTTTGCAGTTCGTACAAAATCAGACGAGGGAGACTCGTGTTCAAAATGCAGGAGGAAGTGATAGCAATTCACGGGTGGTCACAGCCAAGAAGTTCAAAGAGTTGGGACCACCAGAATTCTGGGGAAGCCGGATCCGATTAAGGCGGAGATGTGGGTCATACAAATTACCAAGATATTCGATGTCTTGGGATGCACGGAGGAACAGAAGGTTCCATTCGCCACCTTTATGTTCCGTGGTGAGACAGATTACTGGTGGGAATCTGTGAAGCGTACCCATCCAGCTGCACTCAGCATGTCTTGGGAAACGTTTCAGAAACTTTTCAATGAAAAATACTTTCCTGAAATTATTCGCAATATGAAGGAGGTAGAGTTTATTAGACTAGAACAGAACAACATGACGGTATCCCAGTACGAGGCGAAGTTCGCGGAGTTATCCAGGTTTGCATCTTATTTGGTGGAGAATGAGGAACGTATGACGCGGATGTTTCTGAGAGGTTTGAAACCCGGCATACGTCAGTATCTCATTTCTCATAAATTTTCTATCTATTCAGATGTTGTCAACATGGCTCAGTTGTTAGAGCGAGATAACGAGTACGTTCAACCGAGGGACCATAACCAGGATCATACTGGTGACAGCAGTCATCAGAACAACGATAACCTGCGAAGAAAGAAGAATATGGACAAAGGCGGTAACCACTCTGGTGGTAATCGTGGCCATGAAAATAAAAGAAGCGAGTTGGGAAGAGATTTTAAAAAGAGGAGATTCAACAACGACCATGTGAAGACGTCAGCGCCAGTAGCAACTGGTTCCAAGGGAGGAGAAAGACCACCGGTCGTATGTTACAAATGCAGGAAAGAGGGAAATATCAGCCCAAACTGCCCACAACAGTTCAAGGTATGCTATAATTGTGGAAAGGAAGGACATATCGCTCGAGAGTGTACGGTAGCGAAACCAATTCCAGCGGGGATGGTGATTCAAAATGCTGTCCCAGAAAAGTCAAAGTCAACGGTTCCTGGAAGAGCGTTTGTCGTGACCAGTCAAAATGCGAGAAACCCGAATGAAGTTAGCACGGGTTAGTTAATTATAAATTCTTGCGAAGTTTATACCTTACAAGGTACCGGTTCTACCCATTCTTTTATCTCTCTTTCTTGCACTCAACGTTTGAACTTGACTACGGAGAAATTAGACTTTGACCTATTTATGGAGACTCCGTTAGGAGAAACTTTCATTACATCCGTTGTTTAGAAATCTTACTTGATTCAGGTTGGCACTATCATATTACCTGTTAACCTTATTTCTATAGAGATATTTGCTTTTGATATGATTTTAAGGTTAACTACTCATCATGCCAAAATTAATTGCTTTTGTAAGGTTGTTAGTTTTTATATTCCTAAGCAACCTGATATTCGAACTCAAGCAATCAAACTATTGAAGTCAAACATTTTTATATCAAGCCATGAAGTCATTCGTTTATTGAAAAATGGATGTCATATTTTCTTAGCCCATGTCATGGACTTGAACAAAAGTACATCAGATTTGAATGATATTTCTGTTGTTAGTGAATTTTCTGACGTATTTTCTGAAGAATTTCTTAGCCTACTCCCAGAGCGTGATATTGAATTTTGTATCGACTTTGAACCCAGTAAAAAACCCATTTCTAAAAATCTCATGGCTCCTACTGAACTTCAGGAGTTAAAAATTTAACTATAGAATTTGGTACCCAAGCCTTTATCTTATGACTTCCTTTGTGGAATGCACCGAAGCCAGACTCTCCGTAGGGGACGCCATATTCGTGCGATAGTAAACTGATAGGTGCCATTGTGACGTGCTATACAAGATTGGGATATGAGTCACAGTTGAGAACAACCTAAGTCGGTAATCGAAATACGTAGCTTTCTAGGCTTAGTTGGTTATTATCGGAGATTCGTTGAAGGATATTCTCGAATCGCTATTCCATTAACGCAGCTGACTCGTAGAGATACAAAGTTCGAATGGAGCAAGGAATATGGGAAAAGCTTCGAAGAACTCAAGAGGAGACTCATTTCAGCACATGTTCTGACCATGCCATCTTGGAAAAGCGAACGTGGTAGCTGACGTGTTGAGTAAAAGATCGTATACAAGTACGAGTACGATATTGTCAAAGACTCATTTCGTATAATTTACAAATAATAGAGATGAACATGAAAACTCTAGGTACCCACGTGATGATATACGAGTATAATCGACTTTAATCGATAAAGTTAAAGCTGTTCAAGCTACACACCGGAGTTGGTGAATATGAAGAAGCAAGTACAAGAAGTTCTTATTTCAAAAGCGAGAATTGGCGATGTGAGCAAAGCTCAAACCTTCGATTTATTAATCCATTTGAAATTCTCGATCGAATAGGAATTGTGGCATATAGACTCATTTTACCGCCAAGTATGTCGCGTGTTTATAACATTTTTTTATGTACCGATGTGGACGACTCGAACCATGTTATTAAGTTAGAACCGGATGAAATAGCCGAAGACTTAACGTACGAGGAGGTACCTGTCAAGATGTTGGATGGGAAGGAGCATGTCCTACGCACGAAGGTCATACCACAAGTTAAAGTTTTGTGGAGGAATCATGCTATAGAGGAAATGACATTGGAGTTGGAAACGGAAATGAAAGCGAGGTATCTTTACCTTTTTAAAACACCAGTTACGTACGTCAATTTCGAGGACGAAATTTCATAAGGAGGGGAGGTTGTAAGACCCCAAAAATTTTTAAATAAAAATGAATTTCCTTTATTTTTTTGAAATAGTAAGGGTGAATTTGATTAATGTGGTTAGTTATGGGTAAAATGCGCAAATATTTTAAATAAGCAGGTGGTTATAAAATATTCATTGTTGTCGGGGAATATTCGTTTGGTCGTGGAATATTCTTGCTGTCGGGGAAAATTCGTACGACGGCGCAGTCTTTTGTGGGCCCCCATAACGGAAAGTGATTGGATGAAGAAAACGACAAATATAAGTTGTTTAAAAATAACGGCGTAGTTGTTACCGTTAACACTGTTGGAATACCCGATGGTTAAAACACAATAATACGCGTTGTTGCACAGTAGCACACGGTATTGCACCAATTATTAATTCTTACGTAAGAAGGCACTACTCAATAATGGTTACAGTAATTACTGTTCAGTATTTTATTTTATTGATTCAATAATTGCTGCATTGATATTTTATATTACTGTTGTTTCAATAAATTGTCATTACACAATATTTTCCATTATCGAAGCAATAATTCATATTATCTGAATAATATTATTTTATAACATTATTGGCAATGTCTAGAAAGTTCTGTCTAAGGAGAGGTTTGGTCACCTAATTGCGCACCAGTAATGAGAAATTCTTATTGGAAAGCCCCCTCTTTCCTGGGAACTGCCTGGTTGTCAATAATGTGATTCTGTAATATTATTTGTGAATAATTAATTATTGATTTATATGATGAGGAAAATATTGATTTTATGTGGATATAGATGGAGAAAATTTTTAATGTGACAATTGTTGAAAATTGAAATTTTATCTTTTTCTGATAAAATAATTCATTTAAATATATTATTATATTTTAATAATATAATAATGATGATATTTTTACGATGAATGTGGGATATATGAGTATATGTGGAGGAGGAGTATTTTTGTTACCAAAAATATTTAAAACATGTTTTTCATGTTGGTGGACCCCATTTATTGACTAAAATTTAATTATAGCCTGTAAAATCACCTGTTTGTGGATTTCGGTCAATTTATGTTTGGAATTTGGAAAAAAATTCTTCTGCAAAGTTGTAGAGAATTGAATTTTTTACAAAAACTCGCGAGATTCAAATTTTCTGATAAAAGGGCTATTTATTATGAATTATTGAAGTTCCGAAGTTCTGAAATAATTGATTTTTGGAAGTTTAAAATATTTTAAATATAAATAACGTTTTTTTTGTTATTAGTGGGTCTAACATGTGGTTTGAATTCAGATTTTCAGAATTCAAAGAGTGGGCGTAAGAATTTATATATATATATATATATATATATATATTATATTAAATTTTTTGCTTTGGTGTTCTAAGCAATTTCCTATAAATAGGGTGCTTAGGTTAGAATTGAAAATCACACCAGAAACTGAAGTTTTCTCTCTGTGTATTATCGAGCGTATTCTTGTGAGTATTTTGAGTATACTTTGAGTATTGCTATACGGTGCAAGTTCAAGTCATAGCCTATATCCAGTGTTTCAACTAGAAGTACTGTCTTTCGAGGTAAAGGATGTTATTTTATTCGAAAATGATATTATTTCTTCAATATCATTATGCCGAATTATTGGTTGGAAATTTTTATCAAATTTGGAAATTTTTCATGTCGGGGTTACTATTCACGAGTTACTATTCACGAGTACTATTCACGAAGCGTGATGATGTTTTTTTTGTGAAATTTCTATCTTTTGGTGTCGGAGTTACTATTCACGTATACGGCACTATTCACGTATACGATACTATTCACGAATACGGCACAATTCACCGAAAAATAAAATTTCTTCTTTTTGTCCAAAGTATCTATTCTGGATACTAGCTTTGATTGTATCCATGTTTTGATCATTCTTGAATTTTACTTCAGTATGATTATTTATGAAGTATTTTTGAACTCAGATTGTTTAAAGTAGGAATCCTTAATACTTGTTATTTTGTTTCACTGGATTCGTTTCTTTTAAAATATTTTTCATCATCCTCAGTCCTAAATGATGATATTATTGAATATCTTTGGCCTGTAGTGCAAAGATAAATTATTTCTTGATGAATATCTTTGGCCCGTAGTGCAAAGATGAACAGATGTTGAGATGAACATGGCCGACTGATTAATATCTTTGGCCCGTAGTGTAAAGATGAACAGGTGTTTAGATGAATATGACCAACTGATGAATTTCTTTGGCCTGTAGTGTAAAGATGAATATTTGATTCCAGATATATATTGATTGATGTTACAGGGATAAAATATCGACGATGAACTTTTAAATTCATATATAGAAGATAGTGGTTTGCATTCTCTACTTAACTCTTCTAATGAATTGTTGTTTCCGCTGCAGTTATTGATTTAAAACTGGTTGTCTATTGTATTCTATTAGATTCTTCCCTGTTGAAGACTAACGATAATTTGTTGTATATTATCTTAGTCATAATATTCTTTACTGGGCTAGTTGAGCTCACCCTTTTCCTTTTTGTTCTATTTTTCTTCTCAGGAGGCGAGAATGTAGCGAGTACTAGTCGGGGTATGGAATGAAGGTTCTAGAGAGAATTGTTTAGTAGTCCTCACCATTTTTGTAAAATAATGTATCAATAATTATGATGGGGATTTATTTACCTGTGGATATTGTCTAGACGACAATATCTGTATTTAAACTCACAGTTTATATGTTGTAATAATAAAGTTGTAGTTATTTCTGTACCATGTATTTGACGACTCAGAATGGGTTGGATGGAATGGACCTATTTTGGGGGTGTCACAAGCACCGCCTCAACCCCACCCTCATCGCCTCCATCCGCTCGGCTCACTCCCAAGCCAAGTCTCAGTCCACCGGCGCCTCGGTTCTAATCACCCTAGACCAATGCAAGTTTTTCTCCAACAGTTTTGATTTCAAAATGGGCTCAATCCTCCGGCTCCGTCTCAGGCGCCCACGGTCGCCTTCTCCACATGGTCAATTTATTCAAGCCGGTGGTCGCCGATCTAATTTCTCTCCCCATGCCGACGATCACCGCAGTTACTAACCCTTCATACCAATGTAACCAAACTTTTATAATAAGGTAACCAAACCTTCATAACAAGGAAACCTCCATATTAAGGTTCAGTTACCTTGTTATGAAGGTTTGGTTACCTTGGTATGTCTATTTGGTTACCAACATATTAAGATTTGATTACCGGTAGAGTTGGAGAACGGATCGGTGGTGGAGGGGCCTCCATCGCGGCCAGTGACGGGGTCTCCACCGACGACCATTTTGGATCGATCTGGGGGAGGAGGAGAAAGGGGGCGGGAGGAGGCGAAGGAAGAGGAAGAGGAAGAGAGAGGAGATGGGAGGGGATGGGAGGGGATGGAAGGGGAGGGGATGGGAGGGGAGGGGAGGGGGTGGGGTGGAGAAAGGGGGCCGGGAGGAGGGGGATGGAGGTAGTGGGGCGTGGGCGGGGGAGGAGAAGGGATGCGGAGGAAGGGGAAGGAGAGGGTGTGGATCGGTGGCGGGGGCGTGAGGAGTATTGGCAAGGGCGAGGGTGGGGCGGCTGCTGGTGGAGCAGTGGCTGGGGGCGAAGGTGAGGAAAAAGACTGCGACTGCGGCAGAGGAGGAAGAAGGCGACGACCGATTGGTGGTTGATGAGAGAGAGATAAAATTTAAATTCCTACAAACAAGGCCATTATCAATAACTCATTAAATCACTCAACAAAATAAAAGGGATAAGATTGCACTCTTTTTAGTAATTAAATATTGCATATGCACTCTTTTTGTAATTATTTTGTTTGTACATTTTTTATGTAATTATTTTTTAAAATGTAATTGTTCCATAATAATAAGGGTAAATTACATATAATAATACATTTTTAGAAATAATTACAAAAATCATACACCTATAAAATAATTACAAAAGTAATACACTTTTTTGTTTTTATTTTCAATCTTAACATAATTAAAGGTCCTTTAGTTAAGGGATTAGTATGTAATGGCTGACATGACAATATTAGTATAATTAGGATTCCTTAATTTAGGGGATTAGTTTTGGTAGGTGCCATTTTCTCTCTCATCTCCTCTTACTTTCATTTTCCGTACGCCACTGCACTTCTATTCTTCCATTTTCATATTTAAAGACAAAAGCTGAAGACTGAAGAGAGAAGATGAAGACGCTATTGAAGAGAGAAGATGAAGACGCCATTTTACCATTTTTTTTCTCTCATTTTCTTCTATTCTGCCATTTTTTCTTCAAAAGATGAAGACGTCATTTCTGCAATTTTTGTATAAAAGATGAAGACGCCATTTCTGCCATTTTCTTCTATTCTGCCATTTTTTCTATCTCTTTCATTCTTCCAATTATTCTTCATATTTCTTTGTACTCTATTTTTGTAAGTACTTCTATTTTACCTCTCTCTCTCTCGAGCACTAATTTTTAAGGTTTTCTCTTTAATTTCATTCATTTGGGGTTTATGATCTTAATTTTATGCAAAATGTGCGTTTGATTACGAATTTATAATCACTTTTTTTGTTGATTGGTGTTTACCTTAGTATAAAAGTTTGGTCACCTTAGTATAAAAGTTTTGGTTACCTTGGTATAAAAGTTTGGTTACCTTAATATAAAAGTTTGGTTACCTCAGTATAAAAGTTTGGTTACCTTGGTAATTACCAAGGTTTGGTTACCTTGGTATAACAGTTTGGTTACCTTAGTATAAAAGTTTGATTACCTTGTTATAAAAGTTTGGTTACCATGACATTACTAATGATCTTCTCCTCTGCAGTATCTTGAGAATTTCCTTTTACTACCAGAAAATGTTTGCTCCCACCACTACCGCCCCAGCCTCCACCTCCACCGTCTCTGTAACCACCACTTGAGCCACCACCGCCATCTCCACCACCACCGCCATTGTTACCTCCTCCATAGCCATCACCGCCGCCTCTGAAGCCACCATTACCACCTCCTCCGAAGCTGTCACCTCCTCCAAAGCTTCCACCTCCTCTGAAAATTGCCTCCGCCACCTCCTGCAAAGTACAAAATTTATGCAATCTTTCTTATGAAATTTGAATTTGAATTTATTTTTGTGTTTAGATCCCAGATATTTGAATTTGAATGATTAGTTATGGCATATATTTCTCCCTAATTTTAGGTTTTTATATTAATATGAATTGCGTTATTTTTATAATTATGTTGTGTGTGTTTTATTTTTATAATTACTTTCTCATTGTTGTATATTAGTGTTAAGGAACCTAATAATAATCAAGGCCCAGTTGAAAAGTTCACACCGGCCCAACCAGGAATAGTCCATGACGGCTTGACCTACCTAACGAAATAGTCGACTGACGTTGTTGACACGCTAATCATCCCTTCCATGTAAAAACTTCCCCAGAATTCCCAAAACCAAGAGAGAGAGAGAGTGAGTGAGAGGAGAGAGAAACTACTAATGTTCTTCATTTTGTCTTATTTTCTCCTCTTTCTACCAAAATTTTGATCCATTTTTAGGGAATTTAAGTTTTGTTTCACTAGCCATTCGATTAATTGTCGATCAACTTGTCGATTTCCCCAATTCCTAGGTTTAATTGTTCGTATTTGATTTTAGTAATAATCGTACAATTGTAAAACGATGGCAACTGCTACCACTAACATTCTATCTCCTCGGAGTTCCGGCGACGGAGTTGCCTATTCCAGCCCCAAATCGCGGCACTCACGTGGTATCTCGTTGCCGTGGGTTCGCGGCGCGGAATCCGAGCCGGTTGTTATTGTCGGCGGTGCGGCGGCGGAGACTCATTCTCCGTCGTTTTCCGATGTCGTTTCGGAGCAAACTCCGAGCTCTTCACCTGATTTGCCGGCGTCTCAGTTGCCTGCACTGCCTATTTCTCCTTCATTGCATGTGGAAGAGGAAGATGATTCTATGTCAGGGGCTCAACTCGAGAGCTCTGATATTAACAGTAATGCGGCTAAGAAACTAGCTTGGGGTAAGCCATCCAATGGGAACGGAAATGGAGCCGCCGTCGAGGTTACTCCGATCATGGATTCTGCGTTGTGGCCTGCTCTCTCAGATTGCACCAAGGCTTCTCCAAAATCGTCTTCTTCTGATTCTTTAAAAGCTCTTTCTGATGGATCCTTGCATCCATCTCAGGTTTGCTTGCTATTTACTTAGTTCGAAGAGCTTTATTTTATCTCGTAATTGGGATATTAAATTTTTTAGAAGTTTATTAAAATTAGTATTTTGTCTAAATTGTATGCTATTAAAGTTACAGATTATTGTTATGTGTTATTGTTGGGCTTTATTTCCTCCTTATTGTGTGGATTGGATTCTCACCCATGGAGTATGTGAGGTTTACTTAATGTTGAGAAGATTGTTTTTAATTGAATATGTATTCATGTACTTTTATTCCTATCACTCCAAAATGGGGGCTTTCAGGGATATTTTATTTTTAAAATAACCACTTCTATTTGTTGGTATGTTTGCATATTTCTAAACTCTTCTATGTATATGTTTCTGTATTTTAGGGAAGTGGAGTTGCATCTTCATCTTTAAATAAACCACTAATAGCTAATAATGCAAACCCTAATTCGACTCCTAATCATGTAACGCCCACACGCCAGAGGTCTATGAAAAGTGGTGGCCGTGGTGGGAGTTCAGCAAATGGCAGTTTTATTCAGCCATCATCACTATCACAACCGCAGGGTCCAGTTGTGGAAATGCCGCCAGGAAAACCTGGTAACACCATCGGAGAGTCTTGGAAGAATAAGGAGGGTGGACAAAGAGGATTTGGGAATGATCACCAACCTCAACGTAGTAATTCTTTTAATAGGAGAAGTGGTGGGCAACATCTGCGTGGAGATGGTTCTTACCACCACAACAATTATGGGGGCAAGCGCGATCAGGATCGGTGGAATCAGGATTGGAATAATTCTCACCAAGGTTTTGGCAGTAGAGACACCCACATGCAGCATCAGGGAGTTGTTCCTAGGGGCTTTGTACGAGCCCCACATACTTCTCCTGTGTTTATCCCTCCACCTATGCCTTTGCGACCTTTTGGCAGCCCAATGGTTTACCCTGGTGAGATGCTTTGCTATTTAAATTTCATGCTTTTGATGTTGTTTTAGGGCCTTGGAACTAATATTTCTATTCCACCCAATTGCAGAAGTTCCACCGTCTTTAATTTATGTTCCAGGCCCCCCTCCAGATTCTCTCAGAGGTGTGCCTATCATGGCTCAAATGCCCGGTCATCCTTTGTATTTCCCTCCTGTACCGGATCCCCAGTTGCATACTAAGATAGTGAACCAGATAGATTATTATTTCAGGTACTCTTTTTCACTTTTTTGGTGTTTTCATAGTGGTAATCATGGATAATTAAATTTGTTTTATCAGTGTTGGGTACTTGAAATCTAGTTTGCTCTTATGCTTTGCAGTAATGAAAATATAGTTAAAGATACATTCTTGAGGCAGAACATGGATGACCAGGGCTGGGTTCCTATTAAATTAATAGCAGGCTTCAAGAAAGTGAGTTGATAGGGAATAATATTCTGTTGTGATTGTTTTCTTATGTTATGCATATTAAATCACTCAAGCTTCTCTCTCTCTTGGTAAAATCTTAGTTTTCACTTGTGGCAGTCCTTGGAGATAGATGTGCAATAAAGCTATGCACCTGTTACAATATGATAAATGACACATTGAGCATCACATTGGTTGCATATATTAGGCATCTGTAATGAATTTTGTGGATTAACTTGCTTGCAATAAAAATATATGTATATCAACTTTTTGAGGGGGAGGGGGAGGGGGAGGGGGAGGGGGAGGGGGAGGGGGAGGGGGAGGGGGGATATCAACTTTTTCATTAGTTTCATATAATTGTAATAAGACAAACATATATTTATATTCACATGCATAACATATATGTATAGGAACTACGTATTTAAGATTATCTCATTGTTTGATTTGTTATGTTCATTATTGTAAAGATTGTATGCATCATAAAATTTGTATATGGCTTTGTTAATGCCAATTTTCTTGTTGAGAAATTGTGTGGAATATATCTGTGCAAAAGAAGACCTAGTTGTAAAGTAGCCAAAATGATAGGCAATGTTTGAAAAAGCTAAAATCGGTACGAGGCGTTTTTCTTAGGGCCTATGCTAGGCGTAAGCCTCGAGGCGGAGCGAGGCGGAAGCCTTGATTTAAAGACCTAAAAGTCCCTAAAAAATTATGAAAAAATACTAATAAAACCATAAAATAATTCATCATTAAAATTAAGGTCATAGAAGACATAAATAACCAACGTCACAGTAATGTATCATTACAAAACATCAAAACAACATAATATCATTATCATCAAGTACTTATATAGTGATCATCCATCACTATGTAAGTATTGTATCATTTGTATCTAACGGCTTGAATAATGGATCAAATCCTAGATCATCATCCCCATCACCATAATCACTATCATCATTAAGAGGATCCTCCATGGAATCATCATCGTATATAATAGCTCTGTCATTCTCCTCATTGTCAGTGCTAAGATCCTCAAACTCAGGTTCTTCATCAACCAATTGTAATCCCTTCCCTTTATCTATAAATAAACAAGTGAATATATATTTAATCCAAATGAATAAGTTTTTTTAAAGAACACTTTAAAGGCAACTTAAGTAATGACACTAACCTTTTGACATAGTTTTTGACGGCAAAGTGTTTCTCTTTTTCTTTTGACTTCCTTGTTTACTACTTGTTCCTCGAGTCCCTTGCCCTCCAAGTATAATCTCCCTCACATTAGTCTCTTCTCCCCCAACTGTCTTCTCATTCCCATGAGTCCTTTCACCCTCCTCCATATCATCATTCCCAGAAGTCAGTCCCGAGATATTTTCATCATTTCCCCCCGCAATCCACTCATTATCAGATGGCACATTTTCAATAACCAATGGATCTTCCGTTAGTGTCTTTTTCTTGATATGTCGATCTTTCAATTTTTTATTGTACATAATGTAAGCCAATGAGTTAAACCTGGATGCGGACAGTCGATTCCTTCTCTTTGTATGTATCTATATTACAAGTAATTTAGCATTAGTGACAATGTCAGATCTCATAAAATCTTAATAAATTATTTATATCTAATAAATACCTGACTGAAAGTACTCCAATTACGCTCACACCCCGAAGATGAGCAAGTTAAACTCAAAATCTTCACTGCAAAGTTTCTTAATTCCGGAGCTTCATCTCCATATGCGATCCGCCAATCAGCTGGATCAATAGTAAAGCATATATCAATCTTACCGGTACACGTTTAATCAAAATGAAAGCATAACCATGCATTAATCAACGGTACTTATCTGGAGCACGTTTCTTACACGTGTTTTTGGCATAACCATGCAAATCATTGTTCATTACAATTCAAATAAGTAATAAGTAGCAACAAGCAGACAAGCACGTAATTAAATATAGAAATATACAATACTAATTATTATACATTTCTACTTAATATATTATCTCTATACAATAAACAGAATACATGGAGGATGAGTGGATGACCCAAGCATAATACATGCATCATTGAAGTATACATTATACATAATACATACATGGAAATTAGAAAAGGAATTGGCCAAAAAAGAGGCCAAAAACCAGCAACTGCCCAATCTGATTGATACTTGTTGGTGGAATTAATAAAAAAAACAGTAAACCACCACCATATGACACATGCATGTCCATTAGAAAAGGAACTCGCCAAAAAAAATAGGGCCAAAAAACAACCACCACACAATCTGCCACTTGCTGGTGAAACTTAAAAAATAGGAAGTAAAAGTAAACAACAAATCAACATTCAACAACCACATGATACTCGCTGACTGTAAAAAGAAGAAAGAAGAAAAAGTAAGAAGGAAAGAAAAAAAGTAGCGGGAAGGAGTAACAGGAAGAAGAAACCCATAGCCAATTTCCGACCCAATCACCAAAGGAAGAAGATGGAAGATGTAGCAGCTGATGAAGAAGAAGGGATGAAGTTGTTCGTGGTCGCGAAGAAAGAAAGAGATGAAGCTCTCGTCTTTCGGGTCCCAACTCCAAATCCCTAACTTTTTTGATCGTGCAAGTCCAGCCTTATTGTTTACTTTTAACAATTTGGGTCTTTAATTGGGTTGGTAAGTGGGTTATGGGTCATTTGATTAAATTTGGGAACTGTTTGTAAGTCTTTCGATTCGGAAGCAAAGCGAGCAAGTCATCCAAAATCGTCGACAACTAGTTCATCAAGTTGTGAGACATAGTGACAGAGACCAAGTCGATGCCTCGACTTGCCCCTCCCGTGACGACTGGATGCTGACTAGTCGTCGATTAAGCGAACTTAACCACCCTGGGAGAGTTGTTGGCTCTAACTCGAACTTTGTGCACCATCCTTCACTTGCCTTTGTGCTACAACCTTCGTCTGCATTTGAACTATGTGTTACACATTACTTCTTGATAACATGTTGCTCCTTACTGGTGGAGGCTGGGCTTGCAACCACTATTCTCTTAGTTTTCCTTGCACATGGCTAAACCAATGTTCTAAAAGGCGCTAGGTGGGAGGCGAGCGACCAGGGGGGCCTAGAGCCTGGGGGGTCTAGGCGGAATTTTTTTGTAAGTCAATTTTAATATTTTATCTTATATTATTCTAACAAAACAATAATATAAAGCAAAACAATCTATAATAAAGATAATAAAGGCATTTGTTTAAAGTTTAAACACATCCATATAGCCAATTTTAAAGTTTAAACACAAACACACAATTATTCAAAGTTCAAACACAAACAAATAATCAAAAATACAAACTAATAGTCTTCATCCGCATATCCCTCTATATCTCTAACTCTTTTTCTCCATATCCTTCCAAGATAATGTCTCCATCGGACTCACACTCGTACTCCTCATCTCCCTCTTCCTCCGACAAAAAATCTTCTTCATGAAGTTCTTTTACTCCAACATTTCTACTACTTCTCCTAGGCTCTAGCACGCTATCCGCTCCGGATGCTTCACCAACCGTCTCCCAAGTAAGGCCCGAACAATCCTCAACTTCATCATCACCACCTTCAACAATCCATCCTTGCGCTTTTGAAGCATCACTTGCTAGTAGCACATCTACTTTCCTATCTTTCTCCCGTTTCTTTTTGTTATTAAGTCTTGCATTAAATTGGACATAAACTAGATTGTTCAACCTTGTTGCGTCTAGTCTATTCTTTTTCTTTGTATGAATCTACAAAAAATGAAAAAATAATTAAAAAATTATATATTTATATTAGATTTTACTTAATAAACCACATCCACTTACTAGTTACTATATACTAGATAGTTGATACTTACCCCCTCAAAAGTAATCCAATTTCTCTCACACCCGGATGAACTAGTAGGCAACGAAAGAATCCTTGTTGCCATCCTTTGCAAGTTGGGTGTACAATTGCCATAATTGGACCACCATCCAACTAGTCATTAAAGATTGTAAATTATTAACAAATATTTTAACAAGTATTAAATAGTAAAGAAAGATTAAACAATAATATTTATACCCGGATCATAATTATCATTATTTGTTGCACATCCCGCGCTGCTAAAGGTCTTCCAAACCCACCCTCTTTTTTCTTATACTTCAACAACTCTGTATTTATGACAAGACTGCGCATATTGAAGTCATCAGGAAAAAAATTCTTAACACAAGTAAACATCGCATCCATGACAAGTGGATCACTTTGTATGTTAGGATCTTTAAAGAAGTAATAAGGGTTCAATAGGTAGGCCGTCAAATGCAAAGGACTATTAAGCCGGTCTTTGGCTTTAGAATCGATAATCACGAGAATGGGACGATAGTTAGTCTCATTATTTTTGAATGCATCTTTGATCTCTTCCTTTACTTTTTTGAGTTCATATAAAAACCCCATTGATGGCTTTCGGTCTCCATCAACGAGGCGAAGCACCTTTACCAATGGAGCAAACACTTTCAAGCATAGTGTTGCTCCATTCCAAAAACTCAAACTCAAAACAGTAGCATACACCGTTTTTCCCTTAGTATTTTTCGATCATTTGCGTTGATCCCATTCAGTACTAGTAAACATATACCTCAATTATGTCTCTCTTTTTTGTATGCTTCCACATCAATGTCAATGTCTTATGATGTGCATAAATAAAGATAGTAAAGGCCTTTGCTTTCTCAATCACTCCCTTAAACTTTGGTAGCTTGCCAATTTCTTCAAGCATGAGGTTCAAAGTGTGAGTGGCACAAGAAGTCCAAAACATATGTGGCCTCTTTATCATTAACAAGTCCGCCGCGGCCATGTTGTTGGAAGCATTATCAGTAACAACTTGCACTACTGAAGATGTTGTGGAGTGCACTGAATTAGTATAATATAGTAGAATTAATTAACATATATTTTTTAATGAAAGATAAATTTGAAAAAATTGTGGTTAATTCTTTTAAATTATATAAAACGTCAAATAATTATTTAGAAAAAATAAAATTACTTAAACGTCTTATGTCACGGGACAGAGGGAGTAACACAATGCTATTATTAGGTTCTTTAGGAGTTAAAATGTTAGTGTATAAATACTTTTTAAGGCAAAATGACACCATTTTTTGATGATGTACTTGGGTGGTGGCGGCATTATGTTTTTTTAATATATTCTTTACTACTATTATGTAATTAACAATTTTACTGCAATATGTAAATTTTAAGATATACAGACTACAGTAGAAGAATATTAATGAGCTATTTTTAGAGCAACTTTATGTATAAGCATAGGATGAGATTGGGATGAAGCTGGAGCTTTAATATTAAATTTTGTTTTTGTAGAAAGGAATACTCAGAGTTTGGGTTTATAATTCCTTGATCAATTTTATCTCAATTACATTGGTTTATATCAGTGTTCTAAAAATTTTCGCCTAGGTCCCCTGGCGCTTCACCTAGGTCTAAGACGTCAAAAAAGTCCCTCCAGAAAATTAGGCGGGGTTTAGAGAAAGATGTTTTTAATTTTATTTTTCATAATTACCCAAAACAGATCTCGATATATTTATTTTTCTAATGATTTACCATATTCATAATGCAGGTTGTACAATATCAAATCACAATAAGAAGTGAACAATATTAAGTCAAAATTGATAATTTTATTATAGTTGTAATTTTTTGAATTTGTACCAACTTCAAATTATATAAATGATGATACGTTTGTAATATTTAATTTAATTCAATATAATTCTTTAAATTTATGTTTAGTTTCTTAAGTTTTAATATTGAATTGAATTCTTGAAATTTTAAATTTTATTATTTAATAACAATATTATTTATGAATAAAACTAATACGTTAAAGATATGTTTGAACTTTGAACAATTGCATGTTTGTGTTTGAAATTTGACATTGGCAATATGGACGTGTTTGAACTTTAAGCAAAAAGGCCTTTATTATCTTTATTATATATTGTTTAACTTTATATTATTGTTTTATTTGGATAAATGTAAAATAAAATATTAAAATTGGCTTAAAATAAAAATCGTCGCCCGCCCGCCTCCCTCCTAGCACCTTGTAGAATATTGGTTTATATACACAAGTATATTTATGGCAATCTCTAATTACATCCGTGTATAGACACTAATTATGGGATATGACCAACTATATTATGAAAACCATATCATATTTTCTAACACTCCCCCACAAGTTGGTGTATAGATGTCTCGCATACCCAACTTGAATCACAATGGATGAAACATCTTACTACTAAGACCTTTGGTCAAAATATCAGTAAGCTGGTGCTCTGTTTTAACAAAAGGCAAGAACTTTTCTTTAATGAAGTGTGTGTCAATCTCAATGTGCTTCGTTCTATCGTGTTGTACTGGGTCGTTTGCTTACTAATGGCTGCCTTGTTATCCTAAAATAATTGCATAGTCTTTTTAGTTGTAATACCCAAATCTTTTAGCAAAGTTCGAAGTCACATTAGTTCACATATATTCAAGGCTCGATATTCGGTTTCAACACTGGACATTGCCATCACGGATTGTTTCTTACTGTGCCAAGTAACGAGATTGTCTCCAACAAATGAACAATAACCCGAAGTAGAATGACGATCCTCTATAGTGTCGGCCTAATCTGAGTCGGAAAATACTTCAACTCTCATATGACCATGTGGTCAGAACAATAAGCCTTTGTCGGGAGCAAACTTGAGATACCTCATAATTCTGTAGACAGTTTTCATATGGCAATGTCGAGGATCATGCATATACTGACTCACTATTCCCATGAAAGACTCTTTTATTTACGTTTTCTGTTGATATAGTTAATTTTTTATTGATAACATAACTTGCTTATTTTTCATATAATTTTTTATGAGATCTGCATCTGCTAAAAACTTTTATTTTAGAAGACCCTTCATAATTTGCTTTGATGCCCTTAAAATTATCACACTATGAAGCTCTGCCTTTCCAACGACAGTTTCTTTAGTAATTGTTGGTATTTGATTTAATTAGCATTTTAAACCCGTCTCAATGATGACTTGTTCTGTTTCTACTTGTCTCCATTTGTATCTGGTGATTCTTCTTTATTAATTGCAAAGCCTCTTTTCTTTTCTTCTAGTTTGTTTTGTTTTCGGTTGCTTTTCAAGTCAATTTTGTGCGTGTATTTTGCTTTCTTCCGTACTGCATTTTACATCCAGTTTACTGAACACATCCAAGCAAGACCTTTAGTGCAGATTAGGGAGAATGCCCACAAGAGCCCCCATATGTGAGCACAGCAGGGATTTCCACAAGACTGATTGTACAAATTTCTCAATTTAACAGGTTTAATTTTTGTGCAATACATTTTAGGCTAGTTAGGTAGGCTTGCTCTCAATTTGCAAGTAATTGGAGGGACTAAAGGGAGGAGGCAAATCAACAGATGTTTTAGTTCTACAGATTTAGATGTAGTATTTTTGTCTCGGAACTAAAAAAGCTTTGACATTGGTCTACTCAAAGCATGACTTGCGGACAGCCTTGCACTCGTAGGAAAGCATTCCATTTCATGTTTCATTCATTTGTTCTTTTGCAGGTTATGCTTTTGACAGACAATATTCAGCTCATATTGAATGCTGTTCAATCTTCGACGGTTGTGGAAGTGCAGGTATTTTTCAGAATTTCACAGAAGTTTCTTTTCCTCTTACTATTGTGGTGGAAATCATTTTGCAGAGATATCTCTCTTCCCACCCAACCCACCATTCTTTTACCTTGAATTCACTAATATCTGAAACAACACTGTTAAAATGTTATCTTGTTGCATCACGTTTGTCTAAATATACAGTCCATTCCTTTTGCAGAATGACAAAGTAAGGAAACGAAATGAGTGGATGAAATGGATCATTCGTCCTGGCCCATTTTCTCCTGTATCAAGTCCTTCATCGGCTGCCAAGTCTAGTCATGATATACTGGCAGGCCAACTCCAAGGCGTTGCATTGGATGAGAAGAGTATGAATGGCCATGCTGAGACGTTCAGTAGATCAACGTCTGGAGAATTTAAAAGCCAGTTTCAACAATCTGGAGTTGAGGGCGCTGTTCAAGCTGGTCTTGAACGCAAGACTTTGGCAGGAAATTCATGTTAATGAAATTTGTCATTGATGGTTCAAGATAGGGAGAGAGGAGCTCAACTCAACGACAAAGGTAACCAACCAACCACCACCACCACCACCATGTATTTTCAAGGAAAGTCTCCATGATGTTTGATGGATTTGTCATGTCTGAAGAGGAAATAGACAACAATTTAGGGTAGGGGGGCAAAAACAAACAAAAACTTAAATATAAGAAAACAAAAATCAAAGAAATCATTAGGCCTTTAAGGCAGTGGCAACTCTATGTATCACATGGATTGTTTGTTGTGGCTTTTTCCCCCTTCCGTATATTTTCTTTCTTGTGACGTACTAATTTAAATTGAATTCAGATTCACATACCCTTTTGTAGATGTTACAGATCTTGTTTTGTAGGGTGGAATGGAGTGTGGTTTTTGTGAAATTGTAACGCCTTTATGGTGGGTTTGTTTCATTCTATATTTGCAAGCTACTCCCTTATTTGGAAAAAATAGAAATTTACCAAGGTGGTAATTTTATTTTTTTGGGATGGAGGGTGGGGGGGGGGGGGTAGGAAGGACACAGGGAGAGTACTAAGATTGAAGGAATCACTTCTTTCATCTCCTTTTGCTCCTCTTTGGTAACAATATATGTGCAGCTTTTAAAATGTACAAGGCTCAACTCTACTAGTACTGCATCAAGATAATTGAAGTTGATACTATCTTATTACTCCCTCCTTATCTATATATTACGACGTTTTAGATTATTTTATTTTTTTTGTTAAATTATTTGTTGTTTTATATAATTTAAGAGAATTAATTATAATCTTTTTAAAATTATCTCTCATGAGAAAATATTACAAATGGGAAAGAGAATATGAGATAGATATGAAAATTATGGGAATTTAAGAGTATTATAAATAATTAATTTTTTATTTAATATTATATAATTATTTTCTTAATTCTTGTGCACAGTTTTAAAACGTCATATATTATAATATGGGTCGGAGGGAGTAGTTGAAGAGCAAAGGAAAGGGAATTTATTTTCTATTATTTTTTTAGTTTTGAAAGTAAATTTTAACTTGAGATTATATTTTAAAAATTATTATAAGAGTAGTTTTGGTATTTTAGTTTGTAAGTCAAGTGTTTAGTGAATTCCTTTTCAAATCTTTCCAACTTTAGAAGGAAATTTTTCTTCTCTCTTTTATAAAAATTCACAAACAAAGAATTTTTATTCTCCTTTCTAAATTTATTTTCTTCTCCTTTCTTTTGTCTCTATTTTGGAACTCACAAACAGTGTTAAGATAGTGTAATTTTGGAATTAATGCAAGGAAACTAATATATGAAAAAAAAATAAAATATTACAACATGATCCTTCTTAATGAATAGTTGATGAATTTCACATCCATATAATATAAGAGAAACTTATATAAAATTATTATTTTTCATGTAAAAATATTAATCTTATATAATGGTATTATTATATAGGTAATGTTGTTGTTATAAATCTAAAATTAAAAATCTCTCCCTCTCTCTCTCTATATATATAGGATATGCATCCACAACAACCGGTTGTTGGAGAGCAATCTATTTTGACCCAGCAGCGGCTTATAAAAAAAAATTGTAACAAACATTGCTGGATGATATCTCACACACACACATATATATATATATATATATATATATATATATATATGGGATTTCTTCCACAGCAACCGATTGTTGGGAGCAACTCATTTTTGGCCAACCGATACAACCTGTACCGGTTATTGTGGATGAAATCCCTATATATATATATATATATATATATATATATATATATACAGCTGTGTATATACACAGTAGGCCTATGACGACAGATTTTTTAGGCTATAGCGACGGTAAACTGTCGCCATAGCCCAGAATAGCTATGACGACTAGTGAAACCGTCGCTATAGCCCAAAAAATCGTTGTCATAACCTACTGTGTAATACACAGCTGTGTACACATATTTTTCCCTATATATATATATATATATATATATATATATATATATATATATATATATACCTGTGGCCATGGAAGTCGGGGCAATGGAACATAAATCCAAGTAGCATTAAATTACCAATGGTCAATACACGTATATGATGATCCTTTTCCACTGGCAACGCACACTTGTTGATAGTAGTTTAGAATCAGAATATCTATCTGACTCAAAAATCTGGCATCGCATGCCATGCCATGGCATCTACATATTTCTTTCTTTCTTTCTTCCTCTGGCCCTTATCTTGTTTTCCAGATTTCATTACAGACATGTACAGAGATCTAGATGGATTTATTTGGCCTCTAGTCAAATCAACAAAATCCATCCACCCCCTCTTTATATATGTTATTATTATATAAATTTGATATACTGGTTGGTTTCATAGAAAAGTAGCAGCAAGCCAACCCAATTGAGTAGTACCTTCTTTGGTTGCTTCATTCATCTCTCTCACCACACATTTCAGTGCTCTCTACACAAATTGAGATAATCATTTTTAAGCATCATTCATAGTTTGGTATCCTTACTATACGTATTTATTGGGCAAGTTATGGCATTCATTCATATGAACAAACACATGTATACATATTCAAATTTATACACGAGGGGATACTACATCTGTTGGGGCTTTCGGAGTCTAAATGCATTTATTAATTTGATAAAATTAAATATATTTCTTAAATGTAACTTATTTAACTATGAATGCACAAAAGCTTGCTTTGTAATGAAAATGCTTATGCCCTTGTTTGTTAAAATGTCACGACGGAAAGTCAAATTTAGAGTCGGGATCAAATTAAATTTATTTAACTCACTACATGTTCATCCAAAAAATCTTTTGATATTATTATTAGTAATTTAATTCTTTACGTAGAGATATATTTTTTTAACATCTTTCTATGCGAGACTGACGTTAAAGTATGTGAAACAACTTGATGCTTATTATGGAAAATAAATTGAAAAAAAGTGCCTTTCAACTTATTCAAAATAAGTCTAATATCTTCAATTCACAAAAGATCAGGTTTAAATAAGTTAGAAGTTTGCATACAACATTTTCAATGCACATTGCACATCAAAGAAAAGACCCGTGGATAGGTGCATATAATTTAGATCATCTCCAAGAGCAGTAACAACAAAAATTCTTTAAATTGATGTTTGATGACATACGTGCATTATTTGTTATTTTCATATTTTATGCTTCTTCAGTCTCTTCAATTTATTAAACTATTGATCAAACTCATTAAACGAAATAAATATTGTTAGTCTTTAATTGTAGATTTGTAGAGAGAGGAGGAGATTACAAATTTAAAGAGTGAGACGAATGTTTGTTGATCTAAGTGACAATTTTAAAAAAATATTAAAAAAAAATTTTATGATGTGATTCACCTATTTAAATATAATAAAATGGTTGAATCATGCTCTTATGAGATGTATATACTTTTATGTTCAACTTATTTGTCAAACATAGCAACTTATTCTCATAATAAATTATTCTCTTAACTTAGGACTCTATTAAATAAGCTAAAAAGGAAGCAAGCAGTATTGAGGTGGTGGGATAGGTGAGGATAGTGCAGACAGAGTTGAATTGGTTAATTTGTATTTAGATACTTTCAACTGTTGGATGTGATGGAAAGAAAGGGCATGAGAGATAATATTGACATATGGAAACTACACAAGATTGTGAGAGATAGAGAGTTTCTAGTGCCTGGGGGTCCTCCCTCCCCCAACTCCCCTTCCTAGCAGCTACTTCGTCTGATCTGACCATAAAAAAAAAGCAGGTGAGAGAGAGAGAGAGTTGTTGATGATGAAAATCTTAGAAAGTAGTGGGTGTATACAGAGCTGACACCTGTCTCATTTATGCAGACTAGACTAGACCAGACCCTGTGTACTCTGCTCATACTATTAGTATCTAGTTTCTTAATTGGCCAATCAGTTACTCCACAACTTAATTACCAACTACTGCTCCCTACTATTCATATTAAATATCATTTTAGAGTAAAGCACAATTATTAAGAAATAACATAAAATATTTTTTATGTCTCTAATTAATTATTTCTCTCTCCATAATTATCTCTTCTCATTCTCTACAATTGTCCCTAATTAATTATTTATCTCTCCACAATTGTATTTACTAAACATATTAAATAGAGGGGTAAATTAGGAAAAAAATAGTGTAATATTGCATAGAGATTCTAAAACGACATTTATATAGAATAAAATTAAACTCTCTAAAACGTCATTTAATCTGAATAGGATAGAGTATTAAGGAAAGATCGGGTTAGCATGATATTCATATTTAAGTAAGTTAGTCAATTGATCAATAGAATATTGACACACATAAAATCTCGCATGTGTCAATACTCTATTGACTAATTTACCAACTTATCCAAAAATAAACTTGATGTTAACCAATTCCTTTAAGGATAAATGTTGCATCACACTTGAATTTTTTGAGTTTAAGTCGTTAGGAAGATCATTAATTGTTTGTTTTATGTTTAATATTCGGTGAAACTCACTGTATGCTCGTGTTAAAAATACATATAAAAATATATGTTCTTTTTATTTATGGTTATCGACACCCCAAAAGTGACAACATTGATTTTTTTAGTTCAAAGACAAAAATATTTTCGGGTCAATTTAAGTGTTAATTGAAAATTAAGTCCTTAAATCTCCTTAACTACTAGGCTAGACCAAGAATTAGTGACAATAATGTTATTACTATTCCCTATGTTCCTAAAAGATTATCGTTTAAGATTAATGCACATAGATTAAGGAATGCAATTAATACCTAACAAAAATAATATACTACCCTTATTAATTATCTCAACCAATTATTATCTTCTCAATGTTTCTTATTCAATTCAACCAATTACTTTTTACTCAACCAATTACTACTTGGGTTATAACATTGAATTGAATAAGAATCATTGGGAATGGAAGAAAACTTTAAATATGACAAAGCTTTAAATAAGGATAAATTAAAAAAAAATAGCTAATGTGTATTGATAAACTCAAAACGATAATCTTTTTGGAACAAAAATTACTTTCTAAAACGATAATCTTTTAAGAACGGAGGGAGTATATTTTAAACACTACTTATTACTCCCTCCTTTCTATTATATTAAACGAGTATATAATCACTCATATTAAGAAATTTTATTAATTTTAATGTTAGGTGATTAATGTTAGTTTAAAATTTTATTACTATTCATACACTAATTTAATTACTTTTTCTAATCTCTCTCGAATTTTTTAAATAAAGTAAAAAGATAATAATTATTTTTTTGAAATATAAAACTACGCATTTTTTTTATTTTTTTTACCTTGTATAATAGAACGGAGAGAATACTTTATGATCAACTTAGAATTTACGCACATAATTTCCCATCCCAATGGGTCCGTCCTACGAAAAGGAAGTGATTAATATGAAGTTTATTTTTAGGTAAGTTGATCAATTGATCAATAAAATGTTGATACGCAGACGGGGCTCTATATGTGTCAGCATTTTATTGACCAATTGACCAACTTACTAAAAAATAAATTTTATACTAACCGAATCTCTACAAAAGAGAACATCAAGTGCACAAGGAGTATGTTCTGTGTAGCGGCTGGGAAAAAAAGTCACAAGGCAGGCAGGCACCTGACATTATTCTGTAGATTTTATAGTCTTGTTTTCATTTAGGATATTTTTACCCAGGTTCTTAAAATCGGATAGTTTATCGAATCGAAAAAGATACCGGGTAGATGGATCACTGGTCCAATCAGTGGTCGAACCGTTTTTAACCCAATAACGTCATTAATATATAAAAATATATATTATTAGTAATTAATAAAAAAAATTTAAGAATCTCATTTTTCATGAACTAAAACAAAATAAAGATGAGTTACAATATTAATAAAAGTGGTTAATTTTAATATTAAATTATTTTTGGTAAAAAATAAATAAATTAAAAATCGGGTCAACTAGGTCAATTAACACCAAGTTTCCTTATAAAAACGGAACGTTGTCGTTTCAATCTTAAGTTCCGTTTGCAGTTTTAATACTGTTAATGCTTGGTCCTTCCAAACGACTTCAAGAAACTGAGAATTCACGTCCGCAGTTTAATATTGCGGATCTTAGGTCTCCTTATAAGTATGGTCAAGTAATGCTGCAAACTTCATACTTGATATAATGATTTTAAATCTCATCTCATTTTGACAGTAGTGATTTGGAGAAATAAAAGATTTCGAATTAGGGCTCAAGAATTTTTTATTTTTTATTGTGTATTGTTATTATTTATTACTGATTACTTGAATCTGTAACAACTACCAATAATATGCAAGATAAATAGAAAATTATTGGCTTTAATAAGTTATTTATTTATATTTTTCAACCTCATCTCATTTTTTCAGTATCGATCTGGGACAAGTATATTTCGATTTAATACTATATTGAGTTTTTTATTTGTTCTTGGGTAATTTATCATCATCTCAGATAAGATGATGAATCTACAACAAAAATACCCAAGAAAATAGAAGATTAATAACATTAAATAGAACTTTTCTCGTCTAAAGTCCTCGTCCGCAGTTTAATATTGCGGACATTAGTTTACTATTAAAACGGTGCCAGTTTTTAATAAAAACTTAAGTCTGCAGAACTAAACTGCGGATTTTGACTGATAAAAACTTAATTGCAAACGACTTATGTTATTCTTGAATAACCTCAACATGTTGTGATGACATTTTAGGGTTTGCATAGAAGAGTTTAACAATTGACTCATCCTACCAGTACATTGGTTGTTAGATATTAAACCCTATGGTTGATTTTTAAAACTTCACTATATGGATTTTGGTGAAACTTTTCTGTATGGATTTCTTGTTAGATGTTTAAGCTAAAAATCATTTATTTCTTTCATATTCTTGTTAATTGTTACAGATTCATGTTATATAGGATGGAGTGTTTTGAAAATAAGTATGAAGTTTATGAGACAACATGAAATTTTAGAGATTAATTTTTCTCATCAACACAGATCACATGAATCAATAAAACAAGAACATAAAAGAGGAATTAGAAAATTCTTGATCCTTAATTCAAACTCTTGTACACAGTGGCGAAGCCACGTCAATTTTGTGGGGTCAATTGACCCCACTGGAAAAAAAAATAATATATATAAATTGACCCCACTAAAATTTTATAAATTTTTTAGGGTTAAATGCAAAATCGACTACTGAACTTTTCTGATATTTGGGTATTGAGTCCCTTTCTTCTGATCAACGCAAACTGAACCCTTTTCTAGTAAAAAATTTAGATTTTGAACCCCAAGGCGCCACATGTGCGTTGACATGGTGATGTGGCACACGTCACCAGTTATGACGTGATATTTAATAATAAAATTTGACACTTGTCCAATAACATGGCGGGTATTTTAAATTTTTTCCAAAACTTGATTCTCTTCAGACTCGAACCCATGACCAAACGTTGAAAATTTGATCACTCTACCACCCAAGCACCACAAACCTTGCTGTTAGTAATTTGCAAGGAATAAATTTTATATCAAAACATGATATTTCCCTCAAAACAATTAAAACATTTACCGATTTACAGACAATAATAATAATAATAAAATAAAATAAAATAGTAATAATAATAATAACAGTTAGTTATTTTAAAGATAATAATAATAATAATAATAATAATAATAGTACTACTACTACTACTAATAATAATAATAATAAAAATAAAAATAAAATATAATAATAATAATAATATTTCTTGTTGCCGTTGGTGGTGGAGTTTATTGACTTATATAATTACATATATACTTACATTCTGACAAGATAATTTCCCAAAATATATTCATAGTAAAATATGGTTTGAATTGCAGTTATGGAAATGGTACCGACCGAGTCACGTGAGAAGCGACAGGCAAGTTGATGAGAGCTGAAGTTTTCACGTTATGGACCACGTGTCACCCATAATAGATAAATAAATAAATATATAATAATAGGAGTATCTTGCTTATTCCTTTGTATGAGATTTGAACACAAGACTTATAAGTAAATAAATAAGAGTTCAAACCAACTGAGCTATAACTATTTGTTTTTAATGGAATAATATATATGATTATATATGTCATATATACTAGTAAATAGCGAGCTACTTGAATTCAGATTTAAATAAAAGGAATATGATTACAATTAACTTTAATTTTCAAGCCAAAAGATATTAAGAACAAGTCACAAAAGCTCTGTAATATTAGTAAGTGTATTGCTAAAAGGTTGTACCTATTTTTTAGCCGAGAGAGATGAGTATATATAATATTCATCTCTCTCAAGAATACCCAAAATCTTGGATGGAATAAAATAAAAAATCAGCAACAATATTTGATCCACCAGGTATGAGAGGATATTTCTCCAAAATAGTTTTTTCAAAGATTTTGATACTCAAAACTAAAACAATTTGAAAAAGCTTAATTAAAGGAAAAGATATCCCAAACAGATTTGATAAAATTATGTCAATAGAGTCCCAATTAGTTTGTTGACATATTCAAAACTGTGTCTAGTAGTACAATCCAAATGGAGTAATCACGAAAACCAAACAATAATCATCATACCTACTTTAATTTAAGTTTTCTGATATTAACATTTTGGAGCTATTCCCTTAATTTTCATGTCTTCTTTAGCTACTTTGTTTATGTTATTATGGAATATATTTATAATATTGTTAACTACTAGAACATTTATTATTAATAATATTTATAATATTGTTTATTATTATTTATTTTTAATATTAATTATTATTAATATTTTTGGTGTAACAAGATTTTGTTTAAAAAAAAATTAAAGAGGAAGCCCGCGGGCCGAGCCGGTCCAAGCTGGGCCACGGGCCGAACAATTGCAGCCCACCAAAATCCGGGTCTTTTTGACCCAGCCCGTCGTAGGCCCGGCCCGCTCTCGTCCCGGCTCGCCCGGTCCGTTTGCCAGGTCTATTCCTTCGACTTTGGAATAAAAGGGGTTGCTCCCCAACAACCGGTTGCTGTGGATGGAGACCCATATATATATATATATATACATACTGTCCGGATCTTAAGCTCACTCTTTATCCAACTCACCCTCTTTTAGCGACGGACCCAGCGACGGTTCGGTCATACAACCGTCGTCTATACTTTTAACGACGATATATGTTGTCCGTCGCTAAAAGTATAGACGACGGTTGTATGACCGAACCGTCGCCGGGTCCTTCCCTAAAGGGGATGAGCTCGGGTGAATTGGATAAGGGGTGAGCTTAAGATCTGGACTATATATATATATATATATATATATATATATATATATATATATCAGACAGGATCAAGAGTAGACCTCTTAAGTAGTAGAACTCTTTTAAATAATTGAACTTTATCAAAACTACGTCGTTTTGATAAAATTCTATTATTTAAGGCATTCTACTATTTAAGAATTTCACTCTTGATCCTTTCTGATATATATATATATATATAGGGTCAGCATCCGTATCAAACAATTGCCATATGTACTATTTCAGCAACCAATATCTCATTCGTTGATCTTGATATTGGATGGTCTAGATTAAGAACTTAAATTCCTCTGTCGTAACAACATGTAGCGGCAATTCACTTCACAGTGCAAATTACGAACATGCCCCCCCAAAGTAATCAAAAAGTCAAAAAGTAATTAAAAATTTGGGATCCACATGATGCTTTTCGCTACAACTTGTAGCGGCTGGAGATAAAATAATTAGTAATATTATTATTCAATATAATATCAATTATGTAATATTATTATAATACTCCCTCCGTCCCATAGTTATATGCAGATTTTCCATTTTGAGATGTCCCAATATATAGGCTACTTACTATTTATAAAATTTAGTTGGTTCATTGTTTTTTTATGCCCTTATAATAAATATTCAACCATTACTCTTTTTTTGAGGAAACAACATTCAATGTCATTATTTTTATCACCACATTTAATGTTGTTGTATTCTCATTGGTTAAAGTTCTATGATTATGGACTTTAATGGTCAATACACGTCAATCAATGAAGTTGAGAGTTCCAGTGTGATAAGTAAGGAGTAATTAACTTATTCATTAATTCCATATTAAGGGGTATATGTAAAAAATTATGTTAAAAATTGTCACTTAAATTGATTTTCTTAAACTATGTACCAACAAAAATCAACTTATAACTATGGGACGGAGAGAGTATTATCATGGGACATGCCGCTACATAGTATAGCGGCTGGCTCATTTTCGCCTCGGGAATTGCTTGTGACTTAATTGCTTAATTATTTATGTTGGGTGAAATTAACTCGTCGCTTAAAGTTATCAAATTAACATAATACATAGAAAAGTTTCAAAATCATAAATCAATTAGTATACTTTTGTGAGTCATAATTATATACTTTATAATTATAATTATAAAATATATTCAAATTATAATTATAATTATAATAATTATTATTACTAAGAAACGGAGGGAGTATTAGTTAGTCGAGACTTGGTTCATTTAAGAAGACGTTGATTTTCCAATGCAACCGGATCCATAGGAGAGTGCTTAACATGAAGTGAATTTCATGGTAAGATCATTTCATGATCAATACAGTGTTGACATGTAAACGGAGAGATCACCTTCCCGCCTATATGAACATGAAGTGAACTTACCATGAAATTCATTTTATCCCGCTGCTGCATGCTATAACCATAAAGACTCCCATATTAAATAACAAGTCTTTTCATGTATATACCAAAAATCATTCTAAATATAATTGGACTTAATAACTCATATTAGACTTAATTATAGTCCATATGTCACATTTAATTAGACCAATTGATTAGTCTGATTTAATATATACAATTAATATTAACCCATAAAATAATATTACATATTGTTAATTGAAAATTGATTTATATAAAATTAATAAATCACAAGCTAATCACAGACTAATCATCGGTTTAATAACTAAATATATATATATATATAGGATTAATTAAACTCTTTATTAATGACTTTTGATCAACTAATTAATTAAGTAGCTAGTATGATTTTTAGGCATATTATCTTTCTTGTGATCGGTACTTTAGTGTTCAAAACCTGTAAAACAAAACTTTAAGACTTGACAATAATTTCACAGACACGGACACCACCAAGCAATCACCTTTGGGCAGAATGAATGCTTAGCATGCGGATAACAGGCATGAGCTAGCTAGGGTATATTCTAATATTCACAATTTACAACCTTTGGGTGTAATAAATTATTTCAACTAGTCACTGCCTAATTAAGCATATGTTATATATGTATATATATGTGACCCTCTCAGTTTTAGTTCGTAACCATGATCACTTTTGGGCAGATAGGTAAATTATCAACAAAAAAATAATAGATCTTTTGCGAATTGCTATTAAGATAGATATAACAAAAAATTAAGAACTCTGAACGTGTAGGTGTAATATGAATAAGGGATCTTCCTGATTCAAAAACTACAAGTCTGAGATTTGGGCATATTTTATTAGGTAATTTTTTTGTGAACCTTTAAATTTAAACTGACGTGAGCTGGACTCTTTTATTTGGATATATATATATATATATATATATATGGGGTTCCATTCACAGTAACCGGTTGCTGTGGAGCAACCCATTTTTTGGCATGTGATTATTTTTTTAGCCGAAATTTCACAGGCCAAAAAAGGGGTTGCTCCACAGCAACCGGTTGCTGTAGATGGAACCCTATATATATATATATATATATATATATATATATATATACATCTTGGAGGCCCTAAAAAATTGTCAATTTTAGTGGACCTAAAGCCCGATCACCTTGAGTTTTAACCCAGGGCCGATGCTAAGTCTTTATGCCTCGCCAAAAAATTCGATAAATTATATTTAGGGTAAATTACATATAATAGTACATTTTTAAAAATAATTACAAAAATCATACACCTATAAAATAATTACAAAAGTATTACACTTTTTTGTTTTTATTTTTAATGTTAACATAATTAAAGGTACTTAAATTAAGGGATTAATATGTAATGGCTAACATGACAATATTAGTATAATTAGGATTCTTTAATTTAGGGGATTAGTTTTGGTAGGTGCCATTTTCTCTCTCATCTCCTCTTATTCTGCCATTTTATTTTTTCTGTCATTTTCTCTTTCATCTCTTTCTACTTTTATTTTCTGTATGCCACTACACTTCTATTCTTTCATTTTCATATTTAAAGACAAAAGCTGAAGAGTGAAGAGAGAAGATGAAGACGCCATTGAAGAGAGAAGATGAAGACGCTATTTTGCCATTTTCTCTCTCATTTTCTTTTATTCTGCCATTTTTTTTTCAAAAGATGAAGACGCCATTTCTGCCATTTTTGTATAAAAGATGAAGACGCCATTTCTGCCATTTTCTTCTATTCTGCCATTTTTTCTATCTTTCATTCTTCCAATTGTTCTTCATATTTCTTTGTGCTCTGTTTTTGTAAGTACTTATATTTTACCTCTCTCTCGAGCACTAATTTTTAAGATTTTCTATTTAATTTCATTCATTTGGAGTTTATGATCTTAATTTTATGCAAAATGTGTGTTTGATTATGAATTTATGATCACTTTTTTTTTTGTTGATTGGTGTTTACCTTAGTATAAAAGTTTAGTTACCTCAGTATAAAAGTTTAGTAACCAAACTTTTATACCAAAGTAACCAAACTTTTATACTAAGGTAACCAAACTTTTATACCATGGTAACCAATTCACCTCCATACCATCAGTTTTTTCATAGTGCAGTTGATAACCAAACCTTCACACCAAGGTAACCAAACATTCATACCAAGGTAACCTTGATATAAATGTTTGGTTACCTCAGTATAAAAGTTTGGTTACCTTAGTATAAAAGTTTGTTTACCTTAGTATGAAAGTTTGGTTACCTTAGTATAAAAATTTGGTTATCTTAATATAAAAATTTGGTTACCTTGGTAATTACCAAGGTTTGGTTACCTTGGTATAAAAGTTTGGTTACATTAGTATAAAAGTTTGATTACTTTGTTATAAAAGTTTGGTTACCATGACATTACTAATGATCTTCTCCTCTGCAGTATCTTGAGAATTTCCTTTTATTATCAGAAAATGGTTGCTCCCGCCACTACCGCCCCAGTCTCCACCTCCACCGTCTTTGTAACCACCACTTGAGCCACCACCGCCACCGCCATTGTTACCTCCTCTATAGCCATCACCGCCGCCTCTGAAGCCATCATTACCACCTCCTCCGAAGCTGTCACCTCCTCCAAAGCTTCCAACTCCGCTGAAAATTGCCTCCGCCACCTCCTGCAAAGTACAAAATTTGTGCAGTATTTCCTATGAAATTTGAATTTGTTTTTGTGGTTTGATCTCAGATATTTGAATTTGAATTTGAATTTGAATGATTAGTTATGACATATATTTCTCCTTAATTTTAAGTTTCATTATTAATATGAATTGCGTTATTTTTATAATTATGTTGTGTGTATTTTACTTTTATAATTATTTTTTAATTATTATATATTAGTGTTAAGGACCCTTATATTTAGTCCATCTGGTCCAGAAAGATATGTGTTACTACATTAAATATAATTTAAGATTTGTGCACGCCGTCACTATCGGAGATACGTTCGTAGTAGGTCAAAATTGGCTGCACATCGTACAAACAAAGATGTGAACGAGTCATGTTCTCAATTACAAATAATATCATGGGTTATTTTTTTAAAACTTTTTTGAGGCCTCATTCTCATCCCCTTAATTGACACTTGTCTATAAAATCTCCAACACAAATCACAAAATACAATCTCTCTCTCTGTCTCTCTGGATCCTCCAATGTGGTCATCAGGTGGCAGTGATAATAATCAAGATTATAACAAGAACACGAACTGCTTTTTAATATCTTCAATATCCTCCTCAACTTCTTCTTCTTCTTCTTCATCACCCTCGCCATTTTCAAATCCTAAAAGTATGGAAGAAGTTTGGAATGACATCACCCTCTCTTCTCTACCAGCTTCTCATGGCCTACAAGATCGACACTTTAATCTGCAAGACTTTTTGGCCCGGCCCTTTTCGCATAACCCACCCAACACCAACCTCCCCTCCTCCACCGCCACCTACGGCTCTCCTCCGCCGCCTCCGGACACCGTCTTGAGCTTGAACCCCGGTCAAGACTTCCACTTTGAGCCTCAGGTAATAGTGCCCATTTCAAATGCGGGTTCTTTTAGCACAGCCGTACCCTATGATGGCTCTGTTGTATTGATCGGAAAGAAAAGGTTCCCGGATTCCGATGAGAATACCGGCGATAGGAGACACAAGAGGATGATCAAGAACCGTGAGTCAGCTGCTCGGTCGAGGGCTAGAAAACAGGAATGTACCTGCTTTCCTTTTTACTACTTTTAACTTGTGGACTAAAGAATATGAGCCCAATAAATATATTTATTTAAAATAAATAAAAATTCTGTGTATATATTTGTTCATTTATTAACCATTTATTTTAAACAAAATTTATTTTATTTACATAATATAATATTTGATGCTCAAATAAAATGCATTAAAATTGAAGCAATGGGTTTATTATAGGTCCAAACACTTGGACTATCATCTCAGAAATTATTTGTAAAATTTATGTAAATAAGTTTTAAAAATGATATTCATTAATTAATTATGGGACAGATTTGGTCAAAGTCTTGATTAATTTAGTCAGACTTTGGTCCAGGGCAAATCCAGAAAAGATTAAGAACACTTTTATAAAGAGCTTTGGATGGACCGGTTGGTTCAACTGATTGAATCGGAAAACGGTTGAATCAGTGGTCAAAACGAGAATTCAACCCATTCGATTACATGTTTGACCAGTAGTTCAATTGATAAAATCGATTAAGTTGAATTGATTCAATGAAAATATTGTCTTAACCATTATAGCTAGGTCTAGTAGATAAAGTACACCTATTTTAATATACTCCTATATATATATATAATATACTCATATGAGTTTTGACCAATTTGTTGGTAAATTATATATTTTGTTTGGCTGAAATTGCTAATAAAATCTTTGTTTGTGCATGTGGCTTTGTCTTTTATACTTTCCCCATTTTGGTGAATGGTGGTTAATTACAGGCTTATACAAATGAGCTTATCATAGAACGGGAAATCTTAAAGGAAGAAAATGACAGGCTCAAAAAACAGCAACAACAGGTACACACTACTATAGGATGGTAGATCGATCGGTTTGAGCTTTCAAAAAGACAAACCCCTTAAATGGGAAATCCTTTTAGAATAAGTCTTCGCAGACATGTTTATTGGACCGGTGCAATTTTTTTTTTTGCTAGCGACTTTTATAATGTATAGTATTTATTTTAACATAAATTTTTACAAAATATAGTGTTTTATATGTATCTTAAAATTTTTGTTGAAATAAATATTATATATTTTTTAAAATTCGCTAGCAAAAAAAAAATAAAAAAATTTGCACTGGTCCTATAAACATGTCTGCGTAGTAGCATTGCTCATGCTTTTAAGTTAGTTTTCAAATCAAGCTTTTTAACACAGTTGAATGTTATGGGGCATATTTCCAATTTAGCAAACTTTGTTAATTTTGTGCCTTTTATTATTATTATTATTTATTGACATCTAAATAAATAAATAAATATTTGTATGGTATGCAGTTATGTGTAGCAGCAAGTGCTCAAGCTCCCCAAAATCACACTCTACAAAGAACGTCCACGGCTCCATTTTGACATGCAACTTCATCATATATATATATAGATATATATATTAGTGCAACCATCATTCTATATATATATAATAATATAGCTAGCAACTTATGAATGAAGTGTAATGTTTAGAGAGAGAATGTATGTGTATGTATGTATGAATGTATGTTTTAGTGAGAGAATGTATGTATATGCTTGTAAGTATGTATGTAAAAGGTTGGTAACCTTTTATGGAAAAATTCCGAGCTAGGAATTATGGGATTCTAATGAAAACTGTTTGGTGGGGTGATCTTAATTTTGATTTTTTTTTTGTTATAGTTAGTGTGGTACTATGTATTAATTATGTAATGTGTGTGTATGTAGAAGTTGAATATATTGAGTATTAACTGTTTGTGAGCAGTAAGAATACTGATTGGATTGGATTTTTTGTTGTTTTGTTAAGAGAATATGAGATGTAGCAGCAGCATGCATGGCACAGTAAAAAGATAAGGACAAGGTCAAGAGCAATCACTTCATTTCATCATCTCCATCTCCAACTCCTCATTCATTAGCTATCTTACGCTTCTCTTGCGTAAGTTTTAGTTCAATTGGTGGATTATATCCCCTGCATAACCACAGATTTTAGGTTCCAACTTTAAAGGTGATCCACTCAGGTGTGTCTGTCAGTCAAAAAGTTCACAAAAAGAAGAAGATAATAATAACACACGAGTCTTAAATATTTAATTGCATAAACTATTTAAAATGATGCGTTATTATTATACTAGATGTGTCCCGTGGTTCTGGCACTGTACGGACGGTGAGATTTATTTCAAATTTTTGGACGGTTTAAATGATTTATTGAGTGAGCGGAAAATTTAAAATCATTTATATTTAGATAGATTAGATAGATGAATGGTGGGATTTATCTCAAACTTTGGACGGCCCAGATGATTTATTGAATGAGCGAAAAATTCAAAATTAATTGTATTTTATTAAATAGATATTACAAAAATATTTAATATAATATCATTTAAGAATTTTATATAGATATAGCCCTAAAGTGGACCGGATATATTAAGAAAAACAGCTTTAAATGTTAATATTGTCTTTACGTTGGAATAAGAGAGTATTATTATTTATTAGATAAAAAATAGTGAGAAAATCAATGATATATTTAATATTTGAAAGTTAAATAATAAATATTTAATTATAATTTTTAAACAGGATAAAAATTAAAATTTTAAAACGATATTTAAAAAGGGTGGGAACTAGGGAGAGTAGCTACTAGTAGCTAGCTACATTAATATGTAGCAGCTTTCTTGGTTGGTTTCTACTTGGACAGGGCTGGCGTGGAACCAAACAGCAACTCTTATAATGGAAATTAACACAGCTAACAAAAACTTTTTGGAACCGTTTATTGCCCCCAACTTAAAATTATGACATGTGGAATTACTTTTATTTAAAGCACTTGATAGTAGATTAAAAATTGTAGTAATTCATATGTTGTTTGATTGATTAAAATGAGTATGTATATAATTATAATATTATATTTCAAAATTTATTACAAAAAATAAAAGATAAATAATTTAATATTTATATAATGTAAATATAAACTAAATTACTAATATTTTCTTAAAATTTATAAATAATAAATAAAAATTATTCAAGTAAAAACGGGGGAGAGGAAGTAGATAAATAGATACCTCCCTAGGGCTACCACCACATTTGTAGTCAATGTCAATGGTACGAGGCCAAAGTGAGTCAGCGGGAAACAAGGGGAAAAAGGACTTCCAAAACTATTCATAATTATTATTCATTATAGGACTGTCAATTGAGCCGGGACTTAAGGTTGTACAACTTCACCCTATTTAACTATTAATGAGTTTGGGTAATAATTCTTTAAATTTCATGGTAAGTTCATTTCATGATCAATATAATATTAAAAGATATCATCTTCCCGTCTGTATATCAGTACTGCATTAAACATGAAATGAACTTTCACTTCATGTTAACTACTTCCATAATATGTTATTTAAGTTCAGTTCGTATGTGATCACGAGTTTTAAAATCTATTTATGAGCAAACTCAAAAAAAAATATCAACATTAACAATCTAAAAATGAATAACGAAAAATAATGTAACTAATTATTTAAGCGACATTAGCTAATTTTGATAATCTATTGATAACATTTTGAAATATTTGTAATTCATAATATGCAATATAATAAAAAATTAAGAAATTTGAACTTGAAACATACAAACTATTCACGGTAATAATATATCTCCAGATTTTTAAGATTAATTAAAATGACAAAATATTTTTTAAAATGAAAAATAGCTTTAAAGAAAGCATGGTACTTACTTAAATTTAAGTAATGACTATATATATATATACATTACTCACCATCTTCAGCGACGGATTTAACGTTAGATCGGACGACGATTCGGTCCGTCGTATATCAGAGAACCGCCGTCTTAACTTTTTGCGACGCATTGAACTATCGCCATAATATATAAATCGTTTATATGTTCTATAGCGACGGACCAAACTGTCGTCTAGTCCGTCGCTAAAGACAGTGATCATGGTATGTTAAATAAAAGAGTATGCATCAGAAACGGACTATATATATATATAAATTGAGATTTTTTTTGAGAGAAAATGGGGAATATATTTAGGGTTCTTTACAATAATGTACAACATTTAAAAAGTAATTATAAAAATAAAACATACACAAAATAATTACAAAAATAAAACATACGCGCCTAAAATCACGTATATATGTCAGTTACACACTTTTCCTATTTACAACTAACCGCTCCTAAATTCAAGCAACTGAGATTCAAGCGACTGAAATCCAAATCTTCTGTCACGACACACCTCTGAGATCGGAGAACACGAAACTTTTTGTCGCGACGGCACGCTAAGATCGCAAAATAGCATACAAAATCAACAGCAACTTCAAGTTCAGTAACGAAACACAATCGAACGACAGTGAATGTTGAATACAAAATCACAACAACTTCAATACAAATCTGAATACTGAGGTATGTGAGATTAAAATTCATATACATATAGTTACATATGCTTACTACGAATTCCTATATTGATTACCTTTCTTAAGTTTTTCACACTTAAAATGGTTACTACAAATTCCTATAACGATTGGATGATTCATTGATATATTTTTTTATTATGGTTACTAAATATATATAAATTGGTTACTGATAATTGTGCATTTGTTTGCTAAATAATGTTTATTTGATGGCTTTATAATTTTTAAATGAGTTTGGTTACCTTCATGAAACTGTTGGTTACTCTCTAATGTTGTCTTGGTTACTGAATAACATTATAATCTCTAATGTTGTCTTGGTTACTGTCTAATGCTGTCTTGGTTACTATGTAACAATATATTGGTTACTGATTAATGCTGATTTGGTTACTGTGTAACATTATAATGGTTACTGATTAATGCTAATTCGTTTACTATGTAACATTATAATGGTTACTGAATATTTCGTTACTGTCTAATACTGTCTTGGTTACTGTGTAACATTGTCTGTCTAATGTTGTTATGTATTATATATTTTATAAAAAGATTTGATCCAGTTACAATTTGGCAATAACTGTCAAGATTAGAGTGTCGGATTTTGGCATTTTTAGAGCCTAATTTCATTGGAAACGGGTCAACGATCAAAAGTCACCAGCTTTGCTGGTGAACTGCATGGTTTTTTGGTCAAATTCTATCATTTAGGCCTTCAAAATTGCATGTAAAAAAATAGTTTATTTTCTGGTTACTAACATTATGTAATTTGGTTACTTTCTAATATTGATTTGGTTATTTTACAATGTTTATTAAGTTGCCAGACAATGGAGACTGACAGTAATTAATACAACAAATTTAATTGTTTACAAGAATATATAATTGTTTACTACTAGTAACCATTAACCACATGGTTGGTAACATTTTTGATGGTGTACAATAACCAAAATTGATGTTGATTAAAAATATGGTTTATTATTGATTTAGTTACTGTATAATGTTTATTTGGTTGTTGTATACTTTAAATATTTATTTGGTTACCCCGTGGTTACTATATACTCGTATATTGGTTACCTTTCTTAAGTTTTTCGCTCTTTGATTTGTCACAAAGTCAGTATACTGACTGTTTTGATTGTAAAAATGCATTTAAAAATGTGTTTTATATTGTAGTTATTAAATATATATAATTTGGTTGTTGTTTATTATAAATTTGGTTTCTGAATAATGTTTATTTGATTGCTTTATAATTTTTAAATGATTTATATTAATTTTATTATATTGATGGTTACTCATTAAATACATTATTTAACTTTCTGAAACTGCTAGTTACTGTCTGATGTTGTCTTGTTTACTGTGTAACATTGTACTGTCTAATGTTGTCTTGGTTACTGATTAATGCTGATTCGGTTACTCATTAAATGCATTGTTTAACTTCCTAAAATTGCTAGTTACTGTCTGATGTTGTCTTGTTTACTGTGTAACATTGTACTGTTTAATGTTGTCTTGGTTACTGTGTAATATTATAATGGTTACTGAATATTGCTGAGTTGGTTACTGTGTAAAATTATAATGGTTAGTGCATATTATTACTGAACAATGCTGACTTGGTTACTGAAAAATAATGACTTGGTTACTGACTAATGCTGGTTTGGTTACTGTTTAACATTATATTTGGTTACTGACTAATGCTGGTTTGATTGTTGTTTAATATTATATTTGTTCAGCTTCCATCGTGCCGTTAGATGACAAAGAAAACTGGGATATGCCAGAGGAAGTAAGAAACATAAGTGTAAAACCACTGAACACAAGAAGACTAATGGAAAGATCAAGAATAGGGAGGTACAAACATGGGTCTGAAATCAAAATTCAAAACAAATGTTGTAGGTGCCAAGAAAAAGGACACAACAGAAAAACATGCAATAATCCACCTATTTTAAGACCAAAAAAGGCTTGATAAATTGTTGTACATTAAGAGTGTAAATACATTAATATATAATTGTTTACTATGAGTAACCATTATCCATGTGGTTGGTAACATTTTTTATTGTGTACAGTAAACAAAATTGATATTGATTAATATTTTGATTTCTGATTATACAAAATAGCTGCTATATACTGATTTTAAAAAATAATAACTAAAATCCCTCACTGATTGTACAATAATAGTAGTCAAACACCATTAAATAACAGTAAAATAAATATAATAAATAAGTAACCAAATAGTTACATAACAGTAATCATAATATGTTTTAATGGTATCCAAAACATAAAACAACAGGTGTATCCAGCATCCTGTAATGAAGGTGATATTGTTTGTTTAGGCAACCCAATTATACTAAGACATGTACATTTCACAATTGATATATGTCCTGAAACAAGCTTGTAACTCTGTGGTTACTATTAAAACAATAGTTGGTTACCTTTACATACATATTTGGTTACCAACTGTACATCTCAAATAATGTAGCAAACACAACTTAAAAGAAACAATAAATAATAACTAAAATACCTCATTGATTGTACAATAATAGCAGTCAAAAATAATTAAATAACAGTAAAACAAATATAATAAATAAGTAACCAAATAGTTACATAACAGTAACCATAATATGTTTTAATGGTAACCAAAATATAAAATAACCTGTGTATCCAGCATCCTGTAATGAATGTGATATTATTTGTTTAGGCAACCCAATTATACTATGATATGTACACTTCACATTTGATATATGTCCTGAAATAAGCTTGTAACTCTGTGGTTACTATCAAAACAATAGTTGGTTACCTTTATATACATATTTGGTTACCAACTGTACATCTCAAACAATGTAGCAAATACAACTTAAAAGAAACAATAAATAATAACTAAAATGCATATGATAATAATACATCCACAAACTAATGATGCCTTAAACTTCTCCAACTGACTTGAGTTCAATTTTTTGGTAATAATGTTGGGGACTTCCATGTAACCAATATATAACTTTTCCAATGAATAGGACTTCAATTTTTACTAACAAGCTTGTAGATAAATAGGACACTCACACGTGTACATTTAACAATTGATGTTTGTCCTGATACAAGCTTGTAACTTTCTGGTTACTAATAACAATAACCATAATGTAACATAATAAAACAGTAACCACATAATTATATGATTGTAATCAGAACAGGTTTTAATGGTAACCAAAACAGAAACATCATGTAATGAAACCCAGTTTAGACAATCCATGTATACTAAATAATTACATATTAACCAAAATAAAAAATAAAAGTATCTGAAATCCCACATTGAGGACACAATAATAGTAGACAAACCATAAGTAACAGTAACCAAAACATAATTAAGAAGTAACCAAATAGTTATATGAAAGTAACCAGAACATGTTTTAATGGTAACCAAAACAGAAACAACCTGTATGTCCAACCAAGTTTACAAAAATAATACATCAATGTATACTAAGCAAATACATGATTTATTATGACTTGGGTTTATTATTTACAAAAATAAAACATCCACAAACTAATGATGCCTTAAACTTCTCCAACTGACTTGGGTTCAATTTCTTGGTAATAATGCTGGAGACTTCCATGTCACACCAATATATAATTTTTTCAGTGAATTTTCTGTTGCATTCCTCATAGTAAAGATCCAATAACTGCAAATAAACAAAATCAGATTTACACAGTCATTAGTAATCAGATATAAATAACATGTAGTACATACCATTTTATGCAGTAAACAAATAGTTATATATAATATTAGCCAAAACATAATTTAAAGGTCACCAAAATAAAAACATGTATACCAAATAATATACTAAAGAAGTAACCAAACAGTTATATGATAGTAACCAAACCATGTTTTAATGGTAACCAACACATAAACAACATGTATACCAAACCTAGCTTACTCAACCAACGTATATTAAGCAAATACATTGGAAACAAAACAACATATAAAAGTAACCAAAATCCCAATTGAGGAAAAAAAATGGTATCCAAATCATAAGCCAGCAAAAAAAATACTAATGAAGTAACCAAACAGTTATATGTTAGTAACCAAAATATATATTAATGGTAACCAATACATAAACAACATATAGACCAAACACAGTTTAGTCAACCCATATATACTAAGCAAATACATGGTAACCAGAACAACAAAAAACCAAAATTCCAACTCAAGGAAACAAAAATAGAATCCAAATCAGAAATTAACAATAACCAAAAACATACTAAAGAAGTAACCAAATATTTATATGATAGTAACCAAAATATGTTTTAATGGTAACCAATACATAAACAACATGTACACCAAAACTAGTTTAGTCAAGTACTATGTATACTAAGCAAATACATGGTAACCATAACAACATAAAAAAGTAACCAAAATACCAAATCAAGGTAACAAAAATGGTATCCGAATCACAAACTAACAATAACCAAAACATAATGCAGAAGTAACCAAACAGTTATATGATAGTAACAATAACAAAATTTAAATTAGCAAACCTTTAAAAAAAATTGGGTTGGAAATATCTTCTGGCTATGAACTTGAGCTTCTGTCTTAACTACAGGAACATCAAAATCAGAATTCAACTGCACAAACGCAAACAAATTTCTTCAATCCTTAATAGAATCACCCTTTGTGATTCTTTTCTTCTTTTCATCCTTCTTCATTGTATCAACCATTCTATACAAAACATAAAAATAACAAAAATTCAAACAATCAATACCCCATTCTGTTAGAAACATAGTGTATATGTATGATCATATTGACAATTAATTAGTAGAATGAAAATTAACAGAAATTAGAAGCATACCTTAGAGAGAAACCAGAATCATTTCAGTTGTGAGAGAGTTGGAGAGAGAAAAACACGTATTAGCCTGAAAACATAGCCTGAAAGTCACGTATTCAATTTTCTGTCGGAGTTGAGAGACTATGGTGTTGCGGCGGCGGCGGCGAAAGAGGAAGACGACGAGTGACTTACAGAGGAGAGAGAGAAGTAGTAAGGGAGAAGAGAGAGAAATAGTAATGGCGTAGAGAGAGACCGAAGGAAGATGGAAACTAATTTGTTATGTCAGCCCATTAATATTAATCCCTTAATTTAAGGACTCTTTAATTGTATTAGTATTGTAAATATATATGATGAAGTGTCATATTTTTGTAATTATTTTATGAATGTATGATTTTTGTAATTACTTTTAAAAATGTACTATAATATGTAATTAACCCATATATTTATATGTTTTTAACATTATACTTTGATTGGGCTTATAGTGGGCCGAATGACCTAAAAACCAAACTCGTCCCGAATTTTATTTCGGATTTGAAGAGTTAATTACATATTATAGTACATTTTAAAAATAATTACAATAATCATACATCCATAAAATAATTACAAAAATTTGACATTTTATCATATTTATTTACAATACTAATACAATTAGGAGTCCTTAAATTAAGGGATTAGTATTAATGGGTTGACATGGTAAATTAGTTTCCATCTTCCTCAAACATTCCTTTCTCGTTCGGTCTCTCTCTCTCTCCGCCCTTAACTCTCGTTCGGTTTCTCTCTCTCCGCCCTTAATACTTCTCTCTCTCCTCTTGAAGCCACTCGTCGTCAGCGGACTGAATCTACTTCTTCAGACGATGGAGTTCTTGCTTTGGTATGTACATGGTTGAAGTGATGTTGTCATACTATGAGTCTGTACTTCTGGCCACATTATGTTTATGTTGATTTTTTTATTGAATGATTTTTTCTTTATCTCCATAACTGGGTTATTTGTGATAGACATCATTTAACAGCATAATATTTGCTAAAGTGGATAATTATTTTCAAATTGTTTAGGCTCTTAACATATATAGTCTGCTTTTGAATGATCATGATTGTCTCATCTTCATTTTGCCATTTTACTTCTGCATCATATACTGACACAAGACCAATTTTTGGGGGCTTGATGTAATGCTTACGTTGTAGGTACGTCAAGCAATAAAAAATAGATACTATCATATAACTGTTTGGTTACTTCTGCATTATATTTTGGTTACTGTTAGATTGTGATTCGGATACCATTTTTGTTACTTTAATTTGGTATTTTGATTACTTTTTTATGTTGTTATGGTTACCATGTATTTGCTTAGTATACATGGTTGACTAAACTGATTTTGGTGTACATGTTTATGTATTGGTTACTATTTTTACATGTTTTGGTCACTATCATATAAATATTTGGTTACTTCTTTAGTATGTTTTTGGTTACTGTTAGTTTCTCATTTGGATTTCATTTTTATTTCCTTGAGTTGGGATTCTGGTTACTATTTTTTGTTGTTCTGGTTACCATGTATTTGCTTAATATATATGGGTTGACTAAACTGTGTTTGATCTATATGTTGTTTATGTATTGGTTACCATTAATATATGTTTTGGTTACTAACATATAACTGTTTGGTTACTTCGTGAATATAATTTTTGTTACTTTTAGCTTATGATTTGGATACCATTTTTTTCCTTCAATTGGATTTTTGGTTACTTTTATATGTTGTTTTGGTTACAATGTATTTGCTTAGTATACATTGGTTGACTAAACTGGGTTTGGTCTATATGTTGTTTATGTGTTGGTTACCATTAAAACATGGTTTGGTTACCATCACATAACTGTTTGGTTACTTCTTTAGTATATTTTTTGGTATACATGTTTTTGTTTTGGTGACCTTTAAATTAAATTATGTTTTGGTTAATATTATATATAACTGTTTGTTTACTAAATAAAATGGTTTGTACTACATGTTGTTTATATTTTGGTTACAATTAAATTATATAATATAATTTTTTGGTCACTGCTTTATTATAGTATGGTTAATGTTATATTATGATATGATACCTATGGTTAATGAGTTCTCTATTCACTAATTCCAAGGTATTTCTCTTCCTCCCACAGGTTCATACATAATGCAGAAGTCTTTTCTAGAGAATGAGAGCAGTCATGAAGAAGAAAGTAGCAGCAGTCAAAAAGCTAAATTTTCAGGAAGATTTGTAACAGATTTTGATTAGTTCGGTTGTTGTTGTCTTGTCCTTCTGAATTGTGTTTCGTACTTTGGTTTTTGTTGGATATCCATAACCATTTGTTATGGTTAGTAAATATGTAATGTTTATTGGAGCTTATGTAAATGGGATTACATATTTGATTATATTATCAATTATTTGACATTGTTTGTTGGTTCGTATTTGTTACTTCTAAGTTGTGTCTGATATATTGTTTGAAAGGTGCAGTTGGTAACCAAACATGCATAGAAGGGTAACCATTTTATTTTTTGGTAGTAACCAGATATTTACAAGCTTGTATCATGAAATATATCAAATGTTAAATGTACATGTGAGAATATACATAGGTTGCCTAAACTGGGTTTGATATACAGGTTGTTTCTGTTTTGTTTACCATTAAAACATGTTATGGTTACTTTTATATAACTATTTGGTTACTTCTTTATTATGTTTTGGTTATTGTTATCTTATGGTTTGGCTACTATCATTGTGTACTCAATGTGGGATTTTGGTTATTTTTATTTTCTATTCTGGTTAATATGTAATTGTTTAGTATACATGAATTGCCTAAACTGGGTTTCATTACATGATGTTTCTGTTTTGGTTACCATTAAAACCTGTTCTGGTTACTGTCATATAATTATATGGTTACTATTTTATTATGTTACATTATGATTACTGTTATTAGTAACCAGATAGTTACAAGCTTGTATCAGGATAAACATCAATTGTTACAAGCTTGTTAGTAGCCAGATAATTATCATAGATAGTTACAAACTTGTTAGTAACCAGATAATTATAAGCTTGTATCAAGACTGTTATAAAGCTTGTATATGTTTACTTTATATTGATCATGATGGAATTAATCAAAAATTAAAATATTAATCAACATCAATTTTGTTTACTGTACACCATCAAAAATATTACAAACCATGTGGTTAATGGTTACTAACAGTAAACAATTATATATTCCTGTAAATAATTAAATTTGTTGTATTGGTTACTGTCAATCTCCATTGTCTAACAACTGAATATACATTGTAAAGTAACCAAATCAATATTAGACAGTAACCAAATTACATAATCTTAGTAACCAGGATATAAACCACATTTTTACATGCAATTTTGAAGGTTTAAATGATGTAATTTGATCAAAAAACCCTGCAGTTCACCAGCAAAGCTTGTGATTTTTGATCGTTGACCCGTTTTCAATGAAATTAGCCTCCGAAAACGCCAAAATTTGATACTCCAAACTTGTCAAAAATTACCAAATTCTCACTAGATCAAATCTTTACATAAATTGGCACGCCTTCTCTTCAACCGCATCAGTTTGTTACCACCTAAAGACTAACAGTTGTACGAAGTTAAGCAATGTAGTCAATAAGTAATCATCAATATAAAACAAACCAGTATAAAACACACTAATATTATACAGTAATTATAATAACATTATACAGTAACCAAATTTAGATTAGACAGTAACCAACATATGTCTATGTAGTAACCAGAACATAAACACATTTTTCATTGCATTTTACAGTAAAAAATAACCAGTATAATTTGTTTGTTACCAATTAAAGGCAGACTTTTGTAAGAATGTAACCAATTTGGCTAACAAGTAACCATCAATATAAAAAACATAAGTAGAAGTGTACATTAAGATGTTTCGGCAACCAATAATACAGTAACCAATTAATCACTGCAGTAATTAAGTTTGCATTAGTCAGTAACCAAGTCAGCATGAGTCACTAAATAATATGTTTACACAGTAACCAAATCAGCATTATAATTTTATACAATAACCAATTCAGAATTAGTCAATAACCATTATAGTGTTACACAGTAAACAAGTCAGCATTAGTCAGTAACCAATATAATATTACTTAGTAACCAAATCAGCATTAGTCAGTAACCAAGTCAGCATTAGTAAGTAACCAAGTCAGCATTAATTAGTAATATTATGCGGTAACCAAGACAGCATTAGTCAGTAACTAAGACAGCATTAGACAATATAATGTTACACAGTCAGTATACTGACTTTGTTAATCAACATCAATTTTGGTTACTGTACATCATCAAAAATTTTATCAACCATGTGGTTAATGGTTACTAACATTAAACAATTATATATTCCTGTAAATAATTAAATTTGTTGTATTGGTTACTGTCAGTCTCCATTGTCTGACAACTGAATAAACATTATAAAGTAACCAAATCAATATTAGACAGTAACCAAACTACATAATCTTAGTAACCAGAAAATAAACCAAATTTTTATATGCAGTTTTGAAGGCCTAAATGATGGAATTTGACCAAAAAAACATGCAGTTCACCAGCAAAGCTAGTGATTTTTGATCATTGATCCGTTTTCAATGAAATTAGGCTCTGAAAATGCCAAAATCTGACACTCCAAACTTGACAACATTATACAAAAATATGCTTCAGCAACCAATATTACAGTAACCAATTAATCTCTGCAGTAATTAAGTTTGCATTAGTCAATAACCAATTCAGCATTGGTCAGTAACCAATTAAGTCAGCATTAGTCACTAGATAATTTTACACAGTAACTAAGTCAGCAATATAATTTTACACAGTAACCAAGTCAGCATTAGTCAGTAACCATTATAGTTTTACACAGTAAACAAGTCAGCAATAGTCAGTAACCATTATAATTTTATACAGTAAACAAGTCAGCAATAGTCAGTAACCAAAACAGCATTAGACGGTAACCAATATAATGTTAAACAGTAACCAAATAAAAATTAGTCAGTAACCAAGTTATCATTTTTCAATAACCGATTAGCATTGTTCACTAATATTATTCACCAATCATTATAATTTTACACAGCAACCAACTCAGCAATATTCAGTAACCAAATAATGCTACACAGTAACCGAATCAGCATTAATTAGTAACTAATATATTGTTACACAGAATCCAATATATCATTAGATAGTAACCAAGTCAGCATTAAACAGTAACCAAAACAATATTAGAGAGTAAACAACAGTTGCATGAAAGTAACTAATTTATTTGATGAGTAACCATTAATATAAAAAAAAATCAGGAGAACTCATTTAAAAATTATAAAGCCATCAAATAAACATTATTTAGCAAATAAATACACAATAAACAGTAACTAATTTATATCTATTTAGTAACCATAATATAAAACATATCAATGAATAAAACAATCGTTATAGGTATCTGTAGTATCCATTTTAAACGTGAAAAACTTAAGAAAGGTTATCAATATAGGAATTCGTAGAAAACAGAGGTAACTATATGCATATGAATCACTTACCTCAGTATTCAAATTTTTGTCGAAGTTGCTGTGATTTTGTTACTGAACTTCAACAATGACGGTAGTTCGATTGTTTTTGGTTCCTGAACTTGAAGTTGCTATTGATTTTGTATGCTATTTTGTGATCTCAGCGTGCCGTCGCGACGAAAAGTTTCGTCTTCTCCGATCTCAGTGTTGTGTCGCGCCAGAAGATTACGGTTACTGAATGGGAAGAAGTTTTTGATGCTGTATGCTATTTTCGATTTCAGAGTTGCGTCGTAACAAAGTGATTTGTCTTCTCCGATTTGATAGGCGCGACAGATTTCTGCGTCTTCTCCGTCGTTGATATGTGTTCCGATTTCAAAGTTGCATGATTTTGGGGCGGTTAATTGAAAAGATGAAATTCGGTAACTGACGTGTAGGAGTTAATGACACGTGATTTTAGCACGTATATTGTGTATGTTTTATTTCTGTAATTATGTTTTGTATGTTTTATTTTTGTAATTACTTTCTAATTGTTGTATATTAGTGTAAAGGACCCTTTTTGTTCAAGCTCAGCTCGATTCACTCTCAGATTAAATTCGAGCAAGCTTTTAACGGCCCAAGCAATTGGTCCACCATATATTATATATAATTAAAAATATTATGACTAATAGTTATTCATATGATTGGTAACAAAAAAAAGTCAATACATAAAAAGTCAATGACATTGCTCGACTGGGTACACATTTTCATTTAGCGTCTTCTTGTTAGACTTACGATCCACACATTTAAGTTGCAAGTGTTGTAATACACTTAATTTGAAAATTTTATGTCATTTTATATTTACAATCAAAAAATATATAATAAAATTATAGAACAAAATAATTACAATAATTACGTTGTCGTCAAACGGTTAGGATATGTGGTGAAATTTCACCCAGGAGACCCGGGAATTTTGTTTTTTTAGACGATTTTACGCTAATTTTATTATGCTCTATAATTTAGTTGTAGTATATGAAGAACTATAATAATCCTCCTATATATAAATTTGATTTTATGACTAATGGGATATCTAGTGTATTATTACAGTTCAAATTATATATATATATATAGGTCAAATTATATAGGATTATTTGATTTTTCTTGGCAACTTCCTTACCTTCTCCTTGATGGTTCAAGGAAAGTCCTGGTAATTGAAACCCCGCACCCCCACCCCCACCCCCAATTATTCAATACTGCATGCATGGTAGTTTCTCGGCATTTACTCCAAAGACTCAACACAGTTTACGTGTTCTGTTTGGTAGTTTTGATCAGTCATTAATACTAGTTTATGTGCGTCCTAAGTCCTAACATATCATAATATATTATGATTTGTAAATTTCCGGGATACCAACTATAAAACAACCCTGAGTGCACTAACCAAAACTCGAACAATAAAAATAAAAATGGGTGGTGCTGCTGCAGCAATATCACAGGTGATTGACAAATTAAATTCCACCGGCTTATGCCCATAGGTTGATGGCTTCCTTTTATGCTACCAGAATCTGCCAGTTAGACGCTCGAGATCACGGCTATTCCGCAGTAGCTTTCAACTTGTTCTTCTGCTTCTGCTTCTGCTTCTTTGGGAATTGGGACTATTTGCTGCTCCTTGGCGTATCAATGGTTGTTGCCGCATCGACATGAAAAAACACCAAACAAATACAAATTAATTATACGCGATATGGTTGTTGTATGCGGCTACCCTCTTCGCCTGTGCTCACCATTTTGCACCATTTTTCGGCCCCATTGTTGCCAAGTTTCTCTACGTTTACGCTACTATAGGGACTTCTTTAATTTCTTCCTTTTGGATCTTTACCTAATCAAGGACAACAATGTCAACTCTTCTGATTGCACCACCACTACTAAATTGAAAACTGGAAACTTGCATATTCAAGGAGGAAATGAGATGATCTCGACTCCAATACTAAGGAGGAGGAGGGTGTATGAATTCATGGGGTGGGGGTGCGGGGGGTGAGAGGGTGTATCAATTAATTACGGTTGGAAATTTATGGAAGATGATAAATTATAGATGAAGTAAAATATAATTTTAGAGAACACTCGATAATTACTAGATGGCCAAATTCATGATCAATACCAAAGCAATTTTGTATAACATGAGATCAAGTACCATTTTTGTGTTATGCATGGCTTGCATTTTTTTCAACATACGCATTCATGAGAGGATCCATTGGACCACTCTCAGTACAAACTTGAGCTAAAGACTCATCAACACCAAGTCCAATCAGATTATCTCGGTATTCATCAATCCAACCAGTTACCTTTATAATCACTACATTTTTCAGATTATTAGCATGTTCACTAAGCAGTCTCAACCAATGAATAAATCTCTCGGTATATAGATTTACCATGAGTTGAAATATTTCATATCTTGGAGGAAAACATGGAGCCACATGGTCATATATATCTCCAAGCGTTTCCCCAATCACTCTAAATCCCAATTCCTTACTTTTGATACTCAAAATATTGTTCTCATGCCCTTCCAAAATTTCAAACTCTTTCTTTTCATCTTTTTCGTCAACAATCTCTTCTTTTATTTTCTCAATTTCGACAATTTCTTCAACGCATTCTTTTTCTTCTTTTTTCTCAAAAAATGATTCAATTACGGTGTCTTCAAATTCTTTATTTTCGTTATGAACTATTTCTTTTGCTTCCCAACATATGTCTTCAAAGTCTTCATTTTTACTTTCTTCAACTTCGTCAATTTCTTCTACGAGTTTTTCATCTCTTCTTCCAAAAACTAATACTCTTTAGGTAACGATGGACCTTTATAATTATTGCAAATCAATTCAAGTTCATTCTATAACTGAGGTAGAAAATCAAAACTCGCAACATGTATTCAAACTTCTTCATGAATTACTCATTGCAAAATCTTATTCTTTTTTCTTTTATTTTTTGAACTTTTTTCGAAACACATTTTTCTAGATTTGCAATGACATCTTGCCATAAATTGCATTCTCCAAAAAATACTTGAATCCTAATACTCCAAACATTGTAATTTGTGAACACTAATTTGGCACCAAACCTAGAAAACATCAGTTTTTTTTATAATTTACCTCTCTAAAACACTATCAATATGACGACCTTTGTGACGTGCTTTAACTCACAAACTTCTTCAAATTTTTCCTCAACTAGCGCCTTTGTTAGATCGTCTTCCGAAGCTCTAACGCGCACACTTTGCACTCGCCCAACGGAACTATTTAATAGCACCAAGTCACCTTTCTTGGGTCGTCGATTTTGCCTTCGCCGCTTTAGTTTAACCTTCTCTAAACCTTCAAACTAACCTTAGCTTTGATACCACTTGTTGGAAATTTATGGAAGATGACAAATTATAGAGGAAGTGAAATATAATTTTAGAGAACACTTAAGAGCACTTTGATTTCACTTACTTCAAATGAACAAAGTACATTGCTATTTATAGGTCTTTTAGGATACTTCTAGAGCTACCACAATAATTACTAGATGACCAAATTTATGTACATGAACCTAACCAATACATATTCCAAGACATTTCAAATACATTCATGTATCATGTATCACTAGTAGAAAAAAGTAAATAGATAACTCTTAAAAAACGTTGTAATAGACCATTCAAAAACGTCGTGGTTAGCGGTGTCATCTATTAAACACAAGTACACAACGTTTTTAAAATGTTGTAGTTTGACACACTACACAACGTTTTTTCTTCTAAAAACGTTGTGTGTTTGCACATTACACAACATTTTTTTCCTTCTAAAAACGTTGTGTATTTGTTAAAAACGTTGTAGATAGTGTGATTCCACAACGTTTTTGACTTAAAAATGTTGTAGATATTAGAATTTGTAATCGATAATTACCTGCTATCCTAACAAAAATACATCAAGTTAATCTTTTAAGTAAAAAATATGTTACTCGTGAATGCTTCAACAAGCATTGCTCAAACCATTTCATTTCAATTAGAAATATTTCAAGCCAGACAAGAAGTTTAAAAGTGCAAAACATAATTAAAATTATCTAATATATTTTTAGGATTCCTCGACAAACTCAAGTCTCCATGAAATCATCCTACTAATGAAGCAGACAGATAATTGAAAATCGGGTACAAGGAAACATTCAAGTACAAAACCCCCAACTTCTACCAAATATTCTCTCTATGCCACAAGTGTGTTGGCAGTGGTGGATTCACTGCAATGAGAAAACAGCCAAGTAAAAATCATCACAAACAATCTTCCAAAAAAACAATTATGTACATGTTATATTTATGACAAAAGCGCTCATCTATCTAACAAAATATAACTGATTTTGAATTTTTCGCTCACCCTTATAAATCATCTGACCCGTCCAAAGTTTGAGATAAATCCTACCGTCCACGTAGTGCCGAATGTACGGGACACAACTAGTACTTAAATATTACAGTAATATCAGCTCAAATCTATTACACTTATTCCTTTCATTCAGTACCCAATACCTTGTTTGGAAGCCTAAACCCAATACCCAATACAATATTTTAAAGATTTCAACTTGGCTTGAAGCCTGAAACCTCCTAAATCTACAGAAAACCAACCTTGAGCATACATTGTTACAAACAGAACTCAGACCAATACACAAACACACTCTATATGATGGATGAAAACCCTTCAAGTTATATGCTCAAATATAAAGATACTATAATCATGCTAGCCTGGGGTTTGCTGGATCATGCCAACGAGTCCTCACATTTTGCCAAACAAGCATATTAACCAGATTGCTTTTATAAGGCTTGGAATTATTTGCAAACAACCAGCTGTATAGTACTATTGACTAACCAAATCACTTGAGCAAATTAAATCTATATGCTATCGCTGTTTCTGGATGATTTATAATAAAAGAAAAATTAATTAAGAAGCCTCAGCACAGCCGCACATTGTAAGAAAAGCCAATCATGAGGGATGTTATCGAGTGAGTAAATGGTGTCCTTAGGTTCTGCCACTAGAAAAACAAATTTTAACAAAAAAATTTAAAAAAATCACAAAACAAATTTCTTTTCATGATTAGTCCATCTATCAAATGATTGTGCTTTCATTGGGGCAACCTAAAAGCACTACTTCTTGAGTGGATTATCTCATCCTAGATGGCCAGATCATATGGATACATATGACAAACCAAGATAGTGATAAGAGAAATAAGATAATTACCAGCATGACAAAAAAATAATCTAAAATCAAGAATACCTTGGTTTGGAATGAGCATCTATGAGTTGATGTGAATTGTACTATGTTCTTTTGAATCTAAAATCATTAGAGAAAATAGAAATTCATAGAGAGTGAGAAAAGAAAGTATTTAATTACGGCAAATACAAGAAGAAGAAGATGATCAATATTGGTGTATATATCAGGCACATGTGAAGCAGAAGTTTTGTTTACAAAAGTTTAGAACCATACAAAAGTAACCAAGCTAGGCATTGACCTTTATCTGTTTCATACTATGCTTATATTTATGATTTGACATTGCTTGTAGAAATTTAATAGATTTACAGTTTATCACTTTTCTAAATGCCTTAGCTGTCACTAAGATGTTGTGATAAGTTGAGTTTACTCAATATGTTAGTTGGTCAGATGAGTATGAACACATAAATTGGAAGCTCATCCGTTTAAATGCCTCACAATGGTGCCATTATTTTTACGCTAACTGACCACGCCAAACTATGAGCAGGTCATCAGTACTTACAATTACATGTTCAAAATTATTTAGGTGTAATATCAATATGCAGAAGGCACCTCAGTGCAAGGGGATGTCAATAGAACAGGCTAAATGACTCTACACTAGTAAATAAACATCATGTTCATAGTAGTACCACAACAATTAAAAGTCATGGAATAATATGGATCAACTATTACACTTCCTAATCATACCCTGGATTTTTTTGTCATATATAGTCAGCCATATTTTTCAGAACAATAAGAATGTGAAAGAAAAGGGCACCTTGACACTCTGTTTCTGAGTTTTGAACAGAAAAGAAAAGAATAGAAAACTTAAATTAGAACAGAAAAGAAAAGAATAGAAAACTTAAAGTTTTCCTTTGTGTTGTTTCTGAGTTTTTAATGGAAAAGGATAGAAAATTTAAAATTGAGGGCATGAGTTGTAATTTAAAATTTATTATATTAAAAGTTGAGGATAATATGGAAATTATAAAAATATTACTTATTCTAATTTCTTTTCCGTCCAAATCATGCCAATTTTGGACGGAAAACTTTGGCAGGAAAAGTGGCCAAGTTTTCTATCCATTTCTTTTCTTTTCCGTTTATTAAAAAACTCAGAAACATAAGAATTGGAAAGAAAACTTAAATTTTCCGTCCATTTCTTTTCTTTTATGTTCATTTTAAAACTCAGAAACAGAGCGTCATGTGGACGGCCTTTACAACCAAAAAAACATGGAAAAAGAAAAGAAAACAGAAATAGTATACGCAAAATCTTGCTACGAGTAACACTCTTCACTTGAGGCGCTATCCCATGAGAATCATCAAGAATAACACCAATTTGTGAAGGTGTTAGACCCTTCTTCTCAAACTTACAGATGTTATCATCAACCTGAAATTAAGGAAAAAGAGAATTAAACAATGTAAAGTAGTAATACCTTGTCAACTACCAAAAGAATAAGTACACCAACTTTATCAAACAAAGAGCAATCCCACGGCTTTGCATGATGAAGATAAGGAATATACTTTTACATCCATATGATCCATCAACTATAACTATAAGAACATAAGAAAATATCTAACACAAACTGTAATTGTCCTATATTATCAATGAGATGGTCAATATGAAATTAGAATAGCATGGTCAATATTCTCTGGCACTGCCTGCTACCAAGAAGAAAGAATAGCATGAGATCAGGAAAGTGTCAGTTCTACACTTGTATCATCTGTGGGCCAAATTCGTTAACTCAATAAATGAAAACTACAATATAACTAAATTCACCTGTTTTACAATAGCCAGAGAGCGAAGACCACGCTCAGCAAACTTATCGATGATGTCATGAAGTTTGCTAAATTGAGACTAGAAGATCAACATGAAGGAAGCTCTTCAAAAGAATAGAGCAACATTTATCACCACCAATCATTTGCATACAATATAAATAACAATGCTAGAACCCATGGACAAGTACATGAGACCTCCACAAAGTTTGAACCGATAACAAGGGATTACAATGTCCTCCAGATTCTCAGTGTCTTGTTATAGAGACATAAAAATCTAAATGAAATTATAACAACTTTGCATGGTGCAATAATAACAACTCATTAACACAAAGCTCAATATATAGAAGTTCACAAGGATGACCATGATGCACAAGAGTCTTTGGATAGCCATACAATTAAATCAATATTGATTAAAAAAACCTGACTTTTTGATAAGATTCAAGCCGGTTAACTCATGGTAAGAAAGAGAAAAAGGAAACGAAAGTGACCCAAGACAAAGGAAATAATTAGCCAAAAGCAAGACAACTATATCCCAAGTAGAAGGACTCTTCATTTTATCTCAAACTCTCATGGTTTCACTTCCAAATTAATCCCATTCTCCACATACCCATCATTAGAGCATTCACAACAGTTTCTTTATATCTATTATCTATTATATATACTAAATCACAGTACATAACACAATATATTGACATATGTCTTTCTACAAATTCAACACTTGTCCATCCAATTTAATGCTCCTAATTGCCCTTGACAAAAATACTGTTTTAACCACTGGTGTGAAGACTTGAGGTGAATACATAAATTAATTTTTGGATAAATTCATCCGTTTAAGTCATTAGTTTAATTATGACCCAATTATCTTAATTATATCCCATCTTTTTTTAAATTATGGATAAATAATAACAAATCAAGTAGAATTCAATCTCTTCAACAACCAATCAACAAAATTTTATATGGCTAAAACTTCCTAACTGAATTAGAGTTTGAAATATATATACACATATATTAATCAGGCTAATTGTTTATTCTCATAAGTGAAGAGCAACCATGGCTTCTTCTTCTTCTTCACTTGGAATTTCATTTTTAACATTAATACCCGACTCTATTACATTGAGATGGGATATTGGGAATAGGGTATGACAGATTCAAAACCTGCTTTTCAATGCAGGGCGTAATGGGTGGTGCTGATCAGCCACCATGAATTTCCGTCTACCCGGAGACATCGCCGTATGGGCCCTCGAGTCAATTATTGTTTTCTTCTTCTGGTTGTTTGGATCTGCATTATTGTTTGTATAAATGTATAGTTGTAAAGAAAGTTGATTAGTGTTATTGATTGTATGATTATGAATTTTGACTATAGAAATAGTTTTTCTTGTCCTCATTTTTCCCGCTATAAATTTTCTTTTGCAAACTCTAAATTGGAATGGAGGGGAAAAGTTTTATAGTGAGAGAGCAGCAGCAACAACAGCTAAATTCAGTTCAGTTGAAATACTTCCTTGCTTGTCACCGAAGATCAGATCGAAGCCATGAGGAGGAAAATTATACTGGCTGTTAGGCCAAATAAATACTCTATTACGTATATGACTTGCGGATGTGCTATTGTGGGGTTTGTTTGCCTTTGTCAATTTTTCATCTCCATGAAAAGGAGGTTTTTAATGGTTGCATGTTGGTTAATATCTTGAAATGCAGGTCCACAGGCCAACAACAATCGAAATGAACTGGCATTATAAATCCTACAATCGACTGCAAAAACTCTTGTCATCACCAACTTGAAAAGCTATACGACATTGAATTATTATAAATACTAACAAATCAATACAAAACAATATTATATAAGGACTTGATATTTTTACATAAAAAATTAATATTTTCACATAAACTCTCTCACATAAATAGTAAGTGGGTCTTATCTTCATGTGAATGTGAAAATATTATTTTAACATGTGGAATTATCAATTTCATATTATATTTCCTATCAATTATTATTATCAATTATTTCTACAACTTGAGCTAGCTAGCTAGCTGCACTTCACTCTAAATTATACTCCTACTAAACGTGGTGCACAAAGTTTTTGGGAAAGGTATGAACAATTGAACACTATCTATTAATCTTCAATCATCTTCTATTTTTAATTTAATCTATTTTTTATCATTTAATTCTTTCTTTTATATTTAATCAAAGGCAAAAACCACCTTTACCAGCCTGTGGTCGTCGACTTGTAAGTAATTGGCCACTGAACTTTAAAAATATGCAATTGGACCACTGTGTTTTCTAAAACTGAAAATTCAGGCCATTCCATCCAATTTCTTGGACGGAAGTCAAATAATTACACACGTGGCATTGAAAAAAATCAAAATATTATTATTTTCTTATGTGGCAATACAAAAAAAATCAAAAATTAAAACATTGATTATGTGGCAAAAAATGATTAAAATAATAATAAAATTAAAATAAATAATAATTAATTCATTTTAAGATAATTAATTTTAAAATAAAATAATTAATTTTAAAATAAAATAATTAAAATAATAAAATTAAAATAAATATTTTGAATTAATGATTAATAATTAACTTGTAAAATGATTATTTTATTTTTATTTTAAAAATTAATTATTTATCATTCCGGTAAAAAAAATCATAACTTGTAAATAAATCATTTTTGCTACATAAAAAAAGTTCTGCTTTTGTTTTTAAAAAATTCTGTTTTTAAAAACAAAAAATAGAATTTCTTTTTAACTTGTAAAATAAAATTTTGTTTTTAAAAAATTCTGTTTTAAAAAAATTATGTTTTTAAAAACAAAAACAGAATTTTTTTAACTTGTAAAATAAAATTTTGTTTTTTAAAAATTCTGTTTTAAAAATAAATCTATTTTTAAAAACAAAAACAGAATTTTTTTAATGTGGCAAAAATAATTTTTTTACAAGTTAATGATTTTTTTAACTGGAATGATTAATAATTAATTTTAAAAATAAAAATAAAATAATCATTTTTCAAGTTAATGATTAATTATTAATCATTCATTCCAAATATTTATTTTACTTTTATTATTTTAATTATTTTAATTTAAAATTAATTATTTTATTTTTATTTTTAAAATTAATTATTTTATTTTAAAATGAATTATTTTAAAATGAATTAATCATTATTTATTTTAAATTTATTATTATTTTAATCATTTTTCGCCACGTAATCAATGATTTTATTTTTGATTTTTTGTATTGCCACATAAGAAAATAATAATATTTTGATTTTTTTTCAATGTCACGTGTGTAATTATTTGACTTCCGTCCGGAATGACCTGAATTTTTAGTTTTAGAAAGCACAGTGGTCCAATTGCATATTTTTAAAGTTTAATGGCCAAATGCTTACAAGTTGACGACCACAGGCGGGTAAAAGTGCTTTTTACCTTTAATCAAAATTTGCTACATAAATTTTCATTTCATTTAAATAGGTCTTTTAGTTTTGTAATTAATTTCTTTTTAATTATTTTATTTCATTAAATATTTATAAGAAAATCTATTTTATTATTGTAAGGAAGTATTTGCCTTTCTATTAGGAGAGAAAATAGTTTTGTTCCGAAATTTATTTTTTATTATTTAATTATAAGCCTTTTGATTGATTGTAACTTTTTAAATAATAACTTGACAATTAAAAATTATTATTTGTTTGTTATAAGAACTCTTTTTTTCTGCATGTAGATGGATATACAGTATCACAGAACCGTAACTTGATACAAAAATTGATTGCAGGTCATTATATAAATTTAGGAATTTGAATGCACTTAGAAATTTAAAAACAATTGTTCTACTCAAACCCAGATCAAAAAATACAGTTTTTGTATCAAGTTACGGCTCTGTGAAATTGTATATCCATCTACGTGCGACAAAAAAAAGGAGTTGTTATAACAAGAAAACAATAATTTTATCAAACACTATCTAAGAGTGCTAAATAAGAAAAGTGCTCTTGATCCTTCTTCTACATTATATTAATAAAATTATAGAAGTTTACGTAATTGATAATAAAAAATTAAATAATTAAATTAAACATTCATAATATTTATTATTTTTCTTAAGCGAAGATCCAACACACAAATAGTTAAATGAAACGTAACATGTTTTTTTATATTTTTGATTCTATAAGGACATTCAAAATTAATACATGTTATAGTTGTATGCATCTAATTTTTTTTGGGTATATTATAGTTTTGTTTCAGATTCGAACATATTTATTCTTCTTATATTTTTAATATGGAAAATAAAAAGTAAATTATGGTAAATAAAATATAATTTAGTTACTTTATTGGAATTGTTCATTTTAAAACAGTTTTATAATAATTGATTATATTTGTGTCACATTTGTTGTTGAAATATAAAACACAAATATATATTAAAAGTTTGAAAAAGTTGGATAATTCAGTTGCCATTTATTCAGTTACAAATTTGCAGAGGGGATATTGTCGTGATTATTTCAAAAGGCATGCGCCCAGCTTAAGCTAGAAGCATAAATTAAGAGTCGGTTAATTAGTGTTAATACGCATGCAGCTATATAATATATTTTTGATAGATAAATTTTTGGGCGTCGGATGTTGAAGCCCAAATGATTTTAGATCGTTGGATGTTGAAGTCTAAATTTAGGGGATTATCTAATAATCCCCTAAATCACTATTATAAATCTAAACAGTTTTTTGATTTATATCAACTATTTTGATATTATCCTTTGTAATTTAATTGTTATCTCATAATTTATTGATTATTTCATAATTCTTATATCTCACTATTGTCCAGATTCCTGTCGCAAATATTTATAAGATTGCAACGACTGTTAAAAAGATCATTTAAGTGCTAAATTTTTTTGTGTGAATATATTACACATTCAATAAATATAACTGGATTGAAGACCTAAACTGGAAGAAGCTTAAATGTGATCATCCTGGTACCTATGATTCAATGGTAATGTGACAATGAATTTGGTGTATGCAGTTCTTGGCAGAGTTAAATTTTTGTTGTCATGCTTCGTCTTGCATTATATCAGGTGCATCATGGATTTTATTCTGTTTAGCACAACAAAATTTTGCACCCTACAATTCTAAATACTGTTGAAAGTGCAAAGGAGTTATATGAACACCTTCATATTATGGGACAATGCATTCAATGAGAGGGGCTATGGCTTCATTTTGTGGACTATATCCCACAATGTTTATATTTATGACTTCTTCATTTATTACATTCTATTATATGGATTGTGGCTTTGCATGATTTGTTAAGTACTAGCATCCGGTAAATCATTTTCATCATCATTAATATTTTTTTTGGCATTATAGTAATTCTGTGAGTGCCTATACAATTGTCAAAAATTGATAAAAAAAAAAACTAATGAGGCAATGTATTCGTTCTTTAACTATAACATTGTGTTAAGAATGACACGGTGCTATACTGCTATGTTTTTGGACATGGTGTTTGTTTGACATGAAGATCCAACATAATTATTAATTCTCGTGCTTCTCAGTTTTCACATGTAACATGTGTTTTCCCTTCATGTCTGAGGACTGAAACTGAGACATTCTTTCGTTGTTTTCCCTTTCGTTTGGATGTTAGAATTCTGATTCAAGTAAGCGTATACGAGACATGGACTCTTCAAAATGCATCAAGTACATATGTCAGATATTTGAGGCTTGGTGAGGTTTGTGTAATGTGTAATAGACTTCAAATATACCACTAGCAATTATATCAATATAACAATTCGATGGCATTGTGCATGACACTTTCTAAATATTTGTTAGTGCTTTAGAATGAAAGAAATACTCATTTTTAACCCTATTGATTACATTATAAACATTTTTATCAAGACATTAATATATATATATATATATACACACACACACACACACATACACATAACTGTTATGTAATGTTCTGGGGTTTAGTGATCAAATTAATTATATACTTGGATATGTATTTGCGCACAAAATTTTTATGCAACACTATATAACATATGCTATTAAAATTTGATAATCGCACAACAATCTACCTTTTTTATATGACCCCAACTTTTATGAATAAAGAATAATTTTCTCGAAATATATTTTTGAATATTATGGTGTGGATTTGATATAATGTTATAGTTGTGGGTAATATTTAAAATTTTTGCAAAGTAAGCAAGTGGTTATATAATATTCGATTGGTCGGGGAATATTCGTTTTAACAGAGAATATTCGTACGACGGCACAATCATTGGTGGATCCCACAACGGAAGTATTATCGCAGTTAGAAAACGACAAAATTATCTTTCTATAAAAATAACGGCGGAGGTGTTACCGTTAAAACTGTTGAACTACCTGGTAGTAAAAGTACAGTAATACGTGTGGTTGTATAGTAGCACACGGTATTGATTATTGATGCTTACGTGAGAAGTCACTCAGTTATACTCAATTATTGCTATAGTAATTGTTGCATCATATCTCTCATATTATTGATTCAATTATTGTTACAGTATCATCTGCATAATATGTTATATTATTAAATCAATAATTGAGACGACAAAGTTATTCATAGTATTATTTGCAATATTGACAATGTCAAGAAGTTCTGTCATGAGAGGTTTGGTCACTTAATTGCGCGCCAATAAGTAGAAATCCTTATCGAAAATCCCCCTCTTTCCTGGGAACGACCTGATTGTTAAATATTGTGAATTATAATATTAATGATGAATAAGTTTGTGTTGATTAAAGATGAATTTTATAGTTCCATTGTGTTGGACTTATTTGTGTTAGTATAATTAATGTCTGGAGGTTATATTGTTCAATCGGGTATTCGGGACACTTTTCGTGTCTGAGTACTATTCACGAATTACTATTCACGGGGTACTATTCACCCGTAAGATATATTTCTTTTCTGTCCAAATTATTTTTGGGTACAATATTATTCAATGAGGAGATGTGCTAATTTTTCATACCGTTGGTTGAAGATATAATAGTAAATCAATATAGACCGCTGGTGGAAAGTTATAATAGTAAATCAATATGGATCGCTGGTTTAAAGTTTTAATAGTAAATCAGTATAGACCGTTGCTTAATGTATTAATAGTAAACCAATATGGACCGTCCGTTTAAAAGTAAATCACTCTGGACCGTTCATGAATTAGTTACTATTCAGTCCATTCTCCTATAAATAGAAGATCATTCTTTCATTATTTCTTATGAATTCACTGAAACTCTAAAGAGAGAAACTATAGAGAGAAAGAAGAAAAGTATTATGCTACTTCACTACTTCAGTATTTAGTTTTTCTAAGGTAAAGAATATTATTTGTTGTACTCGTAAGGGGTATTCTTTTTTTCTTATTCATAAAGAGAACTTCTGTTATTCCATTATTTATTATTCTGTTGGAATAACCTGTATACGCGGGATACCCTATACTTGGTGAAATTCTTCTGTTATTCCATTCTTATTATTTTGTTGGAATAACCTGTTTATACGAAGTACTGCATAAATGGTGAAATTCTTCTAATATTCCGTTCTTTATTATTCTGTCAGAATATCCTGTCTGTGCGTTTACGCTGCAGCTGGTTCCATTATTTATTATTCTGTCGGAATATCCTGTCTGTGCGTTTACGCTGGACCTAGTTCCATTATTTATTATTCTGTCGGAATATCATGTCTGTGCGTTTACGCCGTACCTGATTCCATTATTTATTATTCTGTTGAAAATAACATGTTTGTACAGTCTATCGTACGCATGGTGAATCCTTCTATTATTTCATTCTTCATTATTCTGTTAGAATAACCTGTCTATGTGGATTACCACATACATGGTGAATGATCCTTCGTATTCATTCCTTATTAAATTGTGGAAATGATCTGTCTACGTAAATTACCGCATGACGGGCAAAAATCCATTTGCAGTTTTATATATTTTATTATACTCAGTTGGTTAAACCTTTGACTTCTATACTCCATAAAATTAGTGGAATATCCTTGATATTTGTGCTTCATCCAGTATCTTTTCATGAAAATATTCTTCTGAGCATTCTTGAATTTTACTTCACAAAGCAATATCAAGTTGACAATTTGGACGTTATTGAGTTCAGGATAAATTAACTTATAAATCTTTAAAATTTATTCTTGAACCTGTTTTATTGAATTGTCATCATCATCATGCTTATATTATGTTGAAAGTCATCTTTGGCTTACGTACATAAATGGACTTGGTATTATTATGATCAGAGATTATTCGGTATAATCATGACCGTATGTGACGAATGATGTGGTAAAAGTCATCATTGGCCTGTAGTTCATTGGTGGACAGTTGTTGGTATGATTATGACCAGGGATTATTCGCTATAGTCATGACCATTAATGATTACATGAATATCCTTGGCCATGGAGCAGGGATGATTCGATTTTATTTATTAAGCTGAGTCTCAGCGATAAAGTTGATGAAAAACTTTTTAAATCATAGAAGATAGTAGATTCTATACTTTACTTGACTCTTCTTATGGATTGCTTGATCCGCTGCAGTTAAACTTGTTGTCTATTATATTATTCTATCAGTTTAACATTATTGAAGGCTAATGATAATTTATTCTGCATTATCTTAGTCATAATATTTCTTACTGGGCTAGTTGAGCGCACCCTTTCTTTCATTGTTCTCTTCAGAAAATAAGAACGTAGCTGGGACTAGTCGGGGAACAGAGTGATGGTCCTAGATGGTGCGCATTAGTAGTCCTCACTATTCTGTAAAATAGTGTGATAATAAATATAATGAGGACTCCATTGAGTGTGAATATTGTCTAGATGACAATATTTGTATTAAAACTCACAGCCTATGTTTTGTCGTATTTTACACGACTGTTATATAATTAAGTTGTATTTGTATTCAGTACCTTGTGTGAGACCCCAGATTTTATGAATAAATATTTAATTTTCTCGAATTATATTTTTGAAAATTATGGTGTGGATTTGATATAATGTTATAGTTGTGGGTAATATTTATAAATGTTGCAAAGTACGCAAGTTGTTATAAAATATTCGTTTGGTCGGGGAATATTCTTTTTATCGCGGCACAATCATTGGTGGACCCCACAACGGAATTATTGTCGGATTGAGAAAACGACAAAAATACCTTATGAAAATAACGGCGGAGATGTCACCGTTAAAACTGTTGAACTACTCGGTAGTAAAAGTACAGTAATACGCGTGGTTGCATAGTAGCACACGGTATTGATTATTGATGCTTACGTGAAAAGTCACTCAGCTATACTCAATTATTGCTACAGTAATTGCTGCATCATAACTCTTATATTATTGATTCAATTATTGTCACAGTATCATCTGTATAATATGTTATATTATTTAAATAATAATTGAGACGACAAGTTATAATGATTAATAATTGTTGAAAGATTAATTATGTGTTGATTAAAAAATAAAATGATTTCTGGTAATTTTTATTCAATCCTTGATGTATATAAAGAATCTATTATTAGACGTTGGTGATAAGTTTAATTATTTATGGGGGGCCATATGTCGTCATCTAAGAGTCTCTTTCGTAAATATTAATTACTTTCGTAAATAGTAATTACCTTCATAAATAGTAATTACCTTCGTAAATAGTAATTACTTTTGTAAATAGTAATTACTTTCGTAAATAGTAATTACCTTCGTAAATAGTAATTACCTTCGTAAATAGTAATTACCTTCGTCAATAGTAGTTACCTTCGTCAATAGTAGTTGTCCCTTCAATATTATCAAGAGTTAACTGCCTTTTCAGTGCTCCAAGAGTTAATTACCCCTTCACAAATAGTAGTTGTCTCTTCAGTATTACCAAGAGTCATTTTGACCCTTCGTTAAGACCAAGAGCCACCCTCAGTTTTTTCTTTAAATAGAAAGCTCATTCCTTCATTATTTCTTACGAATTCACTGAAACTCTAGAGAGAAAGAAGAAAAGTATTCTGCTACTTCACTTTTTCAATATTCAGTTCTTCTAAGGTAGGGAATATTATTTGTTGTACCCGTAAGGGGTGTTATTCTTTCTTCTTGAAGAGAACTTATATTATTCCATTCATTATTATTCTGTTGGAATAACCTGTATACGCGGTTTACCCTATACTTGGTGACATTCTTCTATTATTCTGTTGGAACATCCTGTCTGTGTGTTTTACGCCGGACCTGGTTCCATTTACTATTCCGTCTTTACATTTCTATCGGAATATCATGTCTGTGCTATACGCCGGACATGGTTCCATCATTTACTATTTCTGTTGGAAAATCATGTCGGTGTGAATTTCACCTGACCTGGTTCCGTTATTATTATTCTGCTGGAATAACTTGTTTGTGCGGTCTCTATCGCATGTATGGTGATATCTTTTGTTATTGTATTCGGTATTACTCAGTTGGATAAAACGTTGACTTCTATACTCCATGAAATTAGTAGAATATCCTTGATATTTGCGCTTCATCCAGTATCTTTTCATGGAAATATTCTTCTGAGCATTCTTGATTTTACATCATAAAACAGTATCGTGTTGTTAATTTGGACGTTAATAATTCCTGGATAAAATAATTCTTGAACTTTTCTTATATCATTGTCATCATCCTCTTATTTATATTTTTGAAAGTCATCTATGGCCTGTAGTGCATAGATGGACTTGGTATGATTATGACCAGGGATTATTCGGTGTAATCATGACCATAATGTTACAAATGATGTGGTAAAAGTCTCATTTGCCGTAGTGCATTGATGGACAGTTGTTGGCATGATCATGACCATTAATGAATACACAAATATTCTTGGTCGTAGTGCCTGAATAATTGTGGTCGTGATACTAAAGAATATCCTTGGCCGTAGTGCAGGGGTGATTCGATGATGTGGAATATTTATTAAGATGAGTCTCAGCTATAACAGTGATGAAAAACCTTTTAAATCATAAAAGATAGTAGATTTTATTTTCTACTTGACTCTTTTAATGGATTGCTGGTTCCGCTGCAGTTAAACTTTATGTTTATTATATTTTATCAGTTTAACACTGTTGAAGGCTAATGATAATTTATTCTGCATTATCTTAGTCATAATATTTCTTACTGAGCTAGTTGAGCTCACCCTTTCTTTCACTGTTCTCTTCAGGAAATGAGAATATAGCTGGGATGAGTCGGGGAACGGAGTAATGGTCCAGAGGATAGCATTAGTAGTCCTCACTATTCTGTGAAATAGTGTGATAATAATTGTAATGAGGACTTCTTTTGAGTTTGTATAATCTCTAGTAGACTATATTTGTATTCAAACTCACAGTTTATGTTTTGTCGTATTGTACACGACAGTTGTATTAGTAAGTTGTATTTGAATTCTGTACCATGTATCTGGCGACCCAAGATGGGTGATGTATACCTAATTTTGGGGGCGTCACACCTTGTATCTGGCGACCTAAGATGGGTGATGTATACCTGTTTTGGGGGCGTCACAATTTTTTTTATTATATTTTAATTTATTAATTGCATGTAAAAATTTATTATTAACAAAATGAATAATCCCGCCGCAAAGCGCGAGTTTGTATCTATTTTATCTCTACTCTGCAGTGTTATTGGGTCATTCTGCAAAATAGGGATTCAATATTTTTATTATGTACCCAACAAGTTCTTTATATTGTTTCCTTAAATAATTAAATTAAAAAGTTAAAACAGTCAAAACATCAAATTAATAATAATCTTATAATTTATAAAAGAGAGAGTATAATTTATCAATTATATTCCACTTTAAAATAATTTTTATTTTATTTTAAATTTTAAGTAATTTATGTAGTGAATATTGAATGGATTGTAGCTGTAAATGTATCAATATTAACTTTTAAAAAGTTAATTTGTGATATTTTTACATTTAAATTTAATATGATTCATTTAAATTTTGGAAATAATAAATTTTATAATTAATAGTACTTTTATAATTATATTGACATAAATTAAATAAATTTATATCAATTTTAAATTTGAATACGTTTGAAATTAATTTTTAAAAAATAAGTCAATATTAAGTTTATAATTTGAAAATAAAGTAGTAAAAAAATGTTAAGATATGTATGATTGATGAGTTTTTCACTTAAATGAGAGTGTGAAATGTTATTTTGTATATATAGAGAAATATTTTTGACTCCCTCACACTAGGGAGTAAAATCATATATAGAGATTAAATAGAGAGTCAAATAAAGATAAGAAAACTGTTGGATAATAATTTATTGATGTATTCTTCAAAATTGAGGATAAAGAGTTGATTAGGCAAACTGTTGTTAATGCTCCTTTCTCTATTTTCTCTCTCCTTCTATGGTCTCCGAGCTCAGGAATGGTTAGTATGAAATTTATTTTTTGATAAATTGGTCAAATACCCAATAGAGCGCTGACACACAAACGGGGAGATGTCAGCACTCTATTGGGCAATTGACCAACTTTTTACGTCTCACTCTCTCCGATTCTCTTTCTAAAATTTGGATCAACCTTTCTACTAATTCATCATTCTCACTCTCCTCCACCGATTTCAACAAAACAAAAGATTCAGATCTGGGTCTACCTTGCTTTTGTTTGAATGGGATTTAATTCCCATACTTTTAGTAGTTTAATTTCCATTTTTTAGACACCCATTTGTAAATCTCAAATCTTTAGCTTCAAAAGTTTCAAGAAACCTACTTTATATTATTTATAATTATAAATATAATGATTTGTAAATTTCTGAGAAGTTTCCGATCGAATACCAACTATAAAACAACCCTGAGTGCACTAACAAACCAAAACTCAATACAATAAATAAATAAAAATGGGTGGTGCTGCTGCAGCAATATCACAGGTGATTGCAAAAATTCCACCGGCTTATGCCCATATGTTGATGGCTTCCTTTTGTGTTACCAGAATCTGCCAGTTAGACGCTCGAGATCACGGCTATTCCGCCGTAGCTTTCAACTCGTTCATCTGCTTCTGCTTCTTTGGGACTGTTTGCTGCTCCTCGGCGTATCAATGGTTGTTGTCGCATCGACATGAAGAAACACCAAACAAATACAAATATGCGGTATGGTTGTTGTATGCGGCTACCCTCTTTGCCTGTGCTCACCATTTTGCACCATTTTTCGGCCCCATCGTTGCCAAGTTTCTCTACGTTTTCGCTGCTATGGGGACTTATTTCTTCTTTTTGCATCTTTACCTAATCAAGGACAACAATGTCAACTCTTCTGACTGCACCACCACTACTACTAAATTGAAAACTGGAAACCTGCATATTCAAGGAGGAAATGATGAAGATGATCTCGACAACAATACTAAGGAGGTGGAGGAGGAGGGTGTATGAATTCATGGTGTGGGGAGGAGGGGAAAATTGGCTTGCTGAACAGCTGAAGCCAATTGAGTTGAGGAATACCTCAGGCTCAGGCCCAGGGTCGCTGGTCAATTAATTACCTATCAATAAAGTAGGAGTTGGTGTATGTACAAAGCAAAAAATGTAGTACTATTTGCTAGACCATTTTGACAGTCTAATTTTATTCACTTTTGCTTCTATACAAGTCCAGTACTGTTTACTTCAGAAATATGCACGCACGTATATTTGAAACATATATCTAAAACCATTTTAATTATTTGCAACATTTTCTTGAAATAGAGAGAGTTCGAATGTCTGGTGAAGAGAAAAACACATCAGCAGCCAGCACCATGGAAAGAAGAAAACCATATCATCATCTCCTCGGTTAACTCTTCCCTCCTAGTATCAGAGGCGGAACCAGGGGTCCGGGGAGGCATATGACTATGGTGTTTCGAGCATTTCATGCGATCCCCCCAGGCCGGCGATTCCATGACCCCTCTCTTCTGGCATTCCAAAGTTCCAGCTACCATGTTTAATTCTTTCACTCCGTCGGTTGAGCAGAAGGTTGAAGATGAACCGATAGACGATAGATATGTTGGTTTTGTAGCAGTGGAGGAGGGTAATTGAGTATTTGTCAGATTTGGATAAAATTTAAGCTTTTATTTAGAAATCATGCGTTCTCCCATATGCTTGCTTATTAGTTAGTATTACTCAAATGTCTAAATTGTTGTGTTTTAATTAATATTTTAAAATTTGGGAGGCATGAAATTTAATTTGTCATTTATTTAAAGGTTCCAATCAATCTGTTGTTTGTTATATATATATATATATATATATATATATATATATATATATGGGTTTCATCCACAGTAATCGGTTGTTGTGGAGCAACTTATTTTGGTCCAGCAGCTACAACTAGTAGCGGCTTATAAAAATAAATTTGTAACAAGCCGCTACAGGTTATAGCGGCTGGGCCAAAATGGGTTGCTCCCCAACAACCGGTTGCTGTAGATTGAATCTCATATATATATATAGGATTCCATCCACAGCAACCGGTTGCTGTGGAGCAACCCTTTTTTTGGCCAGTTGATTTTTTTTTTATTTTTTTTTGCTCTAGTCGAAATTTTAACAGGCCAAAAAAGGGGTTGCTCCCCAACAACCGGTTGTTGTGGATAGATACCCTATATATATATTGTGACGCCCCCAAAATTAGGTATACATCACTCATCTTGGGTCGTCAGATACATGATGCATAATTCAAATACAACTGTCGTGTACAATACGACAAAACATAACTGTGAGTTTGAATACAATTATTGTCTACTAGAGATTATACAAACTCAAAAAGAGTCCTCATTACAATTATTAATACACTATTTTACAGAATAGTGAGGACTACTAATGTTATCCTCTGGACCGTCACTCCGTTTCCCGACTAGTCCCTGCTATGTTCTCATTTCCTGAAGAGAACAGTGAAAGAAAGGGTGAGCTCAACTAGCCAGTAAGAAATATTATGACTAAGATAATGCAGAATAAATTATCGTTAGCCTTCAACAGTATTAAACTGATAAAATATAACAACATCAAGTTTAACAGAATCCATTAAAAGAGTCAAGTAGAGAATAGAATCTACTATCTTATATGATTTAAAAAGTTTTTCATCACTTTTATCGCTGAGACTCAGCTTAATAAATAATTCATATCATCCCTGCACTACGGCCAAGGATATTCATTAGGGTCACGACCACAAATTCCATGCACTACGGGCCAAGGATATTTGTATATTCATCAATGGTCATGATCATGTCAACAACTGCCCATCAATGCACTACGGGTCAATGATGACTTTTACTACATCATTTGTAACATTACGGTCATGATTACACCGAATAATCCCTGGTCATAATCAAACCAAGTCCATCTATGAACTACAGGCCACAGATGACTTTCAACATAATATAAACATGAGGATGATGACAATGATATAATAATTCAATAAAACAAGTTCAAGAATTAATTTGTCCAAGAACTACTAATGTCCAAATTGTCAACATGATACTGCTTTGTAGAGTAAAATTTAAGAATGATCAGAAGAATATTTTCATAAAAAGATACTAGATGAAGCGCAAATATCAAGGATATTCTACTAATTTCATGGAGTATAGAAGTCAAAACATTAACCAACTGAGTATAATAAAGAATGGAATAACAAAAAAAATCACCATGCATGCGGTACTTCGCATCAACAGGTTATTCTAACAGAATAATAATAACGGAACCAGGTCGGGCAAAATTTGCACCGACAGGATGTTCCAACAGAATAATAAAGACGGAACCAGGTCCGGTGTAAAACACACAGACAGGATGTTCCAACGGAATAATAATAAAGACGGAACCAAGTCCGGTGTAAAATACACAGACAGGATGTTCCAACGGAATAATAGAAGAATGTCACCAAGTATAGGGTAGACCGCGTATACAGGTTATTCCAACAGAATAATAAGAAATGGAATAACAACAGTTCTCTTGATGAATAAGAAAGAATAACACCCCTTACCGTAACAGAAACTGAATATAGAAAAAGAAAAGTTAAGTAGCAAAAAGTTTTTCTTCTATCTCTCTATAGTTTCTCTCTCCAGAGTTCAGTTAATTCGTAAGAAAATAATGAAGGAATGAACTTCTATTTATAGGAAAATGGAATGCATAGTAACTAATCCATGAACGGTCCAGATTGATTTACTTTAATCTGACGGTCCATATTTAAAAAAAAAATCTTTTAAATAAAATATAATATATTCTATTTATATAAAAAGTTTTTTACTATGCAAACACTATGCAAAACACTATGCAACACTATGCATAATAAAATATAATATATTCTATTTATAGATTAACTTTAATAAAGTATTCTATTTTATATAAAAAGATGTTTCTGTTTTATTACGTTAATAATACGAATAAAACAAAACGTCATCATCGCTATAATAATTCATATTATTAATCGACAATAATTGAATCAAACTGAGCGACTTCTCACATAAATATCAATAATCAATATCGTGTGCTACTATGCAACAACGTGTATTACTATACTTTTACTATCCAGTAGTTCAACAGTATCAACGGTAAAACTTCCGCCATTATTTTCAATAAAATATTTTTGTCGTTTTCTTAATCCGACAATAATTCTGTTGTGGGGTCCACCAATAATTGTACCGTCGTACGAATATTTTCCGACACAAAGAATATTCCCTGACCAATCGAATATAATATAACAACTTGCATACTTTGCAAAATTTATAAATACTACCCACAACTATAATATTATCTCAAATTTACACCATAATATTAAAAAATATTTCGAGAAAATTAATTCTTTATTCATAAAATCTGGGGTTTCACATATATTTACAGAATCGTAAATAACAAATTATTAGTTTACATTTTGAATTATTGATCATGCTCTACAAGTAAGCATATAAAGGCTAAAAAAAATGCATATTTAATTATATGTTATTTAAGAGTAATAAATTAATTTCAGCCCATGAACTAGCATTAGCATATTATTGTAAGTGCACTAAGAAATAAGTAACACATATAGTTTTTAAGATCCTGAATTTTATGAAATAAAAGTATTCAATTTTTCTATTTAGTAAATGGTTAAATTGATAACAAGTTAAAGTTAAGGGTAATTTATGAAATTTTTCAAAATAAGCAAGTGGCTATAAAATACTTATTGTTGTCGGGGAATATTCGTTTGGTCGTGTAATATTCTTTCTGTCGAGGAATATTCATACGACGGCGCAGTCATTTGTGGGCCCCATAACAGAATAACCGTCGGATGAAGAAAATGATAAATTTGAGTTTTTATAAATAACGACGTAGTCGTTACCGTTAATACTGTTGGAATACCTGGTAGTTAAAATACAGTAATACGCGTAGTTGCACAGTATTTTTTTCAATTATTGATTCTTACGTGAGAAGGCACTACTCAATAATTGTTATAGTAATTACTGTTTAATATTTTATTTTATTGATTCAATAATTGCTGCGTTGATATTTTATATTATTGTTACTCAATAATTGTCATTGCACAGTATTTTCCATTATCGAATCAATAATTCATATTATTTGAATAATATTATTAGATAGCATTATTGGCAATGTCTAGAAAGTTCTGTCAATGAGAGGTTTGGTCACCTAATTGCGCGCCAGTAAGGAGAAATTTTTATTGGAAAGTCCCCTCTTTCCTGGGAACTGTCTGGTTGTCATAACTGTGATTCTGTAATATTATTTATGAATAATTAATTATTGATTCACATGATAAGGAAATATTTATTTGATGTGGATATAAATGATGGATTTATTTATGTGGTTATAAATGAAGGAATTAATGTTGATGTATTTTATCAGTATTTTGTCGGATTAGATGTATTAAAAGATCAAATCAGTGTTCTTACAGCTTTATTGTGTGAGTTATAATTTTTAATCTGACCGTTGGATCGTTGTGATTTTTGGATATGTTATACATATATAAGTTGAGTATATGTACACAAATTTTGAACCGTTAAAAATGAACGAATGATTTGTTATGAATTTTAAGAGGTGACTGATTCGGAAATTAGGTTTATAAATGATTTTGGTGGAAAATTCTAGAAATGGGTGGGCCCCACTTTTGATTGTTGGAGAAGATTGTGACAACTCCAAAATAGGTCCATTCCATCCAACCCATTCTGAGTCGCCAAATACATGGTACAGAAAACAACTACAACTTTAGTACAACAATTGTCGTGCAAAATACAACAACTCATGTGTTGTGAGTTTGGATACAAATATATATCAACTATGACTCGTGTCCCAACCGTGATGTGACAAATGTTCCATCAGTGGACAGCACCTCACAGTGATACCTACATAAAGGTATAGTCAAAAACTGTTTTAGAAATTAAAATCTTTGGGAAGTGCTCAAGAAAACCTTTGTACATGGGAGGCCATGCTTCTAGGTTATGATAGATATCATATGGCCACAAAATTATCCTTGGTTAACCCAATAGACCCCAAAAAAATGAGAAGATTACTATCATATTCTTCCCAATGGTGAGTCTTCTCTTGACATATCATTATCTCCACTGTCTCTAATTGAGAATTATACTTCAAACAAACATCAAGATTATATAGGTAGTTGTGACGCCCCCAAAATATGTCCAATCCAACTAACCTATTCTGAGTCGCCAAATACATGGTACAGAAACAACTACGACTTCATTAATACAATTGTCATGCAAAATACGACAACACATAAACTGTGAGTTTAAATACAAATATTGTCATCTAGACAATATCCACACTCAAATAAGTCCTCATTATAATTATTAAAACAATATTTTACAGAATAGTGAAGACTACTAAAACCACTTCTAGAACCATCATTCCACACCCCGACTAGTACTCTCTACATTCTCGCCTCTTGAGAAGAAAAATGAAACAACAAGGAAAAGGGTGAGCTCAACTAGCTCAGTAAAGAATATTATGACTAAGATAATATAAAACAAATTATCGTTAGTCTTCAACAGAGAAAAATCTAATAGAATACAATAGACAATAAGTTTGAAATCAATACTCGCAGCGAAAATAATAATTCATTAGAAAAGTTAAGTAGAGAATGAAATCTATTATCTTCTATATATAAATTTAAAAGTTCATCGTCTATCTTTTATCCCTGTAACATCAATCATTATATAACTGAAATCAAATATTCATCTTTGCACTACAGGCCAAAGATATTCATCAGTTGGTCATGTTCATTTAAACACATGTTCATTTTTGCACTACGGACAAAAGATATTCATCAGAAAGCATTCATCTTTGCACTGCAGGCCAAATATATTCAGTAATATCATCATTTAGGACTGAAGATGATGAAAAATATTTTAAAGAAAACGAATCCAGTGAAACAAAAGAATAAATATTAAGGATTCGTACTTTAAACAATCCAAGTTCAAAAATACTTCATAAATAACCAGAGCGGAGTAAAATTCAAGAATGATCAAAATATGGATACAATCAAAATTAGTATCCATAATAGATATTTTGGACAAAAAGAAGAAAATTTCATTTTTCTGTGAATAGTGTCGTATTCGTAAATAGTGTCGTATACGTGAATAGTGTCGTATACGTGAATAGTAACTCTGACACCAAAAGATAGAAATTCTACAAGAAAATTATCATGCTTCGTGAATAGTACTCGTGAATAATAACTCATGAATAGTAACCCCAACATGAAAAAGTTTTAAATTTGATAAAAAGTTCCAACCAATATTTCGACATAATGATATTGAAGAAATAATATCACTCACGAAGAAAATAACATCTCTTACCTCAAAAGGATAGTACTTCTGACTAGAATACTGGATATAGTGCTGAAAGAACTTGCACCGTATAGCAATACTCAAAGTACTAAAATACTCACAAAAATAAGCTCGATATTATAGAGAGAGAAATAAAGAGAAGTCTTTAGTTTCTGGTGTGATTTTCAATTCTAACCTAAGCACCCTATTTATACGAAATTGCTTAGAACACCAAAGTAGAAAATTTAATATAATATAATTATATTTATCAAATTTTCCTTAGCCCACCTCTAGACATCTTATTTCAGCACTTTGCACATGTTAATGATGTCCACAAAATACAAAAAATTAAAACTTCCAAAAATTAATTATTTTGGAACTTCAAAAATTGAATAATTCACAATAAATAGCCCTTTTATCAGAAAAATTCGAACCACATGTCCTTTCTATAGAAATTTCATTCTCTAAAACTTTGCAGAAGAAAGTTTTTCCAAATTCCAAAGAGAAATTTACCGAAATCCACAAATGGGTGATTTTACAGGCTATAATCAAATTTCAGTCAAGAAATGGGGTCCACCGACACACAAAATATGTGTTAATCATTTAATGTAACAAAAATACTCTTTCTCCTCATATACTCATATATCCCACATTCATTGTAAAAATATCATCATTATTATATAATATAATAAAATATTATTTTATCAGAAAAAATAAAATATCAATTTTTAACAATTGTCACTTTAAAAGTTTTTCTCCATCTTTATCCACATAAAATGAATATTTTCCTCATCATATAAATCAATAATTAATTATTCACAAATAATATTACAGAATCACAATACCAAAAATCAGGCAGTTCCGAGGAAAGAGGGGGCTTTCCAATAAGAATTTCTCCTTACTGGCGCGAAATTAGGTGACCAAACCTCTCCTTAGACAGAACTTTCTAGACATTGTCAATATTGTTATCTAATAATATTATTCAGATAATATGAATTATTGCTTCGATAATAGAAAATACCGTGTAGTGACAATTATTGAAACAACAATAATATAAAATATCAACGCAGAAATTATTGAATCAATAAAATAAAATACTGAACAGTAACTACTGTAATAATTATTGAATAGTGTCTTCTTACGTAAGAATTAATAATTGGTGCAATACCGTGTGCTACTGTGCAACAACGCGTATTACTGTGTTTTAACCACTGGGTATTCCAACAGTGTTAACGGTATCAACTGCGCTGTTATTTATAAACAAATTATACTTGTCGTTTTCTTCATCAATCGCTTTCCGTTATGGGCCCACACAAGGCTGAACCGTCGTACGAATATTCCCCGACATCAAGAATATTCCACGACCAAACAAATATTCTCCGACAACAATGAGTATTTTATAACCACTTGCTTATTTGAAATATTTGCGCATTTTACCCATAACTAATCACATTAATCAAACCAACCCTTACTATTTCAAAATAATAAATAGAGGAATTAAATTTTATTTATTAATAATTTGGGGTCTTACAGTAGTGCTCGTAAATATACTTAGCAAGTGGATGAACACAACCCTGTCTTATGATGACACGAGGTTGTATGTCATTAGACATCTTGTATGATAGTGGCAAAACACTCTTCCAACGTTGGGTTCGCCTCACCCTATTTGATTCACCAATATAACTACTAAATGATGTATAAAATACAACACACTTTTCTATATTGTTTAGGGAGAACCTCCACAGCTAGAGATCACCGTTCTATTCCCCTGTTATTCCCGCTCGACCCAGCTACACTCTTATTACCTGAAAAGAATTGTGAAGTAAAAGGGTGAGCACAGCTAACCCAATAAAGAATATCATGACTAAAGATAATTAAATTATCAATAGCCTTCATCAGTAATAAATCAGAGATTTAGAACATATGGTAGATGATAAAACTTTTCAACCATAGTTGCAGCGGAACGAGCAATCCATTAGAAGAGTCAAATAGACCATAAAATCTATTATTTTCTCCATGTTAAAAGTCCACCAACAATGTTTTATCCTTGTAACATCAATCAACAATTCCTATCCACAATCACATGTATAACTCATAATCGTAATTGTAGTTCTAAATTCCTTTTCTCATCCAGGACAAAGATAATTTTTATCACCTGAAACATCAAAGATCATGGTTATACCAAATCATAGTTCATGTTCATAATTATACTAATAAATTCATTTTTGCACTACGGGTCAAAGATATTCATTAACAGTTCATCTTTGCACTACAGGCCAAAGATATTCAACAACATGTCATCTTTGCACTACGGGCCAAAGATATTCATCAACAATTCATCTTTGCACTTCAGGTCAAAGATATTCAATAACAGTCCATCTTTGCACTACAGGCCAAAGATATTAATATCTCAAAGAAATATATAATCATTTCAAAATCTATATAAACCATAATTATAACCATGTTGATCAATTCACCTTTGCACTTAAGCTAAAAATATTCAATTATAAATTCAATGGTCATGATCATACTAGTCACAATTCATCTTTGCACTACTGGCCAAAGAGAATCCATAGTCATGATCATACCAATAATCTACCCATCTTTACACTTAAGTCAAAGAAAAATTTCTTCACCAGGGTTATAAAAATGTTATATAAGATAATAACAACAATATGATCAACAACTGCATTTAATTTCAAGAGTAAGATTCATAAATCAACGATAATTTGGTCAGAAAAAGAAACCAATTTTGTCATGAATAGTACCCGTGAATAGTAAATCATGAATAGTAACTCGTGAATAATAACTCATGAATAGTAACTCATGAATAGTACTCCGTATTCGTACATAGTACCGTATACGTAAAAAATGTCATATACATGAATAATGTTGTATACGTGAATAATGTCGTATACATGAATAGTGTCGTATACGTGAATAGTAATCCCGACACAAAAAGATAGAACTTCCACAATAAAATCCATATCAATATTTCGGTATAATGATATTGAAAAAATAACATCATTACGAAAAAATATCCCTTACAATCCCTTAAAATCCCTTACAATCCCTTACCTCAAAAGAGCAGCACTTCTGACTGGATATCGGATATGACGCTAAAAAAACTTTTACTGAAGAATAGCAACTCACCAAGTATCTAAATACAAACAAAATACACTCGATAATCTAGAGAGAGAAAGAGAGAAAACTTGTTTCTGGTGTGATTTTCAATTCTAACTTAGCCCTCTATTTATAGGAAAATGTTAGCACGCCGAAGCAAAATTGACCTGTAACCTGATGGCTTTACCTGCTACTATTTCACCCACCAAAAATCAGCCATCTTCCCCAACAACCAAAAGTGGGGCCCACCCATTTCTAGAATTTTCTACCAAAATTATTTATAAACCTAATTTCTGAATCAGTCACCTCTTAAAATTCATAACAAATCATTCGTTCATTTTTAACGGTTCAAAATTTGTGAACATATACTCAACTTATATATGTATAACATATCCAAAAATCACAACGATCCAACGGTCAGATTAAAAATTATAACTCACACAATAAAGTTGTAAGAACACTGATTTGATCTTTTAATACCTCCAATCTGACAAAATACTGATAAAACACCTCAACATTAATTCATTCATTTATAACCACATAAATAAATCATCATTTATATTCACATCAAATAAATATTTCATTATCATATAAATCAATAATTAATCATTCACAAATAATATTACAGAATCATAATAATGACAACCAGGCAGTTCCCAGGAAAGAGGGGGCTTTCCGATAAGGATTTCTCCTTACTGGTGCGCAATTAGGTGACCAAATCTCTCCTTGACAGAACTTTCTAGACATTGTCAATAATGCTATCTAATAATATTATTCAAATAATATGAATTATTGATCTGATAATGGAGATACTATGCAGTGACAATTATTGAAACAACAATAATATAAAATATCAACGCAGCAATTATTGAATTAATAAAATAAAATATTAAACAGTAATTACTGTAACAATTATTGAGTAGTGCCTTCTCACGTAAGAATCAATAATTCAAAAATATTGTACAAAACCGTGTGCTACTGTGCAACAACGCGTATTACTTTACTTTACTCACCGGGTATTCCAACAATGTTAACGGTAACGATTACGCTGTTATTTATAAAAACTCAAATTTGTCATTTTCTTCATCTGACAGTTATCCGTTATGGGGCCCACAAATGGTTGTGCCGTCGTACGAATATTCTCCGACAGAAATAATATTCCACTACTAAACGAATATTCCCCGACAACAATGAATATTTTATAACCACTTGCGTATTTTGAAAAACAATTCATATATCACCCTGAACTTTAAATTTTATTAATTTAACCATTACTGAATAGTAATTATAAGAAAAATTGAATACTTTTATTTCATAAAATTCAGGGTCATACAAAGATGACTGATTTTTGGTGGGTGGAATAGTAGTAGGTAAAGCCATCAGGTAACAGGTCAGGTCTGCTTCGGCGTGCTAACATTTTCCTATAAATAGAGGGCTAAGTTAGAATTAAAAATCACACCAGAATTCATAAGTTTTTTCTCTTTTTCTCTCTAGATTATCGAGTGTATTTTGTGAGTATTTAGATATTTGGTGAGTTGTTATTCATTAGTGCAAGTTTCCTTCAGCGTCATATCCGATATCCAGTCAGAAGTACTGCTCTTTTGAGTAAGAGATAGTAAGGGATATTGTCATTATTATAGTAAGGGATAGTAAGGGATATTGCCATTATTATAGTAAGGGATTGTAAATGATATTGTCATTATTATAGTAAGAGATTGTAAGGGATATAGTCATTATTATAGTAAGGGATATTAATGGATGTTATATTCTTCATAATGATGTTATTCTTTCAATATCATTATACTGACATATTGGTATGGATCTTATTGTGGAATTTCTACATTTTTGAGTCGAGGTTACTATTCACGTATACGGCACTATTTACGTATGCGGCACTATTCATGTATATGGCACTATTTACGTATATGATATTATTTACGTATAAGGTACTATGTACGAATACGGAGTACTATTCACTAATTACTATTCATTAGTTACTATTCACGAATTATTATTCATGAGTTACTATTCATGAGTTACTATTCACGAGTTACTATTCACGACAAAAATTAGTTTCTTTTTCTGACCAAATTATCGTTGATTTATGATTGTTGCTCTTGAAATTAAATGCAGTTGTTGATCATATTATTTTTATTATCATATATAACATTTTTATAACCCTGATATTGAAATTCTCTTTCACTTGAGTGTAAAGATGGATAGATTATTGGTATGATCATGACTAGGGTTCTCTTTGGCCAGTGGTGAAAAGTTGAATTGTGACTGGTATGATCATGACCACTGAATTTATAATTGAATATCTTTAGCTTGAGTGCAAAGATGGTCTGTTTATATAAATTCTGAAATGATTATATATTTCGTTGAGATATGAATATCTTTGGCCCGTAGTGCAAAGATGACTTATTGATGAATATCTTTGGCCCGTAGTGCAAAGATGGTCTGTTGATGAATATCTTTGGCCGATAGTGCAAAGATGGATTAATTAGTATGATTATGAACAGGAACTGTGGTTTGGTATAACCATGATCTTTGATGTTTCAGGTAAAGACAGGTGATAAAAATTATCTTCGTCCTGGGTGCGAAGAGGAATTTAGAATCACAATTATGATTATGAGTTATTCATATGATTGTGGAAAGGAACTGTTGATTGATGTTACAGGGATAAAATATTGTTGGTGGACTTTTAACATGGAGAAGATAATAGACATTATGGTCTATTTGACTTTTCTAATGGATTGTTCGTTCCGCTGCAACTATGGTTGAAAAGTTTTATCATCTACCATATGTTCTAAATCTCTGATTTATTACTGATGAAGGCTATTGATAATTTAATTATCTTTAGTCATGATATTCTTTACTGGACTAGTTGTGCTCACCCTTTTGCTTCACAATTCCTTTTCAGATAATAAGAGTGTAGCTGGGTCGAGCGAGGGTAACGGGAAAATAGAACGGTGGTCTCTAGCTGTGGAGGTTCTCCCTAAGCAGTATAGAAAGGTGTTGTATACATCATTTAGTAGTTATATTTGGTGAATCAAATAGGGTGAGGCGAACCCAATGTTGGAATGGTGTTTTGCCACTATCATACAAGATGTCTAATGACATACAACCTCGTGTCATCATAAGACAGGGTTGTGCACATCCACTTGCTGAGTATATTTACGAGCACTACCTATATAATCTTGGTGTTTGTTTGAAGTATAATTCACGATTAGAGACAGTGGAGATAATGATATGTCAAGAGAAGACTCACCATTGGAAAGAATATGATAGTAATCTTCTTGTTTTTCTTTGGGGTCTATTAGGTCAACCAAGGATATTTTTGTGGACACATGATATCTATAATAACCTAGACGCATTGTGACGCCCCCAAAATAGGTATACAACACCCAGCCCATTCTGAGTCGCCAAATACATGGTACAGAAAACAACTACAATTTTATTAATACAATTATCGTGCAAGATACGACAACACTTAAACTGTGAGTTTAAATACAAATATATACCAATTGTGACTCATGTCCCAACCTTGGATAGCACGTCACAATGACACCTTACATAAAGTTACAATCAAAAACTGTTTTAGAAATTAGAATCTTGGGAAGTGCTCAAGAAAACCTTCGTACATAGGAGGCCATGAATGTTAGATATCATATGCCCACAGAATTATCCTTGGTTGACCCAATAAACCCCAAAGAAAAACGAGAAGATTACTTTTATATTCTTCCCAATTGTGAGTATTCTCTTGACATATCATTATCTCCACTGTCTCTAATTGGGTATTATACTCCAAACAAACACCAAGATTATATAGGTAGTGCTTGTAAATATACTCAGCAAGTGGATGAACACAACCCTGTCTTATGATGACACGAGATTGTATGTCGTTAGACATCTTGTATGATAGTGGCAAAACACCCTTCCAAGTTACACTCACCCCACCCTACCCCTACCCCTACCCCCACACCACCCATCCCACTATACCCTACCCCTACCCCAACCCTTACCCCACCCACCCTACCCCTACCCCCACACCACCCCACCCACCCTACTCCCACTCCACCTTACCCTACCCCACACAGTATATGTGTTGTTGTATTTTGCACGACAATTGTTGTAATAAAATTGTAGTTATTTTCTGTACCATATATTTGGTGACTCAGAATGGGTTGAATGGAATGGACCTGTTTTGGGGTTGTCACATAGTTCATATTTCATAATTTTGTTTAAGTATTGGTTTGATTTTTTTTATAAGACATTAGTGTTAGTATTAGTTTGTTTATTTTTAAGACGTTGGTATTAGTATCGTTGTTATTGTCGTCGCCAGTTGCCACTATTGTCGTCGTCGGTTGCCGCTATTGTGGTCGTTTGAGAATTTCAAGTAAGTATTAATTGTTTAGTTTCTTATATTATCCAAGTATTAAATAAAAATTTGGTTCTCTCACTATTTTTGTCCAATAAATAATACTCTCTTTTTCTAATATAAAGACAATATAGACAATTAATATTACATTTAATGTTGTATAATCATTTCTTTAATACGTGTTCGCAACTCTAAAACGACTTATATTAAAGATGACTTAAATATGAATTAGTACCCTAAACTATAGGGCATATTCCACTTCGGTGATCCACCTTTCAATTTTGTCAATTAGGTTATTAAACTATCAATTTTTTTAATTACACAAATTGAACACGTCACGTCAGCAATTGCTGACGTGGCTATCTGAGTAGGCCATACATAAGCTTATGTGTAAATAAAAAAAATATATTTTAATATCTATTTGTATATTTAGTTTATATTAAGGGTAAATTGGTCAAATCACTTTTATATCAAACATTAAAACTAAATAAAAATAACATACATAAATCCAAATCATTTTCCTTTTTTTCTGAACTTTCTACTCGTTTTCTCCTTTATACGCCTTCTTCTTTCTCATCTTCAATACGTTTCATTTCTCTCTCTAAAATCACGACGATCAAACCAATAAAAACTGCACCAAAGATCAAAACGCTGATAAATTATACAAGAGCTTTCGATCGGTAGAGAAGGCGGCAGAGAAAGGGCATGGCGGTGAGGTAGGAGAGGACTGAGGCGGCAGAGAAGGGGCGTGGCGGCGGTGGCGGTGTCGGAGGAGACAGCTGAGAGCATTCCGGGGTGGTGGCAGTGAGGTAGGAGAGGACTGAGGCGGTGGTAAAGAAGAGGAGGTGGACGGCGGAGGTGGAGGTTAGGAAGGACTGAGGCGGTGGTAAAGAAGAGGACGGTGGCGGCTGAGAGATTTGTCACCGAAAATCCTAGATCTGTCTCCTCCTCTTCATCTCCGTTCTTGGGTCTCCATTTGAAACTCCTAGATCTGTCACCGAAAATCGTTCTTCAATGGATTGGCGAAGAAAATCGAGTTGTTTGTTGCTTTCGGACACTAATTGCTCAGCAGAAACTACGTTTTTCTCTCTTGATTCGATTTCTGGGTTGAATCCGATTCGATTTTCTCTCTTGATTCGATTAATGACTATCAAGCATTCTTGGAAAGATTTCTGGGTGGAATCCGATTTTTCCTGTTCTTGATGAATGATTATTTATTTATTTATTTTATGTATTTGGTTACTGGGTATAGATTTTGGTGATTTTTTTTCTTTTTGTTGGTGTAATGATAGTGATGATGGTTATGGGTTTATGCTATAGAGAAGAGAAAGAAGGACGAGGAGGAAAAGACTGTGGTGGTGGTGCTGTGGAAGGTGGTGGTGGTGTTGTGGTAGATTGTGGTGGTGGTGCTGTGGTAGATTGTGGCGGCGAACAGGGGAGGGAGGAGAAGCTCTGGTCAGACTCGTAGAGGTTGGACCGGATAGTGCGCATGGAGCGGCCTAGTGGGCGCTGGATTTTGGAGGAAGACGGTGGCGGAATATAGTAGCAGTGAAGAGGATGAGAAAGAAAATGGAATTGAAAATGGAATATTAGAAATGTTAATTTATGTTTTAATTGTTTTGCCCTTTTTTAATAAGAGTTGTTTATTTAATAATTAAAAAATATTTTTTTGCCACATAAGCTTCCTTAAGGCCCCACATAATAAGCCACGTCAGCAATTGCTGATGTGGCGTGTTCAATTTGTGTAATTAGAAAAAATTGATAGTTTAATAACCTAATTGACAAAATTGAAAGGTGGATCACCGAAGTAGAATATGGCCTATAGTTTAGGGTACTAATTCATATTTAATCCATTAAAAAATGAATAGAGTATTTTACTACCTCCGTTCCTAAAAGATTATAGTTTAAGGTTTTGGCACATGGATTAAGAAAGTATCATTTACCAAGTAAAATTTGTTTTAAATTTCATCACTGTCCCTTTATGGAAAGTTGAAAACTATTAATACAAGAGAGAATTTCTTGGGATAATGAGAGAAGGTAAGGGTAATATAGGGAAGTAAATATTTTATTCTCCTCGAAAGTTGTAAACGATAAATTTTTTGAAATAAATTTTTTCTTCTAAAACGATAATCTTTTAGGAACGGAGGGATATATCTTTAGACTCATCATTACCTCTCTCTTCTCTATTCATTTCACAACAAGTCTTGGTGGACAAGTTTGTCCAACCGGAATTTTGGACATTTTCAATTTTTTTCTTGTGACTTTCAAAAAATGTATGGTATTTATTTCAACTGAAATTTTTATAAAATATAATATTTTAGGTGTAATTTGGATACATATATGATACAACCCTATTCTTGTATATGTGTTCAAATTACACATAAAACTCTATATTCTGTAAAAATTTAAATTAAAATAAATACTATACATTTTTTTGAAATCACAAGAAAAACAAAAAAAATATCCAATATTTCGATCAAAAAAAATATCCCAACTCTTCATTTTATCTTAAACTCTCCTGGTTTCACTTCCAATTCCATTCCCCACATACCCATCATTACCTCTTTATTTTCTCTCTCTCACTTGGGAGTGGTAGGATCCGGTTAGCATGAAATTATTATTTTTTATAAGTTGGTCAATTTATCAATAAAATACTGACATACATGCAATCTTGTTTGCGTGTCAGTATTTTATTGGTCAATTGACTAACTTACCTCAAAACAAACTTTATACTAACCACTTCTGGAGTGGTATATATGGTCTCACTCAAGATTGGTTAGTATGAAATTTATTTTTTGGTAAGTTGATCAATTGTCCAATAGAGTGTTGATATCCAGGTGGCGAGATGTTGTCCCCGCTTGCGTATCGGTACTAGACCTGACAATATAGTTGGTCAACTGTCGGGTCAACCCATATTAACTGGAACAAAATGGGTTGGTTAACTATATTTATTTATTTGGGTTGGTTAAAGTTTGGAATCATATTTATCTGGGTTGGTTATAGTTCCAACTCGGTTAACTATTTTTCGATCCATATTTTATTCCAAATTCAAATCAAAAGTTTCTCTAATTTACTAAGAAAACTAATGCTATTAATACTACTAAAATGTTCTTCTAAAAATCAAGGTAATTAGTAATATTCGGATATTATTCGTTCCCCTGCTAATTAAAATTTCTAACACAATTTTTTATACACATAGGAACCGGCTATAGACACAAGAAATAGAAGCATTCTTATGATCTTATCAACCAACCCATCTACTCTACCCCTACCCCACCCCACCCCACCCCACCCTACCTCTACCCCCACCCTACCTCTACCCCCACCCCTAACCCCACTAACCCCACGCTACCCCTACGCAAACACCACCCACCCCACTATACCCTACCCCTACCCCACCCACGCCACCCTACCCTACCCCACCCATGCCACCCTACCCTACCCCACCCCACCCCACCCCACCCCACCAACCTTACCCCCATACCGCCCACCCTTACCCCCTACCCCACCCACCCACCTTACCCTACCCCCCACACCACCCACTCCAACCCCCAATCCCACGCCATCCACTCACCCTACCCCACACCACCCACCCCTACCCCTTACCCCACTCACCCACCCCTACCATACCCTATCCTACCCCCACACCCCACCCCACTCTACCCACACCACACCCACCCCACCCAACCCACCCCACCCCTACTCCACCCCTACCCTATAAAAAACTAATATTATGTGATTATGTATACACCCTACCCCGTACCCCACCCATCCACCCCACCCTCTACCCCTACCACACCCACCCCGCCTCTCACCTCACCTCACCATATTAACAAGTACTGTATTACTTTTGTTAAATATAACAACAATTCAATGTTGACCACAATCAGCTCATGCAAACAAAAGCGAGGTTAACGTGGTCATTATTAGAGCCATATCTACTGTTGAAATGTTTAGCAAAGATTAATAATTTTTAATATGGAACTATAACCATATTAAAATGGTTAATATGGTTTTTAACCATAATCAAATGATTCCAACCCATATTATCCATATTAAAAATGGTAAATATGGTTTTAGTTCATAAATGGTTGGTTAACCATATTTTAAAAACTAAAACCAACCCATAATCATATTTTGTCAGGTCTAATCGGTACGCAATTGACCAACTTATCAAAAAATGGACTTAATGTTAACCGGATCCGTCTCACTCTCCCCACTAATCTTCGATTCTCTCTCTAAAATCTAGATCAACCTTTCTACTAATTGATCATTCTCACTCTTCTCCACCGACTTCAACAAAACAAAAGATTCAGTGTATTTAGTGTATTATTACGGTTCAAATTATATAGGATTATTAGATTTTTCTTGGCAACTTCCAAAGGTCTCCTTGATGGTTCAAGGAAAGTCCTGGTAATTGAACCCCACAGACCACATCACCCCCAATTATTCAACACTGCATCATGGTAGTTTCTGGGCATTTACTCCAAAGACTCAATTTATTCTATTAAATTCAATTTAATAGAATAAAATAAAATGGCATAGGATACTGCCGTCTTTTCGAAGCAATCCACTATGTTACTTTAATCTTTTTTGACAGCTTCAAGGAACCTACTTTATATTATTTATATATATAATATATATAATGATTTGTAAATTTCTGAGAAGTTTCCGATCGAATACCAACTATAAAACAACCCTGGGTGCAATAATTGATGAATAGTCATCATCAGCTGCAACAACAGTTGACAAAATCGGGGATGGATTCAAGAATATGCAGAGTACCATGGAACTCATGATGCTGAATTTCAGCACAGTATCAAAGGTAAGGAGACTGTTCTTGAAAAATCTGTTAAACCTTTTGTGGATTTAACTCAAAATGCCATGGGAATTGGGAACAAAATTCAGTTTCTAATTCTATAATGGGAAACATGATTCAAAAAAAAATTCATCCTCATTTTGATTTTCCAGTCTTCAATGGATCGGATATTAATAATTGGGTAATGAAGTGCGAGAGTATTTTTTTCAATTTCATCCCCTGAATCATGATTTGTTGAAACTAAGTGTGGCTCTCAATCTTGAAGGAGAGGCTAGGTCTTGATTTCTAGCCTATTTTAAGTCTAATCCCAATGTGTCATGGAAGCAGTTTGTAGTTGATATAAAAACCAGATTTGGAGAAACCCTTTACAATAGGTTACAACATACTACCACAGTAAGCCATTACTAAAAGAGGTTTGAATTTCTTTGAGAGGTTGAAAATCCAGGATTAAATGAAACATATTTTGTTAAAGGTTTTGTGGGAGGATTGAGAAAGGAAATAGGAGGATTTGTGGGACTTCTCAAACCTGAAGGTATTGTTGAAACTATTTACCAAAGGAATAAAACCACTGCAAATTTCCATAAACCCATGGGTTATATTTAGGGAAGTAGTTCAGTGAGGGAGGTAGCTAAGCATCAAATTCAAGGAACTAGCCCTAATGAGTTAGGAAACAATACTAAAGGGAATATTGTTGGGCAAGTCAAGAAACTCACATATAGTGAGATGCAGGCTAGAAAAGAGAAGGGCTTATGTTTTAATTATGATGAAGTTTATAAACCAAGGTCATAGGTGCAAATTTAAACAGATTTACATGATCATTGGAGATGATAAGTGGGAGGATAAATGCAAGGAGGAGTTAGTTACTGTGATGGATGGTGGTTGTGCATAACAGTTAAGAAGCAGAAATGGCCATTTCTCTACATGCTCTAAATGGGAATACCCTAGAAACTACACTAAGAATTCAACAAGGTTTCAGAAGAATGAGTTAAGGTACAAAGGTATGATATATATAGGCTCTCAAATTGATCTCAGAAAAACTCTCTTTTCTGTTTTTCATGAAAGTCCATTAGGAGGAAATTCTGGGATTCAAGCTACTAATAAGAAATTGTGAGCATATTTTGTACGGAATACTCTCACTTCAGATGAAATAACACCAATTATCATGCAGCACTACAATGTACACATTTTCAAGCCTTATTTGGAAATTCTCCTCCTCATCTCAATTTTCATCAAATTGAGAACTCTAGGGTACCAGCTGTGGACAGAAGTGGTGGTGTCTTAACTTATTTGAGGGATAAATTGTTACAAGCTCAAGTAACCGACACATAATTGAAAGAAGCTTTGAAATAGGAGATTCAGTCTACAGCCATACAAGCAGTCCAGTCTAGCTCAGATATCTTCTTTTAAACTGTCACCTAGGTATTATGGTCCTTATTTGCTTTTCGATTAGATTTGCCTAGCCATGCCCAGATACACAATGTATTTCATGTGTCCTTACTAAAGAAACAAATTGGACTACAAGCAAGGATAGTTCCTATTGCTGTTTTCTGTTCTGCAACTAATTCTTTTTCTAATTTCATAATTTGTTATTGTTCACTATTTATTACTTGCAAAAGTTGTGGTTTAAAAGGATATTTTGACTATAATTGTAATAAAATAAATTAATTTGGGTTAAAAAGTGTGACCCATACAAATTTGGGTACCAAAAAGGTACAAAATATTTGTTTTGTAGATAGATCTCAAGATCAAAAAAGAGAAGGAGAGTATTGTACTTTGACTAGGTAAGCTACCTATAAATTATTTGGCAGAATTTGTAAGTAACGCATGCTGTTTTTTAAAATAGAGTTTTAATTAGATATATTATTATGAAAACTTTATGGATTTTGTAATACAAGGGTACCTAACATAAGTTACTCTATAGTTTTTTTTTTCTTGTGCTAAATGTTTCATATTTAATACACATGATAATCTTGATAAATGGTTGAGGAATCTGTTCATATTATATTTGATGTATTTAACATTTATCTATCAAAAAAAGAGGATGGAGAAAAACGGATAAAGTATCTCGAATTTGGAAAGGAAATAATTGAATATAGACAGGCTGATATATCTGGAAATTCTCTCTTTAATATATTTTGTCAAATTAGTTTTTGAATTGAAATATGTTCTAATTTGAAAATGAGTCTAGTAAGGTAATTGTATTTGATATGCAAGTTATCTAACAAGTTAAACTTATCAGGTATACTCCTTTATTCCTTTTTCAGTTTGCTTTAAAAATCATATCCTTTGGATATAACTAATTAATAGCCATCTGTTTCGGCAAAAACAAGAGAGAACTTGGAAAGGAATTCTTCATTGTGTGCTTTCATAGAAAATTTTCAACAATCTCTTGTATTGTTCTTAATATTTTTTTTGGCTAAAAAATAACAGATTGTATTAAAATCTGAGTTCAAGCCTCGTTTGGCTCGGTTGATCCGGTGGTGGATTAAAATTGTACAAAAGAAACTCTAATTGTCTCGGTGGTGAGAAAGTTACAGTGTTGCAAATGTGGAAAGGGAGCATTAGTGTCCATTAAATAACAAAGCGAAGTAATTTTGTACTTAATTAGATATTAATTTTAATAACAAATCTCCAATATACCAATTGGTATTGAACGTGAATTAAGTCACTAGGGTTGAACTACGTAAAAATGTCATTTACATTCTTATTCTGCATTTAAACAGTTCGTACACCTGCATAATAGATTAAGTGAACTAATCCAAACATAGTTTCTCTTGTCTGCATTATAACTAAAATAAAAGGTGATCTAATTCAAACACAATCTTTCTCATGTTTGCATTATAACTAAAGTAAAATATATTTTAAAATAAATATGATTATATATATAGGTCAAATTATAGGATTATTTGATTTTCCTTGCAACTTCCAAGTGTCTCCTTGATGGTTCAAGGAAAATCCTTGTAATTGAACCCCACACCACCCCAATTTCTCGGCATTTATTCCAAAGACTCAATTTATTCTATTAAATTGAATTTAATAGAATAAAATGGCATAGGATACTGCCGTCTTTTCGAAGCAATCCACGTTACTTTTAACCTTTTTTGACAACTTCAAGGAACCTACTTTATATTATATAATATATAATATAATGATTTGTAAATTTCTGGGAAGTTTCCGAAATACCAACTATAAAACAACCCTGAGTGCACTAAGAAACCAAAACCCAATACCAAAAATAAAAATGGGTGGTGCTGCTGCAGCAATATCACAGGTGATTGCCAAAATTTCGCCGGCGTATGCCCATATGTTGATGGCTTCCTTTTGTGTTACCAGAATCTGCCAGTTAGACGCTCGAGATCACGGCTATTCCGCCGTAGCTTTCAATTTGTTCATCTGCTTCTGCTTCTTTGGGACTGTTTGCTGCTCCTCGGCGTATCAATGGTTGTTGTCGCATCGACATGAAAAAACACCAAACAAATACAAATACGCGGTATGGTTTTTGTATGCGGCTACCCTCTTTGCCTGTGCTCACCATTTTGCACCATTTTTCGGCCCCATCGTTGCCAAGTTTCTCTACGTTTTCGCTGCTATGGGGACTTATTTCTTCTTTTTACATCTTTACATAATCAAGGACAACGATGTCAACTCTTCTGATTGCACCACCACTACTAAATTGAAAACTGGAAACTTGCATATTCAAGGAGGAAATGATGAAGATGATGATCTCGGCTCCAGTACTAAGGAGGAGGATGAGGGTGTATGAATTCATGGGGGGGGGAGGGGGGAGGGGGGAGGGGGAGGGGGGGAAAATTGGCTTGCTGAAGCCAATTAAGTTGAGGAATACCTCAGGCCCAGGGTCGCTGGTCTATTAATTACCTATCAATAAAGTAAAGAGTTGGTGTATGTAAAAATGCAGTAGTATTTGCTAGACCATTTTGACAGTCTAATTTTATTTGACTTTTGCTCCTACATAAGTCCAGTACTGTTTACTTCAGAAATATGCACGCACAAATATTTGAAACATATATCTAAAACCATTTTAATTATTTGCAACATTTTCTTGAAATAGAGAGTTTTCAAATGTCGGGTGAAGAGAAAAACACATCAGAAGCCAGCAGCATGGAAAGATGAAAACCATATCATCATCTCCTCAGTTAACTCTTCCCTCCTCGTCCTCCTAGTATTCTCTTCATCTGCCATGGAAAACCGGCAAACCGGACATGTTTTCCGGCACATGTCCAGCCACCTGCCGATGCATGCTTTATGAAACTCATGCATGCAAGGTAGAACCCGCGTGCCCTCAAACTCATTCAATCTTGACAAACACACGCAACATAATTCACCCTCAAGAGGTTCACCCGGTCCATGGCCATCATTCGGTCTCTCCTGAAGCTTAGCCAGAGCATTGAATTTTCCGGTCACTGCATTTGATGATTCCTTATAGACCTGCTGCACTCGTAGAGCGAATAAACTACACACAAAGGAGCTGAAATTCTTGATTACCATTGTCTTAACAGAGAATTAAACATGGCTTTCTAGTCTTAAATAAGAGTGTTTGAAAAAAATTAGTAGAAGTCTATTTGCAAGTAACAAGTCACTTTGCTGCTCGGTTATTTAGCGTGGTTTGAAAGGGTGGTTGGAATGTAAAGACGATACTGAGTTTTCAACAAATAGAGGTTGCACCTAAAGGAGTGTTTCCTCTTGATCAGTATTTGTTGGTTATGCTCCAAAATCTTATGTTTTTTCAAAAGTCCCACATTGGCTATTCTTGGAACTCTCATAGTGCATATTAGTACTTGTGGTTATGGGCTTAGTAACATGGTTGAGGAAATAGGGATGGGCTCGCGCACATGAGGACGACTAAAGAATTGGGCGAGACCAAGCTTGGTTCTCGGGCTTTCGGTCAGAAAACCTTAGTGCGTGTGTGCGTGCGATACGCCCGCGCAGGGGGGGTGCCGATCCGGAAAATTTGTGCTTCGCGAGTGCACCCAGGCTAAAATATATCTCATATACAGATTATTAGCTTCTTTTTCCTCTATACCCAGACTGTTGTTCATATATATATATTCTCTGTTCTCTGTTGTTAATTGGGGCAATCCACAAAGACGAGTCCATAGTCTTCTTCTGCGAGTACACGCAATCGAAGGCTTGCCGTTGAATCCTGGAGGGTGAACGCCGTGGAGCTCAACTGTACCGGTTCATATAACCAGTGAGGGCGGAATCACTTTTTAGGACAGTAGCTTTGCTACGCCTCGGCTTTCTTCTATTTCCAGCTAAGTTGTTCCAATTTTATTTTTAGAGTCTTCTTGTTAATACACTGCTGCTGCACTGCTATTGTTGCTACTGTTGGACTGTTATTGTTGTTGCTTTGGTACTGTTGTTAATCTATCCGGTTTCTAACAGTATTATATTTTCATACTTTATATAAGACGTATGGGAAGTTATATAAACATATACATATAGACCTCCTGACCTCAATCTTATTCATTGGTCTGGTAATAATTATATAAACTTCAACTAGCATTTTTTTTCCAGAGTATTTAAATAATGTCTTTGAAGTGAATATATCATGTCCTACGTACATATCAACGAAGTTCAAGTCAATTTCCATTGGGATTGCTAACCAACCAAGAAGCCACTTGATTGCACAATTTAAACTACCAGATCAATAACAATTTCACAAAAAAGATTATTCGTTTACGCTGTGTTTGTAACTTGTAGGTTTTGTTTCAGAGGGAAGGGATTGGAAGGAACAGTTCTTCCTTCCATTTCCTATAAAAAGTACTTTCCATTCTCACCCCTTACCCCAAACATAAAACTCACAAAGAGGGAGTTAATACCAAATAGACACAAACACACACACAGATAAAAGAGGGGAGACGGGGCGGTCAATATGGTTTTAGAAGCTCCAAAGTTATAACATGGATTGCCGATACCAAAAAGCTGCTAAATTAGTAGGGACTGATACTAATGCAGATTGATGAAAAATATGTTCTACTCTAGTTTCTGTAGAACCAAATTTAACATATGAAAATAGTCCAATCCATGGTTTAAATAACTTATCTAACTAATATAATTTAAAGATATACAACGACTGATCCATAAATAATAGTGTAAAATAATTAATTAACAATTCTCTAATTTCCACATCTCATTCCTTATCATGCTTTAACCTCTCAACTTGGCGGAATAATAAAGCCTCTGACGGTAGTTGGATATCAAAACCTACTGTCCTATATTTATTAAAGACTTAAAGAGTAATTGTTCATTGAGTTGCTATATGGCATTTGCTAAAGCAACCTTCCATCCACTAATTTTACCAGGGAAAAAATTGTCATCAACTTTACAGTCTATCTCACTGCTTCCTGTACTTGGCAGACAAATGTCCATAACAGAAAGTCGAAACCATCACAACACCAATACGTGAACTTAGATGGTTTGAAGAGAGACAAAAGCACATAATATCCGCATGACAGTTCGAAACCGGTCGCCATTTTATGTTTCACATTTTTTAGGTTTTTAGAATCTTTGGGGTGATGTTTAAAACTGCATAATTTAATTACTTCCAACTAAAACAACAGATTAAAACAATATCAGCGAATTTGAAGCCTAAGCGGGAAATTACTACAAATGTTCTGTCAACTGGTTCAGAGGAAGGGGTGTGTAATATCCCCGAATTTTCCAAACATTTGAAATGAAAATAAATAAATAAAATAAAAATTAATTTTTTTACAAAGCCAAATGTACAATTAAATAATTGAGTAAATAAAAGAGAGAAAAAAAAACCTTAAGCTACCCTATTGTTCGTATACCAAAAAAAGAGGGCTCTAAAATATTTGAAAACTAATTCGATTTGAGGTTATGATATTTTGAAACTCTTAAGGACTTGGGAGAGTTGGTGATATATTTGTAGAGTTGTTTTTTATCCGATGTCATTGAAGATTTTGCATAAATTTATGTAAAATAAATAAAATGAAATAATTTGTTAGATCCTAGTCATGTACAGGACATGAACTTTTTGAAGTTAAAGAAAATTTTGAATATTGTGGGTATTCGAATCTTATTTAGACGTGAAGAAAATTTTGTACTTTCGAATTACATTCCAAGAATGAAACTCAAAGAAACTGTCGGGGGCTCGCACTAGCAGTGTAGTACGTTGTTTAATTCAATGCAAAGTAAAGGACCTTATCAAGGTTTGACGCGTTAGCTGACGAATCTTCTATAAATATGTGTGGATTGATAGACTTACCAAAGGCGATGCTACGTCATAACTAAAATTTATGAATAATTATGCAATTTTAATAAAAAGATCATAACAAACAAAAATTGTAACTTATTTGAATTCCGAGGACGGAATTATTTTTAAGGGAAGAAGAATGTAATATCCCAGAATCTTCCAAACATTAGAAATGAAAAAAAAATTATTTTTTTTTAAAAAGTCAAAAATGTCAAATGTACAATTAAATAATAGAGTAAATAAAAGAGAAGAAGAAAGCTGATTTTGTTTCAGGGAACCAAATGGAGGAAAACAAGGAGTCAGGAGGGTAGAAGAGGAAAGCAGGGAAAGAAAAGAATTATATATATATATATATATTCCAACCACCCCCAACTTTACAGGAAAGGAGATAGAGATCTCAGATAGTGGGGAACTCTCCGAATATATGAGAAAAAAGAGAAAGAGAAAATAATAAATTAATTAAACTTTCATCTACCAAAAGACTTTTCATCTCCCTCTAACCTTTCCATTTCCTCTCCCTATATCAGTAAACCCATTCCCTCTCTCTTTTTTCTCTCCAACTATATCAGTATCTATTTTCAATTCGGAGCAGCAGCGGAGGCATAAGAAAATAAGAGGAAGGAAGAAACAAGCTTACTTTTGCAGATCAAGTAAATTTTCTTTTGTATTCAAATAAGAATTATTTTGTTATACAGTTAGATAATTAGGGTGATGCATATTTTATAATCAATAATGTATGCTTATATATATGTAATGTGTATTTACATTATGTCAAGCATGTTGGTAAAGAATTGATGAGTGTAATTTTAGGTTACTTGTGCATAAAATTAACCAAATCATGACTTTTATAATTTTATTTTGAATAAGGCATCAGTACCTTGTTTTGAATGGAGACAGTCAGACAGTTGAGATTAATAACAATAAGAGGAGTGCATGTGATAAGGAAATCATAAAAGTTTTTAGTCTGATTTTGATACTTATGATGGGTATCACATGAAATGATAAGAATTAATTTTTTTTATATAAAGAATGAGCATGTGGTCTAGAATATGGTTTAATATTGTTAGAATTATTATATTTGTGTATATGTATATGAATTAATCACTTGTTTGGAACTAAGGGTGTAGGATTGCAAAAGAGATTTTAATTATAGTATTTTGTCAGATTATGAACTTATATTGATTAGAACGGAGGTATAATAATTTATATTATGAGGAGAAGCATATAGTTAAATTATTGTCACTTTAAAGCTTTTTCATAATAATACCCCTCCGTCCCATGATAAAAGTCCTTATTACTATTTTGGGTAATCCCATGTTAAATGTCCATTTTCCTTTAATAATCAAACTTTTACCCATATTTTTCTATTATACCCGTAGCATTAAATATCTAATACTTTTTTATTCTAATTCTCTCTTCATATCTAATGACATTATTATGGGCTATTTTGTTATTTCATTCATCTTAATATGCGTGAAAAGTCCACGAGTACTTTTATCCTGGGACGGAAGGAGTAATAATAATAACAAATATTGAGAAAAATGGAATTATTAATTAGTAATTTAATATATGATTTATTAATTTATTTCTATTAATTTGTGTGATTAGTTCGAACAAAAAGAAATTAACGAGTTATATTTGGGATATAAATTTTGGATATTTCATTACTCAATCTAGGTACAGATTTTCGTACTTCTTCAGCAATACTCTTGTGAAATTTAATTAGTTCGTTTTGCTTTTCGTTTTGAATTTTGTTATTATTTCACATAATTGTTTCTTGTGAAATTCATATAATAGTTTCATTTTGAAGTTGATACATATGACTCATATTTGTACTCTTTGAATTAAGTTATCATGTTTAGTACTCCATCCGTCTCATAGTTATAGGCTGATTTCTTTTAGCACATAGTTTAAGAAAATCAGTTAAGTGACAACTTTTAACATAAAATTTCCACATATACCCCTTAATATGGAATTAATGAATAAGTTAATTACTCCTTACTTATCACACTGGAACTCTCAACTTCATTGATTGACGTGTACTGACCATTAAAATTCATAAACTTTAACCAAAAAGAATACAACATTAAATGTGGTGATAAAAATAATGACAATGAATGTTGTTTATTCAAAAAAAATAAGTAATGGTTGAATATTTATTATAAGGGCATAAAAGTAAAATAATGAACCAACTAAATTTTATAAATAGAAAGTAGCCTATATATTAGGACATCTCAAAATGGAAAATCAGCCTATAACGATGGGACGGAAGGAGTATTTTATTTTTGATAATTGTAGAGTGTTACATGTTGTTACCTTCTTTTTGAGACATTGTGATTATTATTTGATTTGATTCAACATGTGCATATAAAACTCTTTTGTTAGTATTATGTCGCATGTGTTTGTGACCAGTGGCGAAGTCAAGAATATTTGTCAGTGGGTTCGAAATTATTACTGAGTTACAAATAATGTGAAGGGGGTTCGGGGGAAGCGCCCCCGAGCCATTTTTTTAATATTTTATACTTTCGAGTGTATATATATATATATATACATAAAAATATAATGAGTGATAATATATGGTATATATACACTATATTGAATCATACTAGACTTTTCTAATCATAATTGTTCATAAGAAAGTAATTTATTATTTATTTTTAAAAATAATATAAATTAGATTATTATTTAGTTTAAAATATTATAGAGGGATAACATATATTAAGAGGATATGAGTCATATGTGATTAAATTTTGATTGACAAAGTTATAAATTTTCAATTTGACCCCGTATAATAGAAAATTTATAAAAATTTAATGGGGTCAATTTATATATAATACTTAAAATTTTTAAAATTTACCTTACATTATAAAACAATTTTTTTAGTGGGGGCGATTGACCCCATAGAAGTCAATGTGGCTTCATCACTGGGTGCAATTGACTCTTCTATCCCACAAAAAAAAATTTATTTACCATATATTAAAAAAAATCCAGTGGGTGCAATTGACCCCACTGGCTAACCCCTAGCTTCGCCCCTGGTTGTGACATGGTATTTTTGTTAGAATATACCATAGAGTATACCTGAACTATAACCACATGTGGGGGTACCACAGACATGTCCTCTCGGCACCGAGGTATGACACTTATCATGGCAGTGTAATTAGTCCACGGTGTCTCCGTTTGGCTCCGGAGGAATTGGGTCATTTGGTATTTTTTTCTGGGAGGCATATGGGTTGACCCTAGTTTTCTGTTCTACGGATTGGTGATGTTATGCCAAACACCTACCCAATTTGCATACATTTTGATTCGTGATCCAATGTGTGATTAGCACAATGCAATACGAGTTAGTGAAGAAGTTTGCATATGTAGAATCTGATTATCATGTTATCTCAGTAAGAAAAAAAATAAAGGTATTGAAAAAAACAAAGAGCGAGAGAATCAGATGATCGTGTTAGATAGAATACCAGGCTGGAAATCAAAGCACTAGATTACCTCATAAAAGGGTGCAAGAGAATTCAAATACAATATAATCAAGCTAGTGGATATCCAATGAATGTGCAACTTCAAACACCCGAGTATTTTTGGTTCATTCACTAGATCTATGGCAAGACAAAATACATTTGCTAAGCACGAGAAATAATCAAATCAATTCTATTAGCACCAGTATAAAGTAAACAGCTGCTTAGACAATCTTCAATAAGAAAACATTTAACAAAGATGAGATAAAATCGACATATCTTGTGATGATAATCCTCAACCCCATACACATCACCTCGAGTCTAAAAACTCAGAATAGGAGCTACCTCACGTGTAGTCACAATTGTAGCAGCTACCTCCTCAACTATCCTTTTTTGAGTCAGATTTATCTATAGAACCATTAGACGTAGATGCATCACCAGTTTCAATTATCTTTCCATCATTCGGCACAAGGCAAGGAACCCCATCCACTATCTATTAGACAAATGAGCAAGAAAAACAGTCACATATTAACACATAACCATTAACCGCTCAACATACCATAAGATTACGATTTATTAGTCCCTTTGTTCCACAAATACAGTCCCATTTGCCAAAAAAAAAATTGTTCTACAAAGTGAGTCCTCTTTTTATTGATAGTAGTATAAAATGACACAATGTCCTCAAGTAAGTCATCATAATTTAATTAACATGTCAATCCTACTAAACTAACAACTTACTGTATTTAGGGGTAAACATGAAATAAAAATACATCCTTAATATTTGCAAATTTTATAAATTGGACTCTTTTTGTGGAACAAAAGGAGTAATACTTCACAATTCCAAGCTTAAATTTTTCAAAAATTTCCAAAAGAGAATTTCAGCTAGCTGTTCATGCATCTTTAACTAACTCTACCACTCAAGGGTAAAATTGGAAAATGCTGAAATTGTACAGATACTAAATTATAAAGAAGACTGAGATTCCAATTGAACCAGAAACCTAAAATAAAAAGAAAAGGAACTCACAGGATAAGAAACTCCGATAGCGTCACTAATTAGTGAATTTGATTTCTCACAAAACCTATAAGGAGAAAACAAAAACCAAATAACATGATCCAATCTTGTGGGATTAAGGAAATTCATTCCCAAGAACAGGAGTTTGAAATTAAAAGTCCGAAAAGAAAAGTGACCTCAAGTGTTGTTTGGATAGAGGGCAGACGAGTATCTCAGAGAGCGTCTTGCTGATTCCAGACCCTCCATTTCTGAACAGCACTACACTTCCTCTCACCATTTCTTCATTTCTTATTTCGTTACCCTTTTCTCCACGTAAATAGGGTTCTTCAGCTGGAATACCAGGTGTAAAATATATAAGTATCTTTTCTTTTTTTTCAAAGAAAGAAATATATTTTCTGTTTTTTTAGTGCGTTATATAAAAAAAATTATAACTATAAAATCACGTGATATTTTTAATTTAACATTATTTTGCTATTAATATTTTCATTATCGTATTTTTAACTAATGTGGATTAATTTTGTAAATAAAAAGTTTTCTTAAAAATATATATTTACTTTAAAAAGAAATAAGTATAACTTTGGTTAATATGTCTCGACCTTTATTGGTACATTAAATGGGGAGGTTACATGGGACACCTTACTATTGACAGCAATGAAACTTGCTCTAGGAAACAAATCAGACAGAAGGAACACTTGGATGTTCAAATTTGTACGAAACAATTGGCCAGAGTTGCATCATCTGGCATTACTTGTGCCAATTTGTGATCCAAAACCATCAACTAAATGCACAGATAACTTGAAGTCCAACCAACAAATCCTTAACACATGTACATTACTGCTGATTTCAGACCAATAGGAAACACCGATGGCACGCTGTAACATACATACCAAATAAGATCTAAACACGCACAAATGATAAATATGCACCAACTATAAAATGGCATATAACCATTATCCCAGAACAATCTCAGAGAACTAGAGTGCAAAAACGAGTAAATCAATAACAATACTCGCACTACAACCATGTTCACAGACTTTCTATTCTTATGTTCAATTATTTTTCCTAAATGCTCACTCAAAAGCCCACTGATTCTCCCTGCGAACCTCTTCCTCTTCCTCAGGGGTGAAGTCATTCTTGATGTTGAAAGTCTTGCGAATCTCTTCGGGCGTCTTTCCTTTTATCATGTCAGCAACCGTCTGGCATGTCAGGTCAAGCAGGCTCTTTATGTCCAGGTAGTTAGCAGCCTGTACAGGACAAGAGTTAAATTCAGAAACAATAATGTAAGAAACAGAACCAAGAACCTAGCACTATTTGATGGAAGGTTGAGATCTTTATTCACAATACACAGGACAATGCCCAAATAAACAATTAAAATTTAAAAACAATGAATTTAGAATAACAGCACATTTATAACGCACGGCCCCATTTACAGATTTCAAGACATTTTTAAGCCGTCACCAAGACACCTAAAATATACAACATCTGATAAAGCACAAAACAGGATAACCACAGAAGCCAAAAGGAGACACATGTGCATTCATTACATACAACAACCGATACTAATAAACAGCCTTGCATCCCAAATTGAGGGCCCAGGTGGACTGTATCTCAGCTAACAATGGCATAAAAGGATGACCTAGCAAATAAAATGGTAAATGTGGTGCGGGTAAGAGATGCATAGGAAGATATTGTGTCACAACAAAAAACAAATCAATGAATTGGTCAACTGCAGTGCAGGGAAGAGATGCATAGAACTCAAAGATATTGTGTCACAACAAAAATATGGAGATTAGATCAAGCTTCATAGTGTTTAGATGTAAATGATCTATATTTTACATGAATAAATAACCAAAAAAATGGTTTAACAAATTCATTTTATTTCAAGCATTGTGGTGATTCAAAGCCTTCATTTAATCAATGAAGTAGAGGACTAATTCTGCCTACGCGCCTAGCCAAATCGAGGCCATAGAGTACCATCTATGCCTAGGCAGGCCTGGCCAGGGATTTTTTGAACACTGACAAAAATGATCAGTAGGACTCAAACACTGTTGCTGCTAATTAAATCATGCACCAGTATCGTTCTTAAAATATTAGCTCAGCCTCACTTAACATGAAGTACTGTCCAATAACAATACCTTATAATTCAAGGGAAGAAAGCAAAATAATCAAAGCCTTAAATAAACTCAAATTTAGAATATATAGAGTCCAATCCCATCCCATCAAAAATCAAGTTAAACAACAGAGAACAATCAGCACTGATGAACATAAAAATCAACACTACGCCACTACATCTTGTAATTATTTTCATATTTAGAGAACATCAAGTACCAACACATAAATCCCAACATTCAACAAATTAATCAAAATACACAAGCTGCTTCACTACACAATTAGGTCGGCCTCACGGAACAAGAAGTACTAACAAAATCATATAATTTAAAAGAAAGCAAAATAATCAAAGCCTTAAAAAGTTAAAATAGACGCACAAAAAACACAAATTTAGAAGATCAAAGAAAGAGAGAGATTACCAGAATGAGATCGAAGAGGGTGGGCTGATCAACCTTGACGAAATCAGCATCCCAAGACTTGAGCTCGTCAGATGAGGTACGATCGTCTGGCTTGGAAGCAGTCTCGACGTGCTTCTTGCAGTACTCAATCACCTTCGCTAAGATCTTTCTGGTAACGTTTGGAAGGGGGATGACACTGTCGGCACAGCCGTCTTGGATCATATGGTTTATGGTCTGCGATTGGATCGCCACCGTCTCGTCCACCTCGAACGATTCGGCATCGGAGCTCCTCAAGGTGATCTTCTTCGTTGATGCCATGAATCTGCAACTCAAAAACCCTAGCTTACTTTACTTTGTTGAAGAGAGATTTGGGAAGACGGACGGAGACCTAGAGATGAGGCTTGGGAAGTGTATTTGTAAGTATGAACTCCCTCCGCTTCAAAATTGGATTTATATCCTCTTCTCTCTTTAGTACTCCCTCCGTTTCCGAATAAGATATACATATTTTTAATTCTAAATTATAAAATACCATAATATATTTTAAAAAAAATATTAATCAAGAGTTAAGTTTGGCTAAACCTATTTAACAAAACGCCTAATTTTATATAAAAATTATTCCTTCCATTTTAAAATTAAAAATATATTTTGATTTTTAAGAATTAATTTACGAAAAACATATTTAGTTTTAATACAACAATAAACTAACTATAAAGATTATTTTTAATATGATCTTTTTACTTTTTATAATATTTTCTTAATATTTTTATGAAAAATAATAAATATTGCAAAAGCTTATGTTTATAAGTATAATAAGTGGGTCCTCCTATAATTCTTACAAATCTCATATATTAATAAATAATTCAGCATAAATTTATCTTAACTCTATTTTTACTATGTTAATTCGTGACAAAATATCTTTTCAAATTTAGGTATGAAATTTTGACAATAACTTATTATTCAATTACTCGTGTTGAGAGAGTCGGTCAGATCTACATATTCTATTTTTTATTATTTTAAAAAATAATTGTATTTCAATTATTTTTGAATTTCAATACATATTGGTTCGATTGACCCTCTTCTTTATATAAATTTTGTTATCATTTAATTTTTTTTAATATCATTTTGGTCTTATTTTAATTATCTATAACAAGTTTTGATTTCAATATTTTGATTTTGAGCTATTTAAAAAAAAGGTAGTATTATGCTATTATTGATCTTTTCATTTCATAAAAAAGAGTATCATTTAATTTTGTTCTTGTTTAATTTAAAAAAGCATGCTATTTAATTTTGTTTAATTTGTACACAGTATTAAGTGAAAGTATATAAGTTATATAATCACCTTAAAATACTAAATGACGACATATATAATAATAATCTATCTAATAAAATCTATCTAATAAAATACAAATGATTTTGAATTTCCCGCTCACTCAATAAATCATCTGGGCCGTCCAAAGTTTGAGATAAATCCCACCGTCCATACATCTATCTATCTAATCTATCTAATAATGATTTTGAATTTTCCACTCACTTAATAAATCATCTGGGTCGTTCTAAATTTGAGATAAATCTCACTGTCAATACAGTGCCGGAGGCACGGGACCCAGCTAGTAATAAGATAAAACTCAATTTCAATCTTTTCCCGCTTTAAAACACAAGAACAGTCTAGATTCATTCTAACTTAATCTAGAGACTCACATTTCATCTCATACAAACCTAGTCCAAAAAATATTTCGTCCAGCCGCCGTGCCTTCTCATGGGCAATTACTAGTTACAAAATACAAATAGACAAAAAAAATTATGTTATGCAGACGTCAAGTCAAAAAGTGGAAGTACATATATTTAAGGAAACTGATAAATTCACAATGCAAAATGATATTTTTACAACAAAATTGTCGTTATAGATCTTATAGTGACGGTTTTTACCGTCGTTATACATCTATAGCGACACTTTTGTTGTGAAAATATCAAAAAATGTTGTAGAAATATTAGTTTCCTTTATTTAACTGTACACAAATGTCAAGCAGTTGCAGGAAAGAAGCACAATATAGGTATCAAGTCACAAACTAGCCATAAACTCTAAAATGATCACAAAAACGACCTGAGCATGCCTGGAAGCCTGCATTCCTCGAGTTCTTTTTATGATATTCCCTATATTTTATAAACTTTCCGGTCACTACTATAAACCGAAACAAATTTTCCTTTCCTACCGCTTAGGATTCCATGAATTGAGAAGGTGGGGAGCTAGTTTTGGTCTTCTCATGGCCTGCAAGTTGAGATTTAAATCACACTTTAATCACAAATGTAGATGAATTATTTAGTGCATTCATGAATTGTAGCTTAAAAATAAACATCATGCCGAATTGAACCTACAAGATCCCTAAAGATCCAATCAAAAACCATAACAAAGTCAGCACATGCAATATTTTTTTTTTAAATGTCCACCGCATGCAATACGACTTCCCAGTTCCCACCTTAAAACTTCTTGGAACAACTACTTTAAATATTTTTCAGAAGTAACTATACTAGGTTGTGTAAAATCTAATTGTCCTCTCAATAGACAATAGGCATACCTTGAATTCCGCGACTTTCAACCTCTCGCCATTCTTGGACAAGGGCACAGCAGCAACACATTAAATGTGAAAGAAAATCATCAAAGAACCCTCCCTGTAAAGTAACAGTCAAAGAGAAAGAGGGAATAAGTCGTAGCATTTCCATTTCTTTTTCGTTTATTATTTTTGTGCAAAGGAAAAACATCACAACATAAGTTGGGGTAATTTCCACGGAGATCATAAAATCAAACAGATTACCATGACAATCAAATTTGGGGTAATTATGAACTCCAGGATTGATGACTAATAGAAATATGCATTATGTTTACTTGGCTCTACAAATAAATACAAGATACTCCCTCCATTCTACAAAAAGAGTTCCATTTTTAAAATTTGCAAATTTATTGATATTTTTTTTTCAATGTTTATCCCAAAATATAATGTGTGTTTAGTTTAGTGGTAATGTTAAAATTGTGTTGTTATACTTGAGGGCACAATTTCATTTTATACTATCGTCAATAAAAAGACTCTTTTTGTGGAACAATTTTTGTTATCATAAATGGACTCTTTCAACCCCGCCGCCTGGCTCAGTGGTTTAAGGGAGAACTTGAGATCAGTCGTAAACCGGGAGATTAAGCTTGTTTCGGAAGCCTTATTTGGGGTGGGGAGACTGATTGGCCGCAAGACCATAAAAAAAATGGACTCTTTCTCTGAAATGGAGGGAGTAATACTCCATATGTAAAAAACTGAATTTATATATATATATATATATATATATATACACTCCCTGCATTCCTATTTAATTGACGTTTTAGAGAACAAATTTTGTTCCTATTTATTTGATGTTTGTAGATTTCTAGGAGATATTGATTACATTACTTCTTAAATTACCCCTAAACATTTAATACTCTCCTTAATTCTCTCATACTTTTCCAAGCTATTTTTTCTCCCTTTTTAAATATCTTAATGGTATACTCTCTTTCTCTCTTATAATTCCTATATTTTCTCTATCCTCTAACAATATTTATGTCTCATCTTTATCATCTACAATTTAGCTTTTCATTTATCTATACAAGGGTGTTTTTGGTAATACATAGTAATTTTAGTAGAGTTTTTATAGGAGTTTTAACTTCCTTAATAGTTGTGCAAAGCTCCAAAACGTCAAATAATTAGGAATGGAGGGAGTATATGATTGAATCAACAGCATATAACAATTTTTGAACTAAAATTTGATTAGAAAATAACGACTTGGAATGCTTTAATGAAAAACCAGACACTCCCATCAATTAAAGAAGTGTTGATCTATTGATAAAAAGGTTAATGAATTGTTTCATAGCAATGTACCTCATAATACTTAAATAACACTAGCACTGGATACAGCAAGACCTGTGCAGGAGAGGAGGGGAAGAGTGCGGGTGGCTTTTCATTTTTTATTTTGAAAGGAGAGAGGGAGGAGGTCTCACCAAGTTCAGGTCTCAAACAAAAATATTTTAGTGCATCAGGGGTGTAAAAGGCATTACCGTGATGTTTAGCATCTTCCGAAGCTTTCTTCTGACGCAACAAGTATAACAACAGCATGACAATATCAAGGAATAAGCCATCATTTCATTACAGGCTTCTGCCGAAGCTGATCATCAAAGACACCAAACTTAGTTTCGTAGACCCCCAAAACCATAGATAATTATAAGAAATTAAGTGTAGGAGTGCTACAGTTCAATATATTTTTGAAGGAAGCATCTGTAGCTCCACTCTTAAAAACTGGAAAGTGAATTGTATACTCCTCAAGGCTCACTATGATGCATCTTCCTTTTTAATTAGAATGCATGGCAGGAAAAATATAGTACCAAGTGCAATTCACAGCTGCTGTTTTGGTTTGGAGTGGGGGTATAAATTCACACTGGCCGCTATTAGGAAATACTAATACAAGGCTCTTATATTAAAGCAAAGAAGCTTGGAGATAGAGTTAGAACTCACATTCTCCCTTTAAATGAGTGGCGCAAGATGGGTATCTTATGCTATAATATTGTATTATACATTTATACTCGTCAATTACAATGAAGAAAACTGGGTCCACTACTGTCTAAAAGAGCAAAACAATTTCTAAAAATTCATGGGTTAGTGACCACTTTTATCAGAACTCCAAGTTCGAAAACAGTTATTTGCCACTTCTCCAACCGCAAGAACAAGACTCTTTTACACATATATGTTTAAATTTTTTATTTTAATCATAATCTATCCAATTACGTCCACTTTATAATATTATCGTATTGTTTATTTTTTATTTTAATCATAATCTATCCTATTACGTCCACTTTATAATATTTTCGTATTGTTTCATTTTTTAGACGTCCCAAAAAGAATGTTTTGTATGGAGTTTAAATTGCCAGTGTAGCCTTCTCTTAAAATGTACTTAACATTAACAGAAAGTGGGTCCCTCATTTGGTTTTGATAACAAAAACTAAGATAATTATTTATCACTTGCACATGTCTGAATATTAATACTCCATCACAAGTAAAATTTGAAATACTATTCCAAATTCTACTGGTAAAGCTGAAATGCTTAATTTTTTCCACTAAAATATAATTATTAAAATGTCATTTTATTAATGAGAAGCTCAAACAACATACTTTAATTTATAACTGTGTGTTCACAGTGATCCAAGTGGTCTTGAAGTTTACAATATTTTTGAGCAAAATCACAAAATTAAAAGTGCAACACTGCCATCTATGAATATAGGCATCAAGATTAAGCTGATTGCCCAATTGGCAATTAAACATGTAACCACAAGTATTAACAGCAAATGACTTATATATAAGCTACTTACACATGTTCCTGTCAGTTGCCACACTAGCAATCCTTGAAAATGTGCCACAAGGAAAGAAAAAGGTTTTCATACCTGCAAAGTACAGATAACATGCTTAGAATACTATCGGGTACACCGATAAGTGATAACAAATTTATGGTGCACTTGTTTAGGACTTGCAAAGATCAAAGACTACCAGGCAGTAAAGCACCGCTCAGTTAAGGATAGAACAATTTTTACACACTTATCGAAGTATAATACAACGGTAAGGTATAGGTCATGCAGTGATTTGAAAATACTAAGTAGCTTTAGTTAAAGTCAACCTGTTTATTATTGCAAGGAATTCATTCAACAGTTTATCTATTGCAAGAGGAGTGGAGGACACAATTTCAAATTAAGCAAGATGAACAAAAGTTTAAGCAACCTCCGGCTGCTTTATCTCCCACACACCCAGTAATATTTGTTGTCTTATTTCTATCTTGAAAACGGGACCAAAACTTTAAATGAAATGCAACATTATAAAGAAATATGATGCAACATATATTTGTTTAAGAAAAGATATGAAGCACAGCATATTCAGAAATAGGACAGTAGCTGCCACAGGACAGATTCTTAAATCATTTCCCCTTATTCGGTGAAATAAAAGAAGGTGCTCCGTCATCCATACTCCACAATCCCAACTAGTGCTCCAAAAGTCCGAAAATGCAGAATTTCAGTTTGTCCAAGGAGGTGTACTAGCGGGATTATGCCATTAAAAATAAAAAGAAATAAAATAAATAGCAGCCAGAAGTCTACTTGAATACTAATAGGAGGTATACAAGGCTAGTTTCAAATTGAGCTTACAAAGTAAAGCGAAGTGTATCCGAATACGATGCTCCCTAAAGAACCGTCACTCGTTTTTCCTATCCCCTTCAAACCAATAGTGGGTATATATATATAAATAAATATATATATTTTTCTCTACTCTCCCTACCAAGCTTTAACTAGTTGTGCCATATAAACAAACTCACTCATGCTTACGTGAGAAGGTGAGATGCCAAAGTGAACCTAGATGAAGCATGTCCAAAGGTTAAAAACCCAATACTAGTGCATGCAAACAAGATTAGCAGCCTCTTGAGTTCAATGCAGTATAAGAAAAAGGAAATAATCACTTCGAAATACAGAAATTAGATAGAAAAAATTAAATCGTGCTTATTTGAAATAATGATATTGCATCTTAAATGCCCTTAGTGCAATCCATTCACCGTACTTTGAGTTAACCCTTCCCAGGCTCATTCATGAAATTTACTGATGTGGTTGATTTGAAAATTTTGCATCTTAAATGCCCTGGGTCAGTTCAGTAATCAAATTATTAAGCAAATTTTTCTCGTAGCATACTCATAAAATTCAATGAGGTTGATACACTTAACATGTCTAAAACAATGCAAGTGTCTACTGAAATTGATGGCATGGATCAGACTCAACAAGCCCAGGACAATGAAGCTGAAAATATGACAGAAGACCAATACAAGGCTAACCATGAAGACAATGTGATGGTCCAAGACGTAGCTGATGGAAAGGGAAATTGCAGATCAGGAGGAAATGGAGGAGAATGAATTAGAAGATTTAATTACACTAAACAAGCTCATGGGATCAAGGAGGGAAATTAGAGAACCCACTTGGATGAGAGCATACATAAAGGGCAAAAAGGGGAATATTTAAAGTAGTAGAGTATTTTGTAGAAATGACAGCTAGGCTATCCATGTGATGTAATAAAGGACCGATCAAAATGAGGAGTTATTATCTAGATTTCTGTACCAATAGTGGTATTAAAGCACTCACATGTAATCAGAAATGGGTATTAAATGAATAGAAAACTTTCCTCTTTTATCTATTGTATCTGTCTTCATTAGTCTAGCTGTAGACTGTAAACTACAGCAACATTTGGTCCACCCACATCACCTTTCCCCCACAGAGTAGCACCCCAACCACAGAATTTTTTTGGAAATAAAAAACATTTTATAAATTATACTCCATAAATTTACGATTGAGGGTTGACGGAAGGGAGAGGGTGTTATACTCTTAAGTACAAAGGGAGTAGGGAAAGCAGATCAGTAATTACAACTAAAATATCTTGTTACCGAGTATTAAAAGAATGATTCAACATACACAGAGCAGGTTCTGAACAACAGCCAAGTAAATCCGAATGCCACTCTTCGTGCCGATCTGAACCTCTGGTAGACAGCAAATCATGCCCCGATGAAATTGAAGAAGTGTTTCTGCACAAAAACACATGGTATTGTAGGAAACCAAAGTTTACATCTTATAGGTGAAGGAAAGTAGGAAACCTAATGTCTTGTACTATTAAGCAGACACTAAAAATAGCAAGATAATTCTAGAAATGTGATACAGTTAGCAGTAGCTGTAATCCTGTTACACGTAAAAAGTTGTCAGCACTCACAAGTTACAACATAAAGCTGTGTCGCATGCCACCAAACCAGGTAACACAAAGACCTGGTTATTAATATAATATGTTTTTTTGCCTATTACATGAATGCTCTCATATAAGTTTTGAATTTGAAGCTACAATAAGAAATATATGCAATATAAGAACCACATGCAAATGAAGACAGATGTTAAAGATCAATACTATTGTCATCCAACTTCTTAAGCACAGAAAATCAACCTTGAAGTTGATTGTGTCCCATTTTTCTTAGTGTAGGTGTCACCATAATGGTCTTTGGCACGACTGACATCTGAATAGTTAGGCTCCAACTTCTTAGAATTTCTGACAGGTGAACTCTTCTCTGGTAGAGAATTTACTGATACTGCTTCTGTGACATCAATCAGATGCTGAATTACTTCGCATTGGCTTACATCCAAATGAGCTTGAGATCGTTGAAGTTCTAGTTGAAGCTTTTCATTTTCTTTTCGGATTGCCTCCTTAAATGGTAAGTTTGGGTAGGAACAAGAAAGGGTTTTCTTCAACACCACAGTGTCATGTTTCGAGGGTTCTCGTTTCAGAATAACATCTTGAACCTTTCTGTCTTCCTCGTCAAATGTATATTCACATTGGTCCATGTTAATTACTTCCAGTCTTTCCTACAAGAGTACAAAAATATTTTTTGATAAGGGAGATCCATTTAAAGGGAGAAAATAACCACCTTAGAAGAGGATACATGAATAAGCATGGCACAGATGCAATAAAAAAAATGCATATAGTTGATCACATATAAACATAAATGTATAGGTCTTGTCACACATTTTTTTTATCATTCTTTTATGATGCTTATTCCCTCAGGAGCTGATGCATAAAAGGATGAGACAAGAATGATAGTCACTGCATGAGGTATAGACAAGACTGGGACTAAAATTAACCCACTAGAATGAGGACAATAATTTTATAGCTTATGTTCTACAAGAAGGATCTATTGTCCTATCAGATTTACCATGTTGCAAACAAATAATTCACTCATGTCCTATTCTCCACAAAAAGATACAGCAACCTGGCTGATAAAAAGATGTTTGTGAGTGTGCCTGAGCATAAATAACATAGTAAGATAAACTTCCAAGAAGAGTACCAGTTATATATATATATATATATATATATATATATATATATATATATATATATATATATATATATATATATATATATATATATGTTGTGTAATAATAATGATAATAATAATAACTGTATGCTCTCGTGCGGAGACTGACCAAATGTTTTAAAGACCATTTCCACCAGTTCCTTTTTAAGCTTTTTTTCTTGTATCACAGTTCGGGCAACCAAGAAATTTACTGAACTGCTCTACCATTTATCTCTGATACTAAGTCAGTCATATCACCTCAAAGGACCATAGAAAAGACATGTTGTATTCTATCCGATAAAAAGTTTTACAAATTGTAGAGTTTTCAGATTGATTACCTAAACTTGAAGTGTCTTTTAACCATAGCTGTCAGAATCTTACGATAAGCGGTACGTTTTGTACGATATATAGACAATTTGATACATATCGCAAGGTGAATCTAAAATGGCACTGTATCCAACAATTCAGTTACGATTCTTACGAAACGATACAATGCACGATACTTTTTAAAATTAGCAACCGACTTAAAAAAGTTTTTATTATGTAAAATCAAAAGAGTAAAACAAAACTTTTAAATATTCTACCATTTCAAATGAAAAGGTTTTTTAGCATAAAGATATTCTACATCACTTGATAAGTCTTTAATCACTTTGTAGAGTTTTATATCTTCATTAGAATGTCGCTCTATTTTTCTCTCATCACTTTTTATAAGCGAATACATAAATCTCCACTTGTTAATTTGAATTATTCTCTTCTGTTTTATAGATAAAAGGTGAATCTGAATTTTTGTTTTCTCTTGTTACTATATAAAGATTACTAAAATAATATCTAATAAATCAATTTAGGGTATTTTTACTACTATCTAACTGTAAAATTCATTTTTAGTCTATAATATACTTACTTGACTACTTTTATATATAGTCAAGCTAATATGTTTGATTGTCCAATAAATTGTGTGTTTTGTATGTTTAAATATATATTACCATATTTTTCATTTCATTTTCGTATCGTGCGATACGATTCACGATACGATACATGAAACACGATACGGGGGTCTTCGACACACAATACGATTCACGATTTGACAACTATGCTTTTAACATTAGTGACAGTGAGTGCTGCATCTAGATATGAAGAAGGTGAACTTTAAATTACTTCAATTTATCAAAAAAATTAGACTCAAGTGAGAATTGAGATGTTATCCATGTTTGGGGCCCATTTTCAATCAGCAATCGTGTTTAATATTTTAGAACGTGTTGGCTTTTCCTAGTTTAGCTTTCAACCTTACAGAAGTTTCTTACAGCAGAATAATGAGTAATGAGACTATGAGAGTCCAGCAATTAAACAGATAACTATTAGGGTCAATAAGGTTTTTGTCCATCAAAGGAATACATATACTTTAATCACTTCGGTAACTTCAGTTTGAACATGACTGCATTTGAAGACCAGAATCAAAAACAGTTAATATCAATAATTTCAAAGCCATAGATAATAACTGACCAAGAGAAACATAACAAAAGTGGAACATAAAGAATACCCTGACTCGAGCATTATCCACAAGAGTGATGAGAGGGATGATTTTCAAGTATTGGTCAATTTCATTCTGAGCCCTCCTGAATTGATACACAATGTTCCAGCCCATGGCAAGCAAGTAAAAAAAGCTCCTGTCTTGACAACTATTGACCAAGATGTAAGACCTCCTCAATGCATCCTCAAGTTGCTCCAAAGGCTCACGGGTTTCAGGGTACCTTTTTAGCTCTGAGATTTTAAGCTGCTCTAACAGATTCCCAATCAACTTCAGATGCATCGCAAACTGTCTGCAGTTCTTTTTGTGCATTCGAGCTGTATTTGCTGCTTTAACAATCATCCCAATTAGCCGGACAGCATCAAGGCCAGTTAGCTGGGCAACATTCGCAATATCCCCTAAATGTTCCCATGATGATGCCATCTTTCAGTCACACGGATATTCACCTTTTGATTGAAAGCTCCCCTAAAATAGTTTTAATAGTTCTCTTGCTTGCATTGACCAAATTCTTGGGGAAATTTAGAAAGTTTCAGTTTAAGTACCACCCCTCTTATATCCAGTTTTCATATTACACTAGAAATCCAGAGGTTGATCATACTGCTTGAATGCAGCATTCAAATTCCAAGCGGATTCAACAGATCTTTCAAGAAATTGAGTTGAAATCGAGATCTTCCAAATCAGACTTCTTGATAAACTTCAGAATTGAAATTAAAACTGAAAATTAAAATAAAGGGTAAAGGAGTCAATCGATCAACAATGCCCTCTTTCATTTAGCGAAGAATTTTAAAGGAAACACTGAAAAAAGCAAGAAGATTTTGTTTGACTAATCTCTTTAACCATGAGAAAGCAATAAAAAAAATTAAAAAACAAAAGAAAAGAAAAAAAAATACATACAATCCAGAGCTCAACAAACTTACCTGAAAATGCCGTGGCTTCACCGTTGGTAGAGTTCTGATCCAGTTTAAGTCAGACATTTTAGTAGTTTAGTAGAAGAAATAAAAACCAAAAACGTACACATACACATGTATGTACATATATATATGACTATATGTATCTACTGGACAGAAATTGGGAATGTTCACGAGTATATTTACCTTCTGCTGCAGAAAATTCCAGTTTTTAGGGCTTAGAAATGAACTTTCCTTTGATTGTTTTGAGAAATGTGTTGGAGCTCAGCGAAATACAGACCAATGAAATGTAAAATTGCGAGCAGAAAAGACATAGATTTCTGCAATTAACAGGCATTGCTTTGCGGAAAACAGATTTCTTTTTCCACCGAATTATTTATACACAAATTCTCTTTCTCTCTCCTCAGCAATTTCTCACTTCTTCGGTGTCGTTTGTCTCATGCTCTGGTTTGCAGAGCTCTCTCTCTCCACTTGCTTATTTTGCTTGGCTACATGAATTTAGTGCGGGTGAGTGAGGGATTACCTAAAAGGCCCTCGTTAATAACTCTTAATAACGAAATTGACAAGGATCTTCAACGATGGGGACATACGGGAATACATTGGGGGCTTGGGCTCTTTAGGAAGATAGAAAGAAGTGGGCCGGGTTGACTATTGAAATATTAAGGTTTTTATTTTATTTTTCTATTTATGATGAAAATTGACTACTCATACCATTATGTTTGGATATTATCACGTCATATATCTATCTTATGTCAACATTTTAAATATATATTTTTCTTTAAGGAAAAAAATTGGTTGTTCACACATATCGTCCCTTACCTACCAGATCCACGATGGTCAAATTGAGTCATAGTATTGAGTATTGTGGTCGTGCAAAAAACAATAAGTCTAGGCGAATATTTTTATTGGATCGTATTTTTTAATTTATTTTTAAAAAATATATATAATATTTATTTTAACTGAAATTTTTACAAAATATATATATATGAGCTATATGTATATACACAGCTATGTATTATATAGCCGGACTATAACGACATGTTTTTTGGGCTATGGCGACGGTTCAGCCGTTGTCGTTGCCCAAAATAACTATGACTACGGGTGAAATCGTCACTTTAGCCCAAAAATCCGTCGTCATAGTCGACTGTGTAATACACAGCTGTGTGCACATATATTTTTTTCGTATATATATATATATATATATATATATATATATATATATATATATATATATATATATATATATATATAAACTCTTATTTAGATATTCATAATATTTGTACTTCTTCCGATATTTTTTATTGAAGTTTTAGGATAAAGTATAAAAGATTAGGAGATATAATTAATGACTTGTTTAATCAATTAAATTGGAAGTAATTAGTATGAAGTTTATTTATGGGTAAGTTAGTCAATTGACTAATAGAGTACACGCAGATAATTTTAGTCAATTAATTAATAAAACACGTTAGTCAATTGATCAACTTAATAATTAGATATTAAATAAAATTATCGCAATAAGGAATGGAATTAAAAAGAGGACATTGGATGAAAAGTGCAGATAATGTGATGGTGAGTGGGCCATACTTCCCCATTAGACAACTAACATTGGTTACCTAACTTACAATTAACTAAACAAATTGTAAGAGTTTAATTAAAGTAACGGAAAATATTGATATTTAGATTTAAAAAATGTGACTTAAAAATTTATATATTCATTACATGTAACAACTCATTATATTTAATACTAACAAATATATAATAAAAATAAAATTTGAATATTTCGTATATTAAAAATGAAATCTTTTATGTAATTGTGGGATGGATGAGCCCAAATAATTGAGCCTCCTCCTATTCCTACATGTTTTCTTACCTCGATCGTTTTCCTTTGACAAAATGAAGGAAACATGAATATAACAAAATGAAGAAAACGTTACAAGTAATTAATTATAAAAGTCTCTCTTATTTTCCATCATTCTACTACTATTGCCGCCCTATACACCAACCAATCACCCACTATTCTCTAGTTTTATAATATATTATTAAATAAATAGATAGATTAATGACAGGACTAATACTAACCAAAAAGAACAGACAACTATAACTATTAACATCAAAATCTGATCGTCCATTTAATCACCAAACAACGAACTAAAAACATATACAGTAAATAAACAAACATGTCAAAAAGCTTGACGATCGGGGCTGCCGGGGGATAGCTCTGGTATGAGAATAAGAACAGACCAAAAACGTCAATAATGAATGTCTAAAAGGTCTAAAATTACTCTAGTGTATAAGAGTAATAATGAGTGTGTACCTTGAACTTGAATTATGACTATATTTATAACTTGATCACACCGCCTCAATTTACCACGTCCGTCCCCAGGTTGAAATAAGAGTCCTACTTAAAAATATCAAACCTCCAATCCGCCAATATGAATTAATTATTAAACTCAATATTTTATGTTGAATTTTTCCAATTGAAAGTTGATCTTCAAAATTAAAATCACAAGATGAGTCGCATTAAAAAGATAGACATGATAATCAAGTTTTATCACTTAAATAAGATGTAATTATTCAAAATTATTTTTCTAATTAATAATATAATAGGGGGATTAAATGGAAAATTCACAGTTTTTTTTTTAAATAAAAAATAAACATGACATTTATAGCTGGGTCGAAGTATCTAACTATAGCCCAACTGATCTGTTATTTGTATGGGCAGTCTTTTAAGAAAGCATAAAGGTATAGTCTAAATTAGATGTGGATAATGGTCAATGCCATGAGGATATGGACGGGCTTAAAACAACGGGTCCTTTACATAAGTATCCAACATTTAGAAAGTAATTATACTATTAGTGTACTCATAAAATATTTATATAATTAATACACTTTTTATATTTATTTACAATATTAGTGCAATTAGGATTCCTTAATTTAGGGAATTAGTATAGGATTCAATTCATAATAATAAGGAAACCTAAAATCAAGGAGAAATAACTACTATAATTAATAATTCAAATTCAAATATCTAGGATCTAACAAACAAAATAAATTCAAAAATAATAATTAAAATTCAAATATTCAAAGTTTGGAAACGTCATCTTCTTCCTCCCCTTCGCCGGTCATCTTCCTCCTCCCCTTCGCCGCCACTTCAACACCACGGACGCCGGCCATCTTCCTCCGCTTCACCATGGACGCCGATCATCTTCCTCCGCTTCATCATGGACGCCGCCGCTTCAACACCATGGACGCCGGTCACAACTGCCATTATTATGAAGGTTGATTTAGTTCAGAAATTAAAAGGAGAAAAAGATAAATTTTATTGCAGTTGATATCCAAATATTTATACAAAGGTAACCATTTTAGTTTTTGTGGGTAACCAATAGAACTGCACTATGAAAAAAAATCTATAATAGATTTTTTTTTCATTAATTGGTAACCCAATAAAACTGAATTGGTTACTTTTGTATTAACATTTGGCTACCAACTGCATTATAAAAATAATCTACAATAATTTTTTTTAATTAATTGGTAACCCAATAAAACTGAATTGGTTATATTTGTATAAAGTGTTAGCTACCAACTGCACTCTTAAATAAAAAACAATCTATAATAGATTTTTTAAAAATAAATTAAAAACCTAATAACATTGAATTGGTTACCTTGATATGAATGTTTGGCTACCAATTATACAATAAAAAAATCGCAGCAACTGTATTATGAAAAAAATCGCAAGTGTGGATGTGTAGGATGGTATTAATGGTGTGGATGTGGAGGATGACATTAACAAATTGGAACTGTCTAGGTTAATGGTGGAGGATGGCGTTAATGGCGCGCGGAGGAGGACGGAGGAGAAAAGCCTAATTTATACAGTGGAGGAGGGCGGAGGAGGGCGGTGGAGGAGAACGGAGGAGAAGGCGGTGGAGGAGGGCGGTGGAGAAGGGCGGATGAGGAGGGAATTAACAATAATGAATACGTTGAATGTAGAAGAAGAAAAAGGGGAAGACTAATTAATACAGTTATTCTAGATGAGGAGAGAGAGAAGAACCTAAATTAAGGAATTTTAATTGAATTATAATTCCCTAAATTAAGAAATCTTAATTACACTAGAATATGTAAATAAATATGAAAGTGTATTAGTTATGTAAATATTTAATGAATGCACTTTTATTATAATTATGTTTTTAAATGTACTATAAAATGTAATCGTTACTAAAACAATATACTAAAGTCCAACCCAAGTGAAGACCATTATAGGACCGGCTCGTTTAACAAATAACGGATACGTGTTAAAACAAACAAAACTGATAAATTAAAAATAAGAAAAATAGCTCAAAATATTCACTCGGATCTAACTATCTCTCAAGTCTTAGCTATCTCTCATCGCCCGATCAGCTTCTCAGCTTTGTCACCGTCGAAGGCTGAGAGACGACTGGCGGCAATTCGAAGAGAATATCTCGTTGATCATGATCTCTCAGTTCTTTGTGCTGTCCCAGAGAGGCGACAACATCGTTTTTCGCGACTGTGAGTTCTTCGCTTTCTCTATCTGCATTACATGATTTTTTCGTCACAGATCTCATCCAATAATATATACGTTTGCTCTGAATTCTTGTTACTATCTTCATTGCAAGCTTAATTGAATTTATTCCTTCTGTAATGACTGCATGCAGTACATCTTTGTTCGCCCTTTTGATCCCCCTCCCCCTTCTTCTAATTGCTAAATTATAACTTATAATCAATCCAATTGTTCTTTCTCTACTTGCTGATGAATGTTGTATAATTAGACTACGAATTACAAATGTTTATAGGCTTGCATATATGGTTATATCAGGTTGATTACTCCTACTATGCCAAATTAGTTGTCCCTTTCTTTTAATGCGCCAAACCTTGTCAGCGTTGTATTATTATCACATCACCCTTCTTTTTGTAAGAAAAAAAGAAGTTTGGGTGGGTCAAACTTCAAGCCTCTGACAATTGCAATTCTGCAAAATCTTTCATTATAATCTCAAAAGGTTAGTGGGAACAAGTTTTTATTGAGACTGAGATTGTAGTGAATTAGAACGAAAAGTGCATGACTTGTTGTACTTAAATGTTACCCATGTTTAGCTTTTGCTAGGCTTGTTGCATTGTGCAATTACTATTGAGCCAACTATCAAAAGTGAGTCCACAGTTATGGGTCTAACCACCAGTATTACCACACGGAAGTTGTCACGTTTTGTGCAATAGCTCGCTAAAGTAAAAAATAAAGTAATTAGACAACTAAACTGAAAAACACTGCAATCGACCCATTCTGTTAAATTCTTAAACGTCCATTAATGGTAGTGACCAAATTTCATACGTGTCTTCATGGAAGAAAAAGAGAAATATGGTTAACTAATTATGTGTCAGTCTGAGATCGGTTTTGATGGCAAATGACAGCCACATGCTTTAATTTGGGGAATTCTAACCTACTCAACCAATTTGGGGATTTCTAAAAGAGTTTTGAATGGTGAACCTACGCCTCTCAAGCTTCAATCTTCAATTCTTATAACTGTTTTTTGGCTTCAATAGTTTTGTATATTATTGGATGTCTTGGTGGTCAAGGGAGGGGATTTTTTGAGGACTTGATAGCCTTTTTTACGGGCAGACCTTTTGGGGGTTCCAATTCGGCGAGTTTTGAGAAGATCTTGATGAGGCGGTGGTGGCAGCCATGTGCAGATGGATTAGTTAATTGAAGTGACGGCACGGAAGGCGGCGGCGGCACTCTTGATTAAAGACTTCTTGTGGTGGTTAATTCGACAATCTTTTGGGTGGGGTTCTCTTGATTTTCCTGGGAAGTGAGTTAAGAAAGGGGGGAAAGTTAGTAACTAGGGCTTTTCTTATTGTTCAGATTTTAGGGGAAGACAGAGAGAGAGAAAGAGGGTTTGGGAGAGAGAGGGAAAGCGGGGCAGGGGATTATTATGGATAAGATCTGAAATGAAGTATTGGTTTTCGGGTACAACGATCAGTTTTTTTGGGTGGTTTAATGGTTTTGTCCTATATGCTGACGAAACAGAATGACTCGATTACAGTATTTTCTTTACTTTAGTTGTCTAGCATTTGTTTTCTTCTTCAGTGGGTTATTGCACAAAATGTGTCAACTTCAATGGGGTAATTATTTTTTGCATATATATATATAGGTAGAGATACTGCTAAGGTTGTTAAGTAATTTGACAGATTGAGAACTTCGGAATGGGATATGATGCATCCCTAAGAATTGTATTTATATCTTTATGTAATGTCTATTTTGTATTTTTATGTAGTAGGATTTTTTGTTTTATTTTAGGAAAGGGTAAAAATAATCTATACCCAGGAAAGTAGGAATTTTAATTTTATTTTAGGAAAGTAGCATTTCTAGTTTGCCCTGTTTTTGGCGCAGGAAGTTTATCTGGATCCCTTTTTCTACTCATGGAGTTTCTGGAGGAATTCTTCACGGGAGTCATTTGTATAGCCTTTAGGCAGTGGGATGGGAAAGGAGTTTTGTTCTCTTTAGCCTCTTCTGTATACGCCATGTGTATGTGAACATCACCCATTTTTTGGTGACTGGTATATTACTATTTAAAAAATAAAAAATGCTGCCCAGAAATTCTAATTTATATCTTTATATAATGTTAATTTTTAGATGGTAGGATTTTATTAGTTTAATCATAGCAAGCTCTCTTGGAAAGGAAGTTATGTACCACAATATTTAGTGGAATAGTTTAATTGTTTGAATAGACTTTCATGTGTTAAGGTAATTCATATTTCTTCAAATCAAGCAATTCAGCTTGGACAAGTTGTTTTTTTCCCTCTTTACCTGATCGATGCTATCAGTTAGCTGTATTGGCCTAATCAATGCTAGATTCTAGCGGTTTTGGATGGTGCTTAGCTTCTTTCCTGCATCAGGATGACAGATAAGGGATTAAACAAAATAAACTACTTGCTTTGCAAGTTGTTTAACTTGGGCCTTTCGTGGAAAAATCCCCATGTTTCACTTGCTTGAGAAGGCTTATCAAGTTAACATAGTTTCCAAATCTTCCAGTGTCGTGGGTTCTTTCAATAGAAACAAGTTTCTAATCGTAATACGTTAAATAAGATAGTTAAATAACTTATTTAAGGCAACAATTAAGAGGGAGTTGTGTTCTCTTTATTCTTACTAGTCGGGGAATATCATTAGCTTAAAACCTTAAATGTGTATCAGTGGCGTTAAGTGGACAATGTTTATTAAGGTTGAGGTCTCCAGTTACATCAGTTGTGAATGTTTCATGCAAACTTTTTACGCCTGTACAAGTTTTGACACTTGAAGAGTTATTTTCTAAAATTCGATATAATTTATGTTTTGGTATTTATGGAAAATTTAAATATTTGTTGTATTTTTATTTATTAGTTAGTAGTCAAGGTAGTTTTAATTATTATTTAGTAATTTTAGGAAGTTTTTCAATTATATTGTAATTAGGAAGCTTTTTAAGTAGATTTTTATTCCAAATCAATTTGTTATTTCCTAATAGGAGTAGGGTTTCATTTTAGTGGTATAAATATGGTGCAAGGTTGATGTAATTAGGGACAAACTTTTATTATTATTTTGGTTTATGAAATACTTGGCTATCTAGTCAATTTATCCCAAACATTGTGAATTCATGTTATTGCAAAGTACATAAATTCAATTCATGTGATTGTTTCTATTCTCTTTACCGTCTTTCGTTGTGTCAGTTGATAAGAGCGAGGATTCAAACCTATGAATTGATGGCGGCTGAACATGTGCAAGACAACCCACCTCCTTGTAACGCAAGGGGATGACAACCATCTGGACTGCGTTGCAGAATCTAGATGCCACAATTGGGACCCTAATCGGTAGACTCAATAGGCTGGATGTTAATTCTGGTGATGTAGCAGTGGTACTCAACAGGATAAACGAAAGGTTCGATAGGGTCGAGAGAGCTCTATTCGGTAGAGTCAACATGCGTTAAGGTGATAATCGTGGCACTGGCGGAGATAACAGGCTACGTATAAACCATTGGGGGCATGGACACGAATGAGTGGACAAAGAATCAATTCAGATCTGTGTATTGAAAATGTCTAAAGCTACAAAGACACATATTGAACAAGTTTGTGATTATATTGACTTCCTTAAGAGTGAATGTGATTGGTTCGATTATGAGATTTATGTTCGTCATCGTAAAACTTGTTACCCCAATATGATGATCTTTTGGAGGAATTAGAAAAAGCACATTATAGACTTGCAAGATTGAAACATCAGTATCAAGTTGAGAAAAGAAGAGCTAGAAAAGTGCGTCAAAACGATATTTTTTTTAATGAAGTTGGAAGGTGTTGCAAGAATATTATAGCCAACAGAAAAAATCCCCAAGAAAGTTGTAATGTCATCAATCCTATTTCTAATAGAAAGTGTGATTTGTCCGTTATTATAGGGAGTGTGGAAGACACGAAAGAGAAAGTTGAGGAAGAGATTATAGTTAAAGACGAATCAAGTTTAGTGATTGAGGAGGATGCTTATGATTTGGGATTATTTTGACATAATGATATGGATATCGTAGAAATTGAGATTGATCATGAGATTGTTCAAAATCTTATGTTCGACAACTTGAAATTTTTTGATTTTATCGTTCATAATCATTTGTTGCAAGTGCAGGTTAATACGAAGGCTTTGATTACTTCAAAATTATTTCCAAAGTTTTTCTTTGAGAAACAACATCGTGAATACATGGTACAAAGAAGATTGCGATTGTCTAGCGGTTGGGGCTTGATATTACTTCATTTTAAAATTCGAGGTCGAATTTTCTCCAAGAAAAAGCGAATGACACGGGAAGAGTTATCTGTCAAAATTTGATATAATTTATGTTTTGGTATTTATGGAAAATTTAAATATTCGATTTATTTTTATTTATTAATTAGTAGTCAAGGTAGTTTTAATTATTATTTAGTAATTTTAGGAAGTTTTTCAATTCTATTGTAATTAGTAAGCTTTTTACGTAGATTTTGATTCCAAATCAATTTGTTATTTTCTTATAGGATTAGGGTTTCCTTTTAGTAGTATAAATATGGTGCAAGGTTGATGTAATTAGGGACAACTCTATTATTATTATTTTGGCTTATGAAATACTTGACTATCTAGTCAATTTATCCCAAACTTTGTGAATTCTTGTGATTGCAAAGTACATAGATTCAATTCCTGTGATTGTTTCTATTCTCTTTTTCGTCTTTTGCTGTGTCAAGTTCCATGGCTACGTGTTAGGTGGTTAATTTCAACTTGCACTAATTATTGTGATGTGCATATACGCATAGAAGTAACGATTACCCATCAGATACTCTGACATCAAATACACATCGGTAATAAGGTTTCACAATGCTTACTATTTGCTGAGGAAACTAACATATAATTAGAAGGGTTCAAATAGAAGTTTTAAAACAAATATGGTGTTAGATAAGTAGGTTAGAAACTGAATAGTATAATGCTGACGTACTTACCTTGCTAATTACATTGATCCAGATCGAGGAGATGTGCAAAAGGGAAGTGCAGAGATATTTTTCCGTAAAGTAAAGTTTTGGAAGGAGGATGGTGAAGAGGAGGCACCACCTGTCTTTGTAGGTACTTCTTTCAAAATTGAGAACTGCAATGCATTCTAATTTACTGCTAAAAAGTTCCCAGTGAAATACTCAATGCTATTTAAATCTTTGTTGCATGTTCGCTACATGAAATCGGTGTGACATATATATTTAAAGGTCTAACAACCTCTGTTGTTTTATCTTTAAAGTTAGCTGCTTCATAAATTTACTTTTCTCCTGAGAGGATTGTGCTCAGTTTGGAACTTTTTAAATTAAGGGAATGGTTGATGTAAACTGCCGTGCAATAGTTTGACTTATTGATTTATTCTAGTGGATACAATGTTTTATGATGTATCTCTTTGTGATGACAGAATGTGGATGGTGTGAACTACTTCCATGTGAAGGTAGTTGGATTACTGTTTGTTGCCACCACGAGATCCAATGTGTCACCTTCTCTTGTCCTGGAACTTTTACAGAGAATTGCACGTGTCACCAAAGATTACCTTGGTATACTAAATGAAGATTCCTTACGAAAAAATTTTGTGCTTGTGTACGAATTACTTGATGAAGTCATTGTAAGTATCCTCGCTTGTACTGTCTTGTGTTAGATTTGGTAATTTTTGCTTATGACATACATGAAGATGAAAGTGTAGCAAATATATATGAACTCAAAACATTTACATTTAGCAGGGAGGGAGTAAGTTTGGGTGCAATTGTTGTTCATTTGGATTACCAGGTCTCGTAAAAATAAAAGGACCAATGTTTGCATTTAGCTGATATAATACTTCACCTGTTCAAACTAATTATAACACCATGTTGAGTTCATGGTTTGTCGTGTTTATTTGTCTGCTTGTGTATATTTAAATTAGGGCCAAATCCTTACTATAACTTGAAAATATTTTTCAACTTATTGAGTCAAATTTGGACATCAAGAAAATCAGACTAGTGGGCCAAGAATTTCTTTTGGTTTCTACTTGGTAGTCCCTTGTACATAAAACTGCTATGTGTACATTTATGTTTTAATTAACAGTCCCTTATATTTGCAATGTATCAACGTTTTCTCTTGTTAGGGTTGGTGGGGGGCCAAAGCTTGTAGTTTTGAGTTATTCTTGCTAACAAATGCGAAATACTGTTAAAGAATCAGCTTTTCTCTTGAAACTTCTTAGCCTTCTTTTTAATCTCAATTAAGCAGCTCATTAGATGTAGCAGCAGATTCTCCTCCAGGTAACTGGGAAAAAGAATAATAATAGTTAAAAAGCATCTTTACTCAGGCTGCATCAGTTGTTCATCTTTTTTTTAAAAAAAAAAATCCCGGCCAAATACATTTCATGAATAGATTTGCAAAATATCTTAATAGATTGCAACTTACTGTAACATTTCAGTTATAGTTTTTGCCTTTTTGATTCTTTAAGGTTCTGTCTGGTTCAAACGACAACATGGTGTAACTGAGACTGACCTTTTCTTTTCTTAATTGTACACCCTCCGTTCTAAAATTAGAGATACATTTCTATTTTCAGTGATGTGAAATTCCTAATTTGCCATTAACTTTTTACTAAATTCTCAACTAATATTTAGGGTAAATTTGTGAACATAAAATATCCTTAAAAGTCGTCGTTTTAGAAATGTATCTCTAATTTTGTAATAGAGGGAGTAATTTGTAGATTTTGGAAGACTGATCTTAAACATCCATATTCTTCTCATATTACATTTTTTGCCAGGATTTTGGTTATGTCCAAACAACGTCCACTGAAGTTTTGAAGGCTTCTGTATTTAATGAGCCAATACTGATCGATGCTGCACGTTTGCCAGCCCTTGGTCCTGCTTCCATCTTTATGGTACTAAGTTGTACAAGTTACTCCATTATGAAATATATATGCTTATGTGACATCTTATATGTACGTGACAATATGTTACAATTTACTGTTACACTTTTGATGCATGCAGCAAGGAACCAAAAGAATGCCAGGAACGGCTGTTACAAAATCTGTGGTAGCAAACGAACCAGGGGGTAGAAAGAGGGAGGAAATTTTTGTGGATATTATTGAGAAAATAAGTGTTACATTCAGCTCTAGTGTGAGTATTTGTATGCTTCCTTCTAAATTTCATTATTTCATTATATTATCTTTAATATGTTTTGGACCTATCGAGTGTTGAGAAATTCATCGTAACCATGGTCTGGAAACATGTTAATAATGTATTTGCTTGTATGGACGACTTGGGGACTAGTAGACTAAGACATGTTTTACAGATGTTAAGTACAACCTCTGTCCACTTCACAAGACAATGTTTGGTTGTTTTTATGATATATATATATATATTTAACCTACAGTATATTGAGAAAATAAATTATGTTAATAGTATATAGGGTTCACGTATCAATTTGGCAACTATTAAAAGTCATGTCGAAGAACACCCAAAATTTTTGCCATATGAAGTGGGACAGAGGGAGTATGATTTTTATCAAGAGTATTTTGTTGTGGTGATGATATGTTCTTTGTCAATGAAGATTGAATCCTTCGGAATGGATGATGCCCTCATTTCTGTTTAACTGTCAGTACTAGTACCAGACATAATACTTCATTGATAGTTACAATGGTGAATGAAAATCAAAATTGTATATTAGAAATAAGATCAGTATAGTTTGCTTGCTTTATTACCAACCTTCAGAGTCTGATACTTTTTGTGTGTAAAGAACTGATATAGTTGCTATATATTATGTCAACCCCTTTATTTGATTTCTTTAACTGTGCTATTGGATTGATGGCTTTTCCCATATCTGTAAATGAACATTTGTTGCCTCTTAATTACTCCCTCCGTCCAGGATTAGGGCTACCTTTTCTTTTTGGGATGTCAAAACTTGTGCCCTCGTAGTTTTTAATTTGTTCAAAGTTTCTCATCTTATCACTGTTTTGAAATAAAAGAACCCAAAAATGTGGTGCAGTCGAGCCTAATTCTGTAGTTCTACACCAATCTCATATTTTATACACCAATTTCAATATTTTCTTAAACTGCGTTAAAATCAAATGGAAACTAGGGAGTAATAAATAAATAAGAACTATTAGTCTTTATTTATTCCAGAAATCGTCATTCGCCTTGGCAAGTATAAGAATGACTTGGATGAGCTTTCTACTTTAGCATATTCTATCAACTTGTAGAATATACTTGTTCATCCCACATTGTATCTGGCTGGGGTAAAGTTCCATCTTTAATTCCATTTGTATATATTTTGAAGGTATATCATTCTACTCTATCCAGCTTCTTCGGTTTACTTAAAAGTACCTGAACTTCTGTAGTCAATATTTTTTAGTGCCAAACACTAGGAAGTGCACTTAAATTTCCATTATATTTTGATAGTTGAATTATTGCTAGAGAAACTAGTATAGTTGCATTCGGCAAACAGTGAGCGTAAAACATATTCTGCCACATTTATGCTTATTACAAAATATTTTTCCTCAGACCCAAGGGTTGCTCAAGTATTAGTGGGCGGGTTAAGTTCTTATATTAAGTATAGGTCAGGGTTCATAAATTCAGAGGCACTTTGAGGCAAGGTTACCTAGTGGACAGCCGAATAGTGGCTGGAGGCGTCTCTGCAAAGAATATATATATATATATATATATATATATATTTGTGTCAAATGATTAACATTCTTACATCACTATAGAAAAATTATTATTTTTCTATGCATGAATGTACATAGACTCCATCTTTCAAAACTACAGCTGCTTGTAATTTAATACAATCTGCAACTCTCTCTTATTTTTAATGTTTTTTTGCTCGGTCTCTCTTCTGTATATATGATCAATTGATCATTATTTTTTCATCAATGTTTCTCAATTTAATATGCTGTTATCTATGCTTAGGACTTAGGAGTGCTTTGCTATTTTTTTTATCAACTCAATTCTGGTCAAACAGGGATATATACTGACATCTGAGATTGATGGCACCATTCAAATGAAGAGTTATCTTACTGGCAATCCAGAAATCCGATTAGCGCTAAATGAGGATCTGAACATAGGAAGAGGCGGTAGAATTTATGGTATTCTCAGGATTTATTTTCATGCACATCAGATTACTTTCACTTCGTCTTCAAATTTTTTATTTATTTTTTTGGCTGTAATGTTTTTTCAAAACCATTTACTTCTTAAATATATGTTTGGGCGAAAGTTTGTTTAGGACATTAGATGTTTCAAAATTTATATTATGCTAGCAATAAGGATGTGCTTAAATGCGATTGACCATTCTGACGTTTTACGCTGAAAACCTAGGTTTTCCATTATGTAGTTATCAATTTATATATATGCCTTTCACACCCTCATCATATGTTGCTGTAACAGACTATGGTGGTTCTTCTGGGTCAGGAGCAGTAATGCTAGATGATTGTAATTTCCATGAATCTGTTCATCTTGATAGTTTTGAAGTTGACAGAACACTGAGCCTCGTAAGTATTTAATATTAGGCAACATGGGATTTTATATTTAGTGAAAGATCTGTTAAATTATCCGCTTTTCAAAAATTGGATGCTTCATCTTGCTTTTCACAAATTAGATGCTTCATCAGTTCATCTTGTTTTTCAAAAAAATTAATGCTTCATCAGGTGCCCCCAGATGGTGAATTTCCGGTCATGAATTATCGTATAACACAAGAATTCAAGCCTCCTTTTCGTATTAACACTCTCATTGAAGAAGCTGGATCGCTTAAGGTAGATGTCAACTCATATGTTTAATCCTTGGGAGTTAAAATGACTTTAGCCTTTTCTGGCAAAGTTTGCTGCCTTGCTAATGGCCACCATGAATAGCTAGAGCGTTTTTCATAAACATTTCTACCATTTTGTGAATTTTCCATTCTAGTAAAGCTCAACTCTGTATATTACACTTTTCTCTTCTTTTCAAAGGCTGAAGTGATTCTGAAAATACGTGCCGAGTTTTCCCCAAGCATCACGGCAAACACAATTGCAGTACAGATGCCACTTCCAACATATACTACCAGGTATTGCTTTTTTGAGTCAACTATGTAATGTGTTGTGTCTACTTTGAATTTAACAGTCAGATATTACTTTTGAGGTAAGATAATTTAATACTTCTAGTTGAAGAGACATTTTAGTTTTTCACCCAAGAAAACATAATGGCATTGTTTCCAGTGCCCAATTTTATGTGGGAAGGTTACTATGAGGATACAAATTTTGTATTTGAACCAAACCAGATCTTTTTCCTTCTCCCTGTTTATCAAAGCTTTAAGGTTGTGGTGATTTCATTAGACCATAACCTTGACCTGTTTTAACTATTGCTCTACATAAGAAGATAGCTTTATTGTACATACTATCACTGAAAAGGGATGTACACTGTTATTCTTTGTAAAATGAGCAAAAGAGAGAATGGAGAGTCACTACTAACTAAAATAATTCTCTATGAAATTGCAGTAAGCTTTCTTTGTTTGATATAGTCATGTATAGTTGTGGACTTAATTCTGAAAAGCTTTGAGGATTCAAGGTTAATTTCATAGGACATAACTCATAAGAAACATGAAACACCCAAATAAAAAGAATATTGTAGCAACTAAAATTGGACAGGAGGGATAGTAGGAAGAAGGGGCACTACCATACTTTGTTTGGTATATAGGCTGGAAAAGTTCATATATTCTGGAAAGCTGCAAGAATTTAAGTAAATTATGTGCAAGTTAGCGTTAAAGTAAGGACATTTTTACATTTCCTCTAGTCTTTGACTCTTTGGGAAAGATTAAATGGAGGCTCATCAGTCAACATAATTGGTTTAATAATGAAAGCTAGCAGATCATAGTGGCACTGCTGAATCTAATTCTTGTCTTGGGATTTGATGTTATTGGAATTAATATGATTTTGACAATTTTCAGAGTTAGTTTTGAGTTGGAACCTGGAGCGGTTGGACAGAATACTGATTTCAAGGAGTCAAGTAAGAGACTGGAATGGAGTCTAAAGAAGGCAATGTCTTTTTCTGATGCTATAATGTTTTCCGTGATTCAATTTGCCATCTATTTGGATTGTTAGTTGTAAAATTCAACTTCTTCCGCAAATTTGCATCTCTTTTAAAGCTAATGTGATACGTGCATTGCTCAACAGATTGTTGGTGGATCTGAACATACACTGCGTGCCAAGCTAACATTTTCACAAGAATCACATGGTATGATTTTGTCAAATACTTTATGAACTAGTTCTTGAAAGTTATAGACGGCTTTCTGTGAATTATGGTTCAACAAATGATAGTTTTAGTCGTGATTGGAGCCCACTTATATGTGACTGTTCGTTTTTAATACAGGCAATATCACGAAAGAAGCTGGACCTGTTAGCATGACCTTCACCATTCCAATGTATAATGCTTCAAGGCTTCAGGTAAACATTACATTTGTCTTATTTTTCCTGTGGTGGGTTAGTGTGTGCATATGTATACCTGCTTGGGGTTTCTGACAGATCGTGCAACTCCAATCCAACTTCCAAACTTTAACGGGGAACCCCCCTCCTCCCCCCACCCCACCCCACCCCACCCCACCAAAAAAAACAAAACCGAAACAGATGCTGCTTGTTCAGTATTAGCAAATTTGTTCCTTTCAAATAACGTTGGAATAACTAGTTTTGTTGCGTTGTAGGTGAAATACTTGCAGATAGCGAAGAAGTCCAAGACCTATAATCCTTATCGCTGGGTCAGATATGTCACTCAAGCCAACTCTTATGTTGCTCGTATATGAGGGGGCGAAGATCTTTTTATGTGTTACTTTTTTTGTTCCTAGTGTTTGTTGTCTGTGTCATCTCTTTTATTTACGTGTCATTTTGACTGGATGATGTGATTATTTTGCGGATAAACTATATAATACATGTACACCATCAGTAAACTAACTGCATATCATCCTCCTTGCAGTAGGTGTTCTTGAAACTGTATTGGATTAATTTTCACTTGAACGTGTTATCAAAATAAAAAATTATTAAGATGAGTTTTGTGCTTTGCTAAACTATAAATTGTGAAATGATTTGAAACCACTTTGGTTGAATATAGAGTGACCATAAATCATGATGTATTTAGAACACGAGTTCATTTTTAAATCTTTGGGTATATTTTGAGGCCATTTCTGTAAAATCTCGTGATATATTTAATGTGATTTTTAAATATATGTTCATTATTGAATCATGGTATTGCTGCATCAAAACAGAGGGTAAAATAATATTTTACTACTAGTTGTGTTCCGTGTCTCCGACGTTATATGGTTGGCCTAGATGATTTATTAGGGTGATCGAGAAATTCAAAATCAATTGTATTTTGTTAGATAGATTGTGAATGCTCTTAAGCAATTAAGGGCCATCTTTGGCATGTGTGACCAAAAGAGGTTACAATAATATTTTAGTACATGAATTGAGTGACTTGGTGGGTGTTTCTTTTGAATGGCTGAATCGATCGGCCATTCAATGCGTTTATTTTAAATAAAAATATTTGAATGACTTAATCGGTCAGATTTTTGAGTTGAATGACTAAGTGTAATTTTTTTAGCTGAATGAAGTATTTATATTTACTTTTTTTTATAATATTAAATATTATATTAAGTAATATTAAATAAATTTACAACAATTTTAAATTTTTCCATAGGGATAAAATAATAAAAATTTGTTATACAAATGTTTTAAACATGCCAATTATCAAATATTTTTTTTCATTCACCATTCATAATTAATTATGCTTCATTCAACTTATTCAAATGAAAATTAATCCAATACAGTTTTCTAATATATTTGACGTTACCAAGTTTCACAATTTATAGTTTAGCAATATATTAAGACGTTATATTGCTAAAGTCTTAATATATTGTTGTAATCCATCCCTAAATAATTGACGTTATAGGGAGTTCAACTTGGTAACGTCAAATATATTGGAAAATTTTGAACTCCCTATAACGTCAATTATTTAGGGATGGATTAAGACGTTATATTGCTAAAGTCTTAATATAACGTCAATTATTTCACAATTTATAGTCTTAATAAACTATATAATGTCTTAACTTGGTAACGTCAAATATATTGAAAAATTTTGAACTCCCTAAACTATAAATTGTGAAATAATTGACGTTATATTAAGTCTCTCGCCTCTACTTTTACCGTCAAACTCATTACAATTTTCCAATATATTAAGATGACTTCCTTAATAAGTGTAAAAACCTTCAAAACGTCAGTTATTTAGGAATGGAGGGAGTACTTAATAATCCCTCATAATGGTTCATCATGCAGCAACGCAGCTTCTCAAGGAGCTTAAAAAATGATGTAGAAATTTATATAGCAATTGGGATTTGCGTGACATGTAATTATTTGGCTTGTTTTGTTTTGCTTCAAAAGGTCATTTGGGTCAGGACACACGTGAGCGGTGCACGTGGAGAGGACATTACATTAATTTCCGACTAAAAGACAATATGCACCTCAAAATGAAATTCACATTACAGTCTTAACCGGTCATAATTGACGAAAGTGTGTAATCTGTTTTGCATAAGTAAAGTATGGGATGTACTTAGACACTTTTTTCATTTTGGGGTGCAAATATCAACATCGATGTAAAGTTTGGGGTACATATTGTCTTTTAGTCTTAATTTCCACATAAATAGTTACTTTCATAAATTCTTTTTGACAATTTTATATAAAAAAAATCCACACAAATAATAAATGTATCCCACACCCACATATAATAAGATAGTTTTTGAGAACAAATAAATAAAAACATTATCAACTCACTGTTATTATAGTCTTATTTGAGAGTTTAAATTACTTCTTGAAAATTCTTAAACTGATATATTAACAGTATCTGCTAACATGTACTTGTTTGGATAAACTAATTAATTTGAGATATGTTAATAATTATGATGTAATTATTTTTGAGAATCCTCCAATGGATCTCTTAAATAAAAAATTTGACATTGAAAATTAGTCCGACTGCAGTTGAGAAACTCCCAGTTATTAATTTTTTTTTTGACATTTTGATTGTTAAAAAAAAAATTCATTCAAGTGAACCAAATGAGTGAGTCCCTATGGGTGAATAAACCCCTACTATAATAAACAAGTAAATAAAAAATTAAAATTTTCACATTTAATTTGTAACTATCATTTTCTATTTTGGAATAATAAATTAGAATATTCTATTGTAGTAGTAATTAATAAAATCTTAAAATAATTTCCAAATCAATGTTGGTGCGTGCCGCCATTTGCGCTATAGGATACCCCGACCAACTTTGGATTCCCCACGAACTCAACCAGTTTAGTAACCCAACCAATCAAAACGCGCCACGTATACGTCCAGCTAAGACTTAACAAATCCGTATAGGGTACATTTGGTTTTGGCGGGCATTAAAAAGAAATTCAAAACCCCAAAACAAAAACCCTACCCGGCCCCATTTTTTCATTTCCCCCCTCCCATTATGCCCCGTCTCCTCTCTCTCTTCATTCGGCAGCTTTAGCTCTCTCGCGATTTGCGTTTAAGGGTTTTTTTCAGGCTCGTATTTGTCTTTATTTCTCCTTTCTAATTATTCATAACTTCGGATTTTGAAATTTTCATTTTCCGGATTTGTTTTCTGTTGACTGCTTTCAGTTCAGCTTTATTTTTTGATCTGGTTGTGAATAATTTTTGACCGTGTTCTGGGTTTCATGAACTTTTGGGGGTTTATTATATAGGGCTTTTTATTTGTGTTGATTGATAGATATATAGTGGAAGTTATGATGGTATTTTTTCTGGGTTACACTTGAATTCTCTATCATTTGGGGGTACTCTCTGTTGATTATGTGTTATTTGTGATGAAGGTTCGATTTTTCTTCAAGCTCTGATGATTTTTTTTATTATTGATTTTGGATTTCTGCAGGTTTTTATGTAGGCAGGATCAGTGAATGTTTTCCATTTTAAGTTATTGATTTGAAATTGTTGAGTTTTAATGAAATTGAAGGTATAATATCTAATTGGAAAAGGAAATAAGATGGGTAAAGTGTCTCCCAAAAACAGGGAAGCCAAGACGTCTAAGCATAAAAGGCGGTTACGGAGCTCGAGCAACAAGTTTCTGAAGCCTGGTGCTCTTGCTCAGATTCGTTATTCTAAGGTATCAGCCACCAAATCATGCACAGACCTTGGAAAGAAGAGGGTGGGTGTGTTGGATGGAGAAAATACAGACGGTGGTGATGCTGAAGTTCAAAGTAAGGGCATTGATGAAAGCCCTATGTTTTTATCGCCTGTGAGGTTTGGATTTGGTCCTGCTGTTGGACCGTTCGATATGATCAAGTATAATTATTTACAGAGAACCCCGAAGACACCTACTGCTGAAGACTATGACTTTGAGTCGAGGCTTGAGTCCCTTCCCATGGATTTACTGGTATTTGCATCTTCATCCTTGTATTGATTGCACTAAATGAAATGACAAAACTGAATATTAGCCGGCATTATTTGCTATTTCATCTGTATTTTGTTCCCTAATTTACAATTTGTTATCTTCTGCTTTTGAACTTGTGCATGTTAGGAGCTTATTAATAATGTTACCTTAATTGTGCTTTAATTTTCAGAATATATCTTCACCATAATTGTTTGAGAGTGTACTATTTGTCTAGCAGCTGGTAGTAGTATAACTGAGGCACTAGTTATGTAATTTATTTGATAATTTTCCATTATATTTGTGTTCTTAGTTGTATTCTACATTAATATTAGTGTAATAATGGAATGATGTCTTATTTTTTTTATAACTATTATTTGCCCTTTTTTTTCTTCTGGTGATACTAAATTATGTTTGGTTTGTGTTTTGAGGTCAAAATATTGTGTCACCTGCACCATGACCAACTTAAAGCAGTTTTCCATGTTTCTCAGAGAATCAGAAAAGCTGTAAGTATATATATCCCTCTCTCCACTCTTCTCTATCTTCCCTGTGTGTGCATGTGTGTGTATATACATGGTTTTATAGATGTATAAAGGTTATTGTCTTCTTATGCAATTTGAGCAGGTAGTGATTGCTAGGCAGTTCTACTTTAATTACACTACTCCAGATCGGTCTCGACAAGAGCTGTTGAGAACAATGACTCCACTCCCCACTGAACACTGGCCTTTTGCGAGGTAATTTTCTCTAAGATTAATCTTTTTCTTTTTCAATATATATAATTTCTGTTGAGTTTTTATAATATGTTGGTATTCTATTGCAGCAAGGGAGAAGGAAAGGGTGTTTATCTACCAAGTCCAAAAACTCCTAAAGCGCCCAAGCATGGTCCTCGCCCACCTTCTCGTATTAAGTTTACTGAGGTGCCTCAAATTGCAGCTGTTCTCTTCCGAGAGCCTGCATTTTCTTCACGGTGCATGGGGTCATCTGTTTTACCAAAATCCTTGTACAAATCATTGGCTTCCAATCGAGTTCTTTTCTATGAAGATGAGTTGTGCCAGGCTGTTGCTCAGAATAAACTTCGTTGATTTTTGTCATTGTTGCATTCTTATCTCCTGTTCCTCTATGTGTATAGTAAGGTTTTGGCCCTCCAGTAGTAGTAGTAGTAGTGAGAGTAGACAGGTTAAGTTTTCTAGCTTTGCAGGGGCATTTTTCAGATTTATGGAGTTTAAGATTTGCATTAGGACTACAAAGATTTGGAAGAAAAATTTGGATAAGTATTATGGAAATAATATTATTCAAACTGGTTTTTGTATAGTTATTTATATATAGTATATATCTATATAATTTGAATGTCTACTTATTTTCCTTGGAGATAGTTGTGTGGTAGATTACATATTTGTTGTTAAGTTTTCTTCATTTTCTGTGTGGGGTGCAAGTTAAAGTGGACTTCTTGTGTACCATAATTGATAATTCTTCTTCCCTGAAAATAAATATATCACCACCCACATCATCATGCTGTTTGATCGTCTGGTATTTCACAATTTGTCATCTTTCAGACATACATATGCTAAATTTTGATTTTTAATAAATAAATTTATTTTATTTTTAAATTAATTCGGCGTTAAAGAAATATTTTTTCTTAAGAACAGAAAAAACCAAACCCAGAGTCTCCCTTTTTCTCTATTCTCATTGGTTCGAGCTGTAGAAGGCTATTTTTATTAAATGGTGGAGAAGATGAAATTGAGCAGACTAACCAGCTCCTTAGTTCCTGACGACGCAACAACTAGGGGCTGGAATTCTCCGTGTACAGAATGAACGTTTCGGACCCAAAGATTGCCTCTTTAGATGATGCAATTGCTCTAAGTTTTATGTAATCGATGGTGAAACTCCCTTGTTGAATAAATGTATTGGGCTCATTTGTAATGTTTGAATCTTAAAGGTTGTCCTATACATTACCAATAATAATAATTTCATTTCATTTCGGTTCGATTAATATAAACTACTCTTTAAAAATAAGAGTATAGCTTGTATCATATAGCATATTGTTCTAACGGCTTAATTTTTAATAATATTAATAATAATAATTACCAGATTTAGGAAAAAAGGAAAATTCTTACAAAAGTAAGAGGGCCACGAGCCCCTGCTTGTGAGGTGTGGTAGAAGTGGTAGTAGTTATCTTGAAGCTCCTTCAAACTGATCTCTTAACAACTCATACTTCTTCAACTCTGCCATAGAGAGCGAGGGGGAGAGCTCTCCTACAACCTGCAAAAACATAAAGATAAAAGCCTGGTAGATAATCTTCGTATTCAACAACAATAGAGTCGGCTTGATCATCCATACCTTCAGGAAATCCTCATATTCAACAACAATAGAGTCGGCTTGATCATCCATGCAAGTTGAATCTGAATGAGGTGCTAAAGCCTGGTAGATAGTTAATGAACCAGTCTTAGCTACCATTCAAAACATAAACATGCAAATCCGCATTGAATAACTACAGTGGATATGCTTCTCTAAAAGAAACTCCCATCACATGTGAAAAAACAAACTCCAAATTCTCCCGTCGCCACACAATGGGGGTATTTGTTGGTTAGGGGTCGTTTCTCTGTATCTAATTGTGGTTTGTATAATTTACTTGTTCCTCGTTTATACACCCATTACATACCACATGTAACTAACTCACTGAATCAAGTTCTATCTCTCTGTGCTCCGCCTCCCCCACGTGCTTTCTCTTTGCCTTGTGTGTGTGTGTGTGTTGTTGGGGTTTTTTTTTTTTGGGGGGGGGGGGGTGGGGGGGGATAACAAGGGATTTTAAACAGTGGCATCTGTTCCTAGCAACAAAAAAAAACATTCCTAACAATAAGTTTGAACTCTATGATATGCTGCTCCCTCAACTCACCTTGCGCTTTGCAGCATGAAACCAGGCATCTGCACACAAGGCATACATGTCTGCACCAGTAAAGTTTTGGGGACATTTTTTTGCTATTGATAGTAACGACACATCTTCATGCAATTTAAACTTCCTGGTCAATGCCTTAAGGACCCTACAAAATAAACATAAAATTTGATGTATTATTATAATTATCAATTTAATAGATGTATCACATGTAAGAAGAAAACAAACCTCTCCCTAGAAGACGCATCTGCATCAACTCCAACATAGAGGAGCCTATCAAATCGGCCAGGCCTTAGAAGTGCTGCATCAATAAGATCAGGCCTGTTGCTAGCTCCTATAATAAACAAGTCCTGTGGATACAAGAAAGAAAAAGGCCCCTAGGTTAATATGGATTAGAAGAAAAGGAGGAAACAGCTAGAAGTGAAAAAAAATAAAGACAGCTAATGTGAAGTATAACCTGGGAAGAGTCATTCAGGCCATCGATCTCAGCAAGCATCTAATAACAAGGAAAAGTAGCACATTAAGTAACCATATCGGAAGTGTAGTCTCCAATAAAAAGACAATTAGCACGTTGAGCCGCATATTAATTAAAGAGACATAAAATAATCAACCAGCATTACCTGAGAAACAACGCGGTCCATAACGCCCCCAGAATCACCTGAAGCACCCCTAGCCGGAGCAAGAGAATCAAGTTCATCAAAGAAGATAACACAGGGGCGTGCTGACCTGGCCTGCAATTGAAATATGACAACATAGAAAATTTGCTAGTTGAAGAAGCATTAGCATCTGTCTTAAAGGAAACAGAAATGCATCCTGATGTTTTCTCTACATCTTTACTTCATGGTACAATGCTCACGAAAATAATTATTTACCTTTTGAAAAATGTCTCTCACATTTTTCTCCGACTCTCCTATGTACATGTTGATCAATTCAGGCCCTTTAACACTTAGAAAATTAAGGGAGCACTCTGTTGCCACAGCTTTTGCCAATAGAGTCTGAAATTTGCCATGAGAATAACAGAAGTTATGAAGAAGAATTTTAAGCAGAAACTGACACCGATAAACATTATAGAGATGATACAAGAACTTACTTTTCCTGTCCCGGGAGGTCCATAAAGAAGAACACCAGAGCGCTTGCGTAAGCCAGAGGAAAACAAATCCTTGTGCAGGAGAGGTAACTGCAGATACATTAACAAGAATTAGCCCAAAAGATACGAGAACAAACTATATTTTAGAGGATCCATGTATCCAGAAAAATTGAGAATGTATTACGAAAATCAATAAATACAGCAGAAGCTACTCTGACTAGCCTTCAAACATTTAGCACTGGCGGGATATGGACCCAAGAATTGATCTGTTTGGTTACCCTTTCTATTTTATATTTTTGATCTCTATATCCAATTTTTGTTTTCTAAATTTTCTGAAAATGAGCAATACATGTTTGTTTCATTTTTCAGTGTTTTTTTAAAATTTTAAAATTATAAAAATAGTAACTAACTTATGTATTTTACATCTCAATCAATTGAAATCTCAAACACAGTGTATTTCAGTATCTTTGTGATCATGCCAAGTCAGTTACTTCTTATCTAAATATGATAACAGTAAAAAATACCTTTATGTTGTTTTCTGAATTGAGGCTGTTTTCGAAAACATTTCTGAAACAGAAAATAGACGGCTCAACCCAAATACATTCTCTAAGTTTTTAAGAAATAAAAGCAGAAAACAAGTTTGAAAATATTGTTCAACATGATCCTTATGAATCACCCTATTTGACTTCAGCAGTCGCTGTTTTCTCCCATTATCAACTTGGAGCATATTAGCAGTTTAAAGTCTGCGTTGTAGGAAGTGCTTACTAGCTATTTAGAAAGTGTTACATACTTGTTTTTCTGTATAGTTTTTGTTTTTCTCGTAGAACTTTAGAAAATGTTAGGCAGACGATATATACTAACAATCAATCATCTTAAGTTTACACTACTATTAGGTTCACTAACCAAAGGATAATGCCAAAGATAATATTTATTTAATCAGTGCATAGAAACTGAAATCAATATCGAAACACACCATAGGAAATATTTGTTAGTAACTTGTTTACTTCACAATAACCGAAAGACTATGCTTCTATGAAGTTCTTATATAAATTTCCAATATTCCTTCCCCCAACTCTTGGTAAATGCAAACATCATTTTCCCTCTTGGTTTGATTGCAAGTTGCTGTAAGAACAAAAAAAAGCAATTGAAAAGTTCTAAAAAAGGTTGCAAAAGCACTTGTCAAATGGGGTATGTTGAGAGGTGGGGTATACAAGCTTCATACACAAAAACACCCTACAGGAACCGCATCATGCAGATTGGAAGGATATGAACAAATTATTGTAATACACACTGAAAAGATACTCCAAATCACTTGTGCAGAAAAGACATTAAAAATGGTAAAGAAAAAAGAATTACTGGTAATTCTTTAAATTTATTGAAATAATTTCTGGTGCAAAGAAGCTTGAATTAGCTACAACCTAAGAATCGAACATTCCTAGCAGCTGGACAAAAGGTTCAAGTAGGTAAATTTTGAGCACAAATTAGAAGAAGAAACCCTTCAAACTATAAAAGAATCCTTAAAAGAGTTTTTAGTCTCATTAATAAGCTCGTAAATTAACTGATAGAAACGTAATTCATACATTTAATTATCCCTAATTTTGTCCTTTTAATTATATTAGTTTATTAAATTAATATGTTTTATTTTATTTTGTAGGATTTAATATTTATTGCAATAAAGTCAAAATCTTGGTGATCAAGCAATATTTAATGCTCTTATTCATATAAGGAATGTCCAAGAAGAATCCGACAAGGAGAAGGAAAGAGGTGGAACAATCTTAGTGCAATTCAAATCCAACAAGAGAAAGAAAAGTCTATCTAGAAGATCTTTTTGAAGTTGATTGCTACTAGGAAGTTGAATTCTACATGGAAAGGGAATGATCAAAGTGTCCAAGTTCAATGAATCTAAATTAGGGTTCAAAGTTATTTTCCCTATAAATAGGCCTCTTGTTTGAGAGAAAAAGGCACCACTTATTATTTTCTTTTTCTCAGATTTTCACTAGTGTAGGAAGGAGTAAGATATTGTGAGTTTGTCGTTTCTCTTATTCCAATCACGTGTGGAACATACTGTCAGGGAGTATTTGTAACTTTGTTTTATTTATATTATAGAAATTCTCTTTTTAATTATTGTTCTTATTTCATGCGAATAGTAGTACTAATATTATTTGTTTTTGTTTTTAATTCCATGGCTAGCTAAATTTCTAATACCTAGGATTATGATGAAACTAAATATTTCATAACTATATTTTCTTTCCGTTCCTAAATTAATGCCTAATTATTTTCACCTTCATATTTTCCTCCGCATAAATTGCATATGATTTTTATATTGATTACGAGGTTTTGATAAGTTATAGTTAATCTGTGAATTTTTCATAACTTATGCTTGCCCATATTAATTATATGAATCATTATTTTTAAAGGGAAGGGGAAATAATTTGGGAATTGATTTAGGAAATAAGAAATTATTTATTATGTTAATATTTGGTGGATTCTAATTCCTAGGTATCTTTTCTCATTAATAGTTTTCATTATTAATTAATAGTTTGCATAATTTAGTTAAAAAATCTTCTCCACCATTTTTATTTCTAATTTGCCTAAAATATTAATTAAGGATATATTAAAGAATTAATCTAGTCTCTGTGGGTTCGACCTGTACTTGCCAGTTCTTCAATTCGACACTGTGCACTTGCAGTACATATTTTTATCACATCATTAACATTATATCGAATCCGTGGAGGATGATGACAAAACTCACCTGAACAGTATCCAGAATTGATTTCTTCACCTCCTCAAGACCACCAACATCCTCCCATTTCACATTAGGAACCTACAACATAAAAACTTGTATATTTAAGTCTCTGCAACATGCAGCACTGAAGATTCTATTGGAAGAAATCTCACTTGTATCGACTGAAATTTAACTTTTCACAAAAGGAAAGTACTTTCAAATACAATAAATTGGTAGATAATATGAAAATAATATCACAACATAAGCCTAGTTTATTTGCCAATTTAGTTCACCTTGGGAGTGCCCAGAGCAGAGGCATTCCTTTTCTTAGATCGCTCCAATGCTTTGACCATATCATCTTTTCCCAAAACCACCGGTTCATCATTGTATGACTTGTCGTCCTGCACTGGTTTGGACCCGAAAGAACTATTCTCGCCCAGGTTTCCAGGCTCACCTTTGTCAAACTGAATATTGTCCCTGGGGATCATATTCGCACCAGCATCAGCAATCAAAGCACGCATATCCCTTGGCAAATAACCAGATGTCTGTCCAATTATGTCTTTTTTAAGATCCTCTGAAGCAATCTGCAACCAACATCCGAGTGATTAGAGTTAACAGTCATTACAACACAGTCAACAGTACCATCAATACTATAACCCACAAAGAGATGTTCATATAACATAGATTACCATAAACCTTGTTGTTGTAACATAACAAAATTAATGTTTTCGCATGTGGAGGATCTTAAAAGTAGGCTAATATGTTTGACAACAATCTCCCAAGCCAAATTTAACTTTAATATATTGTTCTAATCTTAATTATCAGATGTGATAGGTATTTCAACAGCTATGCTATCATTTAATACAGATAATGAGATAAATAACAACAAACCAATACCAATATCACCAAGCACATTTTTTATCTTTTGATCTAATAAAAACTGACTACAAGCCCAGGGAATACTAGCACTACCAGTAAGGAGGTTGTGCTCTCTTGGTTGAGATGCCTTAAGAAATTATCTCCTAATAATACTCAGTAACACTTTCCAACTCTCTCTCTCTCTCTCCCACGCACACAAATAAAAAAAGTAATAAGCTTTGAGTGAGTGAGTGTGTAGCAGAGCTGTAAAGAATCTTGATGCCTGAGACTCGGTCAAAAGGTCTCTAAACAACATATATTCTACTCTCTTTTTAATACATACATTTTGTAGTAACACTACTCACTATTACTCTTTCTTTCTTCCAATTTTCTTTATTTATTTTTTTGAAAAGATTGGCATCAGGAGGGAGTCGTTGGAAATCATATTTGAATACACAGATATGAAATTTAATATACAAAAGGAAGACAGAGCATAAATTCACTTACATTAGGAAGAAGTTCAGAAACACGCTGAAGCAATTGGGATAGCATTTCAATCCTTTGTTCTTCAGTCAAAGGTCCCATACTAACTTCATGGCTGAAACAACGCCTAATTGCTGGTGGAAGCCCTTCAGAACTGTCAGCAGCTGCAATCAACAATACTGGATGTCTACTTGTCCTTTCAGCACCCTTTTGTAGCAAAACCAAACCATGAGCATCCTTATAAATTTTGTTTTAGAAATACTGCTCCTTAAATTTTTCTGAAATAATTTTCCAGTCTCAACTTAGATTTACTCATTCTTTATTTATGTGAGCCAAGATACAGAACACGAGGAGTTTAAGAAGAAAAGCTCGGTAACCATAAAAGTTACAACTTCTAAATAATCATATTAAGGGAAAGTTATTTTCTTTTTTCTTAATCAAACTTTGTTGTACAACAGATGACATGAGAGAGGAAAGATGATATTTAAATGTGTTTTTGTGTGTGTAAAGTATGCGCCACCCACTAAAAAAGAGTGTAGCAGTGAAAGTGGGATGTAATGCACATGTGCATGAGACATGAAAATATTATAGTTAAAGAAAGATATATAGAGAATCGGAATGGCAAGATAAATTCCATCTTACATAATCACTATAAGTTTCTTCATCATAAAGATTGACTACATCTTCACCGACTGGTTCAGTGAATTCCTTGACAACAGATGCAACTTCAGAGTTGATACCAACTTGATCGTGGGCTGAACCCTCATTAGAAGAGGCCATACTACGGAAAATATCAAAATGTCGTAGGAGAAGTATTGCTGGCGAGTATCTGCAAGAACGTCACTATATAGGTAATGAGGAATACAAGGCGCTGCAGCCACTTAATTAAGCACAACTAAGCTCATAGCCCATGTTACATTCCAATATTTCCGGAAAAGTAAAATAAATAAGTTTAAGTAAAAGGCTAAAGGAGTTAAAAAGGCTCAAACAACAAATCCCTTTTCTTTTCAATGTATTTACAATTATTTTTTTCCTTTCCTTTTTTATTTTGGTATATCCGTTGCCTGTTTCTTAGAGGACAGAAGTTTCAGATTGATGAACTTATCCCCAAAAAATAAAAGTTTCAGATTGACGTGCATTTATCTACAAACAGTTAATCAAAGAACTACAAACATATGAACACTTGGAAACTCTCAAAGGCTGAATAATGAAAAAAATACTTGTGAGCTGTAGTAAAAGCTTGAGCCAACGAATCGGATGTCTTGCGTTCAGAGGATGCCATTAGAGTATGACAATTGTATTCAACAACATGCAGGCCCAACCGGCGAGCAACATGCTTTACCACAGTCCTCTTCCCGCATCCTGTAAATTTTTTGATTTCAGTAAGCTATAGGCATTCAGAAATGGCAATATAACCAATTAATTTCCATTCTCAAATCTTTCATATTTAGTCTTAAACCGTAAATTATCGTTCGGAGCAATCCCATATTGTTTTACTAAATTGTTGATACTAAGTGAGTTAGAAAAATAACGACCCAAAGATTTTCATATTGTACGTTATCAGTTATCACATCAGTGCAAGCAAGTCGAAGCAACAGGATTTGAATCACAAAGCGCACCAGGCAAACCATTGAGGAGAACAGCAACCCTGAATTTTGACGAAAGTGCTGATGGACATAGAGGTGGTGCAAGTATGGAGGCAAGAATCTTTACTATGTCTCCTTGTAAAGGGACAAAGCCTTTAGGTCCAGAAATTAAAAGATCTGGGGGAACAGCAGAAGGAACACTCCCTCCAAGCACAAGGGCTGTCCGAGTACGATTGACTTTAAGAATAGGTTCATCTGAAGGTTCCATTGCAACAACCTGATGTGCCGAGTCACTTTATACATAAGATGGTATTTTTTTTGTTCTAATTCTTTGAGCATCTCATGCAATTATGAAATAGAACAGAGAATCACCTTGAAGTAAATGATAGTGTCACTGATATTGGGTATCCTTTGGCTGCAAGGAATGCACACAGCAGACTTGCAGTTCCAGTTGATGCATATACTGAAAAGATCACCTCTGACAAGATATCTATCCACTGAAAAGTAATCATTTAATGCCAAGTCAATCATTTCTTGGCGATCTTCAGCTTCAATTGATGAACTACCTTTAAGAGATTCAAGGGTACCACATTCCGGTATCTTCACAAAGGAAGCCCTCAAGTGCGAGGCAAATCTTGGTGACTGAGACAAAAATTCAACACCTAAATTGATGATAGAGTCCTTGCTCCCATTCTCATTTGTTTCATCATCCACCTTAGCTTCAAACAACGATGCCAAATTTTCTTTTCCTTGGTGAACAAGAGATTTTAAACATGACACGTGCAAGTTAAGGTTAAATGCCAGAAGGGAAGACAAATAGGAAACTTCAGGCTCGAAAGGTGCACAGCGACTTTGAGAGAAATTAAATGAAGGAAAAACGAGCATCACTCGCGAAGATTTAGACAGGGGTAATTTATCTTCGCTCGAGGCTTCACGAGTCTTGGGAGGATCTAGAACGACAGCTTGGCCAATTCTCTGTATGTTGGTCTCAAGATTCTTGACAAGTATCTTGTATGAAAATTAAACATTGAAGACCACAATAGGGCATGATCACTTGATCAGTTTATTGATTGTGTAACTTCCTTCTAAGATAAGGATAACATAGAGCTTTGGAAATAGTGTAAACAAACAAAAACTCAAGTATACGATCATAGAACTTCAGAAAAGTATTAAGTAGCCTGGTGAAAAATTATCTAATTATTTACCACAAAAAAAAAAAGTTTTAAGTACATTCCACATATACATATAAAATACCTAGAATATTACATATATTATTTTTGATGCATTACACTAACTCTATTAAAAAGATAACTTACCCGGGAAAACCCCTATCTAAGTGTGTTTGTCATTCCATTGAGCTTATTATAAATGTTATTTCACACATTAATCGAACCACACCACACCACTTTCAATGGAATATATGTTTCAGATGACTATTAGGAAAATGTTGATATGTGCCCAGTAGTAAAGAGTGCAAAATCTACCATATTCTTAGCAAATGTTAGCTTCTCAAAAAAAAAAAACTAATGTTTCATAAATAGCATTCTCATTAAATGAAATGAAATTATTATTATTTGTAATGTATAGGACAACCTTTAAGATTCAAACATAACAAATTTCAACTCTTTTAAGGGAAAAAAAAACTCAAATGAGCCCAATCCATCTATTAAACTAGTTAAGGGAGTTTCACCATCTTTAAAACAGATTACATAAAACATACAGCAATTCCATAAGCATTAATTTATTATATTCTATCCCCCAATTTTCTCGGCAACCAAACAAACAAAAGCCAAACAAAGTATACCAGTGAGCCTGAAGTTATTGACAGCCTTTTAAGTACAGATGTGGAGAGCCCAACCAAAGCAGCATCATCTAAAGAGACAATCTTTGGGTCCAAAATGTCCATTCTGTTGTCATTTGACAATCGGAGAATTCCAGCCCGTAGCTGTAGCGTCGGAGAAGTAACGTCGCCGGGGAGCTGGTTAGGCCGCTCAGTTTCATTTTTTATTTCTTTTGTTTTTGATGAATTAAGTAGTGAATCGACGAGAGCTTTGGTTGAAGAGAGTACTAACGGCTTCCTTCTCTCCACCATTTTTATTGCCCAATTTGAAACCCTAACTATAGAGGAATTTTTTTACCCCGTTAATTCCAATAAAAATAGAGCTGAGATCGGCATATTCGATCTCTGCATATGAGAACAGAGAGGAGAGAGAAAGAGTGAGACTCTGGGTTTCGGTTTTTTTTTCCTTTTCTTTTTGGTTCTTCAGAAAAATTAACTGTTTAAAGCCGACTTAATCAAAAAATAAAATAAATTTATTTATTTACAACGGTATGCATGTCTGTCTCAACTATTATGACCGGAAATTCCGACCGGTTTAGTGATTGGACAAATTTTATTTTTATTTTTTCTTATTTTAATTTTTTAAAAATGTTTACTATATTTTTCAATTGGAATTTTTATAGAATTTAGTGATTTAGGTGTAATTTAGATAGTTATACATTCTGTGTAAAACTATTTTTTATATGTATCTAAATTACACTTAAATCACTAAATTCTATAAAAAAATTAATTGAAAAAAATACTATACATTTTTTGAGAATCGATGTAAAAAAATTATCTATCTAATAAAATACAAATAATTTTAAATTTCTCGCTTACTCAATAAATCATCTGGACCGTCCATACAGTGCCGGAAGAACGAAACACATCTAATATATATATACTAGCTGGGTCCCATGCCTTCGGCACTGTATGGACAATGAGATTTATCTCAAACTTTGAACGGCCCAGATTATTTATTGAGTGAGTGAAAAATTCAAAATCATTTGTAATTTATTAGATAGATTAGATAGATGTATTTTATTAGATAGATGTATGGACGATGGGATTTATCCCAAACTTTAGTCGGCCCAGATGATTTATTGAGAGGGCGAAAAATTCAAAATCATTTGTATTTTATTAGATATATATATATATATATATATATATATATATATATATATATATATATATATATATATATTAAACCAATCACTAGACCGGTCGGAATTCCCCGTCAGTGTAGGACTATACATTTTTTGAGAATCGATGTAAAAAAATTATCTATCTAATAAAATACAAATAATTTTAAATTTCTCGCTTACTCAATAAATCATCTGGACCGTCCATACAGTGCCGGAAGAACGAAACACATCTAATATATATATACTAGCTGGGTCCCATGCCTTCGGCACTGTATGGACAATGAGATTTATCTCAAACTTTGAACGGCCCAGATTATTTATTGAGTGAGTGAAAAATTCAAAATCATTTGTAATTTATTAGATAGATTAGATAGATGTATTTTATTAGATAGATGTATGGACGATGGGATTTATCCCAAACTTTAGTCGGCCCAGATGATTTATTGAGAGGGCGAAAAATTCAAAATCATTTGTATTTTATTAGATATATATATATATATATATATATATATATATATATATATATATATATATATATATATATATATATTAAACCAATCACTAGACCGGTCGGAATTCCCCGTCAGTGTAGGACTCTTACACGCTTCACTTTATTTTTGTTATCAGCAACCAACAAGTAATATTCTGGTAACTCATCGTTTGAACATTTTCCCATGTGGTATACACACAACCGAATCACAGATCATCGAGCCAATTAATATTGATGACTTCCGAGTTAAAAAACTTTACATTATTGTAGAAAACTTGCACCAAATGTACAACAAATATATAGAATCTGTGACGCCCCAAAAGAATTGGACCGAGAAATAATGAACATGTGAAGGGAGCAACCTTTTAAAGGAATTCGTAGTGTACAAAAACATGATCAAAAGGAACAGGAGACAAGGTAGATCACTGAGCACTCACGAGGAAGGGGTGCCGGCAGACGCTGCACTCTATGGTTTCGGAACCGGAGGCTGGAACCTTCACCTGAAGTCAATGTGTACATATACTGTGTAAAATATCTGTCCAGGTATTTCTTTTAAGAGATTCTCCACCACTAACAAAAATTAGAAAAAGATGCCGAAAAACTAAAAACAACATTGGACCAGCAAGGATATCAAACCTGCAGATGGACCGTGCAAGTTGGACACTCGACCTCTCTCATCCTCGTATCAGATCCAATAGGCATCAGACCTATATAAATATCACTGTTTTCAGTATAGAAACAAGATAAAATCTCTACCGACAAAAGAATAAATGGTGAAAATTGCATAAACAACCATTCAAATGAATAGGTGTATGTTGAATAATTGCATTATAAGGATCATCTCTTTCAGCAACCTGCCTCTATAGTTTCTGGATTTAAAGGAAAAACAAACTAGGAACTATATATTCACGGACCCCATGATTTTTTTCCCACGAGTAGCGTGAAGACAACAGAAGCAGTTTGCATCCAAATAGACCACATCCCCGAACATATTCCCATCCAGCTCCATTGTATTAGAAAAAAAACAGTAAATGGCATACAACTATCATACATAGAAGCAATTAAAGAGCATTCGTTCTAGTAATAGTGAGTACCTGTCGATGTCTTGCGATTTTTATCCATCACCTCCTGTTACATAACATTAACAACATGAAAATAAGCTGACATTAACATAAATATTGCAAGACAAAAGAACTTTGGGAATAATAAAAATAGTCAATAAATCGAAGCATTGAAACTGGATATTTTCAACATATGACAATGTGCTTCAAGTTTAAGAACGAGCTAGATCTCTTACTATCTTTATTGGCATATAAAGTCAAAAACCTGTAATGCATAAAAAATATACATACATGTCTTAACTATTTTATGATCTGACTTCTTGCAAACAGTATTATACTCAAACTCTATGTCCGCTTAAAATAGAGACAGGAATCATCTCAAAGACAACATTGTAACTGGACTGTCAATTTGTGTAATATCATACTTGGTAAAATTTAAGGTTTCTCATTATATGGTATATGAAAGTACACTGCAGCAGTAAGCTATTAGTTAGCTAAATATTGACACAAATGAGATTCAAAGAGAGACGCAAAGCTTATGGAATTAAAATTTTCATCTCATTTTCACACGCCAATTAATTCTCCATATTTTAAGTGCATCACAGTATGACGTATATGCATCGGAAAGGAGAAAACAAATGAAAAAGAGAAGTCGTGAACAATGTTAAAGGTGCAGCACAATCACAACATCCAGGTACAGGGTACCTGAAGTTTTTTTGCAAGATCCTCATGGCTCTGCAATCCAGTTACTTTAGCAGTCACTTCCTTTGCATTACTCAACCTTTGAGTAATTTCTGCCTGCAAAGAGAAGAGAGGGATTACGAATATCTATAGAAGGCAAACAGTGAGAATAAAGTAAAAATAAAACAAAACCAACAGGACGTAACATAGCAGTGCAAGGAAGATTGCAGCTGAAAGAAATAGAATCCATTACAACACTAGATGAACGCATAGTTGTTGGAATGGTTTCACTTTCACATGACCCTTTTTGTTACAAATTGCTAGATCATTCTATGATTTGAAGTATATTGAAACCACAAACTAGATTCGATATTCAGAAATGACCCGAGCAGTAAGCCTGTCAAACCTAAAGACAAAACAAAGCACCCTTCCTGATTAATGCTTATCTGTTCACCAAAATACACTTTCCAAATGACCTCCAAGAGAGAGTACTCTTTAGAAAGGTAAAAGAAATCTCTCTATATTCATTACTTCAAATCACAACATGTTTTCTATCCCATCATCCCATTCACCAAGGGAAACTTTTCAATGCTGGAGTATTTTATCTTAGCTTAGAGACACTTGCATACATTTTTATACATACATATATAAGAAAAACAACCTTTCTCACCAAAATGCAGGTCATACGATTAGAAAGGAAAATAGACTTAGTATCAGAGGTGCATACTGCATACCATGCATCTGTCACAAACACGAACCGGTTGAGCACTCTCATCTGCGGTGAGACCAATTCTGCCTTGGGTGCACTTGTCACAGAAAATATCCCCACAGTTCCTACAGTGATGCTGAAATGGAAAAAGAATTAAAAATGTTATGAAGATTACGTGTTAAAAGAGACACGATACTTAATCTCCAAAATTACTAACCCTTCGCACAAAAGCTCCAAAATCTGTCCTACAAGCTGCGCACTTGGTCACTGCTTCATCAGGAACCTACAAGAGAAAATTAAAGCCGATACTCAATTTAGTTAGCCAAAAATTTTTATCAAGAACACCCCCTCCCAAAAAAAAGGAAAAAAAATCTAATATATTCCCTCCGTCCCTCAAAAGATGTCTTCCAAGTATATTTTCCACACAAATTAAGAAAGTTGAAGGAGAGACCATAAAATAAGTTCCAAACTAGTGATCTTTTTCTTTATTAAAACAATGGACCACACTTAAGTACATTTTCAAGGGTAAACTCTTTGTACAATATTTTGTATTTCACTTATGAACTTGGGACATCTTTTGGTGGACAAATTTTTTTGTACTTCAAGACATCTTTTGGGGTTGGAGGGAAAAATTAATAGAAACTGCAAAGAATGAACACTATGGCATTAGATAAAAATGGCAATGTAAGATCTAACCCAGTGATCTTTCTCCTCATTGCCAAGCTTCACCAAGTTCATCCAATCAGCAAATCCTTTTTTCTTCTCAGATTCAGATTCCTTAGTAGGAGGATCAGACGGTTTATTGCTTTCAGCCATCTCCTTGAGCTGTTTCGAAGTAAGATACATAAGGCATAATTGAATTAGTAGATCAATAGAAAGACAAGCGTCAGCTACTTCTAAGAATATCACATTTAAAAATGCCTCGAATTGACTTTTGGAAAAACAATATTAATCTTATACTTTGGAACAAAGTAGTATTTCTTTGCTGCCTTATGGTCTTTCTACTTTTTCATATGGGATTCATTCGCAGCCTTCCGCTGTGTCACTACCGTAACCAGTTTGGGGTAAAAGGAGTTTCTGAGATTAATCAAACAGAAGAATAAACAAGAATATGATAGAGTAAGGTCGCCAGACCTGAATGCTTGCTGCTGCCACTGTGTCCAGAATGTTGTTTGTGGTATAGCTATTTGATTTCAGCCTGATGCGTTTTGGTTCAATGTCAATAGAGCTTTTGACCCAAAATGCAAATATATATGAATCCAGTACCTAAAAATTTAGGCAAAAAAAAGATTGAAGTTAGCAAATTCTTTCCAAAATAACTATCAACTTTTCGTTACAAATGACAATGCAGTAAACTTACTTCCCATCTCGTCACAGTGTCAAGTTGATATATTTTAAGTATCCGACTAGTCGTTGGATCAAGTATTCGAATCCCATCCAAACCAATCTGGAAATCAAATTACAAAACTCAACTGTAATATTGCAACATAATAGTAGATTCAAAAAGGAAAATGGGCTTAAGACTAGTAATATCAATACTAGCATGTGCACAGAGAAGACTCACAGATGTAACCCTCTGGTCTACAAATGTTCTATATAATGCAAATAGATAACTACTTAAAGAAATTTTTCAGTAGGATTAGAATATTTATGAAGAATCATTCTAACCAAATTAGTGAAGAATCACATTTAAGTGTCCAGCATAATTTTCACTATCAATTAGAAGAACACAATTGAAGTTAAAGGAGGATAAAAGAAGGGTCTTTTACCTGACAAAGCACATCCATATTGGTCTGCCCTCCGTCTTCAGATAAGATATTGACGCGAAACTTCTGCACGCCGCTACTCACATCCTGCTGTATATCAATCTTTGGGACAGCTTTTACAATCTTACTGTTGAAAGTCTCAGTTCCCTTTAGCTCATTTCCATTGGTAACATTTATAGGTCTCCCATAATCATCAAAAGCCAACCCCTTTGACGATTCCGACCGACTACTTTGAGCACCATAAGGCTCCACTTTTCCCCCATTATATCGGTAAACACCATCCCCATTAAATTCATCACTATACCCTCCATAATTAGTCCCTTCCTGATTTTGGTTTTCGTAATTGGGCGGGTTTGAACCATTATACAAACCCTGTGAATACGAAGTCGATGTGAACGATGAATTTGGATCATAACTCACCGCAGCTTGATTGAGATCGTATGGATAATACGAGGTGGGCTGATTTGTAAAGGAGTAAGGTGAATTAGAGGCATCTGATTGTTGCAAATTAGGGTTTGAGTATACATGATCGGTATTGTTTTGTGGGTACGGAGGGACATAGTAATTGGAGTAATCAGATGTAGAGTAATTGGAGGAAACCGGAGGAGCAGAAGCTTGTGAAATACTAGTAGTAGGCAAAGGATTCGGATTGTAATTACTGTTGAAGAGCGGATCGATGGAATTAGTATTAGGGTTTTGGAGGTGGGATTGATAGTATGGAGAGCTCATATCGTTTTGCTGCATATTGAATTTGTTTATGATGAAGAGATGATTGATGATTAGTTGAGGATCGTGGAGAGAGAAACACCGAAATTGGAAAATTGCAGGAGGAAGAAGGCCGCCGACTGTTTATTTAGGACTGAATCGGTCGGCTGTGTTTATTTAAAAAATAAAATTATAAATTATAATTTTTATAAATAAATATTATCATGAAAATACTTTAAAAAAGTCATTAATTAAATATATAATTAATTTTAAAATGTTTATTCAATACGTGTTCTAAGACGTTCTAGCAATTGGTGGTTGTTGTTTCGACTTCACGTCGTCCTTTTTCATTATACTAGAAGTTTTGCGAAGTTACGAGTAACACGTATGGATTTTCCTTTTCTGTTTTTTTCTTTTTTTTTAATTCAGGAGATATGCAATTTAAATTAGAAAAATAAAATCAAATAAAATATATCCCAGCATCATCACAGCGTGGAAGGATATAAAGATGATATGAATTAAATTGGTAATGTAGGGCCAACGTGTGTAAGAGACAGGTGCAACGTGGCCTGTAACCCTAATTCCACGTGTAAAGTATGAACCCTCATGCATAATGTTGGTCACAAGTATATATATATATATATATATATATATATATATATATATATTATGGGTAGATAAAAATAGCCTCCTCTCTTTCGTTATTTTATTTTTGGTGGTGTTTTTGAAAGAGAAAAATATATAGTCTACCGTGTATATATATATACATATATATATATATGGGTGTTTCGAGTTATGTATCTGAATTTTGTGAGAGGCTTCACCACAACACTAAGAATCTCAAAAAACGAAAGCCACTACGGGTAAGTAATTAAGTTTTTTTTTATTTATTCTTTTGCTGAATGTAAGCAAGTTTCACTTCATGTTCTCTTTCTTTATATTCCTATGTGTGGAAACTTGTTATAACGACAGTCGTTATAGGTGATTATATCTAAGGCGACGGCTCCAATTGTCGTTATATCTCAGAAACCGTAAGAAATTGTCCTTATAGTCTGGTTTTGGAGAAATTTTTCATATATATATATATATATATATATATATATATATATATAGCTAAAGCTTTAAAATTAGCAAACAGTTCGGGTTCGATTCGTATTCGCTCGGCTAAAAGTTCGGTTCGAGCTCGACTCAAAATATAAATGATCAAGTCCAATATGAGCATATTTTAAAGTTCGATAAATTACCCGAACCTCTTCAAATTGTAATTTTCTATTGATACTCGGATCATATTCGTTCAAAAAATTCAAACTACTCGGACTCGATTCGAAATCGTGCTAGACTCGGTAGCTAAATGAGGCTTATTCAAACTTTATTTTGTACTCGATAAATTTTGTGAATCAAATATGAAAAACTCAACACTCAAATCAATTCGGTTCGTTTACACCCTTATATATAGCAATATGTTATATTTGAGTGTAAAATTTGAAAGCTGAAAATGAGTTATATCTTAGCAGGAAAGATTATATATATATATAGAGAGTAAGGATCAAGAGCATTCTTTTTAAATAACATTCCTTTTTAAATAGCACTCTTTTATTAAAATTACATCATTTTAGAGTGATTTAAAAGAGAGTGGTCCCATATGTTTTCCTTTTATTTACAAAAAGGTCATTCGCGGCCACTCCAAAACGACGTAATTTTAATAAATGGGTGCTATTTAAAGAGAAATACTATTTAAGAGAAATGCTCTTGATCCTTGCTCTATATATTAAATTTTGTGTTGTTTGAGTACTTAAATATTAACTGCATGCAGACGGTGGTAATAAAGGTGAGAATAGACTGTGAAGGGTGTGAGAGAAGGGTAAGAAAGTCGGTGGCCGGAATGAAAGGAGTGACACAAATTAAAGTAGAGCCAAAGCTGCACAAGCTCACCGTCACAGGCTACGTAGACCCCGACAAAGTGTTGTACCGTGTGCGGCAACGGACAGGAAAAAGGGCGGAATTCTGGCCGTATGTTCCTTCCGACGTGGTGGCTCAACCTTACGCGGCGGGAGTTTATGACAAGAAAGCTCCGCCGGGGTATGTGTGGGAGGATCCTCAAACTTCCGGCTTGCCCAGTGCTAGTGCTGCTACTGAAGTTAAATATATTACTGCCTTCAGTGATGACAATCCAAATGCTTGTATTGTTCTGTAAACTGGAAATCATGTAATGTTGGTAATATTGTGACTTCACTAGATCTAGACTTGATTTTTTGTATTTTTATTTTTATTTTTTTGTACTCAAGTTTTGTCAAATTTCAAGGATAAATTAAAAAATTAAAAAAGACGAAATAATAAAATCAAACTTATAAGGCGTAAAAAGGATTTGTCACTGTCTAAAAAAAAGAATATTTTTTATAATAGTTTGTTTCTCAACCGTAGTCGGGTTAATCTTTACGGAATTCGACGCTTGCGTTTCCGTGGCTTTATGAATTATTTTTTGTCTTGACAAATTGTTGCTGGTAGTATTCAATTCAAAATTTTAGGACGTCCGAGTCTATGACTCGTTCCAGCTTTATTTGAAGCATTACGCCAACCAACGGCTGGGGTTAAGTTATTTTTATTGTTTTCTTTTTATAAATAAATATTTAATATTTTAAAATCAAACTTATAAGGGTAAAATGTTACGCCCCCAAAATTAGGTATACATCACCCATCTTGAGTCATCAGATACATGGTACAGAATTCAAATACAACTTAATAATACAACTGTCGTGTACAAAACGACAAAACATAAACTGTGAGTTTGAATACAAATATTGTCTACTAGAGATTATACAAACTCAAAAGGAGTTCTCATTACAATTATTATCACACTATTTCACAAAATAGTGAGAACTACTAATGCACCATCTAGGACCATTACTCTGTTTCCCGACTAGTCCCAGCTACGTTCTCATTTCCTGAAGAGAACAGTGAAAGAAAGAACAGTGAAAGAAAGCGTATGCTCAACTAGCCCAGTAAAAAATATTATGACTAAGATAATGCAGAATAATTTATCGTTAGCCTTCAACAATGTTAAACTGATAAAATATAATAAATATCAAGTTTAACTGCAGCGGAATAAGCAATCCATTAAAAGAGTCAAGTAGAGAATGAAATCTACTATCTTTTATGATTTAAAAGGTTTTTCATCACTTTTACCGCTGGGACTCAGCTTAATAAATAATCCACATCATCGAATCACCCCTGCACTACGGCCAAGGATATTATTTAGTATCACGACCACGAATTATCCATGCACTACGGCTAAAGATAATCATATTTTCATCAACGGTCCTGATCATGCCATAAAATAATTCATCTTTGCACTACAGCCAAAGAGAATCCATAGCCATAATCATACCAAAAATTGTCCATCAATGCACTACGGGCCAATGAGAACTTTTTCACATCATTTGTAACATTACGGTTATGATTATACCGAATAATCCCTGGTAATAATCATACCAAGTCCATCTATGCACTACAGGCCACATATGACTTTCAACATAATATAAACATGAGGATGATGACAATGATATAAGAATTCAATAAAACAAGTTCAAGAATTAATTTATCCAGGAACTGATAACGTTCAAATTGTCAACATGATACTGCTTTGTAGAGTAAAATTCAAGAATGCTCAGAAGAATATTTTCATGAAAAGATATTGGATGAAGCGCAAATATCAAAGATATTCCACTAATTTCATGGGTATAGAAGTCAAAGTTTTAACCAACTGAGTATAATAAAGAATGGAATAACAAAAGAAATCACCGTACATGCGATAGACCGCACAGGCAGATTATTCCAACAGAATAATAAAGGATGGAACCAGGTCCGGCGTAAACGCACAGATAGGATATTTCGACAGAATAATAAATAATGGAACTAGGTCCGGCGTAAACGCACAGACAGAATAATAAAGAACGGAATATTAGAAGAATGTCACCATGTATAGGGTAGCCCGCGTATACAGATTATTCCAACAGAATAATAAATAATGGAATAACAGAAGTTCTCTTCATGAGTACAACAAATAACATCCTTTACCGTAAAAGAAACTGAATATAAGAGTAAGGAAGTAACAGAATACTTTTCTATAGGTTCTCTTATAATTCTCTCTCTAGAGTTTCAGTGAATTCGTAAGAAATAATGAAGGAATGAGCTTCTATTTATAGGAAAATGGAATGAATAGTAACTAATTCATGAACGGTCCAGATTGATTTACTATTAAACGGACGGTCCATAATGGTTTACTATTAAAACTTAAAACAACGGTCCATACTGATTTACTATTAAAACTTTAAACCAGCGATTCATATTGATTTACTATTATAACTCCACCAGCGATCCATATTAACTTACAATTATATCTTCAACAAACGGTCTGAAAAATTAGCATATCTCCTCATGAAATAATATTGTACCCAAATACCCGAATGCATAATACTAGAGTGAATAGTAACCGGGTAAATAGTAACTCGTGAATAGTAACTCGTGAATAGTAACACGTGAATAGTACTCCGACACGAAAAGTGTCCCGAATACCCGATTGAACAATATATCACATTATGCAGATGATATTGTAACAATAATTGAATCAATAATATGAGAGATATGATGCAGCAATTACTGTAGCAATAATTGAGTATAACTGAGTGACTTCTCACGTAAGCATCAATAATCAATACCGTGTACTACTGTGCAACCACGCATATTACTGTACTTTTAACACCGGGTGTTTCAACAGTTAACGGTAAAACTTCTGCCGTTATTTTCATAAAGTATTTTTGTCGTTTTCTCTATCCGACATTAATTCTGTTGTGGGGTCCACCAATGATTGTACCGTCGTACGGATATTCCCCGACAAAAAGAATATTCCCCGACCAATCGAATATTATACAACCACTTGCTTACTTTGCAAAATTTGTAAATATTACCCACAACTATAACATTACATCAAATCAACACCATAATATAAAAAAATTATTTCGAGAAAATTAAATCTTTATTCATAAAATCTGGGGTCTCACATAAAAGGGGAAGGAGATTTGTCATACTGTCTTAAAAAAATTGTTATTTTTTTTTCATAACCGAAAGTTTCTCAACTATAGTCGGGCTAATCTTTACAAAACTAAGGTTAGTCTTTTTATACTGCTTAAGCTCGCGTTTTCGTGGTTTCATGAATTATTTTTGGTCTTGACAAATTGTTGACGGTGGTATTCGATCCAGAATTTCAGAACGTTTGAATTTACGGCTCGTTTCAGGATTCATTTAAAGTTGCGCCAACCAACTATTGGGGTTCGATCGGTTATTTTTATTAAATAAATATTTCAATATAACCAACCCATAAACTTTTTCTCCTAAATTTCAGATCTCAGATTAAATCATGATTCTATAATCTATATGCACAAGATTAATTCTATTTGCAAAAAATTATATGACCGGGTAATTTTAGTTTGAGTACAAATTGAAAGCATATGTATTGAAAAAGTGAATAAGGGTGTAAACGAACTGAGTCGATCCGAGTATTGAGTTGCTCAGATTTGGTTCACAAAATTTATCGAGTATAAAATAAGGTTTGATTGAGGTTCATTTAACTACCGAGTCGAGCGCGATTCCGAATTGAGCCCGAACAGATTGAACTTTTTCAACGAATATGATCTGAGTATAATTAGAAAATTACAATTTGAGAAGGTTCGAATAATTTATCGAACTTTAAAATGTGCTCATATTTGACTCATTTATATTTCGAGTCGAGCTCGAATCGAACTTTTAGCCGAGCGAATACCATTTTACAGCCTTAAGAGTGAGTTCTACGGCTCCTCTCCCATGCCTTGAGCAGTGCACCAGTTAGATTTTTCTAGAGAGTTTCTGCTGTTTTCCAAACCAGAAGTTTCATCCTTTTGCATGCCATCAATAAATATGAAACTTCATACTACTGATCGATTGCTCATATCTATTACTCCCTCACTTCTTTAATAAAATTTGTTTTAGAAAAATATTTGTGTTCTTTAATATAAGTCGTTTGAGAATTTCAAGTAAGTATTAATTATTTAGTTTTCAATATTATCCAAAGTATTAAATTAACTGTAGTTCTCTCACTATTCTATGTTAAATAAATAATACTCTTTTTTTTCAATACAAAGACAATATAGACAATTAATTTACATTTAATATTTTACAATCATTTTCTTAATACTTGTACGGATATATCCCAATCAAAGCTTCAAAAATGATAAATGATATTTTCTCTTCGGGTGAAAAAGTACCGCAAGGTTTTATAACAAATGATTTTTTTTCTCTTCTTCTGCCAACTGAATATTTAAATACAAGTAAACTACTCTATCCTAAGCTCATGGGGCACAACTACTAGAATTAAGGACTCCAATACTACCACATGAGCCACAACTACTATAATATTTAAGAACTCTACTACTGCCACTTATTCACAAAGTGTAAGACAATAGCTAACAAAAAGACCAAGTTGACTTTTGCTACTTATCATGTGCACATTGGACTTATACTAAAGAATGGAGAGAATAATTACAAAGTGTGGTTTTGTTGAGCCGTTAATATGTCAATTATTGGTCTTAACCTTGTTAATTTATTGGAGTCATCACTGAGATTGAAGAATGCACTTGATTGATTATTACTCCATCAAACTAGAAAAAAAATTACATCCATTTATTAATTTATTCCAACCAACTCTTTTACTACAAGAGCCAAAAAGCCAAGCTACAACACCCATATATATATATATATATATATATTGAGTATAGTATATTAGTTCCTGCATGCAGTTGATTTTGGGTGCGCCTGCGCAGGAGAAATAAACTTATATATATGCTCATCGATGGATCTTATATGGAACAAAACCGGGCTGGATCGATGATCAGAACATTGCATATTTCTGAGTCCAACTCCGTGCCATCGATTCATACTTGTTTTTATCTGTCTTGTACATGTGAGCGATTTCTGGAACTAGAGGATCGTCCGGGTTAGGATCCGTGAGCAGTGAACATATAGATAGTAAAACCTGCATTTCAACATTTATTTTTAACTAACTTATATTAATTGCTGCATATTTATTTATTTATTTATTTTTAACTAACCTTGGATATGGTGAGTGCAGGACTCCATTGATCTTTGAGTATATCCAAGCAAATGTTACCATTATTGTTTATATTTGGGTGGAGAACTTTGGTCCTGAAGGCAACCTGCAGCCAAGATACATACATACATACATACATACATACGCAGACAGTTCATGTAAATATAATTGTGAAATTTGAAAAAAAAGAAGCATATATATATATGACCAATTATATTACCAGGTGGTACGTACTGGTGGTTACCTTGGGAGGTTTGAAAGGATAATCAGGGGGGAAATGAATGGTGACCTGGAAAACACCACCAGAATAGGGGCTGTCATTCGGACCGATTATGGTTGCTTGTCAATGGAACATATCTTGAGCCACTGGTCCTGAAAAAATTCACATTTCCATCACATCACTACGTACTTAGAAGAACCTTAATTTGGCAAAAACTAATTAAAGGGTATATACTGTAGAATTGTATTGTACATTAACAAAGTAATTACTTGCCTTCAGCTGGTTCATGAGGGGATTTGAACTGGTGCCCTCATTTTGATCATTAGATAATTAATATTATGGTTTGTTTGTTTTTTGTTTTTAAAATTTGTATAAGCCGACCGACCTCTAATAATTGGCAGCAGCCATTACGAAACATGACTGATGATGATTATATCTATGTATCATACCTGCACTGCATGACGCTGGAGGGTCTCTTTGCAAGTCTTTGAGCTCTTTGAGAATTCTCCTAGACGCCATTCCTTCCTTCTTAAAAGACCCAAATCTCTTAGTATTGAAAATTCAGTCTGTTGAATGAAATTAAATGATGCCCTGGACTCTAGCTCTCTATTAGGAGAAGATATATATATATATATATATACACCTGCATCAAGAGATCTAGTGGATCGAAGTGGGCATGGAATATAGAAGAAATTAAGTGGGTATATATAATAAAGGAGAAGCAGGGATCTCAAGTTAAGAATTCTAAAGTAGTATGGTGATTGAAATTCTCTAATTCCACACCACCACCACTAAAAGAGAATGAAAATGCTCAGCCTAAAGAACATAACTTTTTTGGTTGACAATGAAACTTTGGTTGGCTCCCACTAGGAAGCATTATCACATTAATTGTCGCAGATGCATTTAAAAGAATCCTATTATGTCCTAATTTAATTTTTCTCTTTCAGTACAAAACTCAAACATATATGATACTTGTTTTAGATGAAAATATATACTAATAGTTGCAATTCTTTTAAAATTGCAATTTGGTCTTCTTTCCTAAGTTATTGCATGCGTGCATCTTTGTTAATCAAACTATTAAAGTATTGAGCATACATACTTTATTCTAGACAATTAGAGATCATCTTGAATATATTTGAAATGAATCAATACCTTCATAAGGAAGAAAAAGCATTACCATGAAGCTAGTAGCTAACTAGAATTAATAAGATTTGTTTGGCTGTAGCAGCTTGCCATTAAGACCGATCAAAGTTTGTTGGAACTATAATTTCTCAAATTTACTTATTTTTGTCACAAATACTACTCAAATGATCAGGGGAGGGGGGTGGTTCTAACTAGCAAAAAATAAAATAAAATAAAATACTTGATTGATAATCCTTTGTTTACATTATTCCTTTGATGAATGATGGTGATAGACCAAGTTCATTAATTTGCATCCAGTCATATATCCAAGGAAGAACCTATTAATCTGTCAGTTGTTTTATTTTTACAAGATGCCAAATTCTACTTCTGACTGGAATAAGCCCAAATCTTGGCCAACCTCAATTTTCAACAAAACGTGAATAAAATTCTAGGGGGAGGGGTCAACTTCTTGATTTATAACAAGCCAACATCAATTTTAACGTGAACAATTCTAGGGGGGGGGGGGCTTTTTTTGGAAGCAAAAACAACTACGAGTGCATACAAAATATCTCTTGCTTTATGCACAGCATCTTATAGCTTTATTCCCTTCCATTTTTACCAATGGGAAGAACCAACGTAGCCTAATAATTAGGCTAAATAGCTTGTCCAGATACAAATGATTCTGCCCGGTTCAATTCATCACATCATATTAGCCGACCTAAACGTTCCACATAATCTTGTGAGATAAAACGAATCACAGTAACAATTGCAGTAACAAAAACAAAAGGGTCGTCTCTAAGCGTTCAGATCAAAATACAAAGTAATTAATATTAAAAATGCAACCAAGACAAAACATATTTTTTTCCCAAGTGGATGGATCTCCAGTCAATTAATACTTGCAACAAATCAAGACCACTGGAGAGAGAGGTGGTGTGGCCTGGCCTGGCCTGGCCTACAAGGTAATGTTACTGGAAAAGGATTAGAGATCAGAACAATACACACTCAAGAAACCCACCCGATTCTTCACAGGATCGCTAGCGTGTCATGACCAACTCTTACTACTTCCGTTGAGACAAAAGGAAGAGGGAGAAAATGACACAATGGCGAAAAACGAGAATGAATGAACAACAACTACCCTTCAGAACCTATCATCTGCGATCACAATATAGAGCAAGCCTTTTGACCTTTTCCCTTTTTTTTCTTTGTCTTGGGAGGCTGGAGCACAACTTTAATGGCAGCATCAAAAACTCCCTTTACATTCTGCAGTAAGGAGTAAATATATTATAATGTAAACAATTTCAAGTAACGGACGGAGAAAAATAAAAAGAGTCGTCTTTACTAAGTGTTTTGCTCTGTGCATACCAGCTGTGTTTTTGAACTACATTCAATGTAAGCAGGTGCTCCAATCATCTTTCTTAACTCCTCTCCCTTGAGGTAAAATTATTAAACATTTAGAATGAGAAGATGCTATATTCAAATTTCAATCATCCACTTCTGGATTAAATGCACAAGGAATCTTTACCTGAGCTTGAGTGATGGGTACGGCACCAGGATGGTCTACAAAGAATTGCTTATCATCCCGAAGATCTGAATCCATTGTCATTGCAATTCACGGATCAATTAGACCCTAATATATATGATAACTTGCAATATATAGTTCATAAACGGCCTTAACAAAAAATACCCTAAATCCAAAAAGACAATTGTGACTAGTATACCAGAGATAAAGTAATCAGTGTAACCTATAAAAAAAGAAGAAAAGAAACCAACATCGAAGAATATTTGCAACATAGAAACGATAAGAAAATTAAAAAATAAAGCTGCTAATCCACTGCTTCATAAAATACCATATGCGTGAGTGTGTATAATATTATACTTAGACAAGTAAAATACCTTTTGTATGTACAGCATTATATGATGAACAGGTCAATATGGTTTCACCTAAACAATTGGGAGACTATCCGATCATGTAAAACTTTCATCGATATGTTAGCAGAGTTGCAGATAAATGAAAGAGACGATAGTTGAGAGAGATACTTGAAAGAGAGAGAAATGTTAATTGTTGATTAATCAACTTGATACTTACAACTGAAACTCCCGCCCCTTTTAACTAACTCCTATCTAACTGCTACTAGCTAAATGACTAATCTACCCTTGGTGAATACAGGTAAAAGAGTTGTATACCCTTTGACAGCTAACTGTCATAATATAATATATACAGTTTCATCACTTAAAAAAATATATATACATATTGTCAACCTACCCCAATTACTTTTGAATATAAGGCATTCTTGAGTTGAATCGAGTATATATACATACATAACAATTTCCAACTCTCCATTAAAATAAAAATATTATTGATAGCAAAGGCAACTTGCTATAATAAGAAACTTATTAATTGTCAGAAGATTAACAGATTTATCCTAAATTTTGGGACCTGATATTTCCAACGCAAAAATAAATATATCAATCCAGCGCAGAGAAAATGATGCAATACAAAATTGTAATGTACCATGTGTGGGAAACATTGTACATTTGCACTGGAAGGGGAACGATTGAGTTGGAAATAACATTCCCCTAAATTTAGACCTCAACAATGGATAAATCATAAACAATAAGAGGAACTACATAAAAATAATCTAGCCTGCGTTAACTCAAATCAACTCAATAGCTTTTCAACTCCAACCTAATTGGGGTAGTCTGAAAATGAATCTCATATATAAAAATAAAGCAGAAAATCTAAAGTAAAGGAAAAAAAAACTAATTTAAAAACAAAACAAAAACTTAAGAAGAGGACAAAATATATAATTTTAGCTTTCTAGAATGGTAGTGAAAGGTCATAAAGAAAATAAAAACACATCTACCTATAAATATACTTAACCACACATAATATAGATGTTAAAAAGAAACACACAGAAGATGAGAGGACAAAGAGAAATGAAAAGAAAACAATAATAAGAGTTTTAAAAAAAGGATACAAATAATAATAATTAACATCAAAAATTAATTACCAAACAGGGAGATGAGAGCATAAAGTGGCAATTGATTAATTCATTATATTCCACGGAAGGGTTGAAAACATATAAAGGCACCGCACCGTGAGTGCAAAATGTTAGCAAATCCAACAAACTACTCATCGAAATGTAAAAGGTCAATGGATAAGGGCAATTTAATTAGGTCGTTCTTTATGTTTCTTTACTTCTATATATTGTCTAAAAATATGGTTCTTAAATAATGTAAATAAAGTCTTTTCAGCAGATAATTATCTTTTATATAGCTCCAAAGGTCACACAAGTAAAGATCATTTAAACTTTATGTAGGGAACATATAAAATAATATTGAAAAGAGAACACTACACTATAAAAGAAAGCGAAATCTTTTGCTTTAATGAGTGGGGGATCAAATCAAGCTCAATACATAGTTCTAGAATCAATAGTAATACAAAAATATTACTTGCCTCTATATACTAAAGTTACAACAATATGCAACAGATGTTAATAAATGAATAAAAACAAAATATCAATTAAATAAGAAAGAAACCCATACTTCAAAAAGGAACAGCTGTATGACTGTAATGTAAATAAGAAATGAATTGATGTGCAATTCAAACAACAATGCCAAAATAGTAAACTTGAGGACAAGTGAAAGTCTGACAAAGAAATATAACATCATAATTACCAACCTTTATCAGTTATCTGTGATAAGAAAGACACATGTTATGCTCATGTTTTACAAAGGTGATTACTATTTCCTATTTTTCTGTTTTTGTTTCACAAAACATAAATATGGAGGATAGAATCATTTTGTTACTTGTGCTTCTCTAATGCTGTAATGAAAGGCTTATAAAATTTGGACCGAAAGTAAAAATTATAATTATAATAAATAAAAAGAGAGAAGGGAAAAGGTTCTATTATATTGCTTTTAAGTTATGAAAACCATTGTTAAAAAACAAACAATTAAAAAGAGGAATGTCTTGTAAAGAATTTTCTAGTGGTGCCCTACAAAGAAATTAAACTAAACAAGTGTTATTTCATGTATGTACTTTTTGATACGAAGACAACGACCAAACACCTCCGAAGTAATAATAGAAACTTTCTGATAGGATTCTCCAAAATTTAGCTATGAGTAACCTTATTTTGTTATCAAAAGTAAAAAAAAATTGTTAGTCAAGATACCACAGTCCGAAACTCAAGATATTCATAAGGAAATATGAACTTCTCCAACAAAATCAGTTACTAATTGTCAATTGACTACTTGTCAGTTGGTTTGATTTGTCTATCCTGGTATGTCTTTATGTTAACTGCAAAACTACGAAGATGAGAATGGGGTTTTAATGAAAAGGAGCTGAAAGTAAGATGTACAATAAGCACAGGGCAAGTGGACCAAACACGTCTCACCTATAATGACATACTCATAACTGCCAAAAAGCAAACATTGCTCGAATGACCTAGCATACACTAAAAATGATATTTATAGAATTGTGCCTTTAAACCATGTATGAAACTTGATAAGACAGAACATAATATCTGGAAAGAACAGTTCATTACTGTGCGCAAATTAAGAAAGCAGGTTTATCCTCTATTCCCGTTCCAAAAGGAGGGTTAGACATTTTTTTACAACGTACCATGAAGCAATCTAATCGAATAAAGCATCTCAATAAGACGGGAAAACTCACCAAGTTTGGTTCCAACAAGAACTATTGGTACGCCAGGAGCATAATGCTTCAACTCAGGAATCCACTGATAATGGCACCAAAACCACAAGTTACAGTCATTGCCAAATGAAGAAAACATAGCTTATCATAATGTAATCGACAAGCTAGTGTAAAACATTAATATAAAACCAGCGAATCCTCACCTTTTTGGAAACATTTTCATAGCTAGCTTTGCTAATGAGAGAGAATGCCAAAATGAAAACATCTGCCCCACGATAACTCAAAGGTCTTAACCTATTGTAATCCTCCTGTCCTGTTTCAAAAAATAATCATTTCAGGCCCACTAAAACATATTTAGATGTACTTCAACATGTATCCATATTACATCAAGATTGCAATGAGATATAAAAAAATTACCAGCAGTGTCCCACAAGCCTAGATTAACAGTGGCTCCATTAACGACCACATTTGCACTGAAATTGTCAAACACTGTTGGCACATAATCCTGTTTCGCAGGAATTGAAGTGCAAAAGTAAGAGTTTACGAATGATACAACGACGCAAGTGAAAAATATTCCATAAGTTTTTCAAGACGTCATGACAAAGAAAATGATGTTAACACTCAAGGGTTTCCATAAAAGAACAATCTCGAAATCAACCCAAACAGCAAGTAGATAAAGTTGAAATTCGATTCATCATTACATTCGCCAAATCGGTAAGTAATGCTTAAAGCTCTAATTCATATACATGTTAATACAACAAAGTAGATAACATCAGCAGAAATCCCCAATGAACACATTTTACTTTTTTGTTTGTTCTCCGCAACCAACCCCATAAGAGCAGAATTAAGTATGAGAATTATATCATAAGATCCGATTAATTCCTAAAATAAGCTCTGGATAATAATAAAATCATAAATCGCAAGCAATCATATCACAGCATTGCTAGAAAGTGTCACAGATTCTTTTCCTGCTTCCTATCATTCAAGCAGTCGATATCACACTGGAAAAAAGAGTATATAAATAGAACTATTAAAAAATATGCGCAAATAATTCATGTCATCTTTATATCACATCTTCTTTTGCTTATTCTCCTGCAGTGGTACCACAAGCATTAAACTATATGCAACATATAATTACAATCTTTCAATAAATTCCCTAAATAAGCTGGGAATAAAAACAAACCAAAATAAAGAAAGATCCCTCCCACAATATCCCTACAAGCTCAAAATTAAGTTCAGGCATTGAAGCAATTTTGCCATTTTCCATTAATTCAAGCAATCATTACAGCAGATATTTAAATAAACATAAGAAATCAACATTGTAAAACCCAAAAATAGTAAAAGACTGACCGTGGGGAAGGTGTTGCTCGTATAAGAAATCAACAAACAGGTCTTGCCTACAGCCCCATCGCCAACCGTGACGCACTTTATGAACCTCGAAGCGCTCATTGTTTATCTATATATAATTTCAAGCTCTTCTTAGCCTCAGATCTTCTTCAGAAGACCTGATTAATGAACACAAGCAGAATATTTTCTTCCGTTTGTTCTTCCTCCTAATTCCTTCAATTGGACATACCCGTGTAACGCCAGAGCAAATACGGAAGAACAAATAGTTCCAATGGAAACCCTAACCCTAATAATTCGAAAAAGGGAAGTCAGAGAACAATTCAAGAAATGAAATGCTATGAATGAATGAATTATTTGGGGGGATCGAGATCTAGAGAGAGAAAGAGAGATACAGAGAGAGAAATATATATTTATGTATGTATTTATTGCTTGAATGTAGGGTACCTTTTTTAGCCGGGAAACAATGCCGTTGAAGCGTTCGCACAGGGATGACCAAACGAACAAACCCCTCTTTCTCTCTCTATAGTTTCTCTCTCTTCTCTCTGCTTTTCTTCTCTTCTGCCAACGATCAACGAAGCCGAATGGGAGGGGGAGGGCCAACTTCTTCTTACTTCAATTTTGTGGGCCTAGTCCATTAATGTTTGTGTTGGGTAGTAGGAGTACTATTTAGAGTGATTTACATATTTTATTACATTTTTAAAAAGAATTACAATAATAGTGCCATCATAAAAGAATTAGACAATTAATACACTTTCATATTTATTTATGCAATTAGGATTCTTTAATTTAGGGAATTAATATTCAATTAGAATTCCTTAATTTAGGGATTAGTTATACCCGTGACTTTTATCTCTCCTCATCTATAACAATTGCAGTTAGTAATCACCATTCTTCTTCATTCAACGTATTCTTTATATATATATATATATATATATATATATATATATATATATATATATATATATATATATATATATATATATTAGTTAGTCACTAATAGTTTCCGCAACTGTTGATGTGTCATCAATGAACGTGGTGATGAGTGGGGGAGATTCCGCCGCATGTGTAGCTTTCCTGCCATCTAGATTTGCAGTAGTTCTAGATTGTTTAATTTCCAGACTCTGGTGGTTCTAATGGAACAGTGGCAAAAGAAGGCGGTGATGATGGTGGTTCTCTACTGGCTGTGGATTTTTAGATATTGGTGAACGACCTCCCTACAGCTAAGCTCACTGTGGAGTCCTGAGGCGCTTCAGTGCAATTAATTAGATGGGAGTGAGTTTCGGACGTCTATATATCTAGTTCCAAATACTGGATGATGGTAACCAAACCTTTATACCAAGGTAACCAAGCTGTCATATAAAAGTAACCAATCAACCTCCACACTTTCAATTTTTTCTTACTGCAGTTGGTAACCAAACCTTCAGATCAAGGTAAACAAACTTCATACCAAGGTAACCAATTCACATCCACACCTGTAATTTTTTCATAGTGCAGTTGGTAGCCAAACCTTCGGACCAAGGTAACCAATTCAGTTTTATTAAGTTACCAATTTCGTTTGAATGTAATGCAGTTGGTAGCCAACCATTCATACAAATGTAACCATTTTAGTATTTATGAGTAACAAAATAGTTATAAAAAAAATTTCAGTACATTAAAAGTTACTTTTTATTTTTAAATTTTTGTAGGGCGAATCTTCTTCTTATTTTGGACAATGGAGATTCGCGGCGGTGTAGCGGAGGTGTAGCGACGGACTATTATTTCAAAGTGTATGTGAGAGAGATGAAGATTTGAATTTGAATATTTAAATTTGAATTATTATTTTGAATTTGAATTTATTTTTGTTGTTAGATCCAAATGTTTGAATTTAAATTATTAATTATGGTAGTTATTTGTCCTTAATTTTAGGTTTTCTTATTAATGTGAATTGTACTATTTTTGTAATATGAGTTCTCTTTTTGTAATTATTTGGTTGATACACTTTTCTTGTAATTACTTTCTATTTATTGTATACTTATGTAAAGAACCCTACTATTTACATAATCCAAAGCCCAAAAACTATCTATCTAATAAAATACAAATGATTTTGAATTTCCCGCTCACTCAATAAATCATCTGGGTCGTCCAAAGTTTGAGATAAATCACACCGTTCATACATCTATCTAATAAAATACATCTATCTATCTAATAATCTATTAATAATTTAATAAAATACAAATGACTTTAAATTTCCCGCTCACTCAATAAATTATTTTGGTCGTTCAAAGTTTGAGATAAATCATATTGTCCATACAGTGCCGGAGGCACGGGACCCAGCTAGTGTATATATATTTTTTGTGTATGTTCTAATTTTAACCCTTACGGGAGTGTTTGATAAAAATCTGAATCTCAATAAAAAAAATTATTTGATAATTAACATATCTAAAATATTTGAATAACAAAATTTTATTATTTTATCCCTTGAAAAAATTCAAAATTTTTGTAAATTTATTAATATTACTTAATATAATAGTTAAATTTTTTTTTAATTTATTCAGTTGCTCATTCAGCTATTTAGTCAACAAAATTTGACTTATCCATTCAGCTCAATCATCTGCCCGATTCAGCCATCATACGATTTTTTTCCAAAATAAACGCACTTAATGACTTACCGATTCAGCCATTCAGGTGTATTCAATCCTAAACAAATAGCCACTAAGGGGATGTTTGATAAAAATTGAATTTGAATCTGAATGAAAAAAACTATTTGATAATTAACATGTCTGAAACATTTAAATGACAAAACTTTATTATTTTACCACTTTGAAAAAATAAAAAATTATTGTAAATTTATTTAATATTACTTAATATAATACTTAATATTTTTTTACTTCATTCAGCTCGTCTATCTTACCGAATAAGTCATTCAGACCAAAACAAACGCATTGACTGATTTAACTATACAGCTCTAAACAAACAGCCCCTAAGTCTATTATTACATAAAACTGCTCACAAAATATGCACGTGGGTTAAACTTGACAAACGGACGGGCCGGGCAAAAAACGGGCAGGCCAACAATGCCCGAATTTTACTGGGCTAAAATTCTGCCGCCCAAAGCCCGACCCGGTCTGCGGGCTTGGGCCATGTTTTGTCAGGGTCTAATGTGGGTCATTAAAATATATACACGAGTGTATGTAAGCGATTTTATGTGATGGTAAACTTATTTAATTTTAACGTTATTATATTTGTTTCCTAATTATAATTAGATAAAAAAGTAATTAAATTTTTTTACTACTAATTTTTTATGTTATAGAAAATAAATACAAAAATTTAGAAACAAGTATAATTACCAGACGATCCCTTAGGAGTTAGGGCTATGTTTGGAAGTTGTGGGTGTTGGTATCAAAAGAAAACAGAGAGCTATCAAAAGAAAAACAGAGAGCTTTTTGTGAATACTAGTTATATTATTCAGCAACCAACATGACTAATAAATAGCCTTACACTAAGATGGAAAAGAGAAATAACAACCCACGACTGTACAGGTCCTATAATCGTGGAGCATGACTACATTAAACAGAAAAACAATCTTGTCCCTCAAGCTAAGGAGGAATTATTCAACACGATAGAAAGTGAACCTAAATCAACGAGAAATACTCCAACAGTTTCATCATCCTCCCTTAAACTGAATGTCACTGACATTTAGTTTACACCTGGATATTCACATACACCTAGTAACTCTCGCATTTTTAGAAATAAATCAAGCTTCAAAGGTTTTGTTAGAATATCCACAACTTGCTCCTGTGTAGAACATTGAATTAGCTCAACTGATCCATTTATGACAAGATCTCGAAGAAAATGAAATCTTATATCTATGTGATTGTTACGACCATGCATTACGGGGTTATTCGAGAGTTTGATTGCAGAGACATTGTCACAGTACACAACCGTTGGACTGTTTTGCACTTGATTGAGACTACTCAGAATTCTTCTTAACCACACGACTTGACATGCACTTGATGCTGCTGCTATGAACTCAGCTTCGGTGGTAGAAAGAGTAACAACTGGTTGTTTCTTTGAAGACCAAGAAATAGCCCCTGAATTCATTAGAAAAACATAACCAGAGGTGTTTTTCCTGTCATCCTGATCACCAGCATAATCGCTGTCCGTATATCCAATAAGCTCTTCACTTTCTCCCTTATTGTAAAACATCCCAAACTTAATTGTGCCTTTCACATACCTTAGAACCCTTTTTGCTGCCAGCAAATGAGACTCAGTAGGACGCTCCATATACCTACTGATCAAGCTGACAATAAACATTAGATCGGGACGGGTGGCAGTTAAATACATGAGACTTCCCACCATCTGCTTGTAGAGAGTACTATCGACTTCAACTCCCTCTTCATCCTTTGTAAGTTTAAAACCGGGGACCACCGGATTATATACTGAGTTACATTGATCCATATGGAATCTCTTTAGAATCTCTTGAGCATACTTTTGTTGACTAATAAAAATACCATCCGTCTTTTGTAACCCTTCAATACCAAGAAAATACCTCATTCTTCCAAGGTCAGTCATGGCAAACTTAATCATCATGGATTTCTTAAATTGTTCGAACATCAACTGATCATTTCCAGTAAAAATCAAGTCATCATCATAAAGACAGACAATTAAAATTTTACCTCTACCCGCAGTTTTAATGAATAAAGTATGCTCGTAGGGACATTTGATGAAGCCTTCCCTCGTGAAATATGCTTCAATGCGACTATACTAGGCTCGAGGGGCCTGTTTGAGTCCATATAAGGCCTTTTTGAGACGGTAGACCTTGGATTCATGCCCTTTCTGTTTATAACCCGGCGGCTGATCAACAAAAACTTCTTCATTAATTTCCCCATGTAGGAAGGCCGACTTGACGTCAAGTTGGTAGATTACCCAGCTTTTTTGAGCAGCAAGGGATATGACAATTCTAATGGTGTCCAAACGAGCCACTGGTGCAAATACCTCAGTATAATCAATTCCATATTGTTGACAGTACCCCTTAGCAACTAGCCGTGCCTTGTACTTGTCCACTTCCCCATTTTCATTGAATTTTGTCTTAAAGACCCACTTCACTCCTATGGTTTTCTTTCCTGATGGCAGCACCATTAGTTCCCATGTATCGTTCCTCTTTATGGCTTGTATTTCTTGATCCATGGCTTGCCTCCATTTTTCAAATTTCACAGCTTCTTCGAATGTCACGGGATCCCCGTCACTGAACAACGCCAAATGTGTCATGTCTGCACCTTCTTCGTCAGAGAGACCTTGACCGGTTTCATAGTCTCCCATCCAAACTGGTGGTCTTTGAGCTCGTCTTTCGCGTGGTGAATTTTCACCATTTGAAGTGTTTCCTCCATTTTGATCAGTCTCGAGCTCAGACTCTCTAGGTTCTTCATCAGCTTCAAACTCTTCTCCATTATTCTCATCTTCTATACCTGCTCTGTCGTCGGTTTCCCACTCGATATCAGTCAAAGTAGCTTGCTTATGCCCATCATCCCAACTCCATTGTTGATCCTCTTCAAAGACTACATCTTGGCTAACAATTATTTTATTCGCAATAGGATCAAATAATCTATAAGCCTTTGATTCCCCACTTACCCCCAGCAATATGCATTTGAAGCTCTTGGCATCAAGTTTCACTCTTTTGTTGTTTGGTACATGCACGTGTGAAATGCATCCAAAAACTCGAAAGTGATCTACTGATGGTTTGAGCCCACTCCGTGCCTCCTCAGGTGTCTTGTTCTTCACAGCAAGAGTCGGGCATCGATTCAGCACATGCACAGTCCAGTTCACCGCTTCAGGCCAAAAGGTTTTAGGAATTTGTTTTGCCCACAACATACTCCGCACCATATTCATAATAGTACGATTTTTCCTTTCCGCGACACCATTTTGCTGAGGAGTATAGGCAGCCGTCAATTGTCTGTGAATTCCATTTTCATTGCAGAAATTTATAAACTCCTGTGATGTGAATTCTCCCCCGCGATCAGTTCTAAGACTCCGTATGACTCTCCCGGTTTCCTTCTCAGCTCTTGCTTTGAAGAACTTAAACGTGGCAAACGCTTCTGACTTTTCCATCAAGAAGTAAACCCAAGTTTTTCTACTGAAATCATCAATAAATGTGATGAGATACCGTTTCTTGCTGTTTGATGATGGGTTGATTGGTCCACATATGTCAGCGTGCACCAATTGAAGAATGTTGGAGGCTCTCCACGTGCTTTCGTTTGGAAATGGATCACGATGTTGCCTTCCTACCAAGCAGGTTCCACATACTTTTGGACAGGCTCTAAACTGAGGTAACCCCCTCACCATGTTTTTCCGTTGGAGCACTTTGAGTCCATTCCAACTGAGATGCCCATATCGACAATGCCAAACGTTTGCTTGATCTGTGGTTAGTGAGGAGAAACATTGTTGTTCCTTTGGTGAGTAACGAGCAAGCACAGCAAACATCCTGTTATGTGTTATCCCAGTTTCCATGATCAAACCTTTCTCAGAATGAAAGATTTTGCATTTTCCATGTTGGATTAACACTGCCATCCCCTTTTCTTGCAACTGACCGATGCTCAACAAATTATTCTTCAAATCCGGTACGTAGAATACTTCTGTGATCATAAGCACAATCCCATTCACCTCCATTCGAACCTTTCCCTTGCCTTGTACCGTAATCCTCGAATCGTTGCCCAGCTTCACTGATTCTCTAAAGCTGCTGTCAAGATCACAAAATATGTCTTTGTTGCCGCACATGTGATTACTACAACCCGAATCAAGAAACCAAATGTGCTCGGATGCAGCCTCTTTCAAGTCCACAAGAGCCATTAACAGTATCTCCTCTTTTGCTTCTACATAATGTGCTGTTTGTTCCTTGGTTTTGTTTGGACATTCCCATTGGAAATGACCTAACTCATGACAATTGTAGCACTCTATGGTAGATTTGTCAAACTCAGACCTGCCCCTTCCTCTTCCTCGGTAGGTGCCTCGACCTCCTCCTCTTCCTCCTTGGTGGGATCCATGAGTGACTTGAAGGGCTTGTTCGTCTACAACATGCCTGCTGATCCTTTGTTCATGCACCAAAAGACTACTTTGGAGTTGGTCTATGGACAGGGTGTCCAGATCATTTGATTCCTCAATAGAACATACAACATAATCATATTTTGAAGTCATAGACCTCAATATCATTTCAATGATTATCACATCATCCATTTTCTCCCCATGAATTCTCATCTTGTTTGCTATAATGAGAGTTCTTCCAAAGTAATCATTCACCGATTCTCCGACCTTCATGTGCAGTACTTCGAATTCTCTACGAAGAGCCCGCAGTTGAGCACGTTTCACACGTGTTGTTCCTTGAAACTTTTGCTTCAAAGAATCCCATATATCTTTTGCAGTATCCTTCTTCAAAATGGTTTCCAGTATCTAGCGATCGAGGGCTTGAAACAGATAGTTCTTAGCCTTTAGATCTTTCAACTTCTGCTCATCTATGGCCTTCTTCTGTGACTCACTGAGATCTGTTCCTTCTGCTGCAGCAGTGATTCCCATTTCCACCAGGTTCCAATATTCTTTAGAACGGAGAAAATTCTCCATTAACATACTCCAATGGTCGTAGTGACCATCAAACCTTGGAATGGCAGATTGAACAAAACTACTCTCGGATGCCATATCTGTGTTTCTTCACTCTAGTATTAGGCCCTGTGTTTGATTAGAATTGTTGGCTTTGATACCAGATGTTGGTATCAAAAGAAAACAGAGAGCTATCAAAAGAAAAACAGAGAGCTTTTTGTGAATACTAGTTATATTATTTAGCAACCAACATGACTAATAAATAGCCTTACACTAAGATGGAAAAGAGAAATAACAACCCACAACTGTACAGGTCCTATAATGGTGGAGCATGACTACATTAAACAGAAAAACAATCTTGTCCCTCAAGCTAAGGAGTATAGCTTGAGTAATTATTCAACACGATAGAAATTGAACCTAAATCAACAAGAAATACTCCAACAGTTTCATCAGTGGGACTTTCTCTAGCAACAGCTTCTCTAATAAGCTACATTAATCCCTAAAAGAAATAAAAAAAACCCGCGTTTTTTCGAACCCGCCATAAGAGGCAAACAAAACCCTAGATCCATTTCTACTTTTCAGTATGTCTACTTCTATCGATCGATTAATCTCATCATTTCTAAATGCTTCTTAGTAAGTAGAACGATTTGGTGATGGGAAAACGGAGCCCAATTGTTGTTTCTTCCTCTGATGAAGAAGACAAAGATTTTACAGTGAGTTCTAATTCCAACTATTCCAAGCTGAGGTCTTCATCATCATTTTCAGTTCCTGCTCGAACGAACCCTAAAAGGGTGAAGAAGGCGGCTCGCGTTTCGAATTCCTGTTATCGGTCACGTACTGAATCTAATCCGTTTGATGAGGTATATTTCAATCTTTTGCAATTCTCAATTTTAGTGTATTTGTAGTTATTGTTAATATGGAATGTAACTGGGGTTGTGCAGTTGCGTGTGACTTTATTAAGGGAAGACTTGAATTCGGTTTAATAGTTTATTAAAGTGCGAAAATAGGTAAATGATTGTGGTATGAAACTCGATTTTTTTGTTTTGGCCTGTATTTAGCAGGATAAATAACTGAGAAATAGAGGAGAAAGGAGAAATCTTTTTTTGGCAAGGTATATAAGCTGGTTTTAGTATGGATGTTCTATGAATTACCCGGTCTTATATAACAGAGTTCCTTTAAAACAGAGAATGATTAAATTTCCTAGATTGTACCGGCAATGTAGTGCATTGGCGTTGATAGTTATTTGTATTAGCTCATTGAGTCCAGTTTCGGTGACCAAATATAAATAATATAAAGCTGAGCTTGTGAAAGTCTGAGTATGACAAATGTGTTACTGGATTTAGGTTTTGCAACTACGGGTTTTTTTTTCCTGAGCAATGCTGTGCAATTTCAAAGCTTCTTAGTGTGAGTCAAGTTGACGAAGTCGTTCTATTGTTTCATTTATTGTACTGGTCAAATATTAGAAATTTGGTGTATTTATTGCAGGTCAAACTGTTCTGTGAGGGATTTGATGATGGGTTCAATGGGTTCAAGGTATTTGCTGGTATGCTATGCTTTTGTTTTTGATAACGCAGTACTCTTTGTTTTACATTTATCTGGCATTATTTTCATCAAGTCTGGTTTCTTTTCTACCTTGATCAATTTAGCCCTAGTTTTGTTTTTCTGCACAATGAAGGCTTTGCTATCCCGTGGCATTAATTTGTTATAGTCAGTGGTCACTGCTGCAATTTAAATTTTCTTGTTACTTGTCATTTCTTTTTGTTTTGTGCAAATTTATTTAATAGGGGAAACTTAGCTGATATTAAACACAGGTTCGACATGTACATTTTTTGATCCATAGTATGCCTTGTGGTGCGTTGTGTATACATTATGTGCAATCTGAGATAATACTGCATTTATATGTAGAATTCTTGAATCTTTCCAATTGTCATAATTTAAGCTTTAGATATTCTGTAGCAGATAAATTTGCACGCACATGTTCTTCTTTGTTCACTCTTTGTAGTCTGGAGTTGCTGTCTGAATTCTTGGTAGTCTACAACTTCTTTAATGATTGAACAGTTTCAATTTCAATAATAATTTTTTTTTGTCTTAGTTCCTCAGTTTGGGGTGTCCTTTTTTTTGTTGTGGCTGGTATATGGTAGGGTAAGGTAGGGTTGAGCTGCATGAGATGTGTTAAATTCTTTTTTCATGCTGAGCCATAGCCCAATATAATGCAAAAAAAAGAAGAAAAAAGTGTTACATTTGTATATGGTACTCTATTCATGCTATTACTGGTGAGTAGTTCTAAAAATTCGCAGGGAAAAACAAAAAAATAATTCTTATAGCTCTCAGCTCTTGAATATGGAAATGTGGACCATATATCCATAATAATGTGGTTCTGCATGTCAATGATGGATCTATGGATCACCCTTGAAATTGCTCGAGGAAGGAAATTTTGGCCAATTATGTAGTTTTTATCCTATCTCTGTAAAATGGAGTACAAAGTAATGTTTCAAAAGTTGTATCTTATGTTTTGGCGTCTGTTAGTGCAATATGATATTGTATATATTTTCTTGCCCTAAATAAACTTTGATTTATTGTAATTCATTTCAATGGTGCTTGTCTCTTCACTTCTTTTTATAATTGTATTAATCTTTCTTTTGGATTGTGTTGTTATCTTTGACCCTCCGGAGTTTATTGTGAAAATTCGAATCAGGTAGTGAAAGGAGCAACAAGAAACAATTATGGGTTGATAAATATAAGCCTCAATCTTTGGAGGAGCTTGCGGTTCACAAGAAGAAGGTAAATTATTACGCTTTAAATTTATGTTTATGAATACTTAGTGATTAATGTGTATTTGGTTGTTCAGGTTGAAGAGGTGAAGACATGGTTTGAGGAAAGATTGAGAAGATCGAAGGTAATTCTTGTGTGATGATAGCTGTCGTGAGGAGTCGATGACATTCATTATTTTGAGATGTACACTATATAGCTTCATAAATAATTAAAACTAAAAAACATATTGTTTCACAAATATTTTTTGGTGTATTTGGTGGAAGAAAATTAAATATTGACGCCACAAAATATGATTATCCTTAACATGTTGATATGAGTCATGGTATGTGATTACACCTACTAGGTGACAATCAGGTTTATGACAACACTGTGTTACTGTCCACTAGTTTAAAATTACATTTACTAGCTTATTGTCTGAGAAGACCCACTTTGGAGGCATCATCTTAAACAAGCTGGATGAAAAAGCTCAAATCAGAATTATTCGATGAGACACTAATAAAGAACCGAAGCATATCTTTAAGGGTTCTTCGATTTCAGCAGAGTATATGAGAACAAAATTTACTCGAAGCAACCAAAAACCAAATATATTATTGAATTTCTCTCTCACTCTCTAATTTGTATAATCGGATCTATTGTCTAATTTTTATAACACAAAAGCTCTTACAGAATTGTATTTGACAGTACTATTGCATGGATGAAGTTTGTTGAGTAATATGTACTGAAACTTTAAATTGATTGATGATGATTAACTAAAAATGAAATTAGAAAGAAAGAAGAAGATACATGATAAAGCTATCGGTTGTACATTATAACCGAATCATGCCTTGCTTGAAGACAAGCTTGATTCAGACAATGAAAAACTATGACCTTAATTTGGTAATCGACCAACTTGATAACGTATTCGACTAATAGAGGATCATGGAGAGTAAAAAGAAAATGAAATCCAAATTTGAATGAAGAGAAATACCATAGAAAATATTTATTAGCAAGAATTATTGAAGGTCTAGATTCTAGGTTTGGTGGTAGTAGATGTTAAGCTCAAACCTATTATTGGGCTTGAAATAGAGAAATTGTATTATATTGTAACGGCGCCACAACGAGCAATGGTGGTATTGCCTGCCAGGACGCCTAGGCGACAAGGCGTCCTTAACAACAATAAAGTTTCATATACATTAAAATTTTAAACATAACACTATGGAATAACATTAAAGACATAATTATGTAAATACTTAGCAATAACAATCCAAAAACAAAACACTTGAGTCATTGACAAATTTTTATTTTTACTCGTTAATGTATTAGTATATTACTAGATTTAAAAAATTATGTTCTAATGTTCAATATTGTTCTACACATTCATTGCAATAATACATCAGCATGTCATAAATAATAAAGTGTAATTAAAGTTGGCACACTGTCTATATTAAACATGACACTGCCTCTGCCTCTGCCTCTGCCTCTAATAAATACATCAACTTGTCATAAATAATAAAGTATAATTAAAGTTGGCACACTGTCTATATTAAACATGACTCTGCCTCTAATAATAAATTTATGTAAAGTTGACACTTGGGAGATGGCACACACTGCCTATATGGCTATATTATAATATTAAATTAAATTTCCCATATACTTGGCATAATGCAGTGAAACAGAGAGGTGACCTTATCTGTAATATTAAATTAAAGTTGTCCGACTCTTTATCTGTTCCATAAGAAAGAGAAACTGAGTCGTTGACTCTTTATTTGTTCCATATGAAGTCATTTATTTATTCAAACCTTTTGAAAAAAAAGTGAAGGAGAGAAATTGAGAAACTGAGTAACAAGAAAAGCAAAACAAAGAAGAAGTTTGTGTGTAATATAGAAGAGTAACAAGAAAAGAACCTGTGTGTGAGAGAAGGATGTGTCGTTGGGTCTCCTTGTTACAAATCGATGGGTCGCGACTCGCGATGAAGTCGAGAGCAACCTGCGATGGGTTGAAGCCTTGAAGGAGATGCTGCGAAGTCTGCAGATAGGGGTTTTGCCTTTCTCCCTTTCTACTTTTTTAATTGATGGGTTATGGGTATTATGCCCATGGGTTAGAAGATGGGTACTGGGTAAATGAGTTAAACATTTAAGTTGGGCCAGAGTTGCTAACGTGTGCGCCTTGGAAGCTCCACCTCAAGTTGATCTCTTGCCATGCCATTTCTCCATCGCCTGGATGTCAAGGCGTCGCCGTGACAGCTATAATACGAGACTTGGTGAAGAAATTTTTATAAAAGAGTAGTAGAAATATAGAGGGAGAAAATAGAGAGACATAGCTAAGTCATTTTTCAATTCTATTCAATTCATTCATGTTGAAATAACACATTAAATGCTTACCATATATGCTAGAATAGACTCAATCTAACATGTACCTAACTTGAGCATAAAGATAACTAAGGGGCAAAGAAAATAGTACTAGCCATGTGACTCTACCATCTTCTAGAAGCAATTAAATAATTAATTCCCTAGTTATTAGTTATGTAGTAGAATGTCCAATGACCTTGCAACTCAAATGAGTTTTGATGCGTTTTTCTGTAACGGTTTTTTAGCACTAATTTTTTTTGTGCCAAGATTTATTTGTTTTAAGGCCTTAAGGGGGTGAAACTAACCTCTCCAAATAGTTTTCTAGCAATTCTTGTTTATCAAGCACCAACACCTGAGTGAAATACTCTTTCGTCCAAAAACAAAGAGAGTGATACTCTTTTGTAGATTTTTTCTTTTAGAATATTAACGTTGCTTAAGACATGCGACAATTTTTTTTAATAATAAGTATTAGTATTTGAATTTGAAATTTGGAAAAAGGTTTTCAAAATAAATTATATTTAAGAATTATATGCGAAAAGTAATCCTCCTTCCGTCCAAAACAATAAACATCATAATTTGACTTTCATGGTCAAATTGATCATTTTAGAATTATTAATTAAAAATATTTATATAGAATTTTCATGTAAACTCTCTGTAGTTTATTATGATTATAATCACTTGGCGTATATTTTGAATTTTTTTAAAATTTATTAATTTAAAAAATGGTTAATTTGACCATTAAATTCAAATTAGGACATTTATTATGGGACGAAGTAAGTATCTAAGAAAAAGTTCAACAAAGAATAGAGGATTGATTTTTTAGGAAAGAGGAAGTATAACAATTATCCTAACAAATTATTTTTAAAGGTCTGCATAAAACTATGGGATATGTATTTTTTTTTGGGTGAAAATAGTGCTTTAGAAGAACAACTAATAATTCTAGTTGCTCATTCATTCAAATTTACTTGTTATTAATTCCAACTTGAGGGTTGAAAGAGTGTATACTTTTACAAGGTTGAAATGTCCATGTGAGAACAAAATTTATTTGAAACTCGTTTCATTGAGGAACAATGCTTTAAAAATCCCCTCTAGGTCCAATTATTCCCAGCCTATGCGCTTGGCGATTTCCTCGTTTTGGCTGGTTGCCTAGGCCCCTGCCTATGCAGAACTAAAACTTTATTTTGAAGCTCTACATATTTGAAATGAATTTATAAGCCTTCAAAAATTGATTTTTTGGTAATTTCTCATTAAATTTTAAAAAATTACATCTACTATATGATTTGTATAGTATAATAGAAAAATAAATAAATGAGTTCACCTAAGGAAACACCTTGTGTGCCTATGAAACCGCCTAGGCGGCCTAGGTGCTCGACATCCCTTCCACCACACAAGTCCACCTAGCGACTTTTAAACACTATCGAGAATGTGTCTTAAAACTCGAGCAGTGTTTGCTAAAGAGTATTGATGGGATTGGACTATTTTTTTGGTCCTTTTACGAATATAAAATCCCATGCTTGGCAATAAATTTGCACTATGAACTATCGTAGGTTAGCATAATACCTCGAAAGGGGTACTATTTAATACCACCTCAGTCTAGTATTACATATTCCCTCACAACGTAATGATTATAAAAAATTATGACAATATTACCCTTATTTTAGCTATTTCATGTGTCATTCCTGTCTAGACATATATATATATATATATATATATATATATATATATATATATATATATGACTGTGTTTTGAAGGATAAAGTATTGCCTAGGATTACTAATACTAGGATTATAGTCCATGAGATTGTAATCCTTCAAAATTAATTCTTGCACACAAACATAGCCTTAGTGGACACTTACCTAAACATCTCAAAGAAATTTGATATCTGAATTTGTTCTTTTACATTTGTCAAGTTGGTATATTTGTTTGAAGTATAAAATACAAGGAAAACTAAAAACTAATTGCACAAGAAGGAAATCATAATAATCATAATTGCATGCATATCACATTTAAACATGCACACAGATTCCTTGCTATTCACATAACAGGCAAATGATTGTTTTTATTTTCAGTCATGATATTAATTGTACTCTCTGTTTTAGAAAATACTTCTAATTTTATGTAACATAATCTATATAAGAAAATATAGATTTTTGTTGATTTGTTTGTGTCATCAGTCATGCTGTATCCGGTTGTTTGTCTGTTTATGTACTCTATTGCTTTTTGGTCTATAGAACCTCAAAATTTTTTGTCCATCAATTTCAGGAAGAATATTGTAATCATGTACTTCTCATCACTGGACAAGCTGGAGTTGGAAAATCTGTATGTTTTCTTCCATGTAATCATGCTTCATGTATGTTAGCAAAGTGAAATGATCATTTTCATTTACCTGCCAATGAAGCAACACATTTATTAAAATGAGTAATTGGCTTGTTGGGTGCTTCAGGTTTCTTAAATGATCATTAATGCTTTATCATCTTCTAGGCAACTGTCCATGTAATTGCATCTCATCTTGGAGCCGTAGTATGCGAGTGGAACACACCCACCCCCACAATTTGGCAAGAGCATGTGCACAACTCTAGTTCAGGTATTTTAAGTACTTCCCCCCTCTTTCCATCAACACAAGTATGTATAAATGCTTGCATCAGGTTTGAGGGCACAGTAGATATTGGTGCCCCATTGCTGTTACACTCGAGGCAAACACATTTCTTTCTGATTGATCCTCTTGGCATGAGTAACTGACTCTGCACATGAGCATCTATGTATGTTTAATGTGGGTGCATCTAAATGTCTCTAGATTTCTCTTAGAAATTCCTTAGATGGGGTATGAAAAGGAGGATATAAGGTTAAGATGGGGGATTTGACAAAGGTCAATTCTTATTGGTTGGATTACTTCTCCAAGTTCTTGGGAATATGACAAGAATGTTAATCGAAGAGACAAAGCATTGCTTAAATTTATGCTCAATTTATCAATTATTTGGTGTGCCTTTGTTCATAGCTAGAAAATGCACTTGCTCTTCGTGGAGAAATAACTGTTCTCAGTACACTGAGAAGTGAGAACTTCCAGGATAAAGTGATGCGATTAATCGTAGCCTCTGAAGGCATTTGCAATGGAACCTATGTATTTATGGCATAATTGCTTGATAGCTTTCTAAAGTGTGTATCTAGACTTTAAACTTGGATTGGAAAAACGTTTTATAGCTTATTAATGATTTACGTACTTGAGTTTTTGTAATTTCCTGTGGGTTGCACTTCTATTTTTACCCTTCTCCTAAACTCCTTTTTACAGTTTTTACTGTATATGTTACAGGGATCCGCTACACATCAAAGTTGGAGGAGTTTGAAAACTTTGTCGAAAGGAATAGGAAGTATGGATTAATTTCCTCTTCCAATACCAAAGGACCTGAAAAGTCAATTTTTCTCTTAATTGATGACCTTCCGGTGATAAATGGAAAAGTTGCTTATGCAAGACTGCATAGCTGCTTGCATCTACTTGTGCAATCAATTCGTATTCCAACAGCCATAATAATCACTGATTATGGTCAAGCTGACTCGGCAGATTACACCATGCGCTGTTGGGAAGAACTTCAGTTGTCTATTCAGAATGCTGGGACTTGTAAGGTTGCTGTTTTTTCAGAAAAATTAACACATGATTTGGGGCTTAGTGTCATGTTATTTTACTGTATGCTCATGTCAAACTATTACTGGAAATCTATTTTAGGTGGCTTTCAATCCAATTACAATTAATTCGATCAAGAAAACACTTTCCAGAATTTGCAGAGAGGAGCATCGTACAGTGACTGCAGAACAGATTGATTTAATAGCGAAAGCCAGTGGAGGCGATATCAGACACGCAATTACGTCTTTACAGTACTTCTGTCTGAAGCCAAATCCAATGCTCTCTTTATCTATTTCCAATGGCACTCCAACCTATCCAGAAGAAAGTTGCACTCTGAATTACGGAATTTCTTTACCATTTGGCAGAGATGAAACTCTCTCTCTATTTCATGCCTTGGGAAAATTTCTGCACAACAAAAGAGAAACTAAAAATTCCATTGCATCAGGTATATTCATGTAGAACTGATTGTTCAAGAATTACATCATGTTTGGACTGTGGGTAGTGTTTTCCCTCATTCTATTTTCACTTAACTTAAAATATAAGTAATAACTAAAATTTTCCCATATTGCAGGAAATGAAATCAGAATTTGTGAGCTCACTTGTTGTGACTCCATGCCCCTCTTCTTCTCTTTCTCTTGGTCCTCTTTAATTCTCATCTCCTATTGTCTGTTCTATCTCTACAAATTCTGTTATTGGTAGAGACTCCATTGTAGTTCTAACTACTCCCTTCTATTTTCTTTGCTTATCGCAGTCTCCATGGCAACCATACAATAAAAAATTGAATTCGTCTGCATATTCTTTTCCCGTCTTTTCTCTAGATAAATCCTTAAACCAAACACACCGTTAGTTATAAGAGCAGAAAGATGAGGAAATTGTTACATTTGTTTTGGGACAATTTGGTCATGATCTTCTACGTGCCGGTACCGTGATATAAGATGCCAATAATCAACCAAGTTAGAAACTTAACATTTTTCATGTGGCATGCCTAACCTTCCTGATTCTATAGGTGTCAAATGAACCAACTGGTTTGCACGCGAAAATGCCTAATATTTTCTCTAGATTTGAAATGTATTGGCATTTTGTTAACTTGTGAGTTGGTGGACTTTGATGCTGCTAAATGTGACAGGACTACATTTCTGTTATGGAATTTTTTTCCCTCTGTTGACTATATGAACAGGATTATTTGGCACTGTAGTACTTATCAAAAATGTAAAAATATAACTAAAGGTGACTGTATTCCCTAGAATATCCTTTAGTTAAATTATTTAAAAAAAAGAATATCCAGGTATGCAGTTATTAGTGTGCTTACTGAATTATCTCTTCAAGATGCGTGCTTTACCATCCAGGATTAATGTAGCATAATTTGGAACTCATGAAGTAAAGTAAATGGGAAGGTAATTGAAAATATTTCACTTGGTTTGGGCTGAAGCAGAAGTCTTAACCTTTGATATAAAATAAACCTCCTTATTTGAGAATATGTGCTTAATTTGCCTATAATAACGCAACTTATGTTAAAAGTTATTCTCTGTGAGTTTCCGAGATTATATCCTTCTATTACCTCTTTTATGAGCTTATTGCTATTGAGTTGCAGTAGGCATGAAAGTGTTTACACACGAGTGTATCTCAAAAGTTCTATTTCCTTATCTAATTTCAGAATCGACTATTGCTATTTCTTCTCTAAGCTCACTTTTTTTTACCAGACAAAGATGCATTTTGTTTAAGGGAGCGATTCATAAGATCATCATTTAAAATGGAGGCGCCAGAAAAGGTTCTTTGTCAAGCACATGGGCAAGCAAGAACCATTACTGATTTTCTACATGAAAACGGTAATATTTTATCCCAAATGCTCTTATGTGTATCTTGTTATGATTGGTGGAAGGTGTCATCTTCTGTTATTCTCACATTAAATATGTCACATCGAAGGTTTGACTAGGAAATTTCGAATTTCTGATATTGTTCTTTCAAATAGTTAATGGGTTTGACTTCATCTGTTAAAGGGTGAACCGGGGTTGTTTTTCGAAGACATGGAATGACATGTGGAATGCTAACATAGGAACTGGGTTGTTATTTCTTGTCAGGTCATGTGTGTGTGGAATAGAACTCATACCTCTAAAGTTGATTCTCATTTTGTTTATAGAAAATGTTATTGGATCTGAAGAAATAGATTATACTGGTAATCTAGTTTTAGTTATGAACTTTCATTGAGATTTTCTTGCAAAACAATGTTTAATGGGTTTGACTTCTTCTGTTAGAGGGTCCACGGGGATTTAGCTGATTTCCAGATAATATGATTTAAGGTTGTTTTTCGTTATTGTGCTTTGGCCAAGGGAATGCTTATTTTCAAAAATAATGAAGCATATATACAATTCATGATTTTGATACCAATTGTCATAAACTAGTGAATCTATTGTAAAAATACTAACCTCACCTGATTTTTATGATTCTAATGTATTTGTGATGTGGCCACCGTTCCTCTTGGGTACCAAAAGAATGGGCACCAATTTCACCTAATCACACCCTTTTGTGATAGAAACTAATCAGACACCTTATAAGTATCTGAACTTTAATCCACACCTTTGTTGTTGTTATCAGTATCTTTCTTCAATGTTGACAGTATTGTATAAAGAAGAAAAAGGAACAAGAAGATTGTAATAGCTCAAGTTATGTCCATTTATTTTACTTTCTAAATGGACTCCGCTGCTAGATTAAAACTATATTCACCATATTCAATGCATAAATTTATGCCAAGATATAAAATCCATACCAAGTTTTACATAGAAAGAAAAGAACTACAACACCTGTAAATTTATCCATTAAGGTAATGTGCAAGTTGTGCAATGTGGAAACTTTTTGTTGCTAAATTTGATACACCAGATGTTATACTTTTTCAGGCTTACAGGTTTATTTTCTTGCAGTCCTTGATTTCCTTAGTGAGGAAGCAATAGATGATGCGTGGACCGTGTCTTCCTACTTAAGTGATGCTGACACACTTCTTGCTTTTCGAAACTACGAGGCTACAAACGTGGTACAATCAGCTGCTGCTTCAGTTGCTGTGCGTGGGGTGCTATTTGGGAACAGTCATCCTTTGTCGTCAAGGTATGATTATATTCTTCGATTGTTTATCATTGCTGTGGCCGAGTTTAGTATTTTTCATATATTCTTCGGATCATTCAGGTGGCATGCTGTTCGCCGGCCAAAGATCTGGCAGGTTGAGCAATCATTAAGGCGTAACAAGGTTGGTTTAATGCTTGCTCATTCTTATGCAATTTAAATTTAATTTTCTTGGGTTCCTGTGATGCGTGTAACGAGGAAAATTGAGCATTTCCAGATGCACAAAATGGGAGTGTCTTAAGGTTGCAGTATAAAAGGCCCCATGGGTTAGCTTAGGTGTAGTGAGCCTAGTGATAGCGTCTTTCAAGTCATAGGTCATGGATTTTATACTCTGAAAATGTAATCTCGTTGGGGCCAGCACACAGTTTACTAAGTACCCAGTTTGTGTGGTTAATGGGGTATTGCTTGAACTCTAGTTTATCCGGTCAACACCTACAACTGTCGTCAAGAAAAGAGAAAAAGATAGAAAACATTGCAGTAAAAAAAACATATTTATATCAGTAGCTCTGTTGCCTATTGGTTAAATTTTTTCTGGTGGTCAGAAAAAACAATGACTTTGAGGTGGCCAGATGGCATTGAAGAGATTGTTTGAAATTTTGAGATGTCAATAAAGTACGCCCTTATCTTAAGGTGCTTGGTCTTCCTGAAAATTGTCTTAGTTTATGTTAATCTTTTCCTCTACAGCTAGCAACTATGTAGCACCTTTAATACTTACATGCCTCTAATGCGGTTTTGGTCTTGCAGCGTGAGATGGTGAGCCAGAGGTCTGACGTTTATAATGGCCTGAACTTTTCTGATCTGTCGGTTATAGCAACCGAGTGGAAACCCACCCTTATTTGGCTTGGATTTAGAGCATCTGAAGATTTAGAAGCCACCCACCACCACACATCAATGAATGGCAATGTGGTTGAAGATGACAGATATGATCCAATGAGTATAGATGACCAGATTAACGAGACAACTGATGATGAAATAGAAGACTGGTAAAATGCAGTCAAATGACTTGGCAGGCGAATTATGTCTAGTTAAGGCTCCTCCTCCTTCATATGTGAATATTGTAAATTTTTGTTATATATATTTGATGGCTTCGAGTTTTTCCCATTGCTTTCATGGCAATATTTTCAGAGGGGTCCTTTCTTGGTATGATTTGTCACTTTGTGAGAATTCTCAACTGCTTCCTAGCAAGCGATTTGGAATGGTAAGAATTAGAGCATGAGGTTATTTTCATCATTCAAGTACCATGCCCCCCAAAATGAGCCTGACTGTTTTATGCAGTCTAGTGTATAACTGACATAGCCAGCGATTAGATTAATTAAAAGAGGACAAGTTTTATGTTAGGTTATGAGGTGGTTACACTAGCTGTGAAGTTCATTTTTAGTAGCTCACCCTCACTCAGCTCTAAAAGGTCAAAAGGTGTGGCTACTGACACAATCAGCTCTTCATATACCAAGCCCCTAATGGCTCAGAGGTGTAAGAATGTTAAATTTCAATCGAATATAAAAAAATAGCTCTTCATATGCGTTGTGATCACAGAACCGCACCAATGGTTTCATCAAAGGAAGTTGGATCTATATTGTGCAATGGTTCTGATGCCTATTATTATTATTAGGCTTAAATATGATTTACTACTCTAAATTATAAGTTATATTCCACTTCGGTGATCCACCTTTCAATTTTGTCAATTAGCTAATTGAAAAATAATTAAAAATAATTATTTTTATTAAAAAATTGCATTTTATTAATTTTTTTATTAAAAAAATTTGTGTTTAATATTAATGATAATAAAAATAAAAATATTAATGATAATAAATATAAAAATAAAATGCAGTTTTTTTGTAATAAAAAAACGCTATTTTTTTTGTAATAATAAAAAAAATGATGTTTTTTAAATAAAAAAAAACGCAGTTGGTTTTTTTAATAAAAATAAAAACGCAGTTGCTTTATTTTTTTAAAAAAACACAGTTGGTTATTTTTTTAATAAAATAATAATTATTTTTTTTATTAAAAAAATTGTACTTTTATTTTTATTTTTATTTTTACTATCATTAATATTAAACACAATTTTTTTTAATAAAAAAATTTAAAAAACACAGTATTTTAATAAAAATAATTATTATATTATTTATATAATAATTTATATTATTTATATAACTATAAATAAATAATTATACAACTAATTTATATTATTTGTGTAATTATTTGTTATTTTATTTGTTATTTTACCTTTTTATCCTTTGATCTCATTAAAAATATATAATGTTTTTACACATAAGCACTCCTGCTGCCTATTAGGATGCCACATCAGCAATTTCTGACGTGGGAGACCCAATTGAATGAAATCGAAAAAAATTGATAGTTCAATCACATAATTGACAAAATTAAAAGGTGGATCACTGAAGTGGAATATGGCATATAGTTTAGGGTAGAAAATCATATTTAAGCCTTATTATTATTAGTAGGGTTGAGGAAGGAATCAAATTGGAATTGAAATTGTATCAAAAATTGCACAAATCGCAATAATTAAAATTGCACTAACGGTTCCGGCGTATGTGGCAGTTTTAGGTGAGTTAAATTTACAATTTCGAAATGTTTCATTTAACTTTGTGTAATGAATCTCCCATGAAAATTAAGCTACTAATTCTAAATTTAAATAATATCGATATACATAATCATCATCACCATACAAATTTCATACAATTATCCTTTAATTGTAGAAAATTATTGGATGATTAAAAGAATTGAAGTTATTGAAATTAAACAAATCATGATGCAACCCTATCAACGTGCTTCTGAAACTCGATATTGGATGAAATAGTACTGAATATTCTTACTTGATGCTTGTTTTTCCTTCTTGGATGTGTAGAACGAGGGATAAAAACTTCGGTGCATTTACTTTGATCTCTTTTACAACTTTAATTTGTGTAATACTAAATTGTTAATTTAAATTGCATAAAATTTTATTATTTCAATTGATTTTGGAACCGAAACCGCATCAAATGAAACTGCACCGCACCAATCACATCATGTGCGATTTTGAATGTCAAACAGCACCTAAGCGATTTCATGTGCGGTTTGAGTTTCAAACCGCACTATGTTCATTCCTACCTATTGGCTATTAGTAGGAAATTGATATTTCCACATTATTTTTGGTTATTTTCACACGTAAAGTCCATATATTAGTTGATGTGTCAAATTTTTATTGGCTAATATGTGAGCCATATGTGTAAAAATATCAAAAATTGATATGAAAATATCAATTTTCTATTAGTAATATAAATTTGTAAACAATCTTTGATAGAGTATACTATTACTAATATAATTTTAGAAATAAACACTAATTTCTTTAAATAACATTCTATTAGTTCATAAAACCAAAACAAAAGACTACAACAATATTTATTAAATTGATTATTGACTAATTTGTTAAATTAAAAAATAATTTGTAAACGACAAAATTTGTTTATAATAGTAAAAAAAAAAGATAGATATTAAATATAATTTTTAATTGTTTATGAGGATAGATAAATAAAAATATCATTCAATATTATGTATTATTGATGATTTGCTCAGAATTTTCTAAATAAATTATTTAGACATATTCAGAGTTTAAAAATTATAAAACAAATCGTGTGAATGACTCCTTCAAATAAAAAGAAACTGTCCCTTATTAAGGAGAGATAATAATAAGAAATTGATATTTTTATATGATTTTTTGATATTTTCAAATAAAAAATGTTTATAAAATTTAGGTTTTATGTTATGTTAAACCAGAAAGACGAACCCGTAGAACCCTGTTTGGATATGTGAAATAGAGAGCGCAATGAATTCCCCTGTTTCGAAATGTAGGGTTTTTCTGTATCTGTAATTTTGTAATAATCGGTTACAGAGGATCGTTGTGCATAATCTTTCTCATCAAATTGATTCGTTACATCTAAATTAGGGTTTTATCAAAGGTATGTTGCTTTCTCTCTCTTCATTTTTCTGTCTGTCCAAACATAGCTTTAGATTTATATTGTATTTTATTATTTTGCAGTTTATTCAATCTGAGATCACTGTATAGTAGGGTTTTCTTGTATCCTTTTTTATGCTCATCATATATGCAATTGCTTTATGATTATTTCTGGTTGATTATATTTTAATTTGTTCAACCTTTTGTTTGGAGAATCTAGTTTGGTAACCGGTATACAGTACAATGAGATACAATGGACTAATTGCTAGTCTTTGTAACTGAAACCTAGTTGTTAGACAATTATTCAGTTATCATATCTAATTGTTTGGGGTTTTATGTATTTATGAATTTACAATAATGTGGCTGAGTTATTTATGTAATCCCTCCTTCCCAATTCAATTTAAACGAGTGGGTTTGAGTGGAGAGAAAGAATACTTTTTTTTACAAAAAAAAATAAAAATAAAAATTAGCCATTGAATATATGCTATGGTTCAATTGTTGTTAACTCACTGATTTAGGTGTCTCCTTTCTTTTTCTCAGTGCACCAAAAGCTTGTAGTCTTGGTTTTTAACACATACACCATTTTACCTTATTTTGAGAAAATAGAAATTTTATTCTAGGGTCTAATAAAAGGCAATTTTTGAAACTCTAAAACAACTTTTTACAATGATCCGATTGTTTTTCGAAAGTGCTTGAAAGATAAACGAAGTCAACTAAATTGAGACGAAGAGAGTACTATATTTTTTCATGATATCATGCTTTGCTCAGGCTTGCAATAAGAATAAAAGCCTAGTAAGTAGGTTGTATAAATTTCTTGAACGTGATAAAAATCTCGTTGTAGGACTATTCATGTCCAGTAAAAGAACGTCCAATAGGAAGGATGTAGATACGGCTTACCTATTGGAACATTTTACCTTGTGTGCAAGAGAAGTTAAAATTTTGGAAGAAGACTTTGAGCTCAATAGCTCCTCATAATATATTTATAAATATCCTCAAAATTAAGTTTACAATTTGTCTTTTCCAGGGGAACTACCAAGAGTATGATGGTAAATTTGAGTTTCATCAATGAATTAGTTTTTTTCTATTTCTTTTATGCTGATACATATAATCATCCAGCCAAATCTGTTTATTTGAGTTCACCCTGAATTTGAAACCTAACAATTATTTTGCAACTGGGAGAAAGAGGTGACACTACTCTCTGTTTTTTTGCACCATATTTATCTGACTAGAAACTCCTACAATGACTGATTCTAGTATAAAGGAAAATTAGAAAACTATTAGCATTGAAATTCCAGCTAGTCTACTTTGTATTGGATTCGAATATAGTAAAAGTTTATTTTCTGAAAACCATTTTACCCTTAATTTGAATATGTAGGTCTTTTTAAGGTGGTAGCCTAAAAAGGGTAATTTTGAAAACCTAAACAACTTCTTTAGACCAATTTGATTCTTTCTTTGTGTGAAAGTTAACTGAGGACAATAAATTGAGACAAAGAGAGTAATATGTTCTGTCATGATAATATGCTTTGTAGTTTGCTCAGTCTTGTAAGAAATGTATAAAAGTTCAGTATGTACGTTGTGATTAAATCTCAGTGTAGGACTCATTTATGTCCCTTAAAAATTTCATTGCACAATAGGAAGGATATAATTACATCCTACAAATTGGAACACTTTCCTTGTATGCAAAGAATCCAGTTTTCCTTTAAAATAAAGGAAGCATAGTTAGCAAGAAAAGTTAAAATTTGAAAGAAAACTTTGAGCTCGTAGTTTCTCACATATATTTAACTATCGTCAGAATTAAGTTTGAAATTTGTTTCTTCCTGGAGTACTGGCAGTCATTTTGCAACTGGGAGAAAGAGGTGAATACTTATCCAGCTCAGTTTATTGTCACTAAATGTCCGATGAGAAACACTTGCATGATTAATCCTGTTGTCACGACAAACTAGAAAACTATATGCCATTGAGATTTAAGTAGTATATCTGGGTTATAATTACATCGTTCCTATTGAAACATTTTCCTTGTATGCAAAGAACCCATTTACCTTCAAAATAAAGAAAGCTTAGTTGGCAATAAAAGTTAAAAATTTGAAAGAGAACTTTGAGCTCAATAGTTTCTCATATATATATATATATATAAATATCGTCAAAACTAAGTTCAAAATTTGTTTCTTCCTGGAGTACTGGCAGTCATTTTGCAGCTGGGAGAAAGAGGTGAACACTTATCGTGTTCAGTTTGTTGTCACCATATGTCTATTGAGAATTCTTACATGATTAGTCCTTGTGTCGTGACAAACTAGAAAACTACAGACCATTGAGATTTAAGTGGTATATCTGCGATTGACTTAAAAATAGCAAAGTAGATTCTTTGAGAAGCTACACTTTTTCCAGCAATCCTAAATGAGGATGATAGTCCTTGCACCAACGAATAATACCTTCCTTTAAAGCGCTCGAATATCACTACTGGATGCGGTATCATTTAGTATCTGTTGACCGGGCTACTTCTTAGAATTCTAAGGCGAGGAGGGTTGATTTCCATTTTCATTTGAGTGGTCTGGTTCTGCCTCACGACCCCCCCTTTTTGCGCTCTATTCAACGAGTGCTTCAAATCGGCCTCAAAGCAAAGAAAACCATAACTATGGTTGTTATAGAGCTGGAATTGAACTTGTTGCGAACTTTCAGTCGGTCACATATCTTAGCATTATACTTCTTGTGTTCATTCTATACCTTTTTCTCTGTTGCATATATTGTACCCTCTCCATTTCGAAATTTAGGATCAAGTTTGACTTTTCAAAGTCAATATGCAAAAGATTCATATTCAAAGTTGATGTGATTCATTTTACTTTTGAAAGCAATAAAACATGTAATTTGTAGTAACTTTTACACAGTTTACAATTTTCATATTTGTCATGTCTAAAGTTGCTAGAATTCATATGAATTTTGGATGTGACAATATCTCAAATCGACTTCAAAAAGTCAACTGTGATCCTATAATTTGGAACGGAGGGTAGTAACTTTCGACATGTAGTGTGACCATAGGAACTTATACTTGTATTCATGTATCATGATTTGGGTTTCCTTTCAAGTTCTTGCTTCTTGTAATGGTCATTATTTGTAATTAATTCCTTATCTATTTATATGGTGTACTTTTAGATGGCTAGCCGGTCTACAAGGACAAGGAGACCAACAACACCCAGGCAGCAGCAGCCAGAACCACAGCCAAGGGCTAAGTGGACAGCATCTCTTACTAAGGTACTTGCGAACTTGATGGTTGACCAGATTCACAAGGGGAATAAGCAGAACAATACCTTTGGGAAGAAAGCATGGAAGTGTATTTGTGAGGAGTTTCATAAGAATACAGGTCTTAACTGGGACAAGGAACAACTGAAGAACCGATATGCTGTCTTAAGGAAACAGTTTGTCATCACAAAGTCCCTCCTTGATGAGCCTGATTTCAAATGGGATGAGCCCACCGGTGCCATTGTGGCTACAAATGAAGCGTGGAACAAGCACATCCCGGTATGTTATTTCTGTTTTTGGTGTTACATTAATTATGATACTCTGCACCTGCTATTTGGAGGAACCACCCACCTCATGACATGGCATAAAACCATGGGATTTTCTGGGGATATAAGCATAAACTTATATCCTTCTGTCCCACTGAATGTTGTCAAAAAAAAATGTTCCAAAAAAGTTATTATTTCCAAAGTTTTAGTACACTATTGTTTTTGCAAGGGTTTAGGATTATTCCAGGCGGGACACGCATGTTTATCTAATTATCCATCTTAAACTATTGGAATTATTATTAGGAACATCCAGATGCTGAGATTGTAAGAAGTACTGGCTGCACACTTTACAAGCAGCTATGCACAATATTCTCAGAAAATGGAACAAATGGGAAGCATAACGACGAAGGAACTGAAGGTCCAGATCCTTGTCCACAGCCTTTGAGCATGTTCCAAGAGAAGGATTCATCATCAGAATCAGACGAGATGACTGAAATGGCTGATGACCTAGACAAAGTTCAATCAACTACTACTGCCTCTAGAGATGGAGCGCGCAAGAGAGGACGCAGGGGGGTTGATGATGTTATTGCAAATGCCATCTCGGAGATGGCTGCTGCTTCAAAGTTGAGGGCCAATGCTATCAAGCAATATAATGAAAGATTCTCTATTACCGATTGTGTTTCAGCGTTGGATGAAGTTGATGGAGTTGATGACCAAGTTTATTTTGCTGCTCTAGACCTCTTCAACAGCCGCAATGTAAGGGAGACATTTTTATCTCTCAAAGTTGAGAAGCGGCTAACTTGGTTGCATGGCAAGTGTTCTGCCCTCTCTGGTTTTTTATAGGATGATAAATGAAGCCATTCAAATCTAGTTACTAATTAGGTTTTGATCACATAAGAAGTAACTTGTACAGCCTAATCTTAGTTCTACTTTTGGGTTAAATTAAATTGGAAGATGAGTTCCCAAAATGTGTGGTAGGTTAATGGGTTCAAATGCAGAACTCCTCAAGACTTTGTTGACTGGCTGGCGTAGCATAAATTGGTTGCACAGATTTCTGGGTATACAAACACATTATATTAGTAAACTACTGTATCAGAACACACAATTCTTTCTTGGTTCATTTTTCTTTCTTTCTTTCTTTCTTTCAATTGCTAATTTGAACAAATGTTATGTTACTAATTTTGAATTCCTTGAGCTTGTGTTTAGTCAGCCGAAAACAAGGGGATATTTAACCCAAAAAATCAAACTGCCAGGAGGGAATACCTTATTTAATTGTTAATAGAAAACTGCTGCCTCATTTCATTGTCAAACATTATCATGTTACAATTTCAGCATAGTGCTGAGATTGGAGGCCCCCCAGCAATTCATTATTTTCTTTGGCAAAGCTTGCCATTAAAAACCAACATCACAAATAATAATTTAATAGAAGCACAAGCTAAGAAGAAGAATCTATTCAACAACTAAAGCATTCAAAAGGATTTTCAGTAGACACAAAACCAAGTATAAAATTCCAAACTCAAACTCCTAACCATGAACTCCCAAACAAACTACTTTGGCAAAATCCAAGAGGTTCCTATACCTATTGAAATGTCGGGTTTCTTGCACTCTACACAAAATGTGCACATTTCTGTCGGGCATTGGAAGTGAATTTGTGCTCCACTGGATCTGAAGAACTGTTGGGATACTGTACATTGAAACGAACTGAGGATCTCGCTATTCTACTCGGCACATTTGCAGCACTATATAAGAAAGAAGCAGGGCTTTCACTAAGGTAATATCATCTTCACATTGTGCAACTTGGCAACGCTTTTCCCCTGGTTGTAGACCGACTCAAATGCATGCGTCCACACGTTTGCAAAACCAGTCACCGCCTGGAAAACATGAGGCAATCCCATCTGTAGATTGTTCAGAGTCATTGATCTTGTCACACTGACTGCCTTCTCATGCTTAGCTTTCTCATCCTCTGCCTTTGCCCTCAAAATTTCCACCTTTGCACGCTTCTCTCCAACTGGATTCTTGCCGGATGAATTACTTATTGAAAACGGACCATACTTGCTCTCTAAAGCTCTAAGCTCACTGGCCTTCTTCTCGAGCTTTTTAAACGCCGACTCCGACCTTTTCTTTTGCCTTTGCTCCTCTGCTTGTTGTACTACAATGCCATGGATTACTGTTAAGAAGCTACTGATTCCCTCTGACGCCACTTTGTCCGGAGCATGGTCAACCGCGAGGTGCCATTCTTCGCAAAGAGAATAAATTGCAGAGTCTTGTTTGGTTTTGGAAACCGAGTTGTTGCTTAACTGGAAAAGGCTGAGCCGCAGCCAGCCCGTGAGTGACTGAATGTAGTCTCGTTGAGCCTTTACAAGGTTGCAGAAGGAGAGATGCCATTGATGCACTTCAAGCTCGAGTTGGAGAGTTGATTGCCGGTGAATTTCAGATGTGGGGTCAATAGATGGAGTGGTATTAAGATATTTGACCTGCTGAACTATGTGCATCTGGACTTGGTGGCACTCATACATGCTTCTCCACATGCACATTAATCTGTATATGAAGCAAAAAAGAGTGAAGAATATTAAAATGTTTTATTTTCATTAATTTAAATTGGAGAACAATACTATTAATGTGCAGATCAAAAGATACTGAACATAGTACAAAGTACTAATTCCCAAAAATTAAAGGGAAAACAAAGGACAAATAATGAAGTAAAAGTAGTCAAAAGAAATTATCCACATTACTGTACAGTACAATTGTTACAGTTGTTGCTACTCAGTCACTCAAATTATTCAAGTTGACTTTGACTCTACTCAACCCATACTGCTTGCTTTATGCTGCTTCAGATACTGATCTGGGCACTGCTATTGTCCTAGTATCTAATCTGTCATTTGCATTTCACTTCAAATATATATATATACTAGCTGGGTCTCGTGCCTCCGGCATTGTATGGGCAGTGAGATTTATCTCAAACTTAGAACGGCCCAGATAATTTATTAAGTGAGCGGGAAATTCAAAATCATTATTAGATAGATTAGATAGATGTATTTTATTAGATAGATGTATGGACGGTGGGATTTATCTCAAACTTTGGACGGCCCAGATGATTTATTGAGTGAGCGGGAAATTCAAAATCATTTGTATTTTATTAGATAGATATATATATATAGGGAGAGATTATATCAACCATGTAGAGGTCTCAGATTCAATTTCTAATATTTTGACAAGTGGCAGTCTAAAGCTGTCAAAAGAACTTTAACAACTACTACCTCAGTCCGGCGAAGATAGTACTTCTTTATCTAAAATGTTTTTCAGCTCAGATTAATGTGAGAAAACACAATCATACTTTATATATTTTTTGATATAGCTGAAAATATAAGATACTAAAACAAAATAATACACATACCAATAAATAAATAAATAATACATAGGAATACACAAATGTTAATTATGGAAATTTTTATTTCTACAAGTAGTAAATATTGATATTTCCACAAGGTCTCTCTCGCACATGTGTGAAACCCGCTTATTATACATGTGAGGAGGAACTTGTGGAAATACCACTACCACTTGCGGAAATATCAATTCCTATATTTTATAAAAGTGTTTTCAGAATGTTTTATCCATGTCAAAACCTCCAAAAAAATGACTCTTTTTCGGATGTAGTACTACTATAGTAATCTCCTTTAGCATTTGCATATTGCAATATATATGTAATGCGATCACCGACCATGGGTGATAAGCAATATTATTTCATTTCCTCGGAGAATCAAATATATGTAATGCGACTTATGGAGTCGTGTAAAATTTTAAGTGTGTGAATACATAGATATACATAAACACACACACACACACACACACCTCTTTTGGTCTTAAATTCATAAAAAACCCTTAATATTTCAAATTTAACTAATGTTCTTGAGTGCTCAGTTATGTAGGGTTGAAAGCAAAAACTTAGTAATAACTAAGAAAGAAGAAAGCACTAACCCTTTCACAAGCTCAACAAGCTGTGGGTAGAGCTCTGATTCCCTCAACTTGATAATTTCAGCAGAGGTGGTCTCAATGCCCTGTGAAGCAACCACCATCCTTGACTCCAATTTCTCAACCTCTTTCTTGGTCTTCTCGGTCTTCATATAATCAGACCGCTTCATCTCTAGACGCCTCAGCTGCTTTACCCTCTTCTCATGCTCAATCTTCAAAGTCTCAGCATTCTAATACCACCCCAAAACAAATATATAATTGAGATTAATTCGATCATCAGGTTGAGAGAGAGAGAGAGAGAAAGAAAGAAATCAAGATTAACAATTAACTTAGAAAAAATTAATTCAAGTAGACAATGGAGGTAGGGGCATACTTTAATTTTGTGCAAGCAGTTAATTTATAGTTCCATTTGACTTTTTTAAAAGCATTCTATCTTGCCTCCAACACAATTGGGTCATAATTTTTAGTTGAAGGCTAAATTTGCTTTTCGGAAAAGAATTTTGAATTATTTACGTCACATACAAATATTAAAACTTTAAAATAATAATAATAAAAAGTCAATGCGGCTCTCAGCTCAACCTAGTGGGGAAAATTAGCGAGGGGAGCCCACCCACCTCATGGTTGGAGGTTCACATTTTACTGGCCTCAAACTCTCAATTGAGTCTCCCAATGTATTGGGCAAATTATAATTCCTCAAAATATTATTATAGGAAAAAAATTATGGACAAATTCCAAGAGAGACAAACAAAGACTAAGAAGACAGAACATTGTTTCAAGAAAAATTATGGGGTACTGAGAAAATATAGTACCTTAACCTCGAGGTAAAGTTTCTTCTCCCAAGCATAGAGCCTCTCCACAGTAGAACAATGACTACCATTTGCAGTGTTCCCTACCACTTCTTCACCAAACTTTCCAAACCCATCCATTTTTGGACTCGTGCCCCATGTCCACAACAACGGACTCAAACCCTTCCCATAACCATAAACCTTACCTGCAAAAATATGTGTATGCAGAAATAAAATAAAAAAACTGCATACATACTCAAGACCACAAATTCTAATCATACAAAAAAAAAGCTACCTTTATCCCAAAATGAGAATAACATTTTGACTTTTTTGTTTGCCGGAAATATTAAGGTTTGCGCATGACAATTGACGCATCTCGTATCATTTTTTTCCTTTAGTTTTGGGCAAGACTATAATTTTCTATTGACAAAAATGTGTGCTGGACTATTATATTGGGAAAGAGGTGGTATGTTTAAAAAAGGAGCGAATAACGTGAATTGACCAATTCAGTGTCGACACAACAAGTAGGTCTATAGGCAACACTGTATTGGTCAATTCACCAACTTATCATGAACCGGATTCGTTTAAAAATAAGGTATATCTATCTATACATACACATACACAACACAACACACATGTACTTGACTATTTATCAGAATTTAACTCTGAATTTGGGACAAACTTTGGAAGATACAAGTACAAAGTGCACACACCACATTAACACATTATAACACAAACGTGCATACATGTGCATTCCATATATGTACACGTTACACGATATGAGTTAATAAAAAAACAAAAATGGGACTTTTATTTTGGGACAGAACTGAGGGAGTAAATAGTAATTACCTGTTGATCTTTGGCCGGAAAAGGTAGAACTTGGGACTTCCAAGAGGAGTGAGAGTTGGCCGCCGGAGTCGGCAGCTTTAAGAAAGTACTCATCAAGCTCAGTAATGATCTCCACCAGCTCTTTACTCTTAGTTGACACAAATACAGATAGCTCCGTCGGCGTCGGCGTCGACGCCGTAGCTGCAGTGTCCTTCGAGAACCCACTTACGGCAGATGGCGGCGGCGCCGTACTTGCCGCTCCAACGGTGGTGGTGATGGCCGCCTCGGACAAAGTGGTCGTTGTCACCTCCCATTCCTCCTCTGTCACTGACCTCGACGATGACGGCATAAATGGGTCCCAGAAATCCCAACTCGACTGCGGCGGCGGGGGAGGAGGAGGCGGCGGTCGGATGGCAGAGGAGACGGTGGTTGAGGTTTCCCAGGAGGTTGGGCTCATTGGCGGCGGCGGTGTTGGTGGTTGGGGTTGCGGAGAAGGGGGCAGCGGCGGCGGAAGGTGGTGGTTCTGGTGGTGGAGGGTGGTTTCAGCAGTGGCGAACTGTAGGAGGGCGGATCCTGTACTTCGCAGGGACCTCAAATACATAGTGTGTGAAGCAGAAAATGATTGTCTGGCTTTAACAAACTGTTTCATGTACCTTTTTCTTGCTCTACATCTTGACACCCTTTCTTCTCTCTCTATTCTTGAATAACAGCACCCCATCTCTTTCTCTCTCACTCTCTCTCTAAAAACACACTTTCTCTCTCTAGAACCCTGCCAGATTTTCACATTTGGGTTGAAGAAGACAACCAACAAGTTTTATACTTTTTTTGTCCTACTCACTTGGAAATAAAACTATAAAAAAAATGACACTGTTTTTGGGACTAAAACTTAATTGATACCAACTACAAAAACAAGAAACTTCAAAATTCTCAGTGAAAAATCATAATCCACTTCATCTTCTTCTTTGAAAACTTGATCTTTCTCACTCTAAAATGCACTAGTGGAGATGGAGGTGGAGGGGAAAGACAAACAATTTACAGATGTACAGTGAGGCGCAGCTGCTAATGGTGTGTTGGGCAGCGTGCCCATCCATACATTTTATAATGGATTTTTCGGACCAAAATACCCCACAATTATGTTTCTAATTTACTACTACTACTCTAGCATACTCTCTCCGTAATCCATAAGTATTAAAGAACTGATTATATAGTATCTGTATTTGATTGTATCTTAATACTCTATCAGTTTCATTATAAAAATCTTTATTTTTTATATTAAATGTTTAATTTCCTTTAATAACTAAATGTTTACATATTTTTTCTTTATTATGTCCGTAACATTAAATATCTCATATTTTTCTTATTCTAATTATCTCTCCATATTTAATAAGTATGGATAGATAATATTTTGAATTGAATAACTAGAAAGTCACTCTCTCACCTACATTGAAAATAATTAATGACATATTATTATGAGTAATTTTGTCATTTTATTCTTTTTTTAATATGCGTAAAAAGTCTATCAGGACTTTTATCCTGGGACGGAGGAGTACATCTTAACCGTTCTTAATACATCTTAAGAGTCTACATTTTTATATTTATATCTTAACTATTCAAATGACCTCTTAATACAAATATGTGGACTCTTAAGAAGCATTAAGAGGTTGATTTTTAAGATGCAATCAAACATCAATATCAAATATCAATTATCTATATTGTCTTTGTATTGAAAAAAGATAATTATTTATTAGACAAAAAAATAATAAGAAAATAAAAATTATATTTAATACTCGAAGTAATATTAAAAATTAAATAATTAATAGTTACTTAAAATTGTCAAACGACTTAAAATTTATATTTCACATTAGATTTTAAGTAATTAGATTTTAGATTTTAGATTTTAGATTGGGGGAGTATCTTATATTTCTCTAAAAAATGGCAGAATCCAAATGGGCCCAGTTTGTAATCTGCCAATCCGGGTGGGCAAAGGGTGTACGGGACAGTAAAGAGGGAGGGTAGTTTGGTAACTCCAAGTTTCAACGGACATGACTTGGCTTAATGTGGGAAGTAGTTAATTCTCAGAGAGGGGGAGGGGGAGGGGGAGGGGGAGGGAGAGGGAGAAGGAGGGGAGGGATCCTGTTAGTATGAAATTAATTTATAAATGATCAAGAATAGAACTCTTAAGTAGTAAAATTCCCTTAAATAATAGAATTGTATCAAAACGACGTAATTTTGATAAGACGCGGTGACATTTTTATAAATACCATGTCACCGCATATTTACAAAAATACAACCGCGTCTTATCAAAACTACATCGTTTTGATACAATTCTATTATTTAAGGGAGTTCTACTCTTGATCCTCTCCCTATATATATATATATATATATATATATATATATATATATCAAATACTAAATTAATTAAATACTAAATTGAAAATTCCTGCAAGTCAAGGGTTAGTATCAATAATACAATTTAAAATTGTAGTGTGCGCTATTTGGTATTATAATTTGAGTATAAATAGTATTCCCTTCATTCTAAAATAAAAGTTCTGATGAACTTTTTACGGAAGTGGTTAGCATGAAGTTTAGTTTTAGGTAAGTTGGTCAATTGACCAATAGAGTACTGACTTGCAGGCGAGACTCTATGTGTGTCAGCATTCTACTGGTCAATTGACTAACTTACCAAATAATAAACTTCATGCTAACCGGATCCACTTTTTACATATATTAAGAAAGAGGGTCAAATGACAAAATTGCCCATATTTAAATTTTTATTTAGTTGTATAATTTTCTACACATTATCATTGATGTTATGTAAATATGCATATAGAATTGAAAATATAAAAATTTAAAATCTCTTGATTTATTCTTAAATTTTATACGTGAACTTTTTTAAGAATCTTTCACGAGAATAAATTATATACAAATTAATGCTTTATAGTACATGTAGAAGAAAATTAAGAAATTTAAATTATATTAACACATTGTCTATTTATTATTTATCCTGATAAAATTATTTACTTAATTATATTGAATTTCAAATTACTTAATTTAATGTTAAAATTTTTATATGATATGTTATTATTGAATAGTATAAAATATAATATTTTTTAGATGATCCTTATATATATATATATTTATTAGAATCATTTACAATCATACCACCTATGCTTGTATTGTGTGGTATATGAAATAATTTAGACTTTGATGGGGCTCTTCTTTAGTGAGAGATTCCAATCAGCTCATTAGTAATAAGGCCCACATAAATCGGGCCTCTACACCAAATTAGCAATAATACTCCAACCGAAGAAGCATCCTGGATCAGTTCACAGCCCACAACCCAATAACAGAGATATGAAAATGGGCCACACTCGTCACACGCCCCAAGACCCCAACCCAATAATAGAGATAAGAAAATGGGCCACACTCTTCACACGCCCCAATACTCCTGATTGGAACCGAGTCAAGTCGAATATTGAGTTGTTTATATTTGGTTCATAAAATTTATCGAGTATAAAGTTACTTGTTTAACTACTCAATCGAGCACGATCTCAAATCGAACCTGAGCAGTTTGAACTTTTCAAACGAATATGATTTGCGTATCAATAAAAAATTACAATTTGAGGAGGTTCGAGTAATTTATTGAACTTTAAAATTTGCTCATATTTGAATAATTTATATTTCGAGTTGAGCTCGAATCAAACTTTTAGTCGAACAAGCACGAATCGAGCCCGAGCTGTTTGAACTTTTTTGAACGAATATGATCTAAGTATTAATAAAAAATTATAATTTGAGAAGGTTCGAATAATTTATCGAACTTTTAAATCTGTTTATATTTAAATCATTTATATTTCGAGTTGAACTCGAATCGAACTTTACTTTTAGTTACGAATTGAGCTTGGACTGTTTGTTTATTTTACTTTTTTATCTACTGACTACCGTTATACTTATTGTGACACCCCTAAAACAGGTATACAACACCCATTCTGAGTCGCCAAATACATGGTATAATACAGAACATTATGACTAATATAATACAGAACAAATTATCGTTAGTCTTCAACAGGGAAAAATCTAATAGAATACAATAGACAACAAGTTTTAAATCAATATTTGCATCGGAAATAATAATTCATTAGAAGAGTTAAGTAGAGAATGCAAACTACTATCTTCTATATATGAATTTAAAAGTTCATCGTCTATCTTTTATCCCTGTAACATCAATCAATATATATCTGGAATCAAATATTCATCTTTGCACTACAGGCCAAAGATAATCATCAGTTGGTCATGTTCATCTAAACACCTTTTCATCTTTACACTACGGGCCAAAGATATTCATCAGAAATCATTAATCTTTGCACTACAGGCCAAAAATATTCAATTATATCATCATTTAGGACTGAGGATGATGAAAAATATTTTAAAGAAAACGAAAGTTTTTATAGCAAATTCCAAACAGAAATTGACCGAAATCCACGATATTTTATAGAAAATTCCATTATCTACAACTTTGCAGAAGAAAGTTTTTCCAAATTCCAAACAGAAATTGACCGAAATCCACAAACGGACGATTTTACAGGCTATAATCAAATTTCAGTCAAGAAATGGGCCAACAGACATGTTTAACATGTTTTAAACAACTTTTACAACAAAAATACTCTTCCTTCTCATATACTCATATATCCCACATTCATTGTAAAAATATTATCCTTATTATATTATAATAATATAATAAAATATTATTTTATCAGAAAAGATAAAATATCGATTTTCAACAATTGTCACTTTAAAAATTTTCTCCATCTATATCCACATAAAATGAATATTTTTCTCATCATATAAATCAATATTTAATTATTCACAAATAATATTACAGAATCACAGTACTGGCAATCAGGCCGTTTCCAGGAAAGAGGGGGCTTTCTAATAAGAATTTCTCCTTACTGACGCGCAATTAGGTGACCAAACCTCTCCTTAGATAGAACTTTTTAGACATTACCAATAATATTTTCTAATAATATTATTCAGATAATATGAATTATTGCTTCGATAATGGAAATTACTATGTAGTGACAATTATTGAAACAACAACAATCCATTAGAAGAGTCAAGTAGAGAATGAGTTCTACTATCTTCTAAGATTTAAAAGTTCATTATCAATATTTTATCCCTGTAACAACAATCAATATACATCTTTAATCAAATATTCATCTTTGCACTACAGGCCAAAGATATTCATTTGTATCACCAATTGGTCATGTTCATCTCAACACCTGTTCATCTTTGCACTACGGGCCAAAGATATTCATCAGTTAATCATTTATCTTTGCACTACAGCCCGAAGATATTTAGTAATATCATCATTTAGGACTGAGGATGATGAAAAATATTTTAAAGAAAACGAATCCAGTGAAACGGAAGGACAAATAGTAGGGATTCGTATAACAGTTTATCCAAGATCAATAATACTTCATAAATACCAATTTTGAAGCAGAATTCAAAAATAAAGATCAAAACATGGATACAATCAAAGATAATAACCATAATAGCCATTTTGGATAAAAAGAAGAAAATTTTATTTTTCGGTGAATAGTGCCATATACGTGAATAATAACTCCGACACAAAAAGTTCTAAATTTGATAAAAATTCAGATCAATACTTTGACATAATGATATTGAAGAAATAATATCATATATGAAGAAAATAACATCCCTTACCTCAAAATATCAGTACTTCTGATCGAAATATCGGTATAAGGCTGAAGGAAACTTGCACTGATGAATAGAAACTCACAAAGTATCCAAATACTCACAAAATACACTCAATAATCTAGAGAGAGAAAGAGAGAAAACTTGTTTCTGGTGTGATTTTCAATTCTAACTTAGCCCTCTATTTATAGAAAAATGTTAGCAGACTTGACCTGCAACCTGATGACTTTACCTGCTACTATTCCCACCCACCACATTTGAAATAAATTCAGCACATTTCTTCACCAACCACAAGTGGGGCCCACTCAATTCTATAATTTTTCACCAAGATTATTTATAAACCTAATTTCTGAATCAGTCACCTCTTAAAATTCATAATAAATCATACATTCATTTTTAACGGTTCAAAATTTGTGGACATATACTCAACTTATATATGTATAACATATCCAAAAATTACAACGATCCAACGGTCGGATTAAAAATTATAACTCACACAATATATCTCAAAAACACTGGTTTAATTTTTAATACCTTCATTCCGACAAAAATACTGATAAAACACCTCAACATTAACTCCTTCATTTTTAACCACAATAAATATATCCAACATTTATATCCTCATAGAATAAATATTTCCTTATCATATGAATCAATAATTAATTATTCACAAATAATATTACAGAATCACATTTATGACAACCAGACCGTTCCCAGGAAAGAGGGGGCTTTCCAATAAGAATTTCTCCTTATTGGCGCGCAATTAGGTGACCAAACATCTCCTTGACAGAACTTTCTAGAAATTGCCAATAATGCTATCTAATAATATTATTCAAATAATATGAATTATTGATCTGATAATGGGAAATACTGTGCAGTGACAATTATTGAAACAACAATAATATAAAATATCAACGCAGCAATTATTGAATCAATAAAATAAAATATTGAACAGTAACTACTGTAATAATTATTGAGTAGTGCCTTCTTACGTAAGGATCAATAATTCATCAATACTGTGCATCCACGCGTATTACTGTATTTTAACTACCGGGTATTACAACAGTGTAAACGGTAACAACTACACCGTTATTTATAAAAACTCAAACTTGTCGTTTTCTTCATCTGACAATTATTCTATTATGGGGCCCACAAATGACTGCGCCGTCGTACAAATATTCCCCGACAACAAGAATATTTCACGACCAAACGAATATTCTCCGACAACAATGATTATTTTATAACCACTTGCATATTTTGCAAAATTTGCACATTTCACCCATAACTAAAGAATTATATCAAATTAATACCTTATTATTCACAAATATAATTAGAGAAAATTCAATTTTATTTATAATAAGTTGGGGTCTTACAGTAACTACTGTAACAATTATTGGGTAGTGCCTTCTTACGTAAGAATCAATAATTGGTGCAATACCGTGTGCTACTGTGCAACAACGCGTATTACTGTGTTTTAACCACCGGGTATTCCAACAGTGTTAACGGTAATAACTACGCCGTTATTTATAAACAACTTATACTTGTCGTTTTCTTCATCCAATCGCTTTCCGTTATGGGGCCCACAAAAGACTGCGCCGTCGTACGAATATTCCCCTACAGCAAGACTATTCTACGACCAAACGAATATTCCCCGACAACAATGAATATTTTATAACCACCTGTTTATTTAAAATATTTGCGCATTTTATCCATAACTAACCACATTAATCAAATCAACCCTTACTATTTCAAAATGATAAATAGAAGAAACTAAATTTTATTTATTAATAATTTGAGGTCTTACACTTATCGTGTTCTAATTGGATATTTTTTTTGATATATTCAATTGAAATTTAATATTTTTACCTTTAACAAAAATATATCGTAAGATGTCATGAACCCGAGTCTTAAAAGAATAGTAATTTATTTTTTTATCATTTAAATTTTAAGCCATGAGCGACTTGTATTCTACACGCACAATACAGTCGTCGTTTCTTTGAAAACCAAAGTAGACGTCACCTCATTTCCCTCTCTATTCAGATTTGGTTTTCGCATTTCGAAGCAAAAACAAATTCTTTGTTTGTGACTGCATATATCCGTTTCTTCTTCTCCACTCTGCTCACATCGGGAGCGGTTAGCATGGTAAATTAACTTAATACTTAATGCAGTGCTGCTCACATCAATATTCCCAATTCTCTCTCCTCCATTCTCTCTCTCTATCTCTCCCTCTCTCTATAGTAGATGCATACATATTGATTATCGAATTGTAGTTTAATTAACTCATTATTTGAATTTGTTGTTGTAACAATGGCGGTGGCAGCTGTAGTGGTGGAGTCGGAGTATAAGAAGGAAATAGAGAGAGCTCGTCGAGATCTTCGTGCTCTCATCTCAAACAAGAGATGCGCCCCTATTATGCTTCGATTAGCGTAATTCTCCTCTCTCTCTCTCTCACTTTACTTTTTCTTAATTTCCGCTTAGTTTCATTAATTTTCTCCATCATATTCTGTGTTTTAGTTTCCATCTGTGGTCTTATTTTGCCTTTAGATTCATGTTTGTTTATATTTTGTTTTGGGTGGTGGTAGAAAGACTAACACCCTCACTAATGGTATAATTTTTTGTTTCTGATAAACAAACATACATAAAGTGAAAGATAGATAAAATGAAGGTTAAATATATTATTTGATGGGGTTTATTAATATAAAATAATAAAAGTATTTATCAGTTTATGTAATTTGTGTAACGACTAATGATAAATTTAGAAGTTTTTTTATACTCTTTCCTCTGCTTTATTTTTCTTAATGTATGAAAAATAAACTTTGCTCATCCTTCCTTTAGAGGACGGAGGTAGCAGCTTTTTAAGACGTTTCCTAAAATTATTGATGATCTGATGTTTAATTTTGTACTGCCTCCTTTCCGCAAAAAGAGTTCCACAACTGCTAAAGCTACAAACTGTTTTTTTCCACGTTTTCCCCTAAATTTGTTGAACATTTAGTTTAGTAGTGATGATGGCATCGTGTCATTTAGCATCAATAGAAATGATACTCTTTCTTTACAGATTTTTTTAGCAAATTGACTCTTTTTGTGGAATGGAGGAAGTATTATGTTGATCTTTGTTCATTGTTTGGGTCAACAATGTTTGTATCATATGATAAAAATTGGTAACTTTTTATGCTCAAGATGCCAAGTATTAATACTAATAGATAGATGTCTTAATTTGCAGATGGCATGATGCAGGCACTTATGATGCTAAAACAAAGACAGGAGGCCCCAACGGCTCAATCAGGAATGAGGAAGAGTACACACAATGGTTTGAAAATTGCAATTGATTTATGTGGTACGTTTCTAGCCTCATTCTATATATACGCATATTTGCACTAGTTAGACTCATTCCCGATATTTTATAAAGTTTGTAAGTTATCCCGTTTCCACTTTTACACCTTTTCATGTTGGTTATTTTAAGCTGAAGCATCTGCAAATCTTTTCTGACAGTATTTTACTCGACTTAAATATGAAATATCAACTCGTTTCTAATGGTTTTGATTTTCTATGATTTCAGAAGAAATAAAGGCTAAACATCCAAGGATCACATATGCTGACCTTTACCAGGTGATTACAGCTATACATTTTCTTTGTAGTATGTTTCTGAAAATTATGCTAGGCTTGGGTTGAAATTGTTGTTATCAGCTTTGGCTTGAGCTACTCAGTTATTTTGGTGAGAAATATGCGCCAATAATGAGGATGCAAAGGAAAACGTAGCCAACCCTCAATTAAGATGGGTCATATATGGACTTCAATATGATCAATATGGTTACTAAGCTTATTTTCGGTTGGAACTAGAGACCTACTTCTGGCAGATATGATGTTTTGCCATCTTGAGCTTTCTTTTCAGCAGAAAGCTTCTCACTCTTGAGAGAGTATAAAATTTATATGAAAAAAACTAACAAAATAAGTGGCAACAATGAATTTAGAGGTTGGTAAGCGCTCCTAAATTGATTAATTTTCTTCTCTTTAAAGCTAGGAGATGCAATAAACCTTCATGATTCCCTAGCTAACTTGGTGGTTAAAAATATCCAATATACAATTTTAAGAAAAAGTAAATTGAGAACTGTACAGTCTTATTATGCATTTGTTTCATCCAACATTTACTTTTCAACAAAACTCTCTGTACGTTGAGATTGCATGAAACTCTCTGAGTAAAAGAGCACGTTGCATTACAACTGATATCAATCAGTATTAGTGCCAATCACACTTGTATGAATTTAATAAGAAATATGTTCAGTGAAGAATAGAAAATAGGCCTGTATAATTTTAGTACCTCTCACTATTGCAGATACTGGTCATCTTTTTTTTTTTTGATCTATAATTTTTTATTTTTCATAAGCATTATAAGACCAAAACCTTTCCTGTAAGACGAATTATTCCTTTTAGGGTGAAAAAAGTGGCTAGTTAAAACTATTGAAATATTATTAATAATTCTTAATGTCGAAAATGCTAGTTGTTCATGACTAAATTCTACATGAGAATCAGGTTAGATCTATATAGAGTTAGCTTTATGGACAGACTCAATCTCAAAATATCATTTAAAATTTCAGCTTGCGGGGGTTGTTGCAGTTGAGGTCACAGGAGGCCCCACTATCGACTTTGTCCCTGGAAGAAAGGTATGTTCATCGCAAATTTCTTGATTACATAATACTTAGCAAAAAAAAATGGCTTTGTAGAAATTTTCTGTTGCAGTACTAGAGGTTTACGGATACCACTATACCAGCTTGTTTTCCCTTGAACACAAGCCTTTATTATCCCGAGGGATATTATTGGTTGCCCATGACCTGAGGTATGCCTCTCAAATGACGCTTTCTTGTTTCATCTTCAAAAATTTACGAATACCAACTTGTTTTGTTTTTCCAATAAACATCAGCTTTTATTATCCCGAGGGCTATTATTGTTGCCCACAACTTGACGCATGCCTCTCAAATGACGTTTGTTTTCTTGTCTCATCTTCGGAGAGGGCTAATCTAGTTTTTTTTAAGCATGTTACCCTGATAGCCAAATGGACAGTTCAATACAAGTGTTACAACTGCTGTTCAAATTTGGTCATACTCCTACCACTTTCACTTATCTTTTTAAGTACTTGGATGAGCTTCAGTCATATTACTCAATCTAATTTGCCAAAATACTGTCAGAATAAGACATGGTCCCTACCGCGCTGATTATTTTTCTTTCTTTCCTTTTCCTCCTGTGATGCTGGAAATGGAATATCCTACTTAGGAACTTCCGCAGGATAGCATATTCTAGATCCATCTGCTTACAATCAGATGTTTTGAATAATTTATGTCCTGATTTAAATGTTTTATTATAGGCTCATCACATCTGAGGGACATCTTTTACCGGATGGGTTTATCTGACAAGGATATTGTAGCATTATCTGGGGGGCACACTTTGGTAACAGTTCTATCTACAAACTCCGAATCTAATTTTTTGTAGTTCTGAAATGTATATAAATTTAGATCTTTATCCAAATTTGGTGCTGTAGGGAAGTGCACATGCTGACAGATCAGGCTTTGAGGGACCTTGGACGAAGGAGCCTTTAAAATTTGACAACTCATACTTTGTGTAAGATTTTAGTTAGAAACTTAAACAACTGTATTCCTCCAATATTTGTAACATAATAAATATTGTGCTGTTGTTGTTTAATTTGCCAATATTAAAAAAAATTATTAGTTAATTTACAAATAATATGTGGAACTTATGATTAATTAGGGAACTTGTAAAAGGGGATTCAAAGGGACTGTTGCAACTTCCAACCGACAAAGCTCTACTTGAGGACCCTGAGTTCCGTCGTTACGTTGAACTTTATGCAAAGGTAGTATGATCATTTTTTGGGACTTCAAAATCCTTTGGCATTGTTCTTAATAATATCATGGGAAGTCATATAGCTTCTATTTTGCTTTGATTTCAATTTGTTTATTGGAAAAGGGTGTGGAAACCAACTTCGTAGGCCTGCCAGCCTTCTTAATTCGCACAATACACATCAGTCATTTTTTCTAAAATTTATTTTTGTAATTTTTTGATGGCATCTATTCTTGGTTCAGCGACCTTTCAGTGATTAGAAAGAAAAAGTACCCACGTGTGTTGGCATATCAGTTTTTCTCACTTTCTGAATGTACTAATGATGAGGGGAATGACTGGTTGCAGAGCTGTGGTGTGGATTGAATAGACTGTCTATAATATGATTGTGTCTCATGATTGAATAGATGAACCGTGTCCTATACATCTTTGTAACGGCAAGTATATAAACTTAAATATTCAATGACAATTGTTGAATTAATTTGGCAGGAGGAGGATAAATTCTTCAAAGACTAGGCTGAATCACACAAGAAACTGTCTGAGTTGCTGTGGCTGTAGCTGAGTTATTTCTTTGAAGTTCAGAGGAGAGTCGGATAAAAAAGGACAACATTGAAAATACTAGGATCAGTAAATCAAGAATTTGATTATGAAGTTGTGGAAAATAAGTGAGATTGATTGCATGCATCTTTCTACTGACTTATGTTGCTTTAAATGTGAGCAATGGATATCAATCTCTCTCATTTAACCTCTGTGGTATGTTACTCATTCAATTCTAATATAAGTAGACTGGAAACTTGAAGGAGAATAATAATCTTTCATTTAAGTTTCTGGGAAAAACATGAATAAAAGATTTGAGAATGAACTGATGTCCACGGTAGCATGCACCATGGATCCGGGTAAAGTACAAAACATCTTCCTTCTATTCAAATTTTCAAGACTACTCATTTCTTTTGGTTATTACATCAAACACTATTAACCAATATCCAAAACAACCAAATGCAGAAGATATAGACATGGTCAGAGGAAATCAGTGGAAGAGAGAAAATGAAATTAACCTTCATGTCTGCCTCTCATTCCATTGTATCAGTGTTTGGGGCTTCCGTTTCATTTCCAAATTTAGCTCTAGTTTCTTGAATCACTTCCCTAGACAGATTTCCATCTGCTGGCTTTGGTTTGAGTTCAATATTGTAGTCATCTTGCTCTACAGTTGATCACCACCATTAAGGTCACGCAGTCGACAAGTTTACAACACGCAGACAAGAGGTGATTGTATAACACTATCATAAAATTAAACTATTTACAACACTATAGGGTTACCAATTTGTTGATTATCGATCCCTTTTGTAAGTTGGTTGACGTTTATGGCCCAATTGTTCAACAATTTTGTCAAAAATCTTTAAAAATAACCTTATACTTCACTAAAGTTAAAATACTCTTACAATTTGAATTTGAATTCCAAGAAAGTAATAATAATAATTAATGATATAATGATAATAAGGTCATTAATAATGTTTTAAGTAATAATTATAATGTCACAGTAAAAAATGTCACTAAAAATTTAAAGAAAAATCAATGTAAGACGTCACTAAATGTATATTTACTAGCTGGGTCCCGTGCCTCCGGCACTGTATGGACAATATGATTTATCTCAAATTTTGAATGACCAAAATAATTTATTGAGTGAGCGGGAAATTTAAAGTCATTTGTATTTTATTAAATTATTATTAGATAGATAGATGTATTTTATTAGATAGATGTATGAACGGTGAGATTTATCCCAAACTTTGGACGGCCCAGATGATTTATTGAGTGAGCGGGAAATTCAAAATCATTTGTATTTTATTAGATAGATTAAGAGTTAAATGAGCTGGAGAGTCAGGGCCCACAACATTATAACAATCTTTATTTATTATATACAAAAATTTAAGTAATAATTTTTTTTTCTTCTTCTTCCTATTATTATTATTATTATTATTATTATTATTTAAAATCCTGCTCAAAAGAGTTGCCTTGTTGCCTAAGACGAGTCTTTTTTCTCGTTCTGAACTCCCCTCCCTCTCACAAGCAATCGATCGATCGATCGATCCATTGGGAATTGGGCAAATCAGCCGGTAAAGGGTGAAATTAAAGTAAATGGCGAGATATGATAGAGCAATCACTGTGTTCTCGCCGGACGGCCACCTTTTCCAGGTGGAATACGCTCTGGAAGCCGTCCGTAAGGGTAACGCCGCCGTCGGCGTTAGGGGCACCGATACCATTGTTCTCGGTGTTGAGAAAAAATCCACCGTCAAAACTTCAAGACTCAAGGTCTCCCCCTTTTCCATTACTTATTTTTCTGAATTCATTATTTTACTAGCTTGGAAGTAGTACAATTTTTTGTGGGTTTTCAGGAATTTAGGTTAGGTTAAAATTTATTTATACGAGTTAGAATTGAATTTTTTTAATCGTTAATAAAAAGGGTGTTTCTTAGAAATTTATTCCCTTTTGGTATTAATGTAACTACTAAACTATTCATTTCACATTTTTTTTTAAAACTGATTCATGATAACCTAGTTGGAAATGCAGCTCATATAGATTTCATGGTTTTAAAGCACTGCTTCTTGCTAGTGTTATGAGATAGTATCAGAATTAGTAGCCTTACAAGGAGGTTTTCTGTGGGTGGTGAAATTTTTTACTAGCTTTGATGCATAGTTTTGTGGTTCATATGACTCGAATGGGTCAAACATTTAAATTAGTCATCTATGTTGTTTCTATACTCGTGATGTTAAAAATTTGATGTTACTATACTCGTCATTTAAATTAGCCATAAGCTTACAGTTGAAGATCCTGTTACTGTTGAGTATATTACACGATACATTGCTGGTCTTCAACAAAAGTACACACAAAGTGGTGGTGTTAGGCCATTTGGCCTTTCAACTTTGATAGTGGGTTTTGACCCATACACTGGCGTGCCATCACTATATCAGACAGATCCTTCGGGAACATTTTCTGCTTGGAAAGCTAATGCTACTGGGAGAAACTCCAATTCAATGAGGGAGTTTTTGGAAAAGAATTATAAAGAAACCTCTGGCCAAGAAACGATAAAGCTTGCTATTCGTGCGCTGCTTGAAGTAAGTATATATTTTCTGTCCTACATTAAAATTATAAATGTTTTCTATACTATACACTCTTGTTTGCAGTTTCTCCACTTCTACTTATTTTTTGATAGTACGGCTAGAATTTTCTCGAAATGATTATGTGCCTTATTATATGCATCTGCTATAGTATAAGTTCTGGTTTACTAGATAGGAGTTAATCCACATTGTTTACCTTTTTAACTGTCGTGACATTCACTACTATGATATATATTCGGAGAGTTTCATTGATATTTGATATCGTTTAAAGTGAATTAGAAAGTTGAGCTGAGGATCTTTGAACATGATCGCTTAGTTGTGTTTACTACTAAGACTATTCATCCTTGGCAGAAAGTGGTCTGTAAACCGAACTTGCCTTGTATAGGGAGCTGTTTATATGGTACCACTAAGCATAATCTAGTGGCAAAAACTACCGATATATCTTGTGTAATGGGATGAAGGAACATTGAAGTTGTATTTTCTACTTGGAGCCCAATGTAGTCCGTTGTTTTTCCTGGCTCTCCATTTGGTTTAGCTGTTGAACATATTGTCAAGATGTTTTCTGCCTTTATTTCTCATGTTCTTAGCAGAATGTGTATATTGTCTTTATCTTACATGTAGGTTGTTGAGAGTGGAGGAAAGAACATAGAGGTTGCTGTCATGACAAAAGATCAGGGTCTCCATCAACTTGATGAAGCTGAAATTGACGCTGTTGTTGCTGAGATTGAAGCAGAGAAGGAGGCTGCAGAGGCTGCAAAGAAGGGCCCTTCCAGGGAGGCATAACTTGAATTTTTACTTTCCCCCATAACAAATTATAATGGGAACATGTAATCTTTACTTATTTGTGTGTTGGGACTTCTATGGTGTTCAGATTCTTTAGAATGTTAATCGTTATGTGCCCCAAGTTTATTCTCCAATATTATGAAAGTTGCGGAGCAGTTATTCTTGATACAGGAAGTATTATTTCATAAAGTTTTGTCTAAATTTATCTGGTTATTCATAAACAGTGTCTTAAGCATCCCCTTTCAACGGAAGTGTTTAGTATGAAGTTTATTTTGGGGTAAGTTGGTCAATTGACCAATAGAATACTGACACGCAGACGAGGTTGTATGTGTGTCAGTATTCTATTGACCAATTGACCAACTTACCAAAAAAATAACTTAATGCTAACCGGATCCCCTTTCAACTAAGCATGATACAGTTCACAGACCGTTCAAAAATAGCTAATTAAGTGGTGTTTGATTACATTGTAATGTATCTTAACAACTCACCTCTTAATGCATTTTAGCAGTCCACATCTTTATATTAAAAGGTTATCTGAATAGTTAAGATACAAATATGAGTTCAAATTATTATTTAGATGATTTCTTAATACAAAGATGTGGTTCTTAAGATAAATTAAGAGGTAAACTGTTAAGATGAAATCGAACACCACATAATTCAATTAGTCTCGAGTCTTGCTTGAAAGAGTTTCATTTGTGATTTTTTAAAGTTAATTTACAAAATCTTAAAATTCAAAAATTAATATGAATTCATTTAATTTTAATTGCTATTATTGTATTGTAAACTGTATCTAAAATGTAATGTTAATTACAAAATTTATTATTTTTAGAAAATTACATGAATCATATCTATTATTGTAGTTATGAATATTTGTTTCAAATTGATTTTAAAAAAGTAAAAATTATGTTTACATTTCCTAATAAAGGGTGTATTTACAATTTTGAGATTAGTAAAAAAAATTAATAACTTTTCTAAAATGCATAAAACATTCAACTTTTGTTTTTTTTTTTGAGATGGAAAGGCTACAACTCTTCTTTTCTATTTTATTTTCTCCTGCTTATTAAATAAAAATATGATGCTGGTTATATTTAGTTTTAATCAACAATTAGGGAAAAAAAAGAAAAATTATTGGATTTAAACAAAATCTATTTGTTCAAGGCAGGTGGCGTGAACTCTGATTTGACCAAGGAATTAAATTAAATCTGGTTTAGATGCTTAGTTGACCCCTTAATCTTGATAAAATAAAAACAATGGCGTATGCAGGTTTCGAACCTGCAACCTTCTCGTTATTAGCACAACGACCTAACCAGCTGAGCTAATAGGCCACTGATTTTAACCGTAGTTATTGATAGGTAAAACCATAAATAAATAGAGGAAGTTCATGGACCACACCGACAGCAAGAGCTTTGAAAAGGTTGTGTGCAATCGACCAATCAGCAATGCCAGATATAGCAGGAGCAATACGAACAAAAGCTTCTTCCTCTTCAAAGTCAACAAGAACACTACAAATCTAAGTCACGACACTTAATACTACACTCACTATAGAGTGTTACAAGAAACATAATAACTCCAACAAAGTAATAACATAACGACCAAAAAATAGATATGAATATTGAGTTGAGTTGAATTGAATTGGTGAAGCAGACTTACTAGTGCGAACATGATTGAATCATTATCAACTCACAGATTCAAATACAATGTTAAACACAACCAACCACCACAAGAAAACCAATTATGGATTACTTGATCAATTATGGATTTGTCATTCTAATGATGAGTTGAAGTTTCATATCTTTAATATTGGAGTATAATATCTTAATATTCAAGGAGAAGATTTGAATTTTTAGTTATTTTACATATATTGGGGAAATCAGAAATCTTTTTATAGAAATTCTCCATTTCTTTGAGCAGAGATATTGCCATGAAAGTATTCAGACCTCTTAGTGAACCATGCGGAAATATTAAAAAATACATGTGAAAATAGTGTTTCCATAGAAAAACCTATTCCGTGCTAAATTGGTGGCAAATTCCCCCCCATCTGAATACTTGCTTTTCTATACAACTTTTTTCCTGAAATATATAGAAAAGAGTTGCCTTGTATAGGGGAAAAAAACCTATTCCGTGCAAAATTGGTTGGCATAGCATTATTCTTAAGGATATCGACTTTGAAGGTAACATTTCTCATAGTACGTGGGACGTGAATACCTCCAGAAGATACCTTCACAAGAGGTCCACCAGCACGAAGGTCTATTGTTCGCGCACTTCACATGGAGTATATATTTCAAGTCTGTATTGTAATTTTGCTGCCTCTACTTGGCGCCTTCGTTACATATTGCTTATCACACTCTTACAAGAAAAATGCGGCATGCTGAAGCAATGTGTAGCAACTGCACAAGTATTCTAGGGGAAATCAAATCCCTGTTTCTAGCCTGAGGGCGTACTGCTTCATATATAGCTCTCCTACACCCTGCTCAATTCAGCAAACCTCAGTTTGAGTCTTTCCATCAATTCCTGACAAAGATGATTGCATCAATCATCCCACATCAAGGACTGAAGGTTTGATGTTGGGCAAATTATAGCTGTTACTTATATGTGCAGTTAGCGTCTTCAATGCATAATATATCTCCGCATTTTGGAGCTGCATTCCATCATCCGACAGAAAAGAAAGGACCTGATTTTTGTCCTCAATCCAGCTGCATCCCGGCTGCTTCTCTGCTCTGCTTTCGTTCATTGAAACCCTCACTCTTTGCACCACGTTCCATCTCCTAGAATCAGCATGTATGTTCGACAAGAGCACATAATTTGAAGTTTTGTCAGGTTCAAGTTCGAAAAGTTTCATGGCAGCAAGCTTTGCCAACTCCACATTTTTGTGTATACGGCAAGCCCCAAGTAAAGCACCCCATACTCCTGCATTCGCCTTTATCTTAATTCCCCTTACCAGTTTAAAGGCTTCTTCTAACCTCCCTGCTCGTCCAAGCAAGTCAATCATACAAGCATAGTGTTCAGCCAAAGGTTCAATTAAGCACTTCTCGGTCATGCACTCAAACAAATCTAATCCTTGATCAATAAAACCAGCATGACTACAAGCAGACAAAACCCCAACAAAAGTAACCTGGTCAGGAGCCACCCCTTTTACCTCCATATCTTTGAAAAGTTTGACTGCCTCTTTCCCACATCCATTTAAAGCATATCCAGCAATCATAGAATTCCAGGATATTACATCAACATTGCCAATACCACAGAAAAAGTTTTCAGCACTCGATATCTCTCCGCACTTGGCATACACAGAGATTAATGTGTTGCTGACGAATAAATCTTTTGCATAACCACTCTTAGTAACAATTTGGTGAAATTGTTTACCAACTTGCAGGGCCGCTAGATTTGCACAGGAGCTTAGGCCAGAGGCAAAAGTAGACTGATCAGGTTTCTTGCCATCCCTAACCATCAAGACAAAAGACTTGAGTGCATCCACAAATAACCCATTTTGGGTGAAACCTGAAATCAGAGAATTCCAAGAAACTATATTCCTCTCTCCCATCTTCTTAAACATTTTGACTGCACTATCCATCTCTCCTACTTGAGCATAACCAGCAATCATAGTATTCCATGTAACAATGTCCTTTTGAACCATCTGTTTAAATAGTCTGAAAGCTTCATTCATGTTTCCACATTGAGCATAGCCTTTAATCATCGTATTCCAACAAACAACATCTCGCGTTCTTATAAGATTAAAAATTTTGTGTGCATCGTCAATCTTTTTATTCTGTAATATCATTGCAGTTTGAGCCCCAACATTTTTATATGGCATTGTATCCAATAAATGTCTTGCTTCCTTGAGCATACCAACACAAACATATCCATTAATCATAGTAGTCTATGATACTGCATACACAGATATCGTTGAATTGTAGGTGTCAGTGTTCCTGACCGGCATTTGGTTAAATATCTTGATAGCTTCTTCAATCCGACCCGATTTCCCCAACTGGGTAATCTTCTGATTATGCTGAAACACAAGGTTTCCATTTTCACCAATTGATTTGAGCCTTAATTTCATAATTAAGATCAACACTTAAAATAGTTTGAACTGCATTAAATTTCAGTTTGCACATCAATCCTTATCTTTATATTGACGTAAGGCGATCCTTCAATTCAAAAACTCAGTGAGTCAACTCTTAAATAATTGAGAATTAACTCGAACAATTGGAAAACTCACGTGAGTTTGGAATCGATTCCATCGTTCGATCCACAAAACTGACGGTGTCTCTTCAGATTCCTATTCCTCTTTTTCTTCTTCTTCTTTCAATTTCTTCCCCTTTGTGCTCATATACTGCCATGCCGTGCCGAACCCAAACGGAATTCTTAGAAATAAAAATTAACTATTTTTAATCAAAATGCTCGGTAGATATACATGTCAAAGTTTATCTAGACTTGCTACTGTCCTGTCTATTTTTTGATTCCGATGTGCTAACAATTTCCTTCTTTTGACTTGCTGAACGATTCCCATGCGATGACTGGAGCTGCAGGCACGGTGTCCTAACGCTCCTTGAGCACGCGCATGAACTTGACAACCATTTCCCTACAGAACTCTTTCAAATATATAACATGGATTCTGGCACTGCAATGTAGTTGGACTCTCATGTCGATCCCAATGAATCATTCTTTCCGCGGAGGTCAATCTTTGCCTGCTAGGCAAGAGGATAGCAAGTTACAAATTCTGTCTCGGTAGGATATGTATTTCTATTACTATGAAATTCATAAATGAAGTAGTTAATGGTGGGGTTACCATTATCCTTTTTGTGACGAATCTTGTATGTGTTCCTAAGAAAAGGAATTTGTCCATTTTTCGGAGTCTCAAAGGGGCTTATTTAGCTCACAAACGCAGAGTTTGGGGCTCAAGTGCAACGCACCAAACGGTACCGCTACAAACACGCTCAAGTTGCAACTTTAAAGGTCCCAGCCACAGCCAATGCACAAGTTGCAACTTTAAACATATACAAAAGTTGAAAATTAAAATTGGAATCTGATTGAAGCTGCTTCAGATTAAATTTAATGACGCTGAATTTTCTTTTGATACACAACATAGAAGAACGAATATGCACTAAATTTTTGCTTTGATGATAACAAGGTTCTTAATGGGTCATTCATACCGTACCTGAGGCTGACCTGCAAGAACAATTGTACGTATTTTCAGAAGTGAAACGTTTAAATGCTGAAGATACTTTTCCACATCCCGCATGGCTTCTTTCAGCGCTATGATCTTTTGTATTGTATTTGAATGTGGCTGATCACGTATGGTAACTTTTCCAAAAAATCTTCCAAGGCGGCCCTGCTCCTTGAACCCCTTCAACAGTAACATGACAAACGCCAAGATCATCAAGGCGGTGGGGAATATATATGACAGCAAATTCCTGATCAAAACAGACATTCAGATTTGATGAATGAAATTAAATCATAAAAGATAACACATTTCATCCCTACATTTGGTTCAGCTGCGAATGGTAATGCATGTAATGAAGACTTCTGAACTTGACATGCTAAATCTTTCTAATTATGTAAGCCACATCCTTTTTAACTCTTGCAATGCTTTTCAATAATGCATTCAACTTCAAGTAAAAATCCCATATACTAGATGAACTAGTGATAGAATCAATCAGTCGTATGAAGAGAATGAAATTGTTAAATAAATTCGGCTTGCCAAATCATTGAGCGAATGGGCTTGTTTGATATCTTTCCCTCACTAAGCTAGTTATGAAGTTATAGCTTAAGGTCATGATCTTAATTCTTGAATCAAGCACAATATGCCAGGTCAAACTAAAAGGAAGAATTATACTACAGTTTAAAGGGAAACATTTGGGTCACTCTTACAGTTTAAATAACAATTGTCAAAGATAAGGTCATAAAAGCTTGATTTGTCACTCTCGTCTCTTTCCAATTTGCAAGTGAGGTAACTTAATAAGATATCATTATGTGTTTGCGACATGCTTAAGAGTTGAGACACACAACCAATAAATCTGCATGTCATAACTAATTTAAAAGAGAATGGTAAACTCTAAGTTATAGAAAGATAACCCCTAATCAAGTGAAAAAGTCAATCTCGATACTCACATATTAGTCCTATCTTTTGCATTTTACTTCTGAGTGGGCTTGACTTTTAATTGGGAGACAACGCTATGGAAATTATTGCGGGGTGAAAAAGATATCATAATGGCTTTCACCTGAAAATGAGTGTGTATGCAAATGCAAGGAAAGATGCAGTCAAGTAAGGCTCCTCCCACCGCTTAAGTTTATCGAAGTTTTTGGCAATGACAGTCGAAGGAAGAGCAAGTTCCTGAAAAAGAAAATACATAAAAAAATGTTAACAAAGAACACAGTAAACATGGTACAAACAAAACAAAACCAACTACAAATTTTTATCAAGAATGCTAGAACTGCTTCCCTTTAATGAAATCAGTGATATCATCACGTTATATCTTATTTATTCAACAAAGTTGCTAAACTCCTCCCGCATATCAATTCTTACTCCTCCAGGAGCTATCAAACTAAGACCAATAAGTTTCTCTGTAAATCTGGTTATTTATTTGAAATCTCTAAGTTCTTCCTGAATGGCGTCACATAACAGGACCATGTTCACGTCTATCTATCAGGTATTATAAGGACATAATAAAAAAATGGTAGTCATAAACAAAGGGAGTATGATATTTCAATCCTTTTAACAGTATTATATATGTGTTACTATATAACTTTTGACCTTCAAAAAAACTTAGTAAACCAAGGAGAATAAATAAACCAGACGCTATTGATATTTACTAGGATACACGCTACTGGAGCTTCTTTTTATTTTTTTTCTTTTTGGCGAGTATATTCACACTGATGGAGGTAGAAAATCACTATTTTCATGTTAATATAAGTAACATAAGCAGATAATGTCATTAGATGCTTAGGTGTAAGAAAGTTATGAATCAAAGGATAGCTACATAACTTCTCAAACTTGGACCATTGTTTTTGAGCTTTTTTCTTCCTTGTTTTTCAACTTTGTGTGCGAGTGTAGAAAATCATGACACTAGGCGGACCTAGTATCATTTGATTTTTTTTTGTTGGGGGTGGGGGTGGGGGTGGGATTGGGGGTGGGGTGGGGAGCGGTTAAGCAAACTATAAATTTTGAAGAACGTGTAAGTAAAACTTCTGAAAATTTGCATGTGATCAATAATTTTAAATAAAAAATTAGGGGGGAGCGTTAACCCCTTCAATCTGCCATGCATGAAATTAAGAACATGTTAATGTTTAAACCAAATCCTGTAGTTTCAACAGAAACAAAAAAAAAATTCACTGGTTCATGGTATAGCCCATACATAAATCAAGAATACGTGAAACTAATCACCCAAAGGAGAGGAAGAAATAGATATGGACGAACCTTAAAAAGGTCAATGTTACTGGGTATCCCTTCAATCATTGCAGCATTAATAGTGGTTTGTGTTTTCTCAACCACTTGGTATTTCTCTCTGCATGTAATCGCTGCCTTTTCTATCAAATTCAAGTTAGCAACAACAAGATTCTTCCTCAATACTACTCCCTGTCTTACTGAAGAGTTCTTCCAGAAAGCAACTGAAGCACTAGAAGTCCATGAAGGAGATGACATCCACTTCCGCAGATAAACACTTCCATCTATGTCAACCACGTGATTGCTACTTTCCGGTAGCTCGTCAGAGGGAATCACTCCTTGACCTGGCTCATATCCTCCTTCTCAGTATTTAGTGATCAAAGGTCCACCCCAACAATTTACTGCTAGAGTTTGGCAAACAATGTCACCATAGGGTGCATGTGCAAATATGAGAATTGAACAAGTTTTGTGGGTTTATCCAAAAGCTTCCGAGTAAACTGAAGAGCTTGAAGCCTTGCAATACCAGTAATAGCATAATTTGTGTCCCTTGCCTTTCCGTTTTGAGCACCATAAACATGATTTACTGATTGATCCCCGTCCTTGGGACCAAATTCTAGTATGAACTTGTATAAAGCTATAACTTCACCAATGAATGCATGCCACACATCTCGCCTCATTTCACCTCCCAAGTCAACAAATTCAAGTACCCACTTTTGATGCGTAACAAGATGCACCAAAAGAGATATAAACATACTAAAGGAAATGCGAACAATTCATAATAAGGCATTCTATTGTTTGAATTGAGGACATTATTGTTGCAGCACGACACAGACCTAAGACGCTCAGCAGTAACCGTGAAGGGAGAAAAGGAAGCAATTGGAATATAACAATTAAAAAATTAAAATTCATTACTCAGCATATTTTACAGATATGGGTTTGGAGAAGCTTACTCACTCCGAACCAGAAGTCACAGAGATAGCAGAATCAAAAAGATCAGATCCAAAAGGCCCAACTCTTGCTTTCTCTACCCGTGATCCATGATTTGCAATATCCAGTCTATAATAACACCCTTTTGCTTTGCCAAGTCAACTGCCTGATAAGATGCAATATTGTAAACCACTAGACCAAAAGTGTGCACAACCAAAATAGAACCATTTTCTTCATTTACAATGTTGCATACACCTTGATATTGCCTTAAATTACAATGTATTTCATAAGTTTTGAAGCTGGTATCATACACTGGATCTGTGCATTGTAGGACAACAGTACAAGTTCACCTCCCAACTAAACAAGTAATAAACTTAAAACTGTAACCTTATATGCATCACTTAGCTGCTTATAAATTTTGAAGTTTTTAAACCTGAAAAAAACTTGCATCTTTAGCTTAAAGGTAGTGCACTACAGGAAATCTCAATCTATTTTCTAAGTTATAACTTTAAGTTGCTTCGCATCTGGAATTTCAAACAACTGTCTGGAACATTATAAAAAAATAATAATAATAAAATAAAATTAGTAAGGAAGGAATGAGAGCAGCTCGTAACACGCATTTATAAAATTTTATAGCACTAGTGAACATGAGTTTTTTTTTATTAAAAAATAAAATATCTTTTGACTTAATTTCATTCTATCTATGCATAGACCAGAGATACCCATTAATATCAAAAGTAAACAAAGATAATAATTTAATACTTCTTCGCCAATATACAACTCCTCAAAAAACTAGGTTCACGTTTGTTTGCAAGAAATATAATCTAGAACTATATTCTCATGAATTATAATTCCAAGACTATTAATCCTAGGATTAAATAGTCCCAGTCAAATGTTTGTTTTTTATGGGATTATTCGGATAACTTAAAATAATCTCATGTTATGTTTGTTTTGTTCAGAATTATTTAATGGATTGGATAAAAACTTACCGTTTGGACTATCAACCCTTATTACTAATAACAAAGATACCATATTCTCATTAGTTTAAGTATAGATAGATAGGATAAGATACATTGGTCTTTTTAAACAAAGTTAAAAGTTAATTTTATTCACAAACTTTGTGTCCCAAATCGTAGAGATTATAATACCTAGTTGGACATGATATTAAATAGTCTCCTTTTCAAGTCATTTTATTATCCTGGGACTAATAGTCTCAAGTCTATTTTTAAAAACAAACAACCTTGGGATTAATAGTCCAATCCCAAATATAATCCTTGCCAACAAACATAACTCAGGTGTCTAAATACATTACTATAATTTTGACTTTATTTCATTCTATCTATGCATCGACCAGAGTTTACCCATTAATATCAGAAGTAAACAAAAATAATAATTTAATACTTCTTCACCAATATACTCCTCAAAAAACTAGGTGTCGAAACACTATTTTTTTTTTTGTATAATAGAAGAAATGTTATTAGAAAGAAGCGAGAACAAACCAAGAGGAAACTTATTAGAAGGGAAATTCAAAAGTACTTCAAAGTACAGTGCCCTGTCAGTCAAAGTGAGTTTTCCTGGCCATGCCATGTTATTTCCCCATTTTAAAATAGGTGGTTTCCTGCTAGGACAAATGCATAAGATTCTCTCGCTAGGAAGCTGAGGGCTTGCCTCAAACTGATATAATTTTCGTCCATCATGCACTCTAGACCAATTAGAGAAGGATAAGAAAATTAGTTCCAAAAATTATAGTCATTAAAATTGGGGTAAAAAGTTTTCATTAGAAATTGGTTAACAAATATCAATTCCAAGTAAATCATTAAATCAACAAATAAAAAGCTATGCCATGTAATCGAAAATATAAGCACATAATGGTCCTCAAAATGACACTTCTTAAGTACTGAACGATTCAGTTAACTTAAAGCACTAGATCTGAGGAATAATCGACAGAGGATCATCATGGGTTATGCCAACTTACATCATAAACAAAAATTTCAACTTTCAATGAAGATTCTTTTTATTATTATTATTTTCCACCAAGTCGAAGATTCTCATCTTTGTTGACTAAAAGATTGAACAGGTACAACAAAAGAAAACATCAAAGTTATATACAAGTATATTTGAATGACATTCCTTTACATCTTCCAAGTTAAATCTTATATACTAATGTGCTATCGCAGGTAGTGCTGAGTAACACTGAATATGTTTCATGCTTCTAATTATGTGACCTGATGAACACTAATGTGCTCGTAAATTTCAAGAGTGAACTACAGAAGTAAATGCTCCAAACCCCTCCCCCACCCCCACCCCCACCCCCACCCCCACCCCCACCCCCACCCCCACCTCTCTCTCTTCTTTCTACAATGTTCCTTGACTTTAAGTGTTCCTTCAATTTCTTTTTTAATACAAAAAAGAATCACTTTGTTAATCTGTATAATCTCATAAATCTCAGCCCGACCCTACAGTCCAAATGTGAGAAGTTTGCGCTCCTGTCAACTCAACTCAGGGTCCCAATTCAACTGACTTCAAAAGCTAGTATATAATATTGGGATACTTCTGACCATAGTGATCTGAAAGTGTCTGTAGGATACAATGCATTTGGTATCTTCCATTCCTTAGTAATCTACCTAGGAAATGTCATAGGTGTTGTGCCTGGTCAATGGAGGTAAGTCCTAGACAAGTTTACAAGTTAAATTTGGAAACCGCTGTTACTTAATAATCCGCGGGAAGAGAACACCTTCATGAGCATATAAATGTCAACAAGTCTATTGAACAGCTTCAATGAATAGCTTAAAATCAATTACAATACAAAAAATCACCGACTCCTATAACTGTCAAGTTGTATGCAAGTTGTTGACGCATGACTATGCTCAAGCATAACAATCTCATTAATTTTGGACATATTTAATATAATAAAAAAAAACAGAATATTGCACTAAGATTAAGAAGATATTTTATGAGGCTCACTTGAGAAGTTCATCGATATACATGGACCACACAGTATATGAGATGCCCTCTTTACCGCCAGCAAGAGCTTTGAAAAGGTTGTGTGCAATCGACCAATCAGCAATGCCAGATATAGCAGGAGCAATACGAACAAAAGCTTCTTCTCGTATGAACTTCCTCTTCAAAGTCAACAAGAACACTACAAATCTAAGTCACGACACTTAATAGTACACTATAGAGTGTTACAAGAAACATAATAACTCCAACAAAGTAATAACATAACAAGCAAAAAATAGATATGAAGCATACCTCCTTTTTTAGACTTTCTAGTATTAAAAATATTGAGGACATGGCTTGATATAGAAGTGAGTGGATGAATGCAATCCGAGAAACAGAGGCCGAGCGGGTGTTACACATTTTTACTTTTGTTTTATCTCTTTTCCCTTCATTTCTTTCTTTTGATGTTATTTTAGTGTTTTATATATATATATATATATATATATATTCATATATATGGGTTTTTTTTATAAAAAAAAATCAAGAATTTTATTGCTCTATTATATTTCTTTATTAATTTTTATTTTATTTGTCTTATTTTTATCCGTTTTCTCAGTTTTTTCCTTTTATATTTCTACTTATACATTTTCATATGGTATACATTTTAAGCCTACCCCAATTATTTGGGATAAAAGGCGTCGTTGAGTTGAGTTGAATTGGTGAAGCAGACTTACTAATGCGAACATGATTGAATCATTATCAACAAATACGAATAAAGAAACTCACAGATTCAAATGCAATGTTAAACGCAACCAACCACCACAAGAAAACCAATTATGGATTACTTGATCAATTATGGATTTTTCATTCAAATGATGAGTTGAAGTTTCATATTTGAAAAACAGTATCCATAATATAAGTCTAAGCTTTAATATTGGAGTATAATATCTTAATATTCAAGCAGAAGATTTGAATTTTCAGTTATTTTACATATACTGAGGAAATCTTTCTATAGAAATTCTCCATTTCTTTGAGCAGAGATATTGCCATGAAAGTATTCAAACCTCTTAGTGAACCATGCGGAAATATCAAAAAATACATATGAAAATAGTGCTCCCATAGAAAAACCTATTCCGTGCTAAATTGGTGGCAAATATCCCCCCATCTGAATACTTGCTTTGCTATACAACTTTTTTCCTGAAATATATAGAAAAGAGTTGCCTTGTATAGGGAAAAAAAACCTATTCCGTGTAAAATTGGTTGGCATAGCATTATTCTTAAGGATATCGACTTTGAAGGTAACATTTCTCTTAGTACCTGGGACGTGAATATCTCCAGAAGATACCTTCACAAGAGGTCCGCCAGCACGGAGGTCTATGTCCGCACACTTCACATGGAGTATATATTTCAAGTCTGTATTGTAATTTTGCCGCCTCTACTTGGCGCCTTAGTTACATATTGCTTATCACACTCTTACAAGAAAAATGAGGCATGCTGAAGCAATGTGTAGCAACTGCACAAGTATTTTAGGGGAAATCAATCCCTGTTTCTCGCCTGAGGGCGTACTGCTTCATATATAGCTCTCCCGCACCCTGCTCAATTCAACAAACCTCAGTTTGAGTCTTTCCATCAATTCCTGACAAAGATGATTGCATCAATCATCCCACATCAAGGACTGAAGGTTTGATGTCGGGCAAATTATTGCTGTTACTTATATGTGTAGTTAGCGTCTTCAATGCATAATATATCTCCGCATTTTGGAGCTGCATTCCATCATCCGACAGAAAAGAAAGGACCTGATTTTTGACCTCAATCCAGCTGCATCCCGGCTGCTTCTCTGCTCTGCTTTCGTTCATTGAAACCCTCACTCTTTGCACTGCGTTCCATCTCCCAGAATCAGCATGTATGTTCGACAAGAGCACATAATTTGAAGTTTTGTCAGGTTCAAGTTCGAAAAGCTTCATGGCAGCAAGCTTTGCCAACTCCACATTTTTGTGTATACGGCAAGCCCCAAGTAAAGCACCCCATACTCCTGCATTCGCCTTTATCTTAATTCCCCTTACCAGTTTAAAGGCTTCTTCTAACCTCCCTGCTCGTCCAAGCAAGTCAACCATACAAGCATAGTGTTCAGCCAAAGGTTCAATTAAGCACTTCTCGGTCATGCACTCAAACAAATCTAATCCCTGATCAATAAAACCAGCATGACTACAAGCAGACAAAACCCCAACAAAAGTAACCTGGTCAGGAGCCACCCCTTTTACCTCCATATCTTTGAAAAGTTTGACTGCCTCTTTCCCACATCCATTTAAAGCATATCCAGCAATCATAGAATTCCAGGATATTACATCAACATTGCCAATACCACAGAAAAAGTTTTCAGCACTCGATATCTCTCCGCACTTGGCATACACAGAGATTAATGCGTTGCTGACGAATAAATCTTTTGCATAACCACTCTTAGTAACAATTTGGTGAAATTGTTTACCAACTTGCAGGGCCGCTAGATTTGCACAGGAGCTTAGGCCAGAGGCAAAAGTAGACTGATCAGGTTTCTTGCCATCCCTAACCATCAAGACAAAAGACTTGAGTGCATCCACAAATAACCCATTTTGGGTGAAACCTGAAATCAGAGAATTCCAAGAAACTATATTCCTCTCTCCCATCTTCTTAAACATTTTGACTGCACTATCCATCTCTCCTACTTGAGCATAACCAGCAATCATAGTATTCCATGTAACAATGTCCTTTTGAACCATCTGTTTAAATAGGCTGAAAGCTTCATTCATGTTTCCACATTGAGCATAGCCTTTAATCATCGTATTCCAACAAACAACATCTCGCGTTCTTATAAGATTAAAAATTTTGTGTGCATCGTCAATCTTTTTATTCTGTACATACCCTGATATCATTGCAGTTTGAGCCCCAACATTTTTATATGGCATTGTATCCAATAAATGTCTTGCTTCCTTGAGCATACCAACACAAACATATCCATTAATCATAGTAGTCCATGATACTGCATTCTTCATCGGCATTTCTGTGAATAGCTTCACAGCCTCATCAGTTTGGGAGTTTTGGACATAAGCAGAAATCATGGCATTCCAAGAAACCACATTTTTATCCGGCATTTGGTTGAATAATCTCCGAGCCTCCAAAATCTGACCATTCCTTGCAAATCCACATAGCATTGTGACCCAAGAAACCACATTTGGGTTTGGAATCCTCAAAAAAATCTGCCATGCAGAAGCCAAGTCTCCAATCTCCACAAACCCATCCACCATTAAATTCCATGAAACTACATCCTTATCAACCATTTCCTCAAAAAATTTCAAACCCAAAAGCATTTCTCCATTCTGGGTATAACCCGCAAGCATTGAATTCCACGAGATTAAATTTTTGACAGACATTTCATCGAACAGTTCCCTGGCATCACGCAAATGTCTACTTTTTGCATAACCTGAAATCATTGCATTCCAACAAGCTGGGTTTCTCTTATCAGGAAGCAAATCAAACAATTTTCTCGCCTTTTCTAGATCCCCATGTCGAGTATAACAAGTTATCATCAGAGTCCACGAAAAATAGTCTCTTTGGGGCATTTTATGAAACAATTCACATGCTTTCTCAACATTGTCATTGTGTAAACACCCAGAAATCATGGTGTTCCAAGAAACTAAGTTTCTATTCGGCATTCTGTCAAACAGTTCATGCGCGTCTCTAATTCTGCCATTCTTAGCATACACAGATATCATTGAATTGTAGGTGACAGTGTTCCTGACCGGCATTTGGTTAAATATCTTGATAGCTTCTTCAATCCGACCCGATTTCCCCAACTGGGTAATCTTCTGATTCTGCTGAAACACAAGGTTTCCATTTTCACCAATTGATTTGAGCCTTAATTTCATAATTAAGATCAACACTTAAAATAGTTTGAACTGCATTAAATTTCAGTTTGCACATCAATCCTTATCTTTATATTGACGTAAGGCGATCCTTCAATTCAAAAACTCAGTGAGTCAACTCTTAAATAATTGAGAATTAACTCGAACAATTGGAAAACTCACGTGAGTTTGGAATCGATTCCATCGTTCGATCCACAAAACTGACGGTGTCTCTTCAGATTCGTATTCCTCTTTCTCTTCTTCTTCTTTCAGTTTCTTCCCCTTCGTGCTCATACACTGTCATGACATGCCATGCCATGCCGAACCCAAGAGAGAATAGATGACCAAGAACTCGAACCTAGAAATCCATCCTTCTAACTCCGAATCTCAGGTAAATTAATCTATGGTTTTTATTTTAAATTCCTAGTTTTCGCTCTCCTCACCCAATTTAATTCTTGAGTTGCAGGTTTTGAATTCCTTTGATTCTCTGTCCGCGCGAGAGCTATGGCTAAGAACAGCAACAATAGGAGGAAAAATAAATTGACATCAGCGGATATCACCTCTGATAAGGCGACAGTAGATCTGTAGATGTACCTTTTATTGTTTCTCTATATGATTTTGCTTGTCTTTTTTAACTCTTTAAAATGTTTCTAATTTGACTGATTTAATTTTTTTATAAATTTATCCAAAAGTAATTAAATAATTTTTTAAAAAATAATGGCTCATGCAGGTTTCGAACCTGCGACCTTCGCGTTATTAGAACGACGCTCTAACCAGCTGAGCTAATAGGCCACTGATTTTAACCGTAGTTATTGATAGCCAAAACAAAAGACGGAAACAATGTCGAGTGAGATGGAAAAGCTTAGAAACGGATCTAAACCAGAAGAAGATTACGAGGTACCTCCAAACTTCTTTTCTGTGAATTAATCCCTATACTTTTTGTGAAATTTAAAGATTTAGGGATCCCTGTAATCAGTTGTTCTATGTTAATTACAGTCTGTATCCTAATAATTGTTAATGTTGATCCTCTCACTTATCTCAGCCCATATTATCAATTTTTCTGAATTCTTGATGTACCCATTTGTAATTTGCGGCTGTGTTGCTGAATAGTTTATATATTTTTATGCTTTTAGAAGATAACTTATCAAGTCTCTATAAATTTTAGTTTTTGATCACAAGAATTTGCTGGGGGCTTTAAGTTAGAAAACCATAAATAGAGGGTGGTCTTTTTTTACTGGAATTTTTTTATTCTGAATGTTGGATGTTTGTTATATTAATTATACTGAATCAGATGCTTGAGTTTTCAGTCCTTGTTCTCTGTTGAGTTGATGTACTTTCTTTCTAGAATTCCCACCATTTTACTATATCTATTTTCTTAGCTGCTTAGCTATTGCCACTTAAGTTTTCATGCTGTTAAAAAATCTGCAGAGGACTATCAGTTTGTTTTATTAGAACTGCACATACGATTTATTGGGGTAGTGTATTGATTCCATAAGGTTGGTGATGATTTACCTACGTTTTGGGCTGAATCCAACTGATTGTAACATTGTCATTAACGGCTATAAAATCTTTCCCATTTGGTTTTAGAAGTGAAATATTAGCACCTGAATAAGCTATAGACAAACTTCAATTAGAAAGAAAGTCTTCCTTCACCTCTAGATTTCATTTTTCCGCATCTCACTACAACTAAACTTTAGATTGGGAGCGGATGTTGGACGGCTCTGCGTCCTGTGGTTATTTGTTCTTGTCAGTAAAGGCCATTTAAATTCTTTGGTGTTTGTGGTTTACATTATCGTCCTTATTAATTGTTAAAACTTGAAATAAAACTGCAGATTGAAGGAAAGAACAACTAAACTTTAGATTGGGAGCGGATGTTGGACGACTCTGCGTCCTGTGGTTATTTGTTCTTGTCAGTAAAGGCCATTTAAATTCTTTGGTGTTTGTGGTTTACATTATCGTCCTTATTAATTGTTAAAACTTGAAATAAAACTGCAGAATGAAGGAAAGAAGCAAGCTGCCGCAGATGTTTTATTTAATTACTCAACATTTGTAATGGCATGTATTGGAAATCAGGTGCAGCCATCTGATTTGAGGATGCATCTAATGAAGGTTATCTAGATATTCTTACTCCATGTTTTATTTGTTAGCAAGGCTTGCAATTGTACAAGTTTTTTCTTTTCTCGCCATTTATTCTGTTAAAAAATCTATTTAAAGGGATATACCTAAATGAAATATGCAAGGTGATAGTAAGGCCTGCGACAAATGGAAACTACTGTGTATTGCCATTTTTGGAGTTAACTGTATATTTTGCTGTCTTAGATGATGGATATGATATGCAAAACTCTAGCATAATAAGCCGAGGGCCCATTCCGATGAATTTTCCTTCTGGTTTGTTCATATACCAGGGGACTCATCACACACACACACACACACACACACAAAATAAAATAAAAGGTAGAGATAATAAAAGCAGGTACACTTGCTATGGGATTCCAACTAGTAGCCAATATGACTGATGGTCTGAATAGGTGGCCTTATTAGCTGATAATTGGTTTTGGTGATTAGAGATCTACTATGATAATTTTTTGGTGAATGAAGATCTAACACTTTTGTTTATGTTTTTTGTTTTGGACAAAATTCAGGAGATTTCTGGTATGCCTACTTCTCTGAAGGAATCATCCAAAAATGCTGGTTCTCATTAAGCGGGAACTGCATTAGTGTCTCGAGCAGTATTGGCTTGAGGTGTGGTTACTTAACGTTGGCTATGCATGATGATCAGCATATCGCCATCCTTTGGTTATGATACCTTAATCTGGAGATAAATTGGTTTCCAGTTACTGTAAAGAACTGGTTTTTGCTTTTCTGTAATTGTTGGGAATTTGTATTAGCAGGCATATTAAATGCTTTATGTTTTATTTATTAAAATTATTAAGGGACAGAAATCTGAAATGTGTGTATGAACAAGGGAGTGGCCTAAGTGCTAGATGACTAAGATGAGCTTTAGAAAGGGTTAATGCCTTATTTTCTTCATGCTCAAGAATAAAGTCGCAATTATGAGAAAATATTTGCGTAATGTTGTAGCACAATGGTGTGTTTTATCTTTTTAATCACAAAAGAATTAGATGCATTGTTTAATGTTTTAATGTAGGATTGGGATCTAAACTCATCATCTCAAAATGCTTCTGTACCGGACTACCAGAAATGGGGCAAGAATTATTTGTGACTTGGTGATATTATTGCCTTCGCTTTTGCTTTTGCTTTATGTTACTACTATTATTAGTCTTTACATCCAGACCCTGCCTGAGCTATATTGAGACTAGTGTGTGTGTGTGTGTGTGTGTGTGTGTGTGTATATATATATATATATATATATACATACAGCTTGGTGTTGGAATTAAGTAGTTCTCCTAGTCAAGGAAAGAATGGTAGAAACCATCAACTTGCGGTCAATTGGCTTTGTTAGATAAGCGTCCATGCCTACTTTTAAGCACTTAGCTTCATCCGATGACATTGCGTGGGCTGTCAGAGCAACAATAGGAATGTGTAAACCAGTCCCCGATTCAGATCTTCTTATAGCTTTTGTTGCTTCATACCCATCCATCTTTGGCATCTGGTTTAATTGTGATGAACATGGCAACTTTAGAATCAAGATGCGCATGCTAGTTTAATCTTAAGAAATTCAGGAGTAAAAGAAGGAATATTATGAATTTTTAGAATTACCCAATGTTCAATATATGTATTAGTAGAGCTATGCTAAATGAAACTTGTGGCCTATCAATCTTTTCTCAGTTTGCACTAGTAGAAAAAATATAATGAAAATGATATTCATATAATTTACCTGACAATCCATAAGGATCAAGTCATAAGTTGAGGAATCACATCTATTTGTTTGATACTCGTCTGGACTAAGCATCAACTTTAGAGCATCCACCACCTGCAGCCCATCTCCCACAGCTACAACTGTGGCACCCAATTTTTCGAGCATTATGGTTGCAACTCTCTGGAGTACTGGTGTGTCTTCTGCCAGAAGTATGCGTAGACCTTCAAGAGAATTCTGTCCATCTGTAGCCCTCTTTGAATACGTACCATTTTGATTGTGACTCAAATTTTGTTCGTTTTCTTGTGAGTGAACCTCGGTTAACTCAACGAAGCAATTGTTAACAGCTTGGTATCGTGACAAACAGGATTTACTGAAATGATCTTCTTTCTTTTCTCCGGAATGAAATGCATTGTAACTTCCCATTTCGGACTTATCAGAAGAATCGTTGGAGCTTTCAGCATCAGAGTGAATGTGATCCATTTCAAGACATTCATGCATCTCACCTTCAACAACTGTATTCATTTTCCTTTGCAGTTCAAGATGGCTGCTCTCTCGTATGGCAGATTCCATTATTTGGATCATTTTTGCTTTGTACAGTGGCCGGTTAACCATCAGTACATGCCCTTTTCTACGAAGCTCCATCTTAATGTTACCGGAGGTGTCATGGTTCAATATCCATGCAAACTTTGCTCTACCACAATATTTATCCAAGAAATTAATCTGTTCCTTCCATATATCTGTGCTCAAGTCAAGTAGCACTATATCAATGACTATGACCAATATCGAGGTCCTCGTGTCTTCTGTATTTGATTCTGCAGCTTTTGAAAATATGCTTGCTCCTTGAAAAAGTTCCTGAAGTTTCTGCGTCAGTTCATTCCATTCGGATGCTTCATACGTGTACATTTCGTGTCTTTGTAGCCACCTGGACATAATCAATCTACCCATTCTTCCACTGAGTGCAAGCAATAGCTGCATTTAATTTGTAGTCTCATAAGTTTCTCATTTTGTACATATATATATATATATATGTGTGTGTGTGTGTGTGTGTGTATTTAAATCCGGTTCTTGTACTAATGAAGAGGTTATAGAATAGTTGCACCTACTGTCAGGTTATGGTCTGGAAATTTTAAACTGAAATGCTCCCTCGTCCCGTCTGCAGGGGCATTGAGAAGCAAATATAGTTGCATGACAGTGCCGGGTCCATTTTTCTTAACAACTTTGATTTCTCCACCCATCTGGTTCACCTGTAACCATCCATTTCATCTCATCAGAGCATGCCAATAGTTTGAATAACATGTGTAAGAATCTTTTTTCTTTTTTTTGCTCACCAAGGTTCGTACAATGCATAGACCAAGTCCAGTTCCACCATGCCTGAAAGTAACAAAAACTTTCAGTCAACACTTTACAGAATGCTCGTGTAAAGTAGTTGAGTTTGTATAGACAGCTTACAGTCGAGTTGTCGAGGGGTCAGCTTGCTCAAAGCTTTCGAAAACAGATTCCCATTTGCTTGGATCAATTCCTGGGAAAAAAAGTAAAATGAGAAGAGAATCAATTGGAGATAATGTTGTATAAATAAGAGTTGTTAAGGTTCATACCAGAGCCACTGTCCTCAACTTCGAAACAAAGAATCATTTTGTTTTCTTTCTTCCAGAATCTTTTGTCATGGCTCCCTTGTCGCTTAAATTTTGAGTTGGGTGAAGATCTTGGATCCTTCTGACCGACGATAAACTTCCTGCTAAAGTTATTTGGATTCTCACACCAGCCTCGCAGAACAATGTATCCCGCTGTATGCCATTAGAAAACTATAAACATTACAAGCTACATAAACTCTTCAAAGAAAGCTAATTATAACATTTGAACATGCTTGTGATGTTTTTTTTACATGTATTATTGGCATTTTTTGATGGACTAATGCTGCAATTGTATTCTAACAAGGAAGTTTGTAATAGCATATAATTAGGACTGATTCCATGGACAACCAAAACAAAGTATCCCTTTCCAGGTGATCTTAGGTTTGAACTTGAGAAGTTAGGGAAGGGAGAAAACCTCCTTGACCACTAGGCCAACCCCTTCAACACTAAAGATGACTCGTTAGCTCTGCTCGAGTTGTTGTAGCATACGAAGTAGAAAATCAAACAGTGGGGAAGTTGCACTTACAAGTTGTAAACTTGATAGAATTGCTGATGAGGTTAGCAAATATCTGCACAACTCTGCCAGAGTCGCCTTGAACTAATCTTGGGATATCATCTGCACGCACAAGGAAATATGAGAATATAATGTGCATTAGAAATGTATAACTGGACTACAGATACAAAGCTTATAAGTTGGATTAATTATTTTTATTTTTTTTGCATTAACTGCAGAGAAAGAAGACTATTATGGTCATACCAGAAAGATCTAAAACAGTCTCAACATTTTGGTTAATGCACTGGACAGAGAACATATCAACAAGTCCTTGGAGTTCTTGCCCCAAGTCAAACTCAGCTTCTTCCAGTACCAGCTTTCCAGATTCAACCTGTATATAATTTCATGTGATGATTTTATAAATTGATAACAATACTAATAATTCATAAAAGAAACACTTATTGGTTAATATTTGGCACCTTACTGAGATCCAAAATGTTGTTAAGAAGCCTTAGTAATGCAGTTGAACATCTACGGATCTGGGTAATTGTTGAATATTGCTCGTTTGTGAGACAATCATCACACATAAGAATGTCCAGCAATCCAATCACTGCAGCCATAGGCGTCCGCAGTTCATGACTGTTGCACATGAAAAAGAACAAATGATGATTTTTTTTTTTTAAAAAATACAGCCCTGAAAATGCTAAAAAAAACTTCCTTGTTGAATTCCATGGAGTTGAATTTGATAGTCACCTCATGTTTGCTAAAAACTGGCTTTTGTAGTTGTTGGACGCCTCTGCCTTCCTTCTTGCATCTAAATGGCTTATCAATTCTGCTCTTAGTTTCATCTCCTTTGACACTCCATTTGTCAATATGAAAATGCAAACACATCCAATGACAAGTATACACAGAGAAGCAGATATCATTATAACCAATGTTTTAATGGCTCTCTCGTCCACCTTCCCCATTATGTATTTCCTTGGAATAATAATAACCCCCACCTGCATGTGAAAACACGTACGTAATCTGAAAAACTAGTTGCCGCTAAAGAATATGATGATGATTTAGGCTTTGAACAAGGATGAGGTCATCCTACGAGTGGGAAATGGAGCAAAGGTTGCTGCATTAGCTGTAGGGACTTATTGTTTGCAGGCTATGATGCCGCTCTTGGGACAGGAGCAGGCCAGGGAACCAGTCCAGGACCCATCATCCGGACACACAGTGTCCAAATTAACCTCAAACAGTATAAACCAAAATTGAAACTTTATAACCAAGGATTTTAAAACAAGAGTAGCAGCAAGTAATTACCATGGGAAGTCTCTTTAAGTTTAGGAAAAATGAGTCGATATAATAGAGCTGGTTCCCAAGCCTAGCATTCTGTATATGAACCATGTGATTTGTGGGAGCCTCATTGCCATAGGTTTTCTGTAACAACTCGGCTCCTGAGCGTATTACTGGATCCTCAGAATCGACAGCCATCATAAGTTTTGGCCCCGTTGTTGAGTTCTTCAAGACAGGAGTATTTGTGGAAGTGGAGAGCAACCAGCCCTCTTGAGAGGTCAAATAAATGTGTCCAGTATGGAATTCAACAAGTTCTTTCATCAACCGGCCTACACTATAAAGTGCAGTAGTAACACCCACAACGGCCACTATACTTTCCTTGGACGCGTCTAAAACTGGCAAGGCTGCAGAAAGCAATGGCGAATCTGTGTACTTGCTTACTGCTACATGCCACGAAGCTGCACCATCGGGTACTTGTGAAATCCCTGCAATGTTGATCAGATCATCTGGAAGAATTGGCATTGATTTTCCCATCTTCTCACCAGTGAGAGGGTCTAGTGGCTCTCGATACCAAATTGCTGAGATATTATTGTGTACAGATTGGTCACTCCACCCTTGACGAGACGAAAGCATGTTCATATCATAAGATCCACTGATGGAATAGTTGAATAGGTCAGAGTATATGTAGAATGTAGTGTTTCTTTTATGATCTCTATGAAACGCCTGGACAAAACCGTTTTTGTAATTTATGGTTATGGAATTGAGAGCTTTGTGACTTGCAAATAGAGCCCATGTTACATCCTTCATTACTTGATATAGCTGGGAGTCAAAAGCCTAAATGTTATTGATTAGAAAAATATTTCACAAACATTTCTCTAAATGACAAGAATGGATAAATAAAAAAAGTAACCTCTACTTGCTCTGCTTGATTGACAGGATTGCTGTATTTTTTGATCACATACTCTGCCAGCTTAACTTGAGATGTTGTTATTTCAACAGTGGAGTTGAAGATGTTCCACATTCTTAAAATGGGACGCTGTAAAAGCTCGTAACGAAGGCCATACGCTAAGGTGTCTAGTGATTTATCTGTGTAGACCCTTGTAAAATGCCAAGTCAGTAAGGTCAGTAGCCCTATCAGTATTGCAAGCATGACCTGCAGAATGACATTAACATGAATCCAAGTGTTGGCCAATTTCAAGTCGAATTTAGCAGTTTATGTATTGACTTGGGAATTTCTGATATGAAATTCAATAACCTTAATTTTTTTTCGAGTCAACAAATTTTCCTAGGAAATACTAATTCAACTAGCTAGGACTGCTCATGTATACAAGTGCAGGAAAAAAAATTCACATACCATGATAGCAAGTCGAGCGACAAAAACGCTGTAGTATGAAGAGAGACAATGGGCACTTGCACACTGAAAATCTTCCTTTTCAACATCTCTATGGAAAGTTCTTCTGCTTGTAGGAGACTGGCTATTATTTCCCCCAGGAATAATTTCCAAGACCCTTCTCACCAAAGATCTCATTGGCTTGGTTGGAGCTGCTGAAGATTCAGTACTGAAGGTGGGGGCTCTATTTTCTACATCCACCATTTTATTCTTCTGAGATTGTAAAGTAAGATAAGTTTGTTATAAAATTAAACAAAACAAAAGAAAGAGACAGTTTTGAGGTTTTATATTACTCTAGTCTTGGTGCATTCCCCACTATTAGGAGGCACATTTGATAGTAAATAAAGAAAAGTGGAGGTCGTGTTATTCACTTAATTATTCCTAATCCACAGTTCCCTCCATTTCCAACTGTTTTTCCAACATTTGACAGTAACCCTTTTGGGAAACTTAAGGGGCGGAAAAATAACTAAACTATCCTCCATTCACCATAGCCAGGAACTCTATGAAAATTAAGGACTGAATGGTTTTATAGGAATATGTTGGAACTTGTGGCTCATATATATGGTGTGTATTAATTCTTGAAACAAGTCAAGTGGGAAGCACCTCTCCGCTCCCGTGGACGTACCCAAGTTTGGGAAACCACGTAAATCTCTGTGTACTGTCGTGATCCTAAGTGTTTTGCTGAGTAAAGATCCGCATTTGGGGCATATGCGACTTTTGACAGTTAAAATGATTAGCTTTGAAAAATTAATACCGGTGTTAGTGAATCTAATCAAAAGCAAGATTGTTATTATTCGTTCAACCAGACAACGCATGGATTACAAGATTGGGTGAATTTAACCCAAGGAAAGCAAAAGAAAAAGGTGTGATTGCATGACTTACTTTCTAGTGCATGTTTAAGAGATGTAGGATTCTGATCATCAACAGATATATCCATTGTCTACAAGTTAGACAAGTTTTGAGTGAAATTCATATATAATTCTCACTTGCAATATTTAATTGTAATAATAAATAAACGAAGTCCTAATATTCCCTCCTTTCTTACACTAGTCTAGACAAATTTTTCCATGATAATAAGGAGATTAACTGGAGAAATGGATAACAGTAAGTGGGGGTAGCTAGCTAAGATTTCACTAATTCTTTATGTAAGGACCAAAGTGCAGACGGCGGCTATAATATTTATGCCTATCTATTATCTAAAGTATGGTCCTGTGATCCTATCCCAATGGGGCGTGCACTAATGGTTATTGACTTTGGAGGGCTGCTTGTTCTTCATCCTTCCAGACACTGCATAATCTGCATTAGTGACTCCACCTCATTCCTCCACCATAACCAGCCCTCATGGCTTATTTATCATTCACTCAATTGGCAGTGGGTGAAAATAAAATTATTATTTTTCTTCAAAATAATTATCTTCTGTTTTTTTTACCCTACTAAAATGAAATTCATGAATTTTCTAAGTTTCTATTTTTTATTTTTATTTTGATACTGTGGAGTTTTTCTACCGTAGTCAGAATACAAATAGGTGCAAATTGTGACATCACTAATAGGCTTTTGGGGCTGTAGCCTGACCCAAAATTTATTTTTTTATTAGATCTACTATATAATTATGTGGCCCAAAGTAAATAAGTTGGAATAGACTTGGTCAACCCAACCCAAATATACAATTTTGGCATTATAATATTCTTAGGCCGACGGTCTGTGGACCATGATCTTTTCGGGCTTGACACTTACAACGAGTGGATTCGATCCCATGATATAGTTTTCTATTATTTTTGTCTTTCTTTTGGTGCAAAAAGAAATGATAAAAAAAACACATCGTCTCGCTCAACCCTATGTACATATATAGCACGTCAGGAGGAGAATGAGCTATAAACCACTCAACTGAATGCTTCCGCTTACCCACTAATTCTTGTGCAGCTAAACTTGTAGTTTATCTTTAAACCAACATGAATCGATATCAATAAATCTCCACTTTTTGTTGCTATGCTTATCATCAAAGATAAGGAAAAAGTAAGTAAAACTATATAAGAAAGCATATCATATCATTTATGTCTTTATTCTCCCACTGGTGGCACATTCTTTCTTCATGTATCATATTCATAATCCTTTCAAGAGCAAGCTATCATCACAACCGACCACTCCTAAATAAGCTTTTATATATATATATATATATATATACACGGAAAGGATCAAGAGCATAATTCTTAAATAGTAATATGCCTTAAATAACATAAATTTATCAAAATAACGTAATTTTGGAGAGACGCGGTGGCATTTTTGTAAATACCATTCCACCGCGTATTTACAAAAATGCCACCGCGTCTTATCAAAACTACGTCGTTTTGATAAAATTATGCTATATAAGGCGTTATGCTATTTAAGGATTATGTTCTTGATTATATATATATATATATATATATACATATATATATATATATATATATATATGAGTCTCCATTCACAGCAACCGGTTGTTGGGGAGCAACCCATTTTGGCCAGCCGCTACAAGCTGTACCGGCCTTGAACAATTTTTTTTTATAAGCCGGTTGAGCTTGTAGCGGCTGGCCAAAATGGTTTGCTCCCCAACAACCGCTATATATATAGGTACACAGCCGTGTAACTTTTAAAGTTACACAGTCTACGATCGTAGAGTGATTTTACTCTACGATCGTAGAGTAGTCCCCAGATAGTAGAGTGAATTCACTCTACGATCATAGAGTAGTCCACGATCGTAGAGTGAATTCACAAATCGTAGAATGAAATACGATCGTAGAGCGGTGTACCCCCATTTTTACCTATATATATATATATATATATATATAGAGAGAGAGAGTCTGGTTCCAGTCCGGACGCCCGGATTTTATCCTGTCCGGACTTTTTTTTTTTAAACAACTAAAAAAAAATTTAATATTTTATGGAATTGAATTTTTTTTTTCATAATAAAGTGTTTTGGGTGTGATTTGGGTACGTATAACAAAATATGGTGGTACAGTCTGGGCAGACTGTACCACTATTTTTTGGTATAGGTATTCAAATCACCCCCAAAACATTGTATTATGAAAAAATTTCAGTTCCATAAAATATTAAATATTTTTTTTAGTTATTTAAAAAAAAAACAAAAAATAAATAAATTTGGGGTCCGTTTTTTATCTGGTCCTCCCGGGCCTGATCCGCTATATATATATATATATATATATATATATATATAAATGGAAGTACACATCTGTGTAAATTCTAAATATACACAGTCTATGATCGTATACTTAAGTCACCCTATACGATTGTAGAGTAATCACTCTACTACTATAAAAACGTAAAGTGAATCCTTAGATAGTATAGTGACTACCCTACGATAGTAGGTGTTAACGCCAAGATCTTTTGCAACGCCCCAACCACGTAAGACGCCCTGATCTTGCACAGTAAACACGACAAACACCACAAGCTTGACGGCGGGCCCGTCGGGGGATAGCTCAGGCGTGAGAGTCAGTATACGTGTTCACGAGGTTAACAATGGAGGATGTAATGTATAGTGTATTGAGAGTAATAATAATTCTTAATTGTGTGTATGAATATGAACGTGAACGTTAACGTCAACGTACCTCTTTGTGAAGACCTCCTTGCTATGATATACTACAGGACCTGATTTACCGTGCCACTGACCCTCCTGACACCTGTTAATCCCATCCCCACTGTCTACCGCTGGCCAACTGTCCAATCTTTATTAATGCCATGTAAGATATCAGTCAGTCATATCTTTGTCATCATCACCGGCTCAGAACCCGAGTGAATATATTTAAATATATGATGGATCGACCCACTGATTTGGTCTGATACTAGAAGGACTTAACAAAGATAATAAAGTGATTAGGCCCAAAAATGTCAAAACCCAATAGTGAAGACCCAATGGACTAACTGAATAAGTAGGCCCAATCCATTCGGCCCAATATGAGAAATATCACGACCCAACATTGCCCCCCTAGTTTTTTATTAAACAGGAGGTTTAATAGGAAACTATAAATGGCATCGGTTCAGGACAAAAGGAATTATAATAAGACCAATAAAGGCCCAAAATACGGTTTACCGAAGTCCATCTGATGAACATCAAATAGCAACATAAAGGGTTCATCTTCGCCGACCTCTACAAAAGTACCAATTGAAGAGCTTTCAACTACCGAAGCTCAAGCCATAGAATGAAATTCCGGTTCGACAATAATTCCATCACGGACCTGATGGACGAAGGAATGAAATAACAGACTAAAGGAATTCGACCGTTTTGATTTATTCATTCACTTCGCTGCCCATCAATTTGAAATGATTGACTAATAATGGTCGTCTGCAGGCAAACGCTAATTCGTGTGCCTCCGTCTCAAATACAAAGAAAAAGGATACCGAAGAGAATGCCGAAGAGAATACCAAAGAGAATGCCGAAGGGAATACCGAAGAGAATATCGAAGGGAATACCGTCCGAAGGGATAACGCCATCCGAAAATCTGTGTTGGCGAAAGAAAGAATCAATCTTGATATTGCTCTCTTCAACAATGAATGCCTTCGGAAGGATATCGACAAGATCAAAGAAGAACTAAAAACGACCAAGGCCGCTCATCGGGTCATCACAATGATGAAGAAGAATGAAAATCTGACCGAGTCCAATCAGAGCTTGGCGAAGCAAAATAACAATATCCACGATAAAGAAACAAGATACCTAACACATCGTCAAAAGCTTGAAAAGGAACTCCGAGAACTTCTAGCCCTTAGGAACTTGGGTCCGCCACTGACCGAAGATCTTCGTAAGGAGATCCAGGCAGAATACAGAAAATTCGCCGATCCGAACGATGAGATCGTCCATATGTAATGTCGAAGGATATGAAATCTGCTGAAGTAAAGGCAAGAAAAAGCTCGGGCCAAGGTAGATTCATCTCTTCTAGACTCTTCAGATGGTGACGATGACAAGGAAGAAGCCTGAAGATGACCTCTCCTTATCTTTAGCTATAGAACTTTCTGTAAAAATTCTAACTTGTTGTGAACAGTTAATATTAAATATCAACTTCATGCCTTATTACTTCTGAGTGAACATTTCTTGTCGATAATTGATCATCAATCAACTTAAAAACTGTGCAAGTGCCTCTTATCTTAAACCGTTAGTCAATTATCAAGCAAATTATATAACAGTTAAGAACAATGATAATATAATCAAAACTCAACACTTGAACAAAATAAAATAATGCATACTTATCATTACCGAAGTGTGAGACAGGTCATGTATAAGGTGAATTCGGCTTATCCTCTTTGCAACAACAAGATCTTGCTTACCGCTCAGGGTAGAACAAGTATATAAGGACCTTTGTTTACCTCTCGGGGTAGAACAATTATATAAGAACCAAGATATAAGGATCAAGATATAAGGACCATGGAATTTGTCTACCACACTTGGTCACAAATTCATGAGGACACTCCTGTCAATAAGGCTGCCATCGAATGGCCAGCAAGTTCTACCATACCTCCTTACACCATTGTGAACTTAGGACAAATAGGAACAGGATCAATAGTGACCATTGACTTACCACCCTTGGTAAAATCAATAAAGGAACATAGGATTTGTCTTCTTTGGTCATGAGGATCACCTTGAGACATGTCCTCAAAGTATATAGGCTATTTTCCAACTCAAGGTTGTCCATCTTTAGGCGTACCACATCTTTTGGACTGGACATAATTGAACGCTTTGTCCCTCAGCTTGGTAATCCGAAGAATCTGCACAACTATATCCTTGCTCCGCTCAGCTACATCCTCGCTCCGCTCCAAGAGAACCTCCAAAGCTCTATCTGCTTCGTCCACCATCTTCATTAGTCTGATCACTTCTGTGCCGAGTTCTAGGCGGGGTGCCTTTTACTTGCCTTCGGCCATGATCATGCTCTTTGTCAGCAGCAAAGACCAACTATCTTCGGGCTTCGCTGTGGGCTCTCGAACGAGAATCCTCTGATTTGTGCCATAACATCCGATGTAGAACAACTAAAAATATTGTGATTGATAACTCAAGAACACTAGAAAATCGTCCTCCTTCTAGCGCCAATGTTAACGCCAAGATTTTTTGCAACGCCCCAACCACGTAAGACGCCCTGATCCTGCACAGTAAACACGACAAACACCACAAGCTTGACGGCGGGTCCGTCGGGGGATAGCTCAAGCGTGAGAATCAGTATACGTGTTCACGAGGTTAACAATGGATGATGTAATGTCTAGTGTATTGAGAGTAATAATAATTCTTAATTGTGTGTATGAATATGAACGTGAACGTTAACGTCAACGTACCTCTTTGTGAAGACCTCCTTGCTATGATATACTACAGGACCTGATTTACCGTGCCACTGACCCTCCTGACACCTGTTAATCCCATCTCCACTATCTACCGCTGGCCAACTGTCCAATCCTTATTAATGCCATGTAAGATATCAGTCAGCCATATCTTTGTCATCATCACCGGCTCAGAACCTGAGTGAAGATATTTAAATATATGATGGGTCGACCCACTGATTTGGTCCAATACTAGAAGGACTTAACAAAGATAATAAAGTGACTAGGCCCAATAATGTCAAAACTCAATAGTGAAGACCCAATGGACTAACTGAATAAGTAGGCCCAATCCATTCGGCCCAATAGGAGAAATATCACGACCTAACAGTAGGGTAACTTAACTCGTAGACTGTGCACATTTGGGAGTGTTGCACAGCTGTGTAGCTCCATTAACCTCTCTCTATATATATATATATATATATAATTCTTCCATGAACAAATATTTTATGGTATTTCCTCCCCCATCATGAATAAAGGCCCTTCCTTTGACCACTAAACAAGGGGAAATTCTTAAATGACACTTACTAAGTCTTTGATTCGATTCGTTCAAAGCTAGTAGTGGTACAGAGAAAAGTGGGGGAAAAGAGGGTGGGGGGACAAGAAGTACAAGTCTACATATCTCAGTTCGGTACCTCCACTATGCAGAGAAAATAAGAATTCAAAGAGCTATTTTATGTCCCACCACTCACTGGGTTTAATTTCCAGATTAAAAAAAAGTATAATAAAATAAAAAGGGCATTAAACAGACTTGTAAAGAGGTGGCAATCATTGGTTCGAAACTAGTGTTGCTAACAATAATCAGCAGCTTGTAGTAGTGGCCAGTCCAACTGCAGACTGGGATACCATGGCCCCAGACCAATACCATTCTAAACTGATAGAATCTACTGAGGAGGAGGGAGGAGGAAATATTGATAAATTTACAGAATAAACAGAGGTGCACATTACTAAACATACCAGAAAATGAAGTTTACCAAACCCATAAACTAAGTTACAACTCCAAATGATTATACCGTCATTTTCATCCTTTCTTAAACCAGCCAAATAAAAGTGTTATTAAAACTTTAAAGCCATCACAATCCAACTTTACAAAGGTGTCACTATTATCAAATGTGTCAAGTCAGCCCAGCTTAAAGCGTGAGTCTTGACCTAATTGATCAGGCAATGAAATTGTTAAAATAAACAATCACTAATTCAAACTCTCAACTTTGAAATCAAACTTTGAGGCCAAGCAATAAAGCAAGCAACTTACTTGAAAAAGTTCTGAGGATCCGGTAAAAAAACAGATAAGGCCTCAACCTGCAATCCAAATCCACTCTGACTAAGAAATCATTGAAGTGAACTTGATGCCTGAATGCACAACCTGTAAACCAAATCTGCTTATATTCAACATTGCTTCCAAGCTCCATCAAGAAATCATATTCTGCCCTTTATAGCTAGAATACTTGCTATACAACTTTAGAAGAGATGGAAGACATTAAAATTAAAAATCAACACAAGTCGTGTTTTTAATTATAACAAAATAACACAATCAGCTGTCTTGCAGAACTGCACTTGTCAGCTGTAATCACTCTCCTAGATCTAAAATCAATACATTTGATAAGTATCATAACAAAAAGAAAAGATCAGCTGCCGCTCAATTCTTCATCCTTTGCAGCAGTATCTCCAGCAACTAAAAAACGAAACTATTTTTCTAATTTAATATGTACAGGTGACAAAATACATTACATGACTCAAAAAACAATTGACAAAATCTCTAGGTTGAACACAAGAACCGAACTAACAATGCATATCAGCTATCACTTCGAACTCTTAGCCTTCATCTCAGCAGCAGCAGTTTTAGCAACAGATTTGGCCAAGCTAGAAGGTTTTATGACGCTTTTAGGGTTGAGCGCCTTTCTCATTTTGAAAACAGCCCATGCAGTGCCTATCGCATGCCCTGCAGCATCAAGCCCCTCATTTGTTACCTTAGCTGCCTCTTCACCATACCTGCACAAGGACAAGCACAATTCTCTAAGCTCGTCGCTTCAAATTACAGCTGCATAATTAATATGTTGTACTAATTCATTGACCAACAGCAATGGCATACACACATTTTGAGAGGGAGTTGGAATGGTAACAGCAAGGTGAAACCCTAAGCACGTTTGTATCATCACTAGATATAGGCAATTCACTGTACCGGGATATAAAATATGGTCCATTATCTAATCAATCCCAACCCTCCTCAGATCTTAATCACACCTGCTGAACTCTCCTCCAACACCCCGCCAAAGATCAAAATTAAAATTTTAAAAAAATTAAAAAAGAAGAAAGATTGAAAGAGGTAAAGGCAGTCTATATCTTACTCTGGCCCAAATCCTTTACCAACTATGGCGCTAACATTATTAAAATGATGAAAACTGGTAAACACGGGACCCTATTATACTGCTTTCCTTCTTCAATCGTATTTATTTTAAGAAATCAAATGGATGTTACTATGCTGAAATTGATTGTGTAGATTGAAAAGATGATGTTGAACCATGTAAATAGTTGTTCTGAAAAGTTTCCGTTTTCTGTTCTTTATTGTATTTCTGTCTGTTTGGCTGATTGGTGTGTTGCATGCATTTTCTCTGTCTTTATTGTGTTTCAAGTTTACTTCAGAAGCTTAAATATCATCAAGTGCAACTTACTTTTGGGATACAAGTTCAGTGGTAACTGTGGATGAGGTAGACATTACATTCTTCCCAGCAACTTCAAAGGCATCACATACCTTGTCTATTCACATGAAAACTTTCTAGATTAGTTTATATATATAAAGAATTAAAGAGTGCACATAATAGTGTTTTTGAGAGAAAGAGATAGTGCTGTTGACATACTAAATCCATCCAGGGAAGCAAGGATAATTTCCCCGGGCAATAGACCAAAGAACTTCTTTCCCACTTTAGAGTTTACAGCTGAACTCGTGAAGAATCCAGAAACCTTCACAACCCCAGAGAGAACTCCAATTGCTACTCTTTGTGTCATCTTTGTCACCCCCTTTACCCTACAAGAATCACCAACCACGGAATGATAAATATGTTAAGTTCCAAAACTGAAAAACTAGTACCAAATCAAAAATGAACGACCCAAAACTGGAAACCATTTTCAAAGTTCAATCTATAAATATTAAAATCTCATTAACGCGAGACCACATTCCTTTCTCTCGAAAGAAAAGGAAAGAAGAAAGCAAAAATAATTTAAACAAGCAAAAAATTCAATAAACCGCAACAGTCGCTCTAGAGCTGCAAACACCAACAAAAAGTCATAGATAAGGATTACAACAACAAAAATTAGTTACACCCCTGTACCTCACATAATCATCATTCATGGATGTCATTATAAGAATATGGCCTTTCAAAAACTAAAACCACAATAAAAGTGAAATAAATGTTTGGAAAAATGAAAATTCATTTTGAAATTCCATCCCTATTAGTAGGTAGTATTAATCTAACTAGAACCACCAAAAACAGTTTAAAATAATGAACTATGTCTAATAACTACAGCTATAAACAAAGAAAAAATACCTTTAATAAAAGTAACAACAATATAATGCAGAAAACACCTCTTAATCCTCTTTAAGGTTTCGGGACTGATCTCGGCATTCGACCCTGGTGTCATCCTATTTTTCAAGACCTCATTCCCCCATTTCAACCTGTCCACAGTCACATCACCACACCACAAAATCCCTTTAATCAGCTTCCCTGATCCAGTAGCAATCAATTTAGCTGCAGTGCTACTATAATCTTCCACGTTTGGCGCCAATGTCGTCCAATAAGCTTGACACTTCTTCTCCATCACTTCCCTTTTCTTCTTCGACTTCAAATCCTCCGGCGACAACTCCCTGGCCACCGATCCATCCAACACCTCCATCCCCCTCTCCTTCTCCTTCCCCTTTTTCTCCACTTTCTGCACTGAAAAACTACTGTAACTCTCCAAAACCTCATCCAATTTCTTCAACAAAGTCTCTTGCCCTTTCGACGCAATCGTCAATCCGTAGTTCAACATAACTTCAGAATCTTCATCACCACTTCCCCTCGGAGCACGAAACGAGAAGAAGTAATGTGAATGATCAAGCTTAACGGCAGCCTCGTCTTTGGTCAAAGGCCACTGGATCTCGTCCGAGATTCTAGCGAGAACAGCAACCACATTATCGCCCTGTCGGAGCCGGATCACGGAGAGATCGCCGCAAGCGAGCTCGACACTGTATTGCTTGTCTATCAAGTGGAGAATAGCACCGGGGACGGTGATGAGGGTTTCTTCAATAGATTCGGGCGGGGCAGAGGGGGAGCTAGGGTTTGGGTTATCAGGGAAGAGATTCTCCACCAGATCTTTCATGTCCAGGCTTGGGTAAAGTGAAGAGGAAGATGATGATTTGTTAGGGTTAGGGTTAGAATATGGATAATCGATGATGACTTCTGGGTACATGGGGTCTAGTGGCCTTAGGGTCTCGGGAAGCCATTGTTGAGTTTGAAGAGAGAGAAAGTCGGATTCTGTTTTTGGGATTTGAGGTAGACGCGTGTCGTTAAAGGCACGCGCAGCAATAACTGTCTTGGGACTTTCCCGCGTAAGGTACCGGTAATCAATCGTTTTAATTTTCGTACAATATTTTGACCAATTGTTTTCTACAGTCGGAGAATATGCATATACATATTTTTTTTAAATATTTTTTTTCTTATAAAAAAATTAGAGAAATATTTTTACTTTTTATGATTAGTTTGCAAAATCTTATACTCAAAATCTATGAAAAATATACTAATTATAATATATAAAACTTAAATAAATTGAAAATTATCGAATTGTTTTTTTAAATCAAAATGTATCTTTAATTAAAAAAAACAGATGTAGTAACTTTGTACTGCACCTTTTATTATAAAGTATATATATTTCCTTCAAATATTGAAATGAAATATGCATAGCACAATTACATAAAAAAAAAGCATATTAATTTTTAAACACTAAAATTTGTTATTTGAAAAAATTATCAACAATATGTCTTCTTATGAAAATTTAATATTCAATTAACAAAAAACAAGAAATAAAGATATTTTTTCATTTCACGTGTTTATTACAAAAACATACCAAACCAAAACAACATATATATCTTAAAAGTTTAAAATAAAATAAAAAATATATCTGTAATTTTGAGACGATAATATATTAAATCAATTTGGTCATATAAAGTGTGAAATATGTTAGATAGAAAAAAAATTGATATTTTCACGTGAAAAATAATCGTGTCATGTGAAAACCATTTAACTATCACTATTCCGGAAAACACATTCATAATGATTTTATTCATAAACACAAAATCTGGTTTTATTTATGTTGGAAAAATATGAACAAAATATAGGATTCAACTATCAAATAAAAGAATGGCAGAAATAAACTTATCGATTTAGAACGAATAATTTTGAGAAGAGGCGTGCAATGCACTGTCCTTAAGTAGAAATTTCGCCCCTCGAAGAACTTTTCTCGGTGCTAAGGTCACTGACGAAATCCTACTCCAGGATTCAACGGCTCTTCACCCAACTAACCAGCACTTGAAATAGTTGAATGATCCAGGAACAACTTCTAATTTTTCCTTACTCAAACTCAAAATTAAAATTAAAATAAAACCATTTTATATAATAAAAAATGTTTATACGACACCCAGTATCATATATATATATATATATATATATATATACACTCTGAAAAAACGAAATTGATGACTTATATAATATATATAGATATAAGAGGCAACTTTATTGAAAGTGTGAGAGAGGTACATGAGCTTTAGAGTTAACAACAAATTTTTCCTTCTTTTGTTTTTTTTTTGTGCCCATAACAAAGAGACTCAGCTTTATTTATATAGATAATTGAAAACGGTAACTTTACTGCTGAAAATTAAAACGTATAAAACGTTAAAAGAATTAATCTCTCTCAAATATCATAACAGTCACTTTAGCAACGGGAACATACTAAAAAGACAACGGTGATATATTCCAAGCAACAGCGGTAATATACTAATAATAGATATTAATATATATTCAGTTACAAATCTCTATTTTTATATATATATTATTTAACTTTGTAATATTTTATTTTGTATAAAATACAACAATCCCCCACATATTACAAAATAAAAATAAAATAAATTGAGTAAGAAATATAAGAATACAGTGCATTAACACTGGTGTCTTTTGGACTATGAACCAATGTATAGAGTGAATATGACTTGATTCACAGGAATTTGGTGAAATAATAATTTCTATGAACCTTCTTTCTTATTATGAAACAGTAATCATATTACTTACACTACAAACTCTAATTAGAAGTTGTTCTACGCGATTTGGCACATTTTGGCCTTGCGCCATACCTGGAATTCATGAGCGCTCTAGAAAATCTGTCTTGTTTTCATAAGAGGCGGCCTCACCTCTACACTCATATAGGTGTTTCCATCAAATGTGTTTTACATTTAAACACATCACCCAATAGGACTATGGAAAACATTAAGAGTATATAACTCAACCTCTAACACTGTAGAATTACACTATCCTACACCATAGGGATGAACTCAAATATTTATAAAATGGATAGTGTGAGACCCAAGGTTTTTTTTTGAATAAAGATTAAATTTTCTCGAAATAATTTTTTAAATATTATGGTATGAATTTGATATAATGTTATAGTTGTGGGTAATATTTATAGATTTTGCAAAGTACGCAAGTTGTTATATAATATTCGATTGGTCGGAGAATATTCTTTTTGTCGGGGAATATCCGTACGACGGCACAATCATTGGTGGACCCCCACAACGGAATTATTATCGGATTGAGAAAACGACAAAAATACTTTACGAAAATAACGGCGGAAGTTTTACCATTAACTGTTGAACTACCCGGTAGTAAAAGTACAGTAATACGTGTGGTTGCATAGTAGCACACGGTATTGATTATTGATGCTTACGTGAGAAGTCACTCAGTTATACTCAATTATTGCTACAGTAATTGTTGCATCATATCTATCATATTATTGATTCAATTATTGTCACAGTATCATCTGCATAAAATATTTTTTTTAAATCAATACTTGAGACGACAAAGTTATTCATATTATAAATTGCAATATTTACAATGTCTAGAAGTTCTGTCAAGGAGAGGCTTGGTCACCTAATTGCGCGCCAATAGGGAGAAATCCTTATTGGAAAGCCCCCTCTTTCTTGGGAACGACCTGGTTGATAAATATTGTGAGTTATAATATTAATGATGAATGTTGTTCGGAGTTGAATTTGGAGACGCGGACGTGATATTTGAGTCCGGAATGACAAAATTAATAAAAATAGTCTATAAACACAAAATTTTCTTGGATTCACTATTTGGTCAAAAAGTCAATAGTTGACTTTTTCGGGAAAAGTCAAACTTTGAAATTTCAAAATTTATATTTTTGATAAAAATAGTTTCATTATGTTAGAATTATTTGTGTTAGTAAAAATTGACATTTATTCCGATGATAATTGATGTCTAGGGGTTATATTGATAAATCGGGTAATTTATCGGATAAATGAGCAATTAATTGATACTAATTCACATGCTTATATAACTATTTGTTCACATATGTGTACTATTGAATCACATTATTTACTATTAGGGGAGTTGGTGCAAGATTGATAATACTTGCATGACTAGGTTAAAAATGGAGGTATAGATGGAGGTACTATACTGTAATTCGTATTTTTCACATGATTATACTATTGATTCACATAATTGAACTATTGATTCACATTATTTACTATTATGGGAGTTAGTGCAAGATTGATAATACTTGCAGGACTAAATTAAAAATGAAAGAAAAGTTGGAGGTATTGTACTGTAGTTTTTCGAGCCCCAAAACGTGCAATTATCGAAACTATATTTTCCTATAAATAGAAGCTCATTCTCCCTTCATTTCTCACCAATTCACAAAAGCTTTAGAGCGATTATTATAGAGAGAAATTATAGAGAGAAAGAAGAAGAGAAATCTGCTACTTCACTATTCCAGTATCCAATTTTTTTCCAAGGTAGAGAATATTATTTGTTGTACTTGTAGGGAGTATTATTTCTTTCTTATATATGAAGAGAACTTCTGTTATTCCATTCTTATTATTCTGTTGGAATAACCTGTATACGGGGGCTACCCTATACTTGGTGAAATTCTTCTGTTGTTCCATTCTTTATCATTCTGTTGGAACATCCTGTCTGTGCGTTCTACGCCGAACCTGGTTCCGTCTTTATTATTCTGTTGGAACATCCTGTCTGTGCGTTCTACGTCGGACCTGGTTCCGTCTTTATTATTCTGTTGGAATATTCTGTCTGTGCGTTTTACGCCGGACCTGATTCCGTTATTTATTATTCTGTTGGAATAACCTGCCGGTGCGGTTTATCGCATGCCTGGTGATTTCTTTTGTTATTTCATTCATTATTATACTCAGTTGGTTAAAGTTTTGACTTCTATACTCCATGAAATTAGTGGAATATCCTTGATATTTGCGCTTCATCCAGTATCTTTTCGTGAAAATATTCTTCTGAGCATTCTTGAATTTTACTCTACAAAGCAGTATCATGTTGACAATTTGGACGTTATTAGTTCCTGGATAAAATAATTCTTGAACTTGTTTTATTGAATTCTTATATCATTATCACCATCCTCATGTTTATATTTTTTTGAAAGTCATCTGTGGCCTATAGTGCATAGATGGACTTGGTATGATTATGACCAGAGATTATTCAGTGTAATCATAATCGTAATGTTACAAATGATATGGTAAAAGTCCTCATTGGCCCGTAGTGCATTGATGGACACTTGTTGGCATGATCATGACCATTAATGAATACACAAATATTCTTGGCTCGTAGTGCATGGTTAATTGTGGTCGTGATACTAAAGAATATCATTGGCCGTAGTGCAGGGATGATTCGATGATGTGAATTATTTATTAAGCTGAGTCCCAGCGATAAAAGTGATGAAAAACATTTTAAATCATAAAAGATAGTAGATTTATTCTCTACTTGACTCTTTTAATGGATTGCTTGTTCCGCTGTAGTTAAACTTGATGGTTGTTATATTGTATCAGTTTAACACTGTTGAAGGCTAACGATAATATATTCTGCATTATCGTAGTCATAATATTTTCTACTGGACTAGTTGAGCTCACCCTTTTACTTTTATTGTTCTCTTCAGGAAATGAGAACGTAGCAGGGACTAGTCGGGGAACGGAGTGACGGACCAGATGATAGCATTAGTAGTCCTCACTATTCTGTGAAATAGTGTAATAATAATTGTAATAAGGACTCCTTTTGAGTTTGTATAATCTCTAGTAGACAATATTTGTATTCAAACTCACAGTTTATGTTTTGTCGTACTTTACACGACAGTTGTATTTAAATTTATGTTCCATGTAAGTGGCAACCCAAGATGAGTGATGTATACCTAATTTTGGGGGCGTCACAGATAGTGTCTCAACCAATCAACCAATGACTTGTTGTTACCCATATGAACCTACTTCTTGGGATTACCATTCATATAGGTTGGGTTACCATCACTGTTGATTTCTGTAATAGACAGTAGTCCCATCCCCCTCGATGTATTGCTCACTAGCCTCTTGCTTAGTGGCTTTGTCAGAGGATCCGCAAAATTTAACTCTGACCTAACAAAATTAAGGGATATAATCCCATCACACAACAGCTGTCTCACAATATTATGTCTTAGGCATATATACCTGCTCTTGCCATTATAGCTCTTATTCTTAGCTCTGCCTATAGCAACTTAGCAGTCATAATGTAGATGCACAGATGGAACCGGTCTCATCCACAAAGGAATATTTTCCAAAAGATTTCTGAGCCACTCTGCTTCAGAACATGCCTTCTCTAAGGCAATAAACTCAGACTCCATAGTAGAGCGAGCTATACAAGTCTGTTTAGAAGACTTCCAAGAAACTGCTCCTCCTCCTAAGGTAAATATGTAGCCACTCGTGGATTTGATTTCATCTGAATCAAAGATCCAGTTGGCATCACTATAGCTCTCAAGCACTGCAGGATTACCGCAGTAATACAAGCCAAATCCAATAGTACCTCGCTGATACTTGAGTATTCTACATAAAACAGTCCAATGATCCTTATTAGGATTATGAGTGTATTTGCTGAGTCTATTAACTGCATAAGATATATCAGGTCTTGTGCAATTAGTAAGATACATTAAGCAACCTATGATTTGGGCATACTCAGATTGAGATACACTAGGTTCCTCATGTTTTTTTAAATGTAAACAAGAATCATACGGAGTACTGATAGGATTAAAATTATAATGTCCAAATCTCTTAAGCATTTTTTCCACATAATGATCTTGAGAAATCATATACCCATTACACATTTTTCTCAAATTAATTCCGAGAATAACATTTGATTCTCCCAAGTCTTTCATATCAAATTTAGTGGATAACATATTTTTAGTCTCATATATAACATCAATATTGGTTTCAAAAATAAGCAAGTCATCCACATAAAGACATACAATAACACCACAATTCTCATTATTAAATTTAGTATATATACATATATCTCCATCATTTATTATATATCCATTAGAAGTCATCACACTATCAAATGTATCATTCCATTGTTTAGGAGCTTGTTTAAGACCATATAAAGATTTGACTAATTTACAAACTTTATGCTCATTGCCTAAGGAAATAAATCCCTCAGGTTGGTCCATATAAATCTCCTCTTCTAAATCTCCATTAAGAAACGCAGTTTTAACATCCATTTGATGAATTATTAAATTTTTAATAGTGGCTAGAGCAATAAAAACTCTAATGGATGATGTTCTTGCAACAGGTGAATAAGTCTCAATAAAGTCAAGATCTTGCTTTTGTTTATAACCTTTAGCAACAAGTCCCCCTCCCTCTCAGGCCTCAGGCCCTCATCACGTGTGTCTTGCATGTTTCTCAAAGTCTTTTTGAATACTTTAGGACATGTTGCGAATAATGAATTATAAGTTAAGATATAAATTAATTTAGGCTTAAATATAATTTAGTATCCTAAATTATAGGTCATATTCCACTTCGGTGATCTTTCAATTTTGTCAATTAGTTGATTAAACTATTAATTTTTTTCAATTGCAACAAATTGAATCTGCCACGTCAGAAATCGTTGACGTGACTATTTCGGTGGGCCATTAGTTAGCTGAGTTGTAACTAAAAATAGTATTTTATTTTTTTCTTAACACATTTAAGGGCAAATTTGTCAAATCACTTTATATTGGACATTAATACTAATAAAAAACAACAGATTGAATCTTACTGCTCTCGGAAAATCTAAACTTAGACAGATTTGTCTCCTTCATCACTGACCCAACCATTGCTACAGAAAATAAAAAATTCATAAAATTCCAGGTATAAACCCTAGGCAACATAAACAAACAAAGAAATTCTTTCCTCATCATCTTCACCGCCATTTTTTTCCCTTTTCTTGAGGAGAGAGAAAATAGAGTGTGTATTTTATTTAGAGAGAGGAAACAGAAAAGAGCGTAAAAGATTTACATAAGTTAGGTTTGGGGTTTCATTCGGATCTTCGAAATCTTCATAAAACAAATTAAACAGTTGGAGAAAGAGAGATTCAAGTCAAAGTGTTTGTCTTGAGAATTTGGGTCCGAGAAAAGCTCGATATCTTCAGAAAGAGAAATGGATTGGGATTTGGGAATAACGAATATGCCATTATTTCTGCGTTTCTTCTATTCAAAAAACAAACTAAAGATTGAGGTGATCATCAATTTGAGATGTCAAAAATGTCTTTGTTTTAATTTTTTTTCTTTTTTGGATTTGGGTATGCAAAGAGGCAAGTTTTGGTTGGATCTACTAGATCTGAGAAGTCAGTGAAGATGACAGTTAGTGAACATGGGCGTGAAGAGAAGAGGGGGAGAGGGAGAGGGAGGGGAAAGAAGAGAAGAGAGAGAGGGGGAGAAGTCAGTGAACATGGGCGTGGGGTTTCATTCGGATATGAGAAGTCAGTGAATGTGGGCATGAAGAGAGAGAAGGGGAGAGGGAGGGGAAGGAAGAAGACGGTCGCTGACTGTCACTGACTAATAGCCCACCTAAATAGCCACATCAGCGATTTCTGACGTGACAGACTCAATCTGTTGTAATTGGAAAAAATTAATAGTTTAATCATCTAATTGATAAAATTAAAAAATGGATCACCGAAGTAGAATATAACCTATAATTTAGGGTACTAATTCATATTTAAGCCATTAATTTATAAGTTAAAATAAGTTCAGAAGGTGTTCATAATGATTATAAGTTAAAATAAATATAAAGATTATTAAAAAAGGACAATAATAAAAAGAGAAAAAAATAGGCATTATATTTTTTTGACTCAAAATTAACTTATTCGTCAAAAAATAAATGGTTGTCAAATACATTTATAATAAAAATTAATTTATAAATTAATATGACTAATTTATAAGTTAACTTTATAATAAATTAATAATCCCGCCTGCATATCAACAACCATACCAATATCAACAAGCATATCATTGTTCAATTGTCTAAAATTAACTCATACTATCCCCTCACCTCAAACAAGAATGGAGATATTAAATAAGTAAAATAAACAAGAACCAAGACATTACATAAACATTATAAATTTATTGAAGATGGGGAAATATATATCAAAGAACCCCATGGATTACATTTTAAGACAAGAAGAAGAAAGCATAGTTGCATCCAAATCCATACAAGCAAACAACATTAAAACATCCCACTTCCTTCACAAGAACAAGGCCACCAGAATCTTCATCCCCAGCTAAATTACTCATCCATCTCATCATCCTCCTCTACTTCCTCAATTTTCATTCTCTTCACCGCTTGTGCAGCATCATTTCTAGGTCCATTAGGTATTTGGATTAATATGTCGGATTTTTGTCCCGTGACTGCATTAACAAGTCCTCCATTCTTTTCCACTCTATAGCTCAACCCTTTTCCTTTCGGCTCAGCATCTATATACACAGTCGAGTTCTCATCAATCTCCTCCCTTAAAAGCATTTTCGATAACTCTGTTACCACCTTTCTCTCTAGCCATCTCCTAATTGGTCTCGCACCATAAACCTAAATAGCAATTCCATCCGACATTGTTTTATAAGTAATACACAAGCAATAAACTGATACTAATAAGTTATAAGTCTATAGCAAAATACTTACTGGATCATAGCTTTCTTCCAGTATAACATCCAGTGCTGCTTCAGAAACACCTAAAGCAATACCCCTCTCCGCCAGGCGGCTTGCGACGTCCTTCAACTGAAGCCTAGCAACTTTTCTCAGTTGGTCATGGGAAAGAGGGTCGAAAACCACAATCTCATCGAGTCGGTTTAGTAACTCTGGTTTGAAGTGTTTCCTCACCTGTAGTACATATCACAGGGATCATTTGATTAATTGACATATCAAATATGTGCTAAACATGAATAAATGAATAAAGTGCGGCATAACTAAAAACTTACTTCTTGCATCACCATATTATGAGCTTTTTCCATTGTACTTTTGCCCATTAATCCTGATAAAAGATAATCAGCTCCAAGATTTGAAGTCATGATGACCACAGTATTAGTAAAGTCCACCGTGCGGCCTTGACCATCAGTCAATCTTCCATCATCCAACACTTGAAGCAGAGTATTGAATACGGAAGGGTGTGCCTTTTCTACTTCATCAAAGAGTACAACACTGTAAGGTCTCCTCCTCACAGCTTCTGTTAGTTGCCCACCTTCTTCATGGCCAACATAGCTTGAAAAATAGAACAACAAATCATCATCAGCATCTCACATTGTCTATTTAATTTTATTTTTTTTAAGAAAAACAATTTAAGTTATAGAATGGAATCAAGCACCAAATTATTGTCTACATTTCATTTTCTTGCATTTAAAACAAGTCTGAATTTCAAAATGATTCCACTTACCCAGGTGGAGCTCCAATTAATCGGGCAACTGAGTGTTGCTCCATGTACTCTGACATATCAATCCTGATCAACAATTTATCATCATCAAATAATTGTTCTGCCAGAGCCTTAGCAAGCTCCGTTTTTCCAACTCCGGTCGGACCCAAGAAGAGGAATGAACCAGTTGGCTGTTGAGCTCTCCCTAACCCTGCTCTCGATCTCAGGACAGCTTCACCAACAGCACTAACAGCTTGATCTTGGCCAACCACTCTTTGGTGCAGCCTGTCAGCAAGACCGATTAACCTCTCCTTTTCATTTTGTCCAAGCCTTGTCACAGGTATACCGGTCCATCGACTAACTACTTCAGCAATTTGCTCTGGTCCGACAGTCTCTGTGAGCATCACATTTTCATCTGTATTCCCTTCAAGCTTCGCTAATGCAGACTCCACTTCCTGAATTGCCCCATATCTCAAGTCTGCCACCCTAGCCAAGTTACCTCTTCTTTCAGCTTCCATTGCTGCAATATTTAGCTCCTCCCTCTTCTGCTTGAGTCTGCGAATCTCATCTATCCTCTCCTTCTCCTTCCTATATTTCATCATCAGCGGCTGAAGCTTATCTCTAAGATCATCAAGCTCTGCTCTCACCTGAAATATAGAAAATGATACAATAAGCAAATCAGCATTAGATTTCAGGTATAATCAATAACTAGATTCAAACCAAAACCATAAGGGTATACTAACCTCAGCAAGCCGAGCTTTGCTGGCTTTATCTTTCTCCTTCTCAAGGGCATGAAGCTCAATTTCCAACTGCATTCTCTTCCTCTCAAGATTATCAATTTCTTCAGGCTGACTATCAAGCTGTACTCTCACATTTGCACAAGCCTCATCAACAAGATCAATTGCCTTATCCGGCAAGTGTCTACCTGTAATAATGTGAAAACAAATGTGAGAAATCATGTTTCATGCACATATTAATGACATAACTAAGAAATTAGCATCACTAGCCCATAATATTAAGCTCATATTCCACAATAAGTGATCATTGAGCAAGAAAGTAACAAAGAAGATACGAAGATTAAAATTTTGAATCTAAACCCATTAATAATGAACTCTATCGGTACTAACCTTTTTAAATCTAACAGCTAGGACACAGAGAATTCATATCAAGAAAGTAGTTATTTGAAATTAAATTAAGAAACTTGGGGTCATAGCAACTTCAAAAAGTATATATGTAAAAACATGCGCAAACATAGATAATACAAACAGCAATACAAAATCACTGAAGCAGAGCTGATTCGAATCTTACCAGTTATGTATCTGCTTGACAACTGTGCTGCAACAACAAGAGCTCGATCCTGAATTCGAACACCATGATGTCCTTCATATCTCTCCTTCAGCCCTCGAAGAATGCTGACCGTGTCTTGCGCACTAGGTTCAGCCACATATACTTGTTGGAAACGCCTCTCAAACGCAGCATCCTTTTCCACATATTTCCTGTACTCCTCCAAAGTAGTGGCACCAATGCAGCGCAGCTGGCCTCTTGCAAGCATTGGTTTAAGGAGGTTAGCAACATCCATGGACCCCTCAGTTCGACCAGCACCAAGAACTAGGTGAATTTCATCAATAAACAGGATCACTTTTCCATCAGCGTCTTCAACTTCTTTCAAAACAGCTTTCAATCTCTCCTCAAACTCCCCTCTATATTTTGCTCCAGCAATCAATGCACCCATGTCTAATGCTATTACCCTAACCTCAGAGAGATTACTAGGAACATCTCCTCTAACAATCCTCTGAGCTAAACCTTCAACAACTGCCGTTTTACCCACGCCAGGCTCTCCAATAAGAACCGGATTGTTCTTGGTTCTTCTTGAAAGGATCCTAATGACTCTGCGGATTTCTTCATCCCTGCCAATGACTGGGTCAAGCTTTCCGGCTTGCTCCACGAGGTCTCTACCATAGGTCTTAAGAGCCTGAAAATTAGTGTCACCAGAAGCACTTTCAACCTTTTTCCCTTCCTTTCCGCGAAGCTTTTCAATTTCTGATTTTATTCGTGATGCATTCACCCCTGCTTCTTTAAGAAGGTCCCCAATCTGGGAATCCTCCAAAAGACCCAAGATCAATTGATCAACCGCTAAATGGGTGTCACCGCGAGACTTCTGTGCTGATTGGGCTCTTCTAATCACCTTAACTAATGAAGTGCTTGCTGGGATTTCATCAGGAGGAGGTGTTTGGGAGGGTAGTTTCTTCATTGCTTGATTAAAAAGCCTTTCAACTGATTTCCCAGACTCTTCATTACCAGTAGCATTGGCAATTGCTTGGCGGAAAATGCCACTAGGATCAGAAATTAAAGACACTGCAATATGAAGGGGAGTGAATTGTGTGTGCCCAGCATTCATTGCAAGTTCATGAGCCCCGGCAATAGCTTCATTTGTTTTGTGCGTAAAATTTCCAAGATTCATGGTTAATAACACAAAGTATTCCTACAAAAAATGCAATAACAGAATAACTGAGTTTGAAGAATTCCAGCTTAAAATTACTTGAGAAAAACTAACAAGTAAATATACAAAATTTTCCATATCAGTAATGAATCTTGGTCAGCAGGCCAAGAGAACATGGAAAAGTCTGCCTTAAAAAGTAAACCCCATTAATATACGTCACTTGAATAATTAAAGTCAGCAAATCAGAAACAGGGTAAAACCTAAGCCAAAAATAAACATTTGCTAGATGGGCAATATATCAGTGACTAAGAAAACTGTAACCACTGTATAACTTAACACTATAGAAAATGAAATAAGATATCTTTGATCATCTCTCCCAAAACGCAAACCATATCTACAAGAAGGAGGGGGGTACATTGTTTCTTTCCTGATCTTTGTCATAGAATGTTATCTCTGTTATGCTAATTACAGGTACTTTATTATCTTGAATTTCAAATTTATCAATAGATACATTATAGTTTTGACAAAAACAAATTTTTCCATGTCCACCTCTTTCAATAGATTTCATGTTCTGTTACACTTTTCTAACAGATTAACATTAACATAATAGGTAAATAAACAAATAAATTTCAACATAGAAACTAGCTAGATGTCACACAAAGATAAAAGATACTCGTTCAATCTCAAATGCTGCCCAATTCAGAACTTTATGAAAACAAATTCCCATAATTATTGACATGAATTTTATATAGTAAATCATATAAAATGATAATTACTACACAATAAGAAACAACCCATGCATTTTACAAACCCATTCAATCTTAACAAGTTAAAAATCACAATCGCAGCAATGAAAGACACATAACCTCCAAAGCAATGACCAAACTATCGTGACGTTTTCTCCATATATTGGACTAAAAACATCAATAAATCACATACAAAATTTAACTTTTCTCAGATGAAAAATAACATATCTATTTAGACAACAAACCCCTATATAATAACATATATATACATATAATTAATAAGAGATTGATCCTCCTACCTTACTGGCGAACGAAATAAACTTAAAGTTGATTAATTTGACGAATGTAGCGGTGGTTTCTTTGCTTCTGTAGAATCTCTGCGAATTTCTGTGTGCGTGAGATGTAAATTTGATTGCAGAAACCAGAGAGCGAGTGTTGTTTTGTAAAGGAAAGAGATTAGTCTAGAAACTGGAATTTCTGTGTGCGTGAGATGTAAATTTGATTGCAGAAACCAGAGAGCGAGTGTTGTTTTGTAAAGGAAAGAGATTAGTCTAGAAACTGGAAGGTGGGACTAGAAACTTCTAGACTTCCTTTTCAAGAAAATTCTTATTTATTTCTTAGCATAATTATTTTTGTTTGGAAGTCAAGTGCGAGATCCTACTAGATTTGACATAAAGTACTTATCTTAACATAAAAAATTGGATAAAAAATGAATAAATAAATATTCTTTTCTCTTTCCTTTACAAAACAACACTCGCTCTCTCTGGTTTCAACGATTTATAAGTATTTTCTCTTATTATAATTAGTCATTAATTAATTTACATAAAGCAATTTTATCATGTGTTCGTGTCTCTTTTATACTATCTACCCCATATTTATAGGGCAAAGATTCAAAAATATTCTTAATATTTACACGGATGTTTGACTTTCATTTTAAATTAATTTTTTTTTTAAAAATATCTTTAACGTTTCAAAAAGCAGGTCAACCGTGCTCCTGCAGTCAACAGACCAGCTACCTGGACTAACACTATTTACACGTGTATAATTATTGCTGATTTGGTTGCGGGCTTCTTCAACAAAAGTAGTCTGTCAACTGCAAAAACAAACTCAAATCTCTCTCATCTCCTCTCTCTGGTATAAGGAGAGAGAAAAAGGAGAATTATGAATACTACATAAGTGGACTGTATTCTAGTTCTAGAATAGAAGAGAAAGAAAGGAATAATGTGAAACCCCAGATTTTATGAATAAAGAATTAATTTTCTCGAAATAATTTTTTAAAATTATGGTGTGAATTTGAGATAATATTATAGTTGTGGGTAGTATTTATAAATTTTGCAAAGTATGCAAGTTGTTATATTATATTCGATTGGTCAGGGAATATTCTTTGTGTCGGAAAATATTCGTACGACGGTACAATTATTGGTGGACCCCACAACGGAATTATTGTCGGATTGAGAAAACGACAAAAATATTTTATTGAAAATAACGGCGGAAGTTTTACCGTTGATACTGTTGAACTACTGGGTAGTAAAAGTACAGTAATACGCGTTGTTGCATAGTAGCACACGGTATTGATTATTGATATTTATGTGAGAAGTCGCTCAGTTTGATTCAATTATAGTCGATTAATAATATGAATTATTATAGTGATGATGACGTTTTGTTTTATTCGTATTATTAACGTAATAAAACAGAAACATCTTTTTATATAAAACAGAATACTTTATTAAAGTTATTTTATAAATAGAATATATTATATTTATTATGCATAGTTTTGCATAGTGTTTTGCATAGTATTGCATAGTGTTTGCATAGTAAAAATCTTTTTATATAAATAGAATATATTAAATTTTATTTAAAAGATTTTTCTTTAAATATGGACCGTCAGATTAAAGTAAATTAATCTGGACCGTTCATGGATTAGTTACTATGCATTCCATTTTCCTATAAATAGAAACTCATTCCTTCATTATTTTCTTACGAATTCACTGAACTCTAGAGAGAGAAACTATAGAAAGATAGAAGAAAAGCTTTTTGCTACTTAACTTTTCTTCTCCTATATCCAGTTTCTGTTACGGTAAGGGGTGTTATTCTTTCTTATTCATGAAGAGAACTGTTGTTATTCCATTTCTTTATTGTTCTGTTGGAATAACCTGTATACGCGGTCTACCCTATACTTGGTGACATTCTTCTATTATTCTGTCTTTATTATTCTGTCGGAATATCCTGTCTGTGCTATACGCCGGACCTGGTTCCATTTTTATTATTCCGTCTTTATTATTCCGTTGGAACATCCTGTCTGTGTGTTTTACACCGGACCTGGTTCCGTCTTTATTATTATTCCGTTGGAACATCCTGTCTGTGTGTTTTACACCGGACCTGGTTCCGTCTTTATTATTATTCCGTTGGAACATCCTGTCTGTGTGTTTTACACCGGACCTGGTTCCGTCTTTATTATTCTGTTGGAACATCATGTCGGTGCAAATTTTGCCTGACCTGGTTCCGTTATTATTATTCTGTTGGAATAACCAGTCTATGCGAAGTACCGCATGCATGGTAATTTCTGTTGTTATTCCATTCCTTATTATACTCAGTTGGTTAAAATTTTGACTTCTATACTCCGTGAAATTAGTAGAATATCCTTGATATTTGCGCTTCATCCAGAATCTTTTCATGGAAATATTCTTCTGATCATTCTTAAATTTTACCCCACAAAACAGTACCTTATTGACAATTTGGACGTTATTGGTTCTTGGACAAATTAATTCTTGAACTTGTTTTATTGAATTCTTATATCATTGTCATCATCCTCATGTTTATATTTTTTTTGAAAGTCATCTGTGGCCTGTAGTGCATAGATGGACTTAGTATGATTATGACCAGGGATTATTCGGTGTTATCATGACCGTAATGTTACAAATGATGTGGTAAAAGTCCTCATTGGCCCGTAGTGCATTGATGGACAGTTGTTGGCATGATCATGACCATTGATGAATACACAAATATCCTTGGCCCGTAGTGCATGGAATTTGTGGTCGTGACCCTAATGAGTATCCTTGGCCGTAGTGCAGGGATGATGTGGATTATTTATTAAGCTGAGTCTCAACGATAAAAGTGATTAAAAACTTTTTAAATCATAAAAGATAGTAGATTTTATTCTCTACTTGACTCTTTTAATGGATTGCTTGATCCGCTGCTGTTAAACTTGATGTTGTTATATTTTATCAGTTTAATATTGTTGAAGGCAAACGATAATTTATTCTGCATTATCTTAGTCATAATATTTCTTACTGGGCTAGTTGAGCTCACCCTTTCTTTCACTGTTCTCTTCAGGAAATGAGAACATAGCAGGGACGAGTCGGGGAACGGAGTAATGGTCCAGAGGATAGCATTAGTAGTCCTCACTATTTTGTGAAATAGTGTGATAATAATTGTAATTAGGACTCTTTTTGAGTTTGTATAATCTCAAGTAGATAATAATTGTATTCAAACTCACAGTTATGTTTTGTCGTATTGTACACGACATTTGTATTAGTAAGTTGTATTTGAATGATGTACCATGTATCTGGCGACCCAAGATGGGTGATGTATACCTAATTTTGGGGGCGTCACAGTATAAGCAGGAGAGATAAATGAATGGGTAGGATCGGTATTTAATAAGGTATAAACTTCGTAAGAATTTATAATTAACTAACCCGTGCTAACTTCGTTCAGGTTCCTCGCATTCTGACCAGTCACGAAAAACGCTCTTCCAGGAACCATTGACTTTGACTTGTCCGGGACAGCCTTTGGAGTCATCATCCCCGCTGGACTGGGTTTCGCTACCGTACAATTTCGAGCGATATGACCTTCTTTTCCACAATTATAACATACCTTGGAAGGTTGTGAATAGTTTGGACTTATGTGTCCCTCTTCTCCGCATCGGTAGCATCTAACTGGCGGTCTTTCTCCTCCCCTAAAATTCGTTGCTGGTGTTGGTGCCGACGTCTTCCCGTCAATGTTAAATCTTCTCTATTTAAAATCTCCCCCCGACTCGCTTCTTCTATTTTCATGGTCATGATTACCACCAAAGTGGTTACCATTTTTGTTCGTCTTTTTCTTTTTCCGCTGGTTATCATTATTCTGTTGACTGCTATCTCCGGTATGATCCTGGTTGTGGTCCCTCGGTTGAACGTACTCGTTATCTCGCTCTAACAATTGAGCCCTGTTTACAACATCTGAATAGAGAGAAAATTTATGCGAAATGAGATACTGACGTATGCCGGGTTACAAACCTCTCAGAAACATCCGCGTCATACGTTCCTCATTCTACACCAAATGAGGTGCAAACCTGGATAACTCTGCAAACTTTGCCTCGTACTGAGACACCGTCAGGTTATTCTGCTCCAGTCTAATAAACTCTACCTCCTTCATATGACGAACACTTTCAGGAAAGTATTTGTCATTAAATAGTTTCTGAAATATCTCCCAAGACATGCTGAGCGCGGCTGGGTGGGTACGCTTCACAGATTCCCACCAGTAATCTGCCTCATTACGGAACATAAAGGTAGCGAATGACACCTTCTGCTCCTCCGTGCATCCCAAGACATCGAATATCTTGGTGATTTGTTTGACCCACGTCTCCGCCTTAATCGGATCCCGCTTTCCCCAGAATTCTGGTGGTCCCAACTCTTTGAACTACTTGGCTGTGACAATCCGTGAATTGCTATTGTTGGTCAGTCGAACTATATGGTTAATATGTGATATGTTTAATTAACCCTTGTTTTATGACAGTATTTAAGAATGGCAGCTAAGAATATTAACGGTGGAGTTAATGAGACCGTGGAAACACCTTTAATCACCACCCCCAGGGGAACGTGCAACAAGAAGGCAATATTCCTCCTGTAAACAACACCACTGAGCAGATAATGAACGACAGGATGTTTAGGTGCTTTTTGCAGTTCATGCAAAACCAGACGAGGGAGACTCGTGTACAGAATACGGGTGGAAATGATAGCAACGCGCGGCTTGTCACGGCCAAGCAGTTCAAAGAGTTGGGACCACCAGAATTTAAGGGAAAGCCGGATCCGATTATGGCGGAAGCATGGGTCAAGCAAATTACCAAGATATTCGATGTCTTGGGATGCACGGAGGAACAGAAGGTTCCATTCGCCACCTTTATGTTCCGTGGCGAGGCGGATTACTGGGGGAGTCTGTAAAACGTACTCAGCCTGCCACACTCCGCATGTCTTGGGAAACGTTTCAGAAACTTTTCAACGAAAAATATTTTTCTGAAATTATTCGCCATATGAAATAGGTAGAATTTATTAAACTAGAACAAAACAACCTGACAGTGTCCCAATACGAGGCGAAGTTCGCAGAGTTATCCAGGTTTATACCTCATTTGGTAGAGAATGAGGAACGAATGACAAGGATGTTTCTGAGAGGTTTAAAACCCGAGATTCGACAATATCTTATCTCTCATAAATTTTCTTTATATTCAGATATTGTCAACATGGCTCAATTATTAGAGCGAGATAGCGAGTACGTTCAACCAAGAGACCACAACTAGGATCATACCGGTGACAGCAGTCATCAGAACAACCAATATTCGATGAAAATTATTATTAAAATATTTATAAAATAAATTGAATATTTTAATTGAGATATTATGAAATAAAATAAATATTCGATGAAAATTGTTATTAAAATATTTATAAAATAAATTAAATATTTTAATTGAGATATTTATGGAATAAAATAAATATTCGATGGAAATTATTATGAAATAATTTATTCGAGTGTAATAATAGTAAGAGAATGAAAATATTCTAATTTAATTAAGTAATTAAATTAGAAGGGTAATGATTTATTAAATAAAGTGGAGTTTATATTAAATAATTAAGTGAAAATGTAACTAATGAATATCGTGAATACTTATGGTATGTGTGTAGGATTTGTGATGAACAGAAGTAGTAATCGTTTAGCCTACGCACGAGGCAAGTTTCCTAACCCTACTTGTCAATATTGTTTAAGTTTATTATTTACCTCGAGTAAATTATCATTACTATTATTCAAGTTCGAATGTTATATTAAAGATTTATTATCTTTTCAAAGCATGATTCAGTTATACAATAATTGTTCTATTGTATACTTCTTGAGATTATTATTCGAATTGAATATCATTATTGTTGAACCTTATTAGACTAGTGAACTTTATTGATTCAACTAGTTCTTAGTTGATGAACGTTCTAAATTTCAGAACCCTTATTGAATTATCCAAACCAAACTTCCCTTGGCGCGGATTCGAATGGCAAACTGAGATGAACAACCCTGCAAAGGGATTTACTTATGCGTTAGCGTTAAGATATTGTGCACAGTATGGTACTAAGGGCTGATCCCACTAAGTACGAGAAGAAAGGCCCATAGTCTTATGACTGTTAAAGGTTTCAAGTATAACCCTTGTTAACCTAGGACATAGTTCAAGGTCTTATGACCCTCATAATTCTTTTGATTCTTGTTATTCATTCCTGATTCAAAAGTTGAGCTTTTATTCAGATGTCTTTAATTCACTCGCATGTTATTATACTGTTATTTCATTGTTATACTTGTGGGCAATAATGCTCACTCTTGCTTTATAATAACATTGCAGCTAAGAACGAAAGAACTGACGAACTTTCCACTAGTAAAGGCAAGGGCAAAGTTGGCAAGTGTTGAAGACTTGTTATTTTATTTGATGATGTATTTATGTTAGACTTAAGTTAATGATGTTGTTTAAGACTTATTGTTTATATTTTCGCACAGATATTTAAGGTTAGTTCAACCTGGGATTATGTTTATGATTCAGATGTTGTAACCCTATAAGGGGAAGATTTTTATTTCTACCTATTGTATGGTTTACATTTATTATGGGTAGATAGATAGATGATATTGTACAGTGAACACCAAATCCCGTGGAATCGAAGTACCGGATTTGGGGGTGTCACAAAAACAAAGGCACCAGAGTTTTTATCCCTCTCGTTCTACACATCCAAAAAGGAAAAAACAAGGAGCAAGGAAAAATATTCAGTACTACTTCATCCAACACCGAGTTTCAGAAGCACGCTGATAACTGATGAGTATGAAATATGTTATATTTTTATTCCTTAATACTTAATCTTTTATATTTATTTTGTGCCTAAATATACTTATTATTTTTATATTTTTATTGTAGGTACAATTGGTGGGCTCTGTGAATTTGAAAATAATTTGAAGACAAATTGAGCATTTTTGGACCAAGGGATTAACACTTAAGTATTACAAGCTTGTGGGTCTGTTGAAAATTCATCCATGCAAATCAAAGCAAAAGCAAATCATGTGGGTTTAAATTTGTGACATGTAAAAGGAAGCTATTCTATTGGGCTAAACATACCAAACTTGTAATCCTAGAAATTATCCACGTGGGCAGCATTGGGATGGATAAATAATAAATGGATTTATATGATAAAATCATGTGGGCCACGGTCATGTAACAGACTTATCCTTTCTGCTTATTTTACGTGGCCAGCATGGAGGGAATATTATCCTAGCAGTACACGGAATCAACTTGGTTTTACACAGAAATTGCAGAATCCAAACGCAGCAAGGATTTTAATCACGCAAATTATGGAATTTAATTCCAAGTTCAAATCTGATTTATGGATTCTAGAAGAATATTTTTACAATTCTATTGTAATTAGGATTTCTTTTAGAATAAGATTTATTTTCAAATTGAATTCTATTTCTTTATGGAAATTAGTATAATTTGTAATTCTTTTAGGATTGGGATTTCTACTTCCTATAGGATTTAGGATTTTGTCTAGCACTATAAATAGAGGATGAAGGTTAAGCTTTTATTCATTCAATATTCAATATTCAACTATCCTCTATTGGAGTGAAGGCTCAAGAGCATGTCAGGCTAGATCTTTTCATTCAGTTCTAAAGGGAGGTGAATCCTTGTTACAAGTAATTGATTAATTGAGTATTATTATTTATTCCTTCTTGTGTGAAATTTCTTCTAATAATCTGTTTTCATTGATTGCATGCTAATTGATTTAATTAATTTAATATGGCCAATTGAGTTAATTTGATCATTATCATATGTTAGATTAAGATTGGTATTACGTGTAATTGATATCTCTCTTCATCACAAGTAACAACTTGGTAATAATAATTGTGGACAAGCTTTTGTTTATTGCTAAGATTATTAGAAAACAAGTTAAACAAATCGAGCTTATGTATTTGTTGCTTGGATTAGCCTAATTCTCTATTTCTTAATGCTTCTATCATATTAAATCTAGAGAGCTTATTCTAGGTTGTATGCTAGTTAGAATCTGGTGGAGAGCTTGTTTCATACAGTGATAATCTAAGGAGAATTTTGGATAGCAGAGCTTATTGTTATCTAGGGCTAATAATTTCATTGAAGGAAAAATAATAATTACTTGATTAATTGATTGTTGTACTTGGTGAAACTTAACTGCAGAACTGAAGTTTTTACATATTTGGTTAATTTCATCATTAATTCTTATTCTCTTAGTTTAAAAATAATTTTCAAAAACCTCCCATCTTTATTTTCTGTTAAAATAGTAGAATAATTATAAAACAACTTTACTCTCTGTGGGATCGATCCTTGCTTACTACTGTGCTAATTGTTTAAATTTGTGAAGTGAAAGTGAGGTTAATTTAGGAGTGTAAACGACAGCTCCCAAATTTTGGCGCCGTTGCCGGGGAGTAATTTGGCGTTTTGTTTTTATTCTATTATTTGTTTTGTTTTTGTTTTATGACTCGATCTTCTCAGGCTACTATACTAGATTTTGATCCAGAGATTGAGAAAACTGCTAGGAGGCTAAAGAAGGAAAAACTTAAAGTTCAACAGTCTTCTGCAGATATAGACGAGGCTTCTGCATCATCACCAGGCCTCAACTTAGCTTTGGAATTATTATCCAACGAATCCGACAAAGAAGAAGAGATGGCGATTCCAAACAACAATAGAACTCTCAGGGAGTTGGCAACTCCTAATTTAAATCAACAACCTCTGTGCATTGAATATCCTAATTTAGATGCTGCATTTGAACTTAAATCTGGACTAATCCATTTACTGCCTACTTTTCGTGGTCTTACAGGTGAGGACCCCTACAAACATCTAAAGGAATTTCATGTGGTGTGCTCTACTATGAAACCAAACGGAATCACCGAAGAGCAAATCAAGCTGAGAGCATTCCCATTCTCCCTAGCAGATTTGGCAAAGGATTGGTTGTACTACTTACCCTCAGGTTCAATACAGTCTTGGAATGACATGAAGCAGCTATTCTTGGAGAGATACTTTCCAGCCTCAAGAGTAGCCAACATTAGGAAGAAGATCTGTGGGATTAGACAATTCAGTGGGGAGACACTATACGAGTATTGGGAAAGATTCAAAAAGCTTTGTTCCAGCTGTCCACCGCATCAAATAGATGAACAACACCTGATCCAATATTTCTACGAAGGGTTAGTACCGATGGATAGAAGCATGATCGATGCAGCTAGCGGAGGAGCACTATTTGACAAGACCCCAGAGGCGGCAAGGAATTTAATTGCAAACATGGCAGCAAACTCGCAACAATATGGCACTAGAACAAATCATGCACCAGTAAGGGTAAGCGAGGTAAGCACTTGTGATTATGGCCAACAAATTTCTGAATTAACTGCTATGGTTAGACAATTAGCTACAGGTCAACTGCCAATTGCAAAGGTTTGTGGAATCTGTCTACAACCAAATCACAATACAGATGCATGCCCAACATTACAAGATGACGAGGCTGTGCAACAAGCTAATGCAATGGGAAATTATCAACCACCACCTCAGAAAAAGTTTGATCCGTACTCAAACACATATAACCCAGGATGGAGGGATCATCCAAATCTGAGTTATGGGAGCAAGCAAGCGGCACCACCTGCATTTCCACATAGGCAGCAGGGCTTCCAACCAGCCCAACCTCAATATCAACCGAAGCAAGCAGTCCCTGCACCTACTGGAACATCATTGGAGGATATGTTCAAAGCATTCATGGGACAAACACAACAGTTCATGAATCAGACACAACAATTTCAGCAAGAGACAAAAACTTCGGTTCAAGATTTGAGGAACCAAGTAGGACAACTGGCTACAACTGTGGGGATATTGGAATCTAGAGGCTCAGGAAAATTACCATCTCAAACAGTAGTCAACCCAAGGGAGAATGCAAGTGCCATAACTTTACGGAATGGAACACAGTTGGATACACCACCGACCCCCGTAGAGTTCGAGAAGGAAGCAGCTAAGGAGGGAACAGAAAAATCCAAGGTACAACCTAAACCTCCTAATCAGCTTAAAAACATTCCTCTTCCCTTTCCTTCCAGAAATTCTAAAACTTCAAAGAACGATGAAAAAGAAAAAGAAATTTTGGAAACTTTTAGAAAAGTAGAAGTGAACATCCCTCTTCTTGATGCAATTAAACAAGTACCACGGTATGCTAAATTTTTAAAAGAATTATGCACTAATAAAAGAAAATTGCAAAATGATGAAAGAGTCACAGTTGGAGAAAATGTATCTGCTGTTCTTCAAAGAAAAATGCCTCCTAAATGTAAAGATCCAGGAATGTTCACAATCCCATGCAAAATAGGAAACACCAGATTTGAAAAATCCATGCTAGATTTAGGAGCTTCAATTAATGTTATGCCTTTATCTATTTATGCTTCCTTAAATCTGGGCCCTTTGAAAAATACTGGTGTGATTATCCAATTGGCAGATCGTACTAACACCTACCCCCGAGGGGTAATTGAAGATGTCTTAGTGCAGGTGAACGAACTAATCTTTCCTGCAGATTTTTACATTGTGGATATGGAAGATGATACATCACCAAATCCTTCCCACATCTTGTTAGGAAGACCCTTCCTGAAAACAGCGAGAACCATGATTGATGTTCATAATGGGACCTTAACTATGGAGTTTGATGGCGAGAAAATTCAGTTTAACATCTATGATGCCATGAGGTACCCTAGTGATATAGGACAGGTTTTTGCTATCGATGTGAGAGACTCCTTAGTGCATAGAGCTTTTGAACAACTACATAGGGACAATTTGGAAATTGCAATCACCAACAGTTTGGACATGGACAGGGAAGAAGAGATTGCGCAAACCCAGGAATTGAAAGAGAATGTAGCTGCATTACATTCATTGCCAAAATTTTCAAATAAGTCAACGGTATATTCTATTCAATTTCCTATTTCTCATCCAAAGTTATTACCTTCTGTTGTACAAGCCCCAACTCTAGAATTGAAACAATTACCTGCTCATTTGAAATATGCATATTTGGGGACTAATGACACTTTGCCTGTAATTATTGCTAGTAATCTAACCAAGGTGCAGGAAGAAAAATTGCTGAGAGTCCTAAGGGACCATGTTACAGTTTTTGGTTGGACAATAGCAGATATCAAGGGTATTAGTCCTGCCATGTGCATGCATCGGATATTGTTAGAGGATGGAGCTAAGCCTACAAGAGATGCGCAAAGGAGATTGAATCCACCCATGATGGAGGTGGTGAAAAAAGAAGTGCTCAAACTGCTTGATGCCGGTATCATCTATCCCATCTCCGATAGTCAATGGGTGAGTCCAGTGCAGGTAGTCCCAAAGAAATCCGGAATCACCGTTGTCAAGAACGATGATAATGAGTTGGTGCCCACACGTATGCAAACAGGGTGGAGAGTGTGTATAGATTATAGAAAATTGAATGCTGTAACAAGAAAAGATCATTTTCCTCTTCCTTTTATTGATCAAATGTTGGAGAGATTAGCTGGGCACACTTATTATTGTTTTCTAGATGGTTTTTCAGGATATAACCAGATTGTGATTGCACCCGAGGACCAAGAGAAGACCACATTCACATGTCCCTTTGGTACTTTTGCCTATCGACGGATGTCTTTTGGACTGTGTAATGCCCCAGGTACTTTTCAACGATGCATGGTAAGCATTTTTTCAGATCTTTTAGAAGAATGCATCGAGGTTTTTATGGATGATTTCACAATTCATGGTGATTCTTTGGATGCATGCTTAGATAATTTAAATCGTGTTCTAGATAGATGCATGGAAACTAATCTTGTTTTAAATTGGGAAAAATGTCATTTCATGGTAGAACAGGGAATAGTACTTGGTCATGTTGTGTCATCTAAAGGTCTTGAAGTTGATAAAGCTAAGATAGATGTTATATCTGCTTTGCCTTACCCCGACAGCGTGCGGGAGATTCGCTCTTTTCTTGGTCATGCAGGATTTTATCGAAGATTTATCAAGGACTTCTCGAAGATGGCATTACCCTTATGTAAGTTGCTGCAAAAAGATGTGGACTTTCAGTTTAATGATGAATGCAAGGAGGCTTTTGACACTTTAAAGAAATTATTAACTTCTGCTCCTGTCATTCAACCGCCAAATTGGAAGTTGCCATTTGAGATCATGTGTGACGCAAGCAACTATGCAGTAGGGGCTGTTTTGGGACAAAGGATTGACAAAGCCGTTCATGCCATCTACTATGCTTCTAAGACTTTGAATGAGGCTCAGATAAACTATTCCACAACTGAAAAAGAACTTTTATCTGTGGTTTTTGCTTTAGATAAATTTCGATCATATTTGCTTGGCACTAAAGTTGTAGTTTATTCTGACCATGCTGCTCTCAGGTATTTGCTCACCAAGAAAGATTCTAAACCAAGGATTATTCGATGGATTCTGCTACTACAAGAATTCGACTTAGAGATCAAGGATAAGAAAGGTGCAGACAACTTAGTAGCGGATCACTTGAGTAGGTTATTGAGAGACGAAGAGGAGCTACCGTTACATGATTCTTTCCCGGATGAGCAGTTACTTTTCATCCATGCTGAGATTCCCTGGTATGCAGATATAGTGAATTATTTGGTAAGTGCATATTTTCCTAAAGAATTTTCTAAATCCCAAAAGGAAAAGTTGAAAAGTGATGCTAGACACTATGTTTGGGATGATCCATACTTATGGAAATTTTGTGCTGACCAGATAGTTAGACGGTGTGTGCCTAACAGTGAATTTCAATCTATTCTTTCCTTTTGTCATTCTTATGCTTGTGGAGGACATTTTGGTCCAAAAAGAACTGTTAATAAAGTTTTGGAAAGTGGTTTTTTTTGGCCATCGCTTTTTAAAGATTCCTATCTGTTTTGTAAAACATGTGTTAATTGCCAAAGGACGGGGAATATTTCTCAACGAAATCAAATGCCCCAAACTCCTATATTAGTTGTTGAAATTTTTGATGTTTGGGGTATAGATTTTATGGGACCTTTTCCTTCATCCTTTGGAAATTTATATATTCTTTTGGCTGTTGATTATGTCTCAAAATGGGTGGAAGCTAAAGCCACTAAGACTGACGATTCTAAAGTTGTTGCAGATTTTGTTAGGACTAACATATTTGTCAGGTTTGGAACACCACGAGCCATCATTAGTGATCGCGGAACCCACTTTTGCAATAGGGTGTTAGCGGCTTTGTTCAAGAAATACAATGTTCTGCACAAGGTTTCTACATCCTACCATCCGCAGAGTAATGGTCAAGCTGAGGTGTCTAACCGAGAGATCAAATCCATTTTGGAGAAGGTAGTCAACCCGAGCAGAAAGGATTGGAGTATGAGATTAGATGATGCACTTTGGGCCTATAGAACTGCGTACAAAACACCCATTGGGATGTCACCATACAGGATTGTGTTTGGAAAACCATGCCACTTACCTGTTGAATTGGAGCATAGGGCTTTTTGGGCAATCAAACAGTGTAACATGAGTTTGGAGGCAGCTGGAGTACACAGGAAATTGCAGTTACAAGAGTTAGAAGAATTGAGGAATGAAGCCTATGAAAGTTCAAAGATTTACAAGGAAAAGACCAAAGCTTTTCATGATAAGCAGATTGTGCGGAAAACCTTTATTGTGGGACAAAAAGTTTTGCTATATCATTCTCGGCTTAAGTTATTTCCAGGTAAATTAAGATCTAGATGGGTTGGTCCTTTTGTTATCAATAATGTGTTTCCTCATGGTGCAGTTGAGATTCAAAGCCCGAGCACAAACAAGATTTTTAAGGTGAATGGACATAGATTAAAGCCTTTCTATGAGGGGCATCAGGTGAAAAATATTGAGATGGTGGAGCTAGACGATCCGATCTATGGAAGTTGAGAAGAAAGGCATGACGTCGAGCCAAAGACGTTAAACACGGGCAGCTGCTTGGGAGGCAACCCAAGATCTCAGATTTGATTTTTCTATCCCTTTATATTTTATTTTTATTTATTTTTTTTTATTGCATGTTTGCTAGTAGTATTTTCTTCTTTGCATGATTTTCTTACATTGGGGACAATGTAAGGTTTGAGTGTGGGGGGGAGATATAGGTTTTATTTTATGTAGAAATAAAAAATCCAATTTTGATGGGAAGTTGAAAAAAAAAAAAAAATTGAAAAAAAAACTGAAAACTTGGGTTCCATGGTTCTATTTGCTTATGTGTTCGAAGGGTAAAGTCAAAGATTGAAAATTGATGCTAAAATTCAGAATCTGTTGATGCTTAATTTATTAATGAATGATGACAACTAAGCCATGATCCATAATAATTGATTTGAATTGAATTTGTGATGAGTACTTGAATATGAGAATCATGTTTATTTGGCCAAGTTATTTGTGGAGTTGTCTATGTGCACTAATTTCATGATTTAGAACTGTTTAACTTGCTTATGTTGTTGCAGAACTATGTGAAAAAAAAATGATGAATTAAAAAAAAAGAGAAAAAAAAAATAATTAAAAATCTGCTTCAATGTCCATTGTGCGAAATAACTGGGTATCTAAGCCTCGGGAAGCATCGGTATTCACGCTGAAAAGTGCGATGGATAAAAGCAGCTTGACTAGTTGATTTTTGTGGCCTTTGTTACTTGAATAAGTAAGCCCGTAGGGGTGTCTCTACACCTAGCGCCCTAAGATCATCTGGTTTGGGAGTCGTTGGTGGAAAGTTCGCTAATGGGTAACTCTGAAAAGCCTAAGAAAAGGAGACATTGCACATGTCAAGAGAAAAAAAATATATACGAAAAAAAAAGAAAAAGCATGAAAATATATTCATCTGTGCTAAAAAAAAGGGTTCTATGAAAAAAAAAATAATTTAAAAAGCAAGAAAAATTTGTTCTTGGTTGTGAGTTAGTGTGCACAGTTTTTGCTTCATGGTAACTAAGTTGAGTAAGTATGATGATTTTGGGAAAGTTACTTATGTGGCTACATTTTGATTTAATGAAATTTATTGGTGAAATGGTAAGGTTGGTAATTGTGAGTTGATTGATAAAGCATTGATTAGATTTCTGCAAATTTATTGTTGATAGTCATGATTTGTATCTTGAAATCTTTTGACACTATGGTTGAATAAAATTTTTATGGAAATCAATTTTTTTTGGTTTACACGAGGACGTGTAAAAAGATAAGTGTGGGGGAATTTGATGAGTATGAAATATGTTATATTTTTATTCCTTAATACTTAATCTTTTATATTTATTTTGTGCCTAAATATACTTATTATTTTTATATTTTTATTGTAGGTACAATTGGTGGGCTCTGTGAATTTGAAAATAATTTGAAGACAAATTGAGCATTTTTGGACCAAGGGATTAACACTTAAGTATTACAAGCTTGTGGGTCTGTTGAAAATTCATCCATGCAAATCAAAGCAAAAGCAAATCATGTGGGTTTAAATTTGTGACATGTAAAAGGAAGCTATTCTATTGGGCTAAACATACCAAACTTGTAATCCTAGAAATTATCCACGTGGGCAGCATTGGGATGGATAAATAATAAATGGATTTATATGATAAAATAATGTGGGCCACGGTCATGTAACAGACTTATCCTTTCTGCTTATTTTACGTGGCCAGCATGGAGGGAATATTATCCTAGCAGTACACGGAATCAACTTGGTTTTACACAGAAATTGCAGAATCCAAACGCAGCAAGGATTTTAATCACGCAAATTATGGAATTTAATTCCAAGTTCAAATCTGATTTATGGATTCTAGAAGAATATTTTTACAATTCTATTGTAATTAGGATTTCTTTTAGAATAAGATTTATTTTCAAATTGAATTCTATTTCTTTATGGAAATTAGTATAATTTGTAATTCTTTTAGGATTGGGATTTCTACTTCCTATAGGATTTAGGATTTTGTCTAGCACTATAAATAGAGGATGAAGGTTAAGCTTTTATTCATTCAATATTCAATATTCAACTATCCTCTATTGGAGTGAAGGCTCAAGAGCATGTCAGGCTAGATCTTTTCATTCAGTTCTAAAGGGAGGTGAATCCTTGTTACAAGTAATTGATTAATTGAGTATTATTATTTATTCCTTCTTGTGTGAAATTTCTTCTAATAATCTGTTTTCATTGATTGCATGCTAATTGATTTAATTAATTTAATATGGCCAATTGAGTTAATTTGATCATTATCATATGTTAGATTAAGATTGGTATTACGTGTAATTGATATCTCTCTTCATCACAAGTAACAACTTGGTAATAATAATTGTGGACAAGCTTTTGTTTATTGCTAAGATTATTAGAAAACAAGTTAAACAAATCGAGCTTATGTATTTGTTGCTTGGATTAGCCTAATTCTCTATTTCTTAATGCTTCTATCATATTAAATCTAGAGAGCTTATTCTAGGTTGTATGCTAGTTAGAATCTGGTGGAGAGCTTGTTTCATACAGTGATAATCTAAGGAGAATTTTGGATAGCAGAGCTTATTGTTATCTAGGGCTAATAATTTCATTGAAGGAAAAATAATAATTACTTGATTAATTGATTGTTGTACTTGGTGAAACTTAACTGCAGAACTGAAGTTTTTACATATTTGGTTAATTTCATCATTAATTCTTATTCTCTTAGTTTAAAAATAATTTTCAAAAACCTCCCATCTTTATTTTCTGTTAAAATAGTAGAATAATTATAAAACAACTTTACTCTCTGTGGGATCGATCCTTGCTTACTACTGTGCTAATTGTTTAAATTTGTGAAGTGAAAGTGAGGTTAATTTAGGAGTGTAAACGACAGCTCCCAAATTTTGGGAGATATAGGTTTTATTTTATGTAGAAATAAAAAATCCAATTTTGATGGGAAGTTGAAAAAAAAAAAAATTGAAAAAAAAACTGAAAACTTGGGTTCCATGGTTCTATTTGCTTATGTGTTCGAAGGGTAAAGTCAAAGATTGAAAATTGATGCTAAAATTCAGAATCTGTTGATGCTTAATTTATTAATGAATGATGACAACTAAGCCATGATCCATAATAATTGATTTGAATTGAATTTGTGATACATGAGTACTTGAATATGAGAATCATGTTTATTTGGCCAAGTTATTTGTGGAGTTGTCTATGTGCACTAATTTCATGATTTAGAACTGTTTAACTTGCTTATGTTGTTGCAGAACTATGTGAAAAAAAAATGATGAATTAAAAAAAAAAGAGAAAAAAAAAAATAAAAATCTGCTTCAATGTCCATTGTGCGAAATAACTGGGTATATAAGCCTCGGGAAGCATCGGTATTCACGCTGAAAAGTGCGATGGATAAAAGCAGCTTGACTAGTCGATTTTTGTGGCCTTTGTTACTTGAATAAGTAAGCCCGTAGGGGTGTCTCTACACCTAGCGCCCTAAGATCATCTGGTTTGGGAGTTGTTGGTGGAAAGTTCGCTAATGGGTAACTCTGAAAAGCCTAAGAAAAGGAGACATTGCACATGTCAAGAGAAAAAAAATATATACGAATTAGTAGCTTAATTGCAGTAAGACATTGCAGTATGTAGTGCAATAGTTTTCTACAATTAAGGGGTAATAGTATGAGATTTGTATGGTGATCATGTAGATCGGTATCATCCAAATTCAGAATTAGTAGCTTAATTTTCATGGGGAGGTTCATTACACAATGTTAATTGAAAAATCTCTCATGTAATATGATTGTATAATTAATTAATTTTCATGGTGGGGTTGGTTAAGGTTTTATACGTGCAGTTTTGGCAAGTAACCAAACTGAAACATAAATTTTGGTTTTTCAACCCACCTATAACTGCCACATACGTTGGAACCGTTGGTGCGATTTCGATTCTAATTTGTTTCATTACTCAGCTATAATAACTATCCCTCGAACTTAACCTGAACTCGACAATTTCACCTATATTTCCTAATTTTTAAAATCTTATTTTATAGGATCGGATGAGGGATCTTATCACCCTCTCCCGACCCAAAATATAAATATATATATATATATATACACACACAAAAGACCAAGAGCATAACTATTTAAAAGGCTTCAGTGTTTTGTTTAACAAACTCGCTCTCCTCACAAGCTTCTAACCAAAATCGGCAAATAGAAACTCCCAAAACAGTCCCCTAAAACACAAGCTTTTCTCCAAAATCGGCAAAGAATGTAAAGAGAAAAACCAAAACAGTGCCCTATAACACAAGTTTCTCTCCAAAATCAGCAAAGAATGCGAAGAGAAACACCCAAAACAGTTCCCTATAATCGGATTTATCTCCAAAGCTCCACCCAATTTCTCTCCAAATCGGATTTTTATCGCGAATCGATAAACCCTTTCTTGTTTGCTTGATTCCATTGTCTTAACTTTCCTCATTTTGCTATATGTTTCAATTTTCATTTTGCTCTTGTGTTTCGGACTATGAATGTATGAATGAATGAGAACCTTAAATAGTCTTGTTTATGAGAATTGTAGAATTTTATTTATGATTTTGGCCTTCTAAAACTTATGTGAATGAATGAGAACCTTAAATAGTGATTTATTCTGATTTCTATCTAAATTTTGGTTGAATTATTGTTTGTCTTTCGTTTCCCTTTTAAGAGTTGAATGCTTATCTTTGTTGATAACAATTACCAACAAAGATAAACATTCAACCCTGGAAAGAAAAATGAAAGATAAACAATAATTCAACCAAAATAATTTAGATAGAAATCAAAATAAATCACTATTTAAGGTTCTTATTCATTCACATAAGTTTTAGAAGGCCAAAATCATAAACAAAATTCTACAATTCTCATAAACAAAACCATTTAAGGTTCTCATTCATACATTCATAGTCCAAAACACAGAACAAAATGAAAATTGAAACATATAGCAAAATGAGAAAAGTTAAGACAATGGAAGCAAGAAAAGGGTTACCGATTCGAGATAGAAATCCGATTTGGTTCTAGGGCACTGTTTTGGGTGTTTCTCTTTGTCGATTTTAGAGATTTGGAAAGAAACTTGTGTTCTGGGGCATTGATTTGGGTTTTTCTCTTTGCATTCTTTGCCCATTTTAGAGATTTGGAGAGAAGCTTGTGTTCTAGGGACTGTTTTGGGAGTTTCTATTTGCCGATTTTGGTGAGAAACTCTCTTTCTATGAGAGCGAGTTTGTTAAAAAAAAACACCGAAGCCTTTTAAATAGTTATGCTCTTTTAAGGTAATTATGCTCTTGATCTTTTGTGTGTATATATATATTGGGTCGGGTAAAGGTGATAAGATTTCTCATCCGATCCTATAATATAAGATTTAAAAAATTAGGAAATGCGGGTGAAAATTATAAGATTTAAAAAATTAGGAAATGCGGGTGAAAATTGTCGGGCACAAGTATATGGCAATATGAATGCCCCGATCGACATGAAACCTACCCGGGTTATCGCCCGAACCCAAGTTGGTTATACAGTTTGTTGAAAATTTCGCACTATTTCGATCACTTTTTCTATGCAATACCTCTCTCTATCTCCCATTTATCTCGCCGATTCATACACTAGAAAGTGTAAAATTTATCTCGCCCATTCATACACTAGAAAGGGTAAAATCCAAAGCTATCGCAGGATCCATTTTAAGCTTCAATGTTGGTTAAGTCAACATTCGAGTAAGTTCACTCCACTTTCTCTCTCCTCTAGAACCCTAATTTATGTTTTTCCCACACCATTTGCATTGAATAGGTGTATTGGGATTGCCACCGTCCCTCTTTTATTTGTTGCTTGATTCAATCGTTGATTCATAGCTAGACGATTCGTATTTATGAATTTGATATTCTTGTTATACTGTCTAAATAGTTATTTTTGCTAATAAATTTGTGCTTATGCAAATGAAGTGTGTGGAGATTTCTGTTAGATTTGGTGAGGGTTTCTGTCACTATTTGGATGTATTTCTCTTGATATATATATATATATTTATATGTATGTATGTATGTATGTATGTGTGCAAAGTCAACATATGCCGTCTCTCACTAGTCACTATTATGCTTTCTCTCAGTTATTGGATGTATCTTCTCTTTCAGTATGTATGTATTATATCATATATGTGCAATGTGACAAAATTCTTGTTGTCCGGTCGGGTGGCTGCTATTTTATGTAAGCTCTCTTTTTCTCTTTGTACATGTATGTGTTATGTTTTTCTTTTTCTGTTAACTATGTGCTTTACTTATAAGATCTTACGGGAATGTGCTGAACTGCATGCATTATATGAACTAGTATCCGGGACACACACTTTTGTGTGTGAAAAAATATATAAAATACAAAAAAAGGGGTGTTACCATAAAATTTTGCTGGGAAATTTATCACACAAATTTCATTTATCCTACCATCCTATTTTCTCTCAATTTTTTCTCATTAGTTTTAGTCCATGTTTAGTACAGTTTATCTTCAAGAATCCAAGATTCACCACTCCTATTTCCTTAATAGATAACCAACTTTAAAGGGTAAGAAATGAAACAAAAAAGCTTCCCTTTGGTGTTTACACCAAAACTAACTGCCAACATATTCCTCCCGCTTTATAATATAGATAAATCTTGTTTGAAATAAAACTGTACTGTTGCAGCCATACTGGGTGATGATGCAAGGAAATGCTACTTAAAATGCTAAAAATTTATGTTAAAAGTAAGAATAAGAATAAGGAGAGTCAATTAAATAAGTCCAGAATCACCGTCTAGTATACATACATTGCCTAATTGAGAAAAGAAAAAGAAGAGTGATCACTCACGCCGAAGCAGAGGGACCGAGAAGGGGATTTTCACGGAGAGGCTGAAAAGAGAATCTTCTAAGAGACTGGAGAGTGCAATCACTGTGAGAGTTGTGCCAGCAATAGTTGACAAACGTGGTGGCTGTGAGGGCAATTGAATGGAGGAATATGAAGAGAGAAATGATCCAAGCGTTGTCTCTCCTCTGTGAGAGGCGGGGTTTGAAGAAAGGAACCTTCTCCTCTCTCATCAGAATAAGATCATCGGTGTTGAATTCGGTGGAGAGTTTGGATGGTTGTAGTGGTTTGATTTCGATCTGAATGTGCTCTTTGGTGGTTTCCACCATTGATCTTGCAACGAAACTCAAATTGTGTTCTACTGATATGTATATATATATTTATTTATATGCAGTGAGAGAGGGGCATAGAACAAATTTTTTTATAGATTCTCTCACCATGTCTAGTTTTTTTTCGAGAGAGTTCTTTCCCGCCAAATCCCTGCCTTGAGAGAGACAAGTTCTATTTTGAATTTACAAATTTGGGAAAAAAAGAAATTAATTTATGGTTAATTTACAGTGCTTTTCTCTTTGGGAGTTGGCTCCTTTTCATTACCTCTCACCTATTTATCTCAATCTTATACTCCATTTATTTCTTTTTAATTGACGATTTAGCAGAAAACAAATATATTAATAAATGTAATCAATGCTTTATCTAATTGACTAAATAAGGTATAAAATCTCAATGTTACCTTTCTAAAATTCATTGAAAAAATAAAAGAGAAACAAATTAGTATTTAATGTTTTAAGTTACTAATTATCCCTTAAAATCTACAAGCGACAAATAAATAGGAACAAATTTTCTTTCTAATAAGCTAGATAAAAGAATGAAGGGAGTATAATAATAGAAGATTCCACAGTCCCCACAATGCGCAAGTTTATTTTCCTGTTTAGTTTTCATTTTTTTTGACTCTCTTCTCAAGACCCACACCCAATTATCTCTCTCCCAAAAATTTCACTTCCTATCTCTTGTGGCCCTTTCTCCTATAAAAAGCCAGATCGGTCTTTTTCGGTTAGCCTGAAGAAGACAAATAAAAAGGAACAGTACCATTTCAGTAACTGCTGATACCACTGATGTGAACAATATCAAGGCGTAGTGGCTGATACTTCAAAATTTAATGGTAAACTAGAAAATTCTTTGTAAAACTTGTTAGTGGTTTAGCTCTATTTATTTAAGATAACACAATTTTTCTTAAATTTTATTTGTTGGATTTAGATTAAAGGATAAGGCAGCATTATAAAATACACATAAGGGGCCTGCAAGGTGAACCAAAATATAAGCCTACAAGGTCTAAATATAATAAACCAAATATAATCATCCATTTATGTATGTTAATGGATTTTTATGTTATATTTCATTTAACATCAAGAGAATGTCCATAGTATCTCCATTTTTGTTATCACATGTTCTTCTATTAAGTATTGTGTTTTGTGTGTCGAATCAATTATCAATTACAATAATAGTGGTTACCTGGATGTAAAAAGCTTACGACAAAGTAATATCAAAGAAGCAAGGAAAGTTGGATAGTAGCTTGATTTTATTTTATCACAATTTTGTTGGTGTTCTATTTTAGATTATTTTCTTGTTTTTGGATGTCTTATTAGTGACCAAACTTGTTGGATAGCATGTTATCGTTTTTTTTGTTTATTACAATCTAATTAAGTTTTTGTATCAAGTAAACTAGTTTCCAAATCGGAGTCTGCTTCCTATTAGATTAAGAGTATGACATGTCTATGTAAATCAGTGTCATTTGTTGATAGTGGGATAGAACGATTTTCTCCATGTTTTTTTTTCCTGTCAGAGCAATGAATATCGACCGTCTTTTTTATGCTTCTTTTTGAGCTCATTTATTTGGAACTTTTCGAAGAATTTCTTTGTCAAATTGTCACATGTTGGCAGGCGGTGGTTTACTAATTTCTGTTGGCAGGCTGTTGTTCACTAATTTCCGTATTTTTTTCCACTCAATTTATTTACTTTATTTTGAGATGACATCTTTCTTCTCTTTTCATCAATAAAAGCTTCTTCTTTTATCCAAAAAAAGAAGAAAATGGCTATTTTTGATTGGCGACCATAAAAGACTCCAAATTATTTGAAAATATGATTTTATTTGCATTCAATATAACTATATAAGTACTACAATATAAGGCCCTAAGCACAATTGACTCATGTGAAGACTTTAAAAAAGATAGAAAATAAATAGGCATTTAGGTCGGCAATCGCACCTTCGAAATTAGGGTTTCAGTTGGTTAAGGACGAGAGATTCCAAGGATACGAGTCTTGATCTAGGGCTAGGAAAGGGGAGAAAAGTGGTGAAGCAAAATATAGGCAAATCTAGGACTTAACTCTTTCTTGAGAACATTCATTTTATGGAGTGAGTAAAGATCCAAAAGTCCTCTATAGAAATGATGGGGGTATATATAGAGGAATGGTGCTCTTTAATAAGAAAAATAAAGGGGTACTTATACAAGATGTTCTGGACCTACCTGCCCTTTGCGTCAGGAATATGCAAATTGGATAATTTTCCAATCATCTCTGAATTAAAGTCGGATTAGGCTTCACCAATAATAAATGTCGGTAGTTTTTATCCTTGCAAAGTTCTCTTTATTGGGATTATTTACTTTTAGAGTATATCGAAAGGCCATAGTCTTAAACCTCTTTGGACATAAACATAACTCTGAAAAGGTCAATCTTTCTAATAATAAAAAATTTACATTGTTCAAACTCCAGGAGGTAGTTATTTTTCCAAATGGTCTCAGGATTCATGTATGACTTTTATTTGTCTGGCTACCATATTTAGTAAGTGTGCATCAAGACTTGAAAACTTGAATGATACATAATAAATTCTTGCACATAATCGTGCAGAAAGTTATGTGGCCATTTTTATGTCACTTTGCCTATCTTATTTTTTCTACTTTCTATTTATGATTTTATTCATACACTTGATGGCTTTTTATTCAGGATGAGGCTATGAAGTTTGATTTTTGGAGTGGAGTAACAATTGGCTGTTCGGATATAGCATGATCTTATTATTTTGAAAACTTGCTATAGGTTTGTAACTCAGATAGATTGGTCCCCGACAAGTGGAATTCAAAAGTTTTTGCTTGATTGATTTCTTTTACTAATTTTTTGGGTACAAAGTTTAGCTGCTGAAATTTGGAGATCAAATTTTTAATGCCTGGCAACGAAGTTGGAGACAGGGTTCACAATTTTTTTGCACAAGACAACTTGTCCAACAGCCAGCATCACTCACAGGTTTCAGGCGGGAATTGGGCGGTGCCAAATAACAATCTGTGGGTTGGTAGCCCGAGGCAAATTGATGCACAGAGTTCCAATCTGAAAGATTACAATTATCCACAACAATCAGGTATCAATGGTTCAAATACCTACAGACTTCTACTGTTATATTTCATCGATCCCACTTTCAATAACAACTTTCCTTTTCGTACGTTCGAAATTAAATGTCAAAGTTGCACTATTAAGATACAAGTATAGTTATAAATACCGTACTGGCATGCGTACCATTTTTTGAGTGGTACATACCAGTACCGGTGCATACCGGTGTACCGTCTCAGATATATTATAATATATATATATATATATATATATATATATATATATTTTAGATATATATTTATATATATGTATACAGAAAAACAAGCTTATGTGTACAGTACTCATAACTCATAAGTAAACATTTTATAATTAATCACTAGTTTAAATAAACAATCACTATTAATAACCTGTTAATGTTTAATGAACACAATATTAAATAAACTAAGAAAGGAACAACAATGGGCCTAGAGTGTAGAATGTTGAGGTGAAGAATACTAGAAAGGAATAACAATGGGCCCAGACTGCAAAAAACTAGAAAGTTGGATCAATGAATGTACCATCCGGGATTAGTCATGGCCGGAACACCCATTTCAGCCAATACCCGGTAATTTACGTCTCAGCCGATATTTAAACTGGGATGGAAAACACCTATTAGCATACCGTTTTTCTCCAAAAAACCCATATTTCCTACCGGCTGGTACGGGATTTATAACAAGTTTCATATTACCATTGTAGTCATTGAAACGAGAGTAAGATGGTACCACAAATTCAATAGGGACCATTTTGGATTTATAATGTAATTTGATTTAAATAGGGACAAAACGAGTATGATTTTCTCACATTCTTCTTCAATCCTATAAAAAGAGTACTACTTTTTATTGTTGATTTCTTCATCTGAATATTATTGACTTGGATATAAATTTCTTCGATGTTTTTTTTTTCAATATTGATCTAAAAACTAAAATTTATTATTGATTTTTTTTTCTTTGTCGGTTGTTTCTTAAGTAATTTTTATTTTTAGCAAAACTGCTTTTGAAAGTTGTGGCACAAAACGATGGTATTTCAATAACGAAACATGAAGACAAAATCAATTTAGCATAAAAGCATAAATAATAGAAGAAATGAAAAATATTATCATGAATAATTATTTAATTTCATCTTCATCCTAGATAAAAGAAATTAGCTAGACATGGAAAACAATTAAACTAACTAAAATAAAGAAAAGAAGAAAATTAAAAATAAATAAGAAAACTCCCTTTAATTAACGGCCATCCAACGAACGTACAATGAAGACGTGATTTTAATCTACTTCTAGTCCTAACCTAAACTAATACAATACCTAATACTTTTTCCTCTCTAAAATAAGATACCTATTTATAGGGAAAATAACTTTAAACCCTAATTTAGATTCATTGAACTTGGACACTTTTGTTCCATTTCCATGTAGATTTCAACTTCCTAATGACAATCAACTTCTCAAAAAGATCTTTTAGATAGATTTTCCTTTCTTTTGTTGGATTTGACTTGTACACCAAGACTGTTCCACCTCTTTCCTTCTCCTTGTAGGATTTTTCTTGGATATTCCTTACATGAATAAGAACATTAAATATCGCTTGATCACCAAGATTTTGACTTTATTGCAACAAATATTAAATCCTACAAAATAAAATAAAACATATTAATTTAATAAACTAATATAATAAAAAAGGCAAAATTAGGGATAATAAAATGTATGAATTACGTGTCTATCAAATACCCTCATACCTAGCTTTTGCTCGTCCTCGAGTAAACTAAAAATAAAATAATGTGCAACAAGCCTTTAAACCCCAAGGTTATCCCTAGTGGACGAGTTGTGTCTCGTGAGGGTTTGCAGTGAATATATCCACACAATTCAAAAATATTTTTGGATTCAACAAATTATGAAATTGAAAGAAAACTTCTAAATATCTATGGACATTATACATAAGCAAGATTAAATTCAAAATCACACTTTTACCTTATCAAAAATACTCAATCTTCGTTTTAGTCACCATCCTTCATTAAATCAATTCCATATGATGCATGCATGTGTATATGATGTAACTCTTAGTAGTAGGGATTTTTACCATGAAAATCAAGCAAACTTTTCTTCTTTTTTCCATTTTTTTTTCAATTTTGATTCTTGACTTGTGCAATGTCATTTTTTTAGGTTTTTCAGAGTTACCCATGTAGAGCGTTAGACCAATGACTCCCAAACCAATTGACTTTAGGGCACTAGGTGTAGAGACACCTCTAAGGGCTTACTTACTCGAGTAAAAAAGGTCACAAAATTAGACTAGTCAAACTGCTTTTATCCATCACACTTTTCAGCGTGAATATCGATGCTTCCTAAGGCTTGGAGACCCATTTATTTCGTTCAATGGACATTGAAGCAGTTTTTTTTTTCTTTTTTCAACTTTTCTTTTCTTTCAATTTTTTTTTTGAAATTACTCGAATCAAAGTTTATACCCCACAACCAAGAATTAGTGCAAACATGAAGTGCAAAAATGCTTGTGAAATCAATTTTAATCCAGATGGTGTTTCGAACTAAAATTTTGTATCTTATTAAAGATTTAAGAGTTCTAAATCTCTTAATCTTACTCATGAGTTTTGCTCCACAAACATTTATTAGAATTAATTCAATCCATAAAAAGTCAAACAATTTTTTTTGTGCTTTGTACTATATTTTCCTAAAAAGAAAAAAAAATCTAATATAATAATACAAACACTCCCCCCATACCTAAATTATGCATTGTCCTCGATGTATGCAAATGAAGAAAAGAGAACAAAGATGTGAAAGAATTGTACCTTGTATGCGAGACATTTGTTCTGCAAGAAAATGTGGTAAGAAAGAAAATAAATGTACATATTTACAAATTTCATAAATCCTAAAAATTATGTGATTATACATGAATGATATAAATGGGTAAGTGAGTGTGAACTTTTCATTATTTTTAGGAGGTCTAGGAAATTGAAAATAGTCAGAATTTTCATCACATTTATGCTTAAAATTTATCTCAAGAAAACTTTCACCAACATGTTCAAATGATGGAAGAATTGGTTCAAATACATGTTCTAGTTGACTTATTTGTAGTGGATCTCAACAACTCATTTATCTTATCTAAATATTCGGATTTATTCCAATTTTGGTAAAGGTGATTTAAGAAAATATCAATTGGATCCTTTTCAATCAAGAGTATTTTCGATTATTTTTTGGGTCACTAGGTAATTTTTTATGAATAAGTCTTTCAGGATATGGAGCTTTAGGCTTATAGACTTTTTCAACAAACTCATCAAATGCAACATGATCAATTTTAGACCGACTCATAATTTATAGACTCCTCAAATTGGCTTGACTCAAACTGTGTAGAATTGAATACAAGATTTTCATTTTCCTCATCATTTCCACAACCATTAAGATTTTCAAAATTAACCTCAGAGTTACTAGAAAATTCACACACCTCTTGTTCATTTATTATTGTGGCTAATTTATTCATTTGAATTTCTAGACGAGATATAACTTGATCCATGCTAAATTGATTTTTCATTAAAACTTCCATAATTTTCTTTAAGCTACCAAGTCTTTCCTCTTCTTCATTTGATAATTCTTGTGGAATTTGAGGTTCTGGATCCGAATATGGATATGAATATGGATATGAACTTAGATAAGAATTTTCATAAGTTGGAAAAAATTGATTTACTTGGTGTGCATTATAATTTTCGTAGGGTTCTTGATTCCAAACAAAATTATTATTCCAACTATAATAAGAATCCATTTTCCCACAAATAACAAAACAAATAGACAACTAACCACAAAAGTCGCACAAAAAAATATAAAAAAAAAACTAAAAAACTAAACTACTATTTTAAAAATAAATAAATATGGAGATACGAAGTACCAAAGAAAGCGCAACAACAAAATCTTTATCTTTTCGCTTCTTCGATCCGCTTCAATAATCCTGAAAAAAATTATAGTTAAAACTAATTCGAATAAATAAAAATTTATTCTAGTCCCCGGCAACTGCGCCAAAAACTTGATGTGATAAAAATATGTAACTGCAAGTGCACAGTGTCGAATTGAAGAACTGACAAGTACAGGTCGAACCCACAAAGACTAGATTAATTTTAATATTTTCTTAATATCTATTTTAGGCGAATTAGAAATAAAGATTGAAAATTGATTAACTAGAATATGAAAACTAATAATGAGGAAACAATCTAGGAATCCAAATCCATTAAATAATAAATATAACATATAATTCAATCTCTTCTATTTTTATAACTCAATTATGATTTTGATCTCCCTTCCCTTTAATTTAGTAATTTACAATTAACGTGGGCAAGCATAGAATATGAAAATTTAAGGATTAACTATAACTCATCAAAATTTCTTTGTGCAAGCATGGATTATGAAAAACTCATATCTTAACAATAATCTTTCAAAACCTCTTAATTAATTTAAAATTACATAAGAACTACAAAACGATGGTATTTCAATAACGAAACATGAAGACGAAATCAATTAAGCATAAAAGCATAAATAATAGAAGAAATAAAAAATATTATCATGAATAATTATTTAATTTCATCTTCATCCTAGATAAAAGAAATTAGCTAGACATGGAAAATAATTAAACTAACTAAAATAAAGAAAAGAAGAAAATTAAAAATAAACAAGAAAACTCCCTTTAATTAACGGCCATCCAACGAACGTACAATGAAGTCGTAATTTTAATCTACTTCTAGTACTAACCTAAACTAATACAATACCTAATACTTTTTCCTCTCTAAAATAAGAGACTTATTTATAGGGAAAATAATTTTAAACCCTAATTTAGATTCATTGAACTTGGACACTTTTGTTCCATTTCCATGTAGGTTTCAACTTCCTAATGACAATCAACTTCTCAAAGGGATCTTCTAGATAGACTTTCCTTTCTCTTGTTGAATTTGACTTGCACACCAAGATTGTTCCACCTTTTTCCTTCTCCTTGTAGGATTCTTCTTGGATATTCCTTACAAATATCGCTTGATCACCAAGATTTTGATTTTATTGCAACAAATATTAAATCCTACAAAATAAAATAAAACATATTATTTTAATAAACTAATATAATTAAAAGGACAAAATTAGGGATAATAAAATGTATGAATTACGTGTCTATCAATTACATTGTTCTTTTGTTGTTACCTTTCGGTCATGTGAAGGTAAAAGACCTTTTGAAACATTCATTTAAATTATTATTTGAATCTTTAACTCACTACTTTTCAATTATATGTGGCCTTCTCCTGGCATTCACAGATCTTGAGAGAGGACACAACAATCATTCTCTACAGGTGCAACATGGTTTGAATTCGAAACATCCAAGTTTAAGGCCTGAATTGACTAGAAGTCAATCTCATAACCGACACCCGAATTTAAATGGCGCTATCTATGGACGTCAGGTTTTCCAGACAAGGCCGGGTGAAGCAAATTTTTTGGGAGTGGATACAGAATCCATATATGAACCCTCACAAGGGAGTATTCCTAATAGATTGGAGTCATCAGAATCTCCTGTTAGTTTTGACCTTTTTGGTGGTCAACAGCAAATGGTTGACCAGCATCCAGGTGTGCTGCAATCTTTACCACAGCAACAATCTGGATTTGGTGACATGCAACAACTGCAGCAACAATTCATGTTAAGGAAGATGCAAGAGCTTCAAAAGCAGAAGGATCTTCGCCAACTAGATGCAAGGCAACAAAACTCAGTAAATCAGGTTCCATTTTTAACCAGACAGACATCCGGCAACCATTCTCATGCACTTATTAATGGCACTCCAATTTCTGATGCATCTAATTATTCTTGGGCGACTGAGCTTACAGCAGGAAACACAAACTGGCTTCAGCATGCTTCTCCTGCTATTCAAGGATCCTCTAGTGGACATGTGTTTTCTCTCGAGCAAGGTCCGTCATCACGCTCAGTGGGTTTGGTTCATCAGCAGGTTGATCAATCTCTACCCGGAGTTCCTGTTTCTAACTCGAGGGGCAGCTCAAACCAATATCCTCATACTGCAGCGGATAAGTCTCCGCAGCATATGGCAACATATAGCAATTCTTTTCAAGGTAATCATTATGCTGTATTCCCAGAACAGGTTAGCATGCAAGATGGGACCTTAATTGATAGACCGGGGTTTCAAGGTAAAAACTTGTTTGGACATACTTTTAATCAAGGTGTAAATAGTGGGATAAATATGGAAGACCTTCAGCTACTGAATCCACTGGAAAGGAATGTACCTTTGCAGGAATTCCAAGGGAGACAGGAGAGAGGTACTCCATCAGAAATATTACAAGAGAAAATGGTTGTACAAGCAGATTCTTCACAAAATTCAGTTGCTCTAGATCCAACCGAAGAAAAGATTTTGTTTGGTTCTGATGATGATAGCATATGGGATGCATTCGGCAGGAACACCAACATGAGTGGAGGGGTCTCTAATTTATTAGATGGTACAGGATTTATGCATGGATTCCCTTCTATCCAAAGTGGCAGTTGGAGTGCTCTTATGCAGTCTGCTGTTGCAGAGACTTCTAGTAGCGATGTAGGGCTTCAGGAAGAACGGACTTGTTTGAGCTTTCAGAATCCTGGTCTTCCTGCTGGGAATCATCAGCCTTCAATGTATAATGGCACAGGAAAACGTCAGACAGCTTTGGCTGATACCAATTTGCAGATTTCCTCAGCATTTAGTTTTGGATCTGTTCCCCCATCTGATGATGCCAATTTGAAAAATAACTATCATACTGTCCAAGGATTTCAGCGATTTGGACAAAAGATTTCCCAAGAAAATGGTGAGAGACTGCAGAATAATTCTTCTCAAAGACCGATTCGGCAGTCCTCCCCAGCAGGTGGAAGTGAGTGGTTAAATCGTGGCAGTCAGATTTATGGAAATGCTTCTCATTCTGCGGATGAAAATATGAATGGACAAGATGTTTTAAGTAATTGGACTCCTAAGCAGAGTGGATCTAGCCAACTATCCAATAAACCAAATAACTGGAGTGCTACCGAATCTGTGACAACAACCGGTGGGGATGCGTCATTTGATATCCATGAAAATGAAAAATCCATACAAACTTCTCAAAACAATGATCAGAAGCGAGTTCTGCATGAGAAATTGAGTAAGAAAGATGGCGCGTTGAAAGTTAATTATATGCCTAATTCAGTAGTTGAATTGGAGCAGCTAAGATCTAGCATGGGAACTCCACAGTTGAACAGAGAAGAATCTAGCTTGAATAATGCTGCTGCAGTAACAAATTTAAGAAATGCAAGGGCCAGTCGGGAAACTAGTCAATTTCTTCCTAATAGTCATCATCTTAATAATTGGAAACATGTTGATACCTCAGTGAAATCTAAAGGAAGTAATCGTTCAGGAAAATCGCAGCATCCTCTTAACAAGGGTCCTCAGCTTGTGGAGTCGTCATTGAATAGCTTAGAGAAGGAAGAAATTAAAAGGCGTGAGACAGACAGCTTCAATAAAATGGAGAACGATAATGACAGCTATCGTTCTAATGTGTCGCACCACCCTTCCGCTGCTGGTTTGAGGGAAAATATATTGTCAGATGCTAGTGATTCACGGAGTCTGGCTGGTGGGAAGCAAAAGTTGTCTAATCAGGTTGGTCGGAAAACTTATAGCCTCCGAAAATTTCAGTATCATCCTATGGGAAACTTGGATGAGGATGTTGAACCTTCTTATCGAGTGAGGCAGGCTACCCATTCACAGTCTATGCATTTGCACAAGTCTGAAGGATTTAAAAGTCAACATCAAGAGTTATTTGGGCAGTCGAAGCTTTTTGGTCAAATTCCTAACAATTCTACTGAGACGGGGAAGGTGAATTATGGGTTTTATTTCGTGTCTATAGATATTTTATGTGTATATTCTTAGACCTTTGATTGCCTAGAAAATGTGAATACTCTTCTATCTACAGGGGCAATTACCTGATCGTCAAAGAGATACCAAAGGATTAGATGAGGTCGCTTCCAGGGACATTCCTCCTGGTTATGGGTCTAATACATCTTCTCCCTTAGACAGATCTGTTGGCATGATCACGTCGAACAACGCATCTCATACAAGGTATATAGCGTTATCTATAATTTTGTTGTTGTAAAAATAAGATTTGTTTTTTATATGTTATCAGAATCTATCAACCTCTACCTTTTGATCATTCGCTGAGATTCATGTTATTATAATATCATATCATTATATTTTAAATATTTATTTTTAGTTCGAGGTTCTCTGTATAAAAGTGACTTTTTTGTTGTTTATGGTCTTTAACGTGTGTTGCTTACTCCCCCCCCCCCCCCCCACAAATTTTCTTTCTCCATCTCTAGGACACATTTATCCCGAGTGCATATTTTGACTTCTTCTGTTTACTGCAGTCAACATATGCTTGAGCTTCTACACAAGGTGGATCAATTAGAGGAGCGTGGCGTAGTGATGCACTTCAGCTCTTCCGAACGCAACCCTTTATCTGAAACGCCCAAATCAGAAAACTCCGATGGAACAGGTGGTCTCCTTAAGCAAAATCAGTCCTCAGCTTGTCAAGGCTTTGGCTTACAACTGGCCCCTCCATCACCGAGGTTACCTGTTTCGAACCATGTTTCTCAGAGCCCCTTCCAGATGGTTAATTCTTGTACTTCAACTCTGGCAACTAGTGATAGAGGAGACAAGGTTCAGATAGAGTCGAGTCCCTCCACTTCGGGTCAATCTTTGCCTTCTTCTCATGAAAGATCTCAAGGAGAATTCAAGAATAATAGAACTGTTATTCCTGGACAAACTGCTTGTGAATCATCAGTGCGTACAATCCAGGGGAACTTCTCTTCGGCATTTAATTCCGGTTTTCCTTTTTCAAGAAGCCAACCTCAAGATCAACTCATGCCTGGAGCAAGGAGACAAGGATCAATGAATCAGTCAATTGATGTGCCTTTTGATAGACATGCTCTACGTTCCAAACAGGCAGATGATTCTTGCCGTAAACTTACTGGTCAATCTGCAGAGACTTCTTTGCGAAATGCAGCTGACAGTATTCCATATGATAAAGCCACTTCATCTGCGAACATTTCCCGCCCAACTGCTCTCAACCATCTTCATGATAGAGCCCCAGCTGCACAAATCTCAGCCGGGGAGGTGTTGTCGATTTCTCAGTCTTTCACTACTACTGGCATCTCTCAACAGGATGCCTTTCCAAAAAAAAATCCTAACACATGGACCAATGTTCCTGTGCAGCAACAATTTTTAGGTGCTCAGGCTCGGCAGGTCCAGCCAAAACTTTCTCAGCCTCATCAATCAGATATTGTGGAATCAACTTCCTCTCTTCAGCGAAGTCTGGAGGATCAAGGTGCAAAAATGAGGGGGAATATCCCATTTGAGTTGGGTGCGGGCACCATGCATTCACAAGGTTTTGTGTGCGGAGACGAGCAACTGACAGGGGAAAACCCCTGCCAGCAGGTATCGTCTGTAAATATAGACTTGGTGCAAAAGATGAATGAATCACAGAGGAAAGGAGCCATCATCCAGCATCTCCCTGATGCATCGCCTTTGAATTCTGCTTCAACTCAGAGAGATATTGAAGCCTTTGGCCGCTCTTTGAAACCAAATAACTTCTTCCATCAAAATTATTCCTTGCTGAATCAAATGCGAGCCATGAAGAATGTAGAGACTGATCCAAGTAATAGGGATTTGAAAAGACTGAAAGGATCCAATACTATTCTGGTTGGTGAGCAAGTTGCTTCCAAGTCGGGACAGGCAAATGAATGCAATGCTATGGTTGGAGAGACATTAGTTTCACGCTCCTCTGTTCCGTCTGGAGACCCCAAAACGGTAAGTTTCTCAGAGTCGGATGATTATTTGGAGAGAAATGCATCTTCTTCTCTACTTGGAAATGTCTCTTCACAGGATGAGCTAATGTTTAACCAAAACGGTAACAATACAACCTCTGTTAGAATTGAACACTCTAAGATTAGTCCGCAGATGGCACCATCTTGGTTTAATCAGTATGGAACCTTTAAAAACGAGCAGATGTTGCAAATGTATGCTGCACGAAAAGCTAACATTGTAAAGTCTGTGGAGCAATCATTCGCGCTTGAGAAGTCCTCTAGTAGTTTGCATAAGCTAAGTTCAATGGAGCATATAAATGCTGCTGCTGATACAAGTGAAATTGGTCATAATCGGCAAGGCTCAACCTCTGCGTCACTAGCAATTGAAAATTGCTCTTTACCTCAGTCATTGCCTTCAGATATTGTAGGTCAACAGTTTGGGGTTTTGAGACCAAAGAAACGCAAGAAAGCTACATCTGAGCTTCAATCTTGGAACAAAGAAGTGTCACAGAGTTCCCTAAATCTCCAGACTATCAGGTGGTTTGTAATACACGGGCAATTACTTCCTTTTTCTATCTTCCACAATAATATATGCATTTATATGCTATTTTTCCTCGGGAAGCTTGTGTTTATATTCACTTCATCTCGTTTTAGCTGTCCACCTTTTTGTGCACAGCACAAATTTAAGTACGTGTTAGACACATTTACATAGCATATATTAAACATATGTTTATATTCTTAATATATTTATACACTCCCTCAGTCCTAAGTTAAGTGCCGTGTTTTAAAATTATGTTAGTGGCACGTATTTAAAATGTGTGGATTACTAAATATTATGCTTTTCGTGTGTGTGTGTGTGTGTGTGTGTGTGTGTGTGTATATATATTCCAAAACTGCACTTTTTTAAATGTTAAAAGAATAATTTAGGAAAAACAGTTTTAAAAAATAGCCTTTAAATGTTTCACTTGAACATCTATAATCCCGTGTTGAAATATGAATCTCCAAGATGGCATTGAATTTGGGATGGAGGTAGTATTACATTTCAACTTTTTAGAAAAAGATTATTAAGGGAGAGGAAAAGTTTTAACTGCGTCTCTCGAAGCTGTGCCACTTCCCCCCCCCCCCTAATTTTATTCTCTCGTCTCTATTTTTACTCTCCTACTCTCTCATAACCTCTTCTCCTTCAACTCTTATTTTCAATTTTTATTTTTAACACGTAGTGTGTGTATCTCAGATGACTAGTAAAATATAATGTATAAATTTGTTTTTGACACATTAAAATTCATGCGGCACTGTAGAAGGAAAGAAGGGGACACATCTACACTGAGAGTGAGGGAGATTTACGTATAAGTTATTATTATCCTTCCACTATACACTTTTTTGTTTTTGTTACTTTGGGTTTACTAACGTCAGTAACTTTCATCGTTAGCAGAATGGCAGAAGCAGACTGGGCTAAAGCAGCAAATCGATTGTGTGAGAAGGTGTGCTGTTGTCACCATCTGAACTTTCATTGTTTGCTGTTGTCACCATCTTGTAGTTTTATTTCTTATTTTCGTATGACAGGTCGAAGATACTGCTGACATGATTGAAGATGGACTACCAATTTGTAGAGCAAGAAGACGGCGACTGTTCTTGACGACACAGCTAATGCAACAACTGTTTCGCACTCCTCCAGCAATTATTCTCTCTGCTGGTGCCAGTTTGAACTCTGAGATTGTGGCATATTTTGTTGCTAGACAGGCATTAGGTGATGCATGCAGCCTAATGTCTTACTCAAAAAGTTACTCTGATGTGCATCCCGAGGGAGCAAACTTGTATGTAGAACTATTTTGAAGTTGTTCGAAAATTTTCAGCTACATCTGTGAAGGATCATGTGTTACTTGTCATTTAAGAATGAAATTATTTTGTCCATAATAATTTGTTTTGGGCAACTGTTTTGTAGCCAAGCTGATATGTGCAAAACATCTGATGGAATCGGTGACCTGAACCTTTCACTAGTTATGGAAAACTTCATGGGTAGAGTACGGAAGTTAGAAATTGATTTATTGAGGTAATTCTTCAGTAGTTTATACTGTCTTCTTTTCAATTTTTTTCCCGAATTTTTTTAACCTTGGTTCCTCTTATGTTGCTTTACTTTCTTCCTTGGCCAGTTCTTTGACTATTTTTGTGGGCTTTTATATTTGATGTAATTACTGAGAATGATATTTACAGATATGACGTGGAACATTGATAGTTTTGTGGTAACTTTAAGAAGTTAGGATGAGACTTGTACCTTGCCATCTTTTTTTGTGCAAAATCATTATATTACTTGCAAGCTATGCCTCTCTTCTAAAGGTTACTTTGGGTAACGTCGTCCAGGAAAGAAAGATACTTTTTGTTGTGCTCCAACCTTTTATATGGTCCTCCATGGTAGGTGTCTACCGTCATTACATTGTGACACCCTGAAGTAGGAACACACTAAGAAGCATCCACTGTTGTGCTCTATTCACTGCATTGAATCATCCTAATCATCCGTTTGATCTTCCTCACTAAGAGCAATCAGCAAACTTGTTCCTCTAACTCCTAATCTTGAATGTTTTGTAATGACCATCTCTCCTCAATTTATGAGTCCTAATCAACAATATTGATCTCTTGACCTTCTACAGCATTCACCAGATTAGGGAAATGCTTCCTTAGAGAAACCTCCCTGCAACAATCATCCGTTAGGAAGTTATCCTCTTATTCACATGCTCCCAAGAAATGCTCCTAAGAACTCATTAAAGCCTACTGACACGATGACTTTCAACATCCCTCCATCGGCAAGGAAACATCCCTTCTCCGAATCAAATGCAATGTTTTAAAAGCGCTACACGGACCTAGGCAATGGAGTTTCAAGCGCCTAGGCCGTGTAGGCTCACCTTGGTGGTTTCCTAGCCAGGTTTTAGGCGGATGCTCAAGGCGTTGTAATTTCTATTTTCTTCTATTCTTAATTGTGAAAGTGCAGGAGTGGAATTTTGAAATATACCCAACTTTAGAACTATATGTAAAATTATGATGAAACTTTGAGTTGGTTACTTTAGCACTAGGAAGCATGGATATTGGCGATACAAATTTGACACGATATGGGACATGACATCTTTTCAAAATACAAGATACAATAAGTTGGGGATACGTTGGATTTTATATATACTTTTAATAAATTTAAATGTGTAAATAAATCTCATTGTTAATAGTGCATGATAAAACCAAGCAAAATATTGTGAAACCCTTGTACTATAAACATGTCCAAGTCTAATAACAAATAAAATTATAATATACAACTCAAAGAGATAACTATGTTTAAGTATGACACATGTTCTTGTCTTTATTTGATCCTTCTAATTATATAGTTGATATTTAACTGAATACTAATTCTAGAGGGAAAAAAGAGAAATTAGTAAATAAGGCATATATATAAATTAAGGAAGGGAATAGATAATCCAAATGTATATTTGATAATTCCACATGGGCCTAATTCTCACATCAGAATAAGGTAGGTCTCACCTCTGTGAGAGGGAACCATGTAAAAATATCAAAAACACAACACATGTTGAAATAATGTTCTTCATCAGGATATCAGTAAGTTATCAACAAACTCACATCAAAATTCACCATAGATACAAAATAAAAATTTATATATTTTTATAGATCTACATATATCAATGTAATAAGTAAATTCCATATATTTAAGTTCAATGAAAATACTAGCACCAATCTTAACATATTTAGAAGTATGCGACGCATACCCAAAAGTCTTCGCGGAGTGTCAGTGTCCGAGTGTATGACACACATTTGTCCACCTACAAGAAGTGTCCATGCTTCATATTTTTAGCATAATTAAATACACAACCTTATAACAATTATTGAGAACTAGTGTGTTTTAAAAAAAAAGATCCTAAAAGCTTCGATATAATCGAGACTGATAGTAGAGCCAATGATAGCAACTAAGGTTCCTAGATGGACAATGGTATTCATGAATCGATTTCTAGAGAAACCTCTTTTTTTCATCTCACCCCTTTCTGGGTCACCTATAAGGCAACAATGAACGGAGAATATGGACGCATTTCTCTATGGAACTGTTGATGCTTAGTCAAGTTTGGGTCGAAACTGAGTCATGCGACTCCTACGAGCAATCAACAAGTTTGACTACTAGGTGCAACAGCAGTGAAGTGGCCTTTGACGCCCATGCCGGTGTCTAGAGCGCTTTTTAGAACAATACTCAAATCTTGAATCCCCAAACCACCTCCACTCTAACCAGGAAACACACCTGCTTCTAATTGAACATGGTTCTTTTAGTTTCTAACATTCTATTTTCTTCTCATTTTCCTTTCAGTTTTTATTTAGAAGTTGAGAGTAAGAGCACACTAGAAAATATTTTAAGATTATACCCGGCATTAAACTTTTTTAAGAGTATATATAACTAGAGAATGTTTATGAAGTTCTTTTCTTTTTCTACTTTCTGTATTGTTTTCCTTTTCTTTATTTTTTCTAACCCTTGAGTTTTCCAAGTACCAAACATAGCCTTAAGAGAAAATTATCCCAATAAATTGTCAGGCCAACAGTCAACGCTGATTGTCATATGTTTATTGTTGATCCAATAATATATAGAAGTTGCTGTTACCATATGGAAGATTTCAACTAGTCCTAGTCTTTGGGAGTCATTAGTGCAAAGTAGGTATATTAGCGGAGGGCTGAGGTTTTCACGTTAATCTGTACAAAGGCTATGAAAGGTAGGACTAGAGAATAATTGCCCTATCCTATGCTTAGAACACGAAAAACACAACTGGAAAGAAAATAAAATGATAAGTAAAATTGGTGACACTTTCTAATGAACACCAAGTTCCAATCCTACATTATCTGATATGCGTACATTGATAAATTTTAGTGTAATAATATGTTGAACAAAGCCCTTATAGTTTGTAACTTTCTATTTTATTTTCATTTTCACTTGGTCTTTGTTTCGAAGTGGGGATTATTGAGTGGACACTACTAGGAAACAGTTCACACTATACTTGAGGGATTGTCACAAGGAAATATAAACTTAATAGTGAGCAGACACTACTAGGAAACAGCTCACACTATACAATACTCCCTCCGTCCCATGATAAAAGTCCTTATTACTATTTTGGATAGTCCCACGTTAAATGTCCACTTTCCTTTAATAACCAAACCTTTACATATTTTTTCTTATTATGCCCGTAGCATTAAATATCTCAATACTTTTATTATTCTAATTCTCTCTCCATATTTAATAAGTATGAATTGAGAATATTTTGAATTGAATAGCTAGAAAGTTACTCTCTCACCTACATTGAAAATAATTAATGACATATTATTATGGACAATTTTGTCATTTCATTCATCTTTTTAATATGCGTGAAAAGTCCACCAAGACTTTTATCTTGAGACGGATGGAGTATTAACTTTCCACAAAGAAATATGAAATTTCCACAAGGCTTGTCTCACATGAATAGTGAGCGGGTATTGCATCCACACGTGAGAGAGACCCTTGTGGAAATATTAGTTCCTATACTAAATATTAAACTTTTTAAATGTATGTGTAACTACCTGTTAATATGAAGGTCTTTCTTTTTCAATCTTTTTCTACATTTTGTTTTTTTCCCTCTTCCTCTTCCTCTTCCTCTTCCTCTTCCTCTTCCTTTTATTTCTTTTTTCTTTCGTTCTCAAGTGCCAAACTGCCAATCATAGTATTAGGCCTCCAATGGAGCCTAACTAGACAACCGAAAAATAGAGAGGAAGGATTAGATTCAAGAGTTTAGGTGGAAGGATTAGATTCAAGAGTTTAGGTGAAAGAGAAGATGCAAGAAAGGGCGATTGAGAATAATAGAGGTAGAGGACATGCGCAGATGGAGGTTAGGGCAAAAGACTCTTAATACAAATATATCAAAAAGTTAAAAAAAGGAAAAGAAAAAAATGTAATGGAATAAAATGAAATTGCTCTCTTTTCAATACAGCACACTAATCTATCCGTTCTAAAATTAACATAATTATCATAGCTTAGGCGTTCTGGTTCTGGAGAAAGATAAGACGCCTTAGACGCTGAGTCGCTGAGCTGCTAAGGTTCACGCCTTGGTAGCTGACCCAAGTTAGGTGATTAAGTCATTTTTTACCCATGACTCATCATAACCCATCACCTTCTTATATGATGTAATTTTATTACTTATTAGGATGGGTGTTGACTTGGTTGATTCTTTATTTTTTACATAATGTTTGTTGACTTGTTTTGCTAGTTTTTAATGTCAAATGTTTTATTTTGTGAATTTTGATTGTGAGTATTCATATAATGGTGTTTTTAATTGTATTCCATTGTGTTAGTTATTATGTTTTGAGTTTTAATTTATATAAAATTTTATTATTCAATATATTTTTGAAGTAAAATAAATAATGTATAAATTTCACATTGTTAATGATTTGTCGCCATACGGTTGCCATGGCTTGCGCCTTATTGTTCATATCTTTAGTTTTTTTTAGTAATTTTCATTTATTTTTACTGATTTTATTTAGTTCTAATAGTGCTATTGATAAAATTCCTGTGTTCACCACTGGAAGAGGGGGGATAGAGGAGAAGCTCCAAATGAGCTCTCGTATTTCATTCATCATCAAAAGTGTTAACTTTACTAGCTGAACTAGGCTTATATAAGAGAGATCCTAGTGATTTTTTTAACAGGAAAAAGAAAAGAAAAAGACTACCATTCCCCTTGAGAGACTTCAAATGGCCTTAATTCTAGAACTATCCCCAAGTACAAATTAGTAGATTATCCCTCCATGTTGTACAATTCCCAACACACGCCATAGAGAAAATCATCCCAATAAATTATTGCGTCAACACTTTAGACTGTTTGTGGTTGTATATATAGCTAGTCCAATGATATTTAGAACTTGCTATTATCATTACTTCTAAGTTCTTGTTTAATTAATTTGCTTATTATTTCCTTCCTTGTTTGTGGGGACGTGTTGGGCTGAGGTTTGTAGGGAGAAAAGATGAAAAAGAAGAAAGAAGATGGAGGGGGGAATTGTTGTCTGAAGTTGCAATTGTTGTTGTCTTGCCTGTTGCTAACTTCTTTTTTTTTTTTTTATCAACCTTCCTTGTCGTAATGCAGACTGGACAAGAGGGCATCAGTGTTGGACTTGAGAGTGGAATGTCAAGATGTAGAGAATTTTTCTTTAATGAATCGATTCGCAAAGTGTCATGGCCGGTTGAAAACTGACGGCGCTGAGACCTCATCATCATCCAATACAGCTGTGAATGCTCAGAAACCCTTCACCGAGAAATATGCTACTTTAGTTCCATTGCCAAGGAATCTCCCTGATAGGGTACAATGTCTTTCATTATGATCATTAATTAATTAATATCCCCCTTGGTTTAGCATCCCTGTGCTTCCCTAGTCTATTTTCTTGATATTATATACTGACATTTGCAACACCACCAAAAGAACCACACAAATGGAAATGCAAGAGAAGAATGGAGAGCAGATTTTGTCCTCCAAATATGGAGAGAAGAATGTAAAGTTTGGCTCATGTAAATGCTGTGATGTGAAATTTTAAGGAACTTGGTTGGCGCATCTTAGTAATGGGGACAACATATTGTTGCAGTCAACCAAATTCCTGCTATATATACATGAACATTCTTGTTTCTGTCTCTGGATTTTCATTTTTAGGAGTTGACAAATTTTTCCTCTCAAAAAGTGTCTAAAATAAATAATTTATCATCGTAATGTTGGCTAAATATATTTCTTCTGATTTGTTATAAAGTACTCCCTCTGTCTCGTATTAAACGTTGTTTCGGCACGTTAATTAATAAATTTTTTTATACTTAAATTGTCCAATTAAATTACTTATTAATTGAAGTATACATTTACTTTCTCTATAATCCCAAAATTAATTATTTCTTCCAAATTCTCATGTTATAGAGAGAGAGAGAGGTTTCAACAGTCTTTTCAACTACTTTGGGATATTCATAGGTGAGCCACATTAAAAAAATTCTCTTCAACAGCCTTTTCAAATTGTCATGTAGGTTATCAAATATTCTTTTCATTCTTCAAATTTGCAATCTCCTTTTCACTCTTCAAATCTATAGTTAAAGGCTAAAAATATTTATTACGCTGGATGAGTTTGATGTATAGCTCATTAAAATGAAGAGACTGATGAGGCACAAAATATAAAAATAGCAAATAATGCTATTCAGATTGCCACGTAGGTCAACAAATATGAATTTGAATTTTTTTTTGTTACTAATCTTGGAGATGCTCTAATGTAAACCTTTTATCATATTTCTTAAGTTTCCAACAAAAGTAGACTAAAAAGATTATAATGGTATAAGTGGAAAAATAAAATAAAAATAGTTACTAGTATAGAAATAAGACGTTTATTTTGGAACATCCTAAAAAGGGAAATTAGGACGTTTATTAAGAAAGGTGATAAAATGACAAAATTGTCAACAATTAAATTCTTACTTAATTACATAGTTTTTTACACACAATTAGTGATGCTCTATTTATCCATATAAAATAAAAATATTACAATTAATACTAAGATTATATTTGTTTGTAAAGATTATATTTATACGTACTAATTAAAACAAAAATTGCTAATATAACATCTGTTGTGTATAAAAATAATATTTTATGTATATTTTATAATTTATTTATTATGTGCGTTTTATTAATAAGTTGAAACAGACGATGAAAATGCCTAGACCCTCGACGCCTCCGTTGTTTCTCCTTCTCAAATCCATCACCCCATATCCATCAACAACTTTCTCTCTCTAAACCCCTCTTCTTTTCTCTCTCCAAATCTTCCCCCCAAATCTCTCCCCCTAAACCCATTTTCTGTCTCCTCTCTTAAACCCTTTTCTTCTGTAATTGAAAACCCACAAAATGAAGAAGAAATTATTGCCACCTCTCTCTCCTCTGAGCTCCTCAAAGAATCTGGTTCTATTTCTCTTCCTCAACGCCTTGATTTCAATATCTCTCACATCAAACTAACCCCTACCCTTGTCCTCTCCACCATCAATCTTTCCTCAGATGCTGGCCGCTCTGCTCTTGGATTTCACAAATGGGTTTTTTCAAGACCCAATTTTGAACCTACTGATGAAATTATTTCGTACTTTGTCAATTATTTTGGCAGCTGGAAAGATTTTAAGGCGACCCATGAAGTTCTTGTTGATAATCGTGGGGTGGTTGGAGCTAAAACCCTTGAATCTTCGATTGATCGCCTGGTTCGGGTTGAGAGTGTGATGACTTTCAAAAATAGGTCCACATAACTCATTTTGAATCACCAAATACATACTACAAAATTTCAATACAAACTTTTCTATTTACAACTATTAAATTCTCGTTCAAAATACGACCACATATATTGTGAGTTTGAATACAAATATTGTATCTTACATAATACGACAATATTCAAACTCAAATTAAGTTTTCATTATAGTTATTTTCACACTATTTCACAACATAGTGAAGACTTCTATAGTAACTATCTCGGACTATTACTCAACTCTCCGACTAGTCCCAACTACACTTTTATTTTTTGAAAAGAACAATGGAACAAAAAAAAAGGGTGAGCTCAACTAGCCCAGTAAAGAACATTATGACTAAGATAATGAGAAATAATTTATCTTTATCTTTCAACAATTATAAATCAGATAAAATATAATGGACAACAAGTTTTAGATCAACAATTTTAATGAAAATAGCAATCCATTAGAAGAGTCAAGCAGAGCATGATGTCTACTATTTTTTATGATTTAAAAGTCCATCATCGATATTTTATTCATGTAATACCAATTAATAATGGTTTCATACCCACAAATTATCTATGTACTACATGCCAAAGATAATCGTTTGTATAACCAATTGTCATGATCATGCCAAACATCTGTCCATCTATGCACTACGTGTCAAAGAGGATTTACAGCACAAACCTTTATATGTAACATCAAAGGTCATGATTATATCAATACACAATTTCTGGTCATAATCATATCAATCAACGATTCATCTTTGCACTACGGACCAAAGATGACTTTCACAACAATATAAGCATGAGAATGATGACAATGATATAAAAAATGAATCAAGTGACATCAATGACAAATATTAAAGAGTTATAATTTAATTTGTTCCGAGTTCAAGAATGTCAAAATTGTCAACATGATCACCAATTGTGGATTAAAATTCAAAAATAATATTTAAGAAGATAATTTGGACAAAGAAAAGAAACTAAATTTCGTCTTGAATAGTACTTATGAATAATACCGTATGAATTTTATCCATGAATAGTACCGTATGAATAGTATCCCGACATGAACAGATTAAAATTTAATAAAAAAGTTCAGACCAATATTCTAGTGAAATGATAATAGATAAAGCGTAAACCTTAAGAAATTTCTAATCATTTCAGAAATTATAAAAGCAATACTTACCATAGTAAGTTTAAATTTAGGAATATAAAATGAAATAATATCACTTACATAATATGGAGTATGAAAGAAAATTATATCCCTTATGAGTATTGAAATAAAATAATATCCCTTACCTCAAAAGTGCAGTACTTCTGACTGGAATAACGCTGAACGAACTTGCACCGTATAGCAACACTCAAGATATTAAAATACTCACAAGAATACACTCTATAATATAGAGAGAGAAATAGAGAGAAAACTTCAATTTCTGGTGTGATTTTCAATTCTAACCTAAGCACTTATTTATAGGAAATTGCTTAGAACACCAAAGTAGAAAATTTAATATAATAATAATATATATATAAAATTTTCCTTAGCCCACCTTGACCATCTGAATTCAACATCTAACATATGCAAGTGGGGCCCACAACAATGATAAAAACGTTTTTCTTTTAAAACATAAATAAAACTTCTAAAAATCAATCATTTCGGAACTTCAATAATTCATAATAAATAGCCCTTTTATCAGAAAATTTTAATCTTGCCACTTTTAATAAGAAATTCAATTCTCTACAACTTTGCAGAAGAAAGTTTTTCCAAATTCCAAACAGAAATTGACCGAAATTCACAAACGGACGATTTTACAGGCTATAATCAAATTTCAGTCAAAAAATAGGGTCCACCAACACACAAAATATGTGTTAATCATTTAATACAACAAAAATACTCTTTCTCCTCATATACTCATATATCTCATATTTATTATAAAAATATCATCATTATTATATTATAATAATATAATAAAATATTATTTTAGTAGAAAAGATAAAATATTAATTTTCAACAATTGTCACTTTAAAAATTTTCTCCATCTATAACCACATAAAATGAATTTTTTTCTTATCATATAAATCAATAATTAATTATTCACAAATAATATTACAGAATCACAATATTGACAACCGAGCAGTTCCCAGGAAAGAGGGGACTTTCCAATAAGGATTTCTCCTTACTGGCGCAATTAGATGATCAAATCTCTCCTTAACAGAACTTTTTAGACATTGCCAATAATACTATCTAATAATATTATCCAAATAATATGAATTATTGATCCGCTAATGGGAAATACTGTGCCGTGACAATTATTGAAACAACAATAATATAAAATATCAACGTAGCAATTATTGAATCAATAAAATAAAATATTGAACAGTAATTACTGTAACAATTATTGAGTAGCCTTCTTACGAAAAAAATTATCATGTTTCGTGAATAGTAACTCCTGAATAGTAACTCGTGAATAGTAACTCATGAATAGTAACTCATGAATAGTAATTCATGAATAGTAATTTGTGAATAGTAACTCATGAATAGTAATTAAAAAAATTGAATACTTTTATTTCATAAAATTCGGTGTCTTACAGAGGGTGCCTTCCGTATAAACAGCGCGCAATTAAGTAATTTCTTTCCTCGACAGAATTTTTTACCAATAATGCTAACTAATAACATCACTTCAAATATTATGAGTTGTTGTGTCGTGACAATTATTGATTTAATAATGTGAAATACTTTCAGTTGTTACCGTGACAATTATTGAATAAATAATATGAAATACTATGCAGTTATCACTATAGCAATTATTAAGTCAATAATATGATACTATGCAATTACTATTGTTGCAATTATTGAATGAAACACTAAGTGACCACTATTGCAACTATTTGAATCAATAATCAAAAATATTGTGAAATACCGTGTACTACTGTGGAGTACCGCATGGTACTATGGAATAACGTGTGTTACTGTTATTTTATTGTCGGGTATTTCAACAGTTAACCGTAAAAGTTTTGCCGTCAATTTTTTAAAAAGGTTATTTTTGTCGCTTTCTATATCCGACAATTTTTCCGTTGTGGGGCCTACCAATAATTGGTTATTTCGGCACCGTCGTACGAATATTCTCCAACAAAAGAAATATTACTGGACAAAACAAATATTCCCTTACAGACTCTTTACTTCATATAATTTACACATATCACACATAACTATAATATTTATTAAATTAACACCTTATTATTTAAAAATAACATTTAAAAAATTTAAATCATTCATAAAAAGTGGGGTCTTATAAGAGCGGCTTTAGCTTAGCCTTGGGTTTGACTTGACCTGCCAAATCAAAGGTAAAGGCCTGACCGGATCTACTGAACGTCAGTCAATTGATAAATATTGTAACATCTCAGTCCCACATCGAAAGATATGAGAAAAATTTGTCTGCATATAAGGAAATAAGTTACTATCAATACTACCTTCAAGTCATGACATTTTGGGAACCTGTGGTGGGCTAAGATGACCCAATAAGATACTATTGAGCTAGTAGTTTGAGGCCTTATTTTGATAGATTTGATTCAATTCGGACTTGAGATTTGACCCGAGATTTATTCCGGACTCGGGATTTGACCCGGGTTGTTTACAGAGTTGGTATCAAAGCCGACTCTCGAAAGCTCGGGCCGGGTCATCCAATCGGGTTGCCGGAGGTGGAGACATGAAGGCTGGTGTTATTATCCCACAATGGAGAGATGGAGGTCCGGAGGTGGGGACATGAAGCCAGCCGGTATTATCCCACAATGGCTAGAGAGACAAAGATCTTTGGGTCGTGTGTGTGATCGGATTCTGACGGGGACGTCAGAAATTTAAGTGGGGGAGTTTGTAACACCCCAGTCCCACGTCGAAAATAGGAAAAAAAATTGTCTGCATATAAGGAAATAAGTTACTACCAATAGTACCTTCAAGTCATGACCTTTTGGGAGCCTGTGGTGGGCTAAGATGACCCAAGAAGATACTATTGGGCTAGTAGTTTGAGGCCTTATTTTGATGGATTTGATTTGATTCGAAATTTGGATTTGACCCGAGATTTATTCCGGACCCGGGATTTGACCTGAGTTATTTCAAATAGAGTGTCGACACGTAGGTCGAGAGATGATCCCTTTTTGTGGGTCAACATTGTATTGATTAATTAACCAATTTACTATAAAATTAACTTTATATCGGATACGAGTGGGGAGAGAGAAGGATCAAAACATAGACAAGAGGTAGTTGAAAAATGTCTCATTACAACTTTCGAAAAATGTCTCATTATATGATAAAGGACATTTTTTATATTATAAGATTAATATTAATTTTTCAAAAATAATTTAAAATATTTTTAAAATTAAAATTGACATGATTTATTTAAGTTTTAAAAAATAATTAATCTTATAACTAATAATTATTTTTTAATATATTATGGTGTTCATGATTGTAATGGCATAAATTAAATGAATTCATGTTAATTTTAAGTTTAAAAATATTTAAAAATAATTTTAAAAAAATTATAATTAATTTAATAATTTACTCCCTGATGAGTGCATATTATTCATTTATTTTGATTCCATTATATTTAGTTTTATTGCATGTTTCATGTGTATATGAACTTATTAAGGTGTTTAATGATTTCAGGAAGAATTGGAGCTGAAATGAGGAAAAAGAGAAAATTGCATAATTTTTAGCATTAAGTTGGATGCATGTTCTTAGCTTGGGACTTGGATTTTATTGTAGAGCTCTTCCTTAGCTTTCCAGAACATCTTGAATCGTCCCAATCGGAGTTCATATAAAAAAGTTATGATATTTTTACTAAACGGACGTTGAACCTCAAAGTTTGGAAGTTGCAATTTACACAGCAGTCACTTGGAGCCCGATTTCGACCTTGATGCAGAGCGATTCTGTCGATTCTCAAAGAATGAAAGTTGTAGATCTCGTTGATATCTTCGTTTTGATAGGTAGCAGGTCCCGTAACTCCTCCTGGATCAAAAGTTATGCTCGTTTTACCAAAGGACGTCGCAGCAGAAAATGGAAATTCGCCCCAGCGAATTTGAGCGCGAAAATTAGAAAATCTTGGATTTTTGGAAAGTTTCTAAATGCAGATTTTGGCAGATTTCAACATGGAATTGGATTGATATTTCTATTAGCTTTAGGATTTACTTTCTACTAAGATTTATTTCCAAATGGAATCTATTTCTTTATGAAAATTAGTTATGATATGTAATTCCTTTTAAGATTTTGGATTTCTACATCCTATAGGATTTAGGACTTTGTCTAGCAATATAAATAGGGGATGAGAGTCAAGGTTTTAGTGATTCAATCATCTACTACATTCTCTCATCTACAATATTGGTGAATTAAAGGCATGAGCTAAGTTCTTTTTATTCAGTTCTAAGGGATGTTGAACCTTATTTATAATTAATGGTTAATTGAGTATTCATTATTTATTCTTTCTCACATGAAATTCATTCTTGATAATCTGATTTAATTTCTGAATGTTATTTGGCTTAACTAATTTGATTTCTGCAGGATTGAGTTGGTTAACAAATATCATATGCTAGATCAAGGAATAATATTACGTGTAATTGATATTGTTTCTAATCACAAGTAGTAATTAGTAATACCTGATTGTGGACAAGCTTTTGAGTATTGCTATGATTATCAGAAGACAAGTTAAACAACCCGAGCTTATGTGTTTGTTGCTTGGAATAGTCTAATTCCCTAGTTCTTAATGCTGCTATTATATTAAATCTAGAGAGCTTGTTCTAGGTTATATAATTGTTAGAATCTTGTGAAGAGCTTGTTTCATTGAGTGACAATCTAAGGGGAGTTTCAGGTAGCAGAGCTTGTTGTTACCTAGGGCTATTAGTTTCATTGAAGGGTAAATAATGTTACACTTGATTAATCTATTATTGTAAAAAGGTGATACTGAACTAAAGAACTGAAGCTTTTTATTCATTGTTTATTCTTATTAGTTTATTCTTGTTAATTTAATTAATTAATTCAAAATCCCCCTTTCATTAGAAATCATAGGATAAATATAAAACAAATCACTCTCTGTGGGATCGATCCTTGCTTACTACTGTGCTAATTGTTTAATTTTATAAAGTGAAAGTGAGGTTAATTTAGGAGTGTAAACGACAGCTCCCAAATTTTGGCGCCGCTGCCGGGGAGTGTTATTTGTTTTGTTTATTCTTTGTTTTTGTTTATTTTTATTATTTATTATTTATTTATTATTTATTTTTTTTGTTTTATGACTCAATCTTCTAACTTTATTGACTTAAATTTTGATCAAGAGATAGAGAAAACTGCAAATATAAAAGAAGCTCTTGCTCCATCATTTGAAGTGGAAGAGATGGCGGTGCCACAAAATAACAGAACTTTGAAAGAACTGGCTACTCCTGATCTGACTCAACCATCTTTTTGTATTGAGTATCATACTTTAGATGTTGCTTTTGAAATTAACTCTAGACTAATTCATCTTTTACCTACTTTTCGTGGTCTTACAGGTGAAAATCCATATAAGCATCTAAAGGAGTTCCATGTGGTGTGTTCCACGATGAAAGCACAAGGAGTGGCAGAGGATCAGATCAAGCTTAGACTTTTTCCATTCTCATTAGCAGATTTGGCTAAAGACTGGTTATACTATCTACCTTCTGGATCAATACGATCATGGACTGATATGCAAAGGTTGTTCTTGGAGAGGTATTTTCCTGCATCAAGAGTTACCGATATAAGAAAGGAGATATGTGGAATCAGGCAGTTCAATGGAGAGAATCTCTATGAGTATTGGGAGAGGTTCAAGAAGTTGTGTTCCAGCTGTCCACCTCATGGAATTGATGAACATTACTTGATCCAGTACTTCTATGAGGGGTTGCTACCAATGGAAAGAAGCATGATTGATGCAGCAAGTGGAGGAGCACTGGTAGACAAGACTCCAGAAGCGGCAAGGAACTTAATTGCAAACATGGCAGCCAACTCACAGCAGTATGGAACAAAGATGGATCACACACTACAAAGGGTAAATGGGGTAAGCACCAGAGACTTAGAGCAGCAGATTTCTGATTTAACTACTTTGGTTCGACAAATGGCTGCAAGGAATACACAAGTTATTCAGCAAGCTCAACCTCGGTATCACACAAAAAACCAAGAAGTACCTGTCAATTCTGGCACATTTATGGAGTATATGTTCAAGGCATTCATGAACCAAACACAACAGTTCATGTGTCAAACACAACAATTCCAGCAGGAGACAAGAACTTCTGTTCAAGATCTGAGGGACCAAGTTGGTCAACTTGCAACCACGGTAGGAAGGTCACTTTCTCACACTGTTGAAAATATAAGTTCCATAACATTGAGATGTGGTGCAGAGGATCAGCAGCAAGAAAAGTCAATACAAAGTAAGTCCAACAATTGTGAAATAGGCAGCAGTGATGTACTCAAGCACAAATTTCCACCTCTTTCTGCTTATAAACCGAAACTACCTTTTCCCCAAGTTCTAACAAGCAATTGGAAAGTTGGAAAAAATTCAACGTCGTATACAGAGTCTAATGAAAAATTCCTTGAAGAAATGGCGAATAGGGAACAAGAACTTAAAGATGAGAAGGAGTTCACTAGTGGAAACCATTTGGATGTGCTCGAGACTACTGCTAAATTTGAAGAAATCAGGTATTCAAAGTCTAAAAATGATGAACAAGAGGTAGAGATGGAAGAATTAATAATTCCTGCAGATTTCTATAAGGAGGACATAGATGATGATACTTTCCTTGTACCAGCAACAACACACGATGATAAACACCATTGGACCTTACACGTGGAATTGGACGATGCACATGTCCAGTTCGGCATATATAAAGTTAAGAAGTATCTTGGTAATGTTAATTCTATTTTTTCTATTGATGTTGTTGACTCTACAGTGCAGGAATCTCTTGAGCAAATATATAAGGAGGATTTAAGGGATGGAATGGAGCAAAATCAGGATCTGAAAGATGCTCCTAATGAAGAATTGAAGATGTTACCAGTCCACTTGAAGTTCATAAGTCCAATTACATAGAATGAGAAGGATGATGTCAAGCCAATGACAATAAACAAGGGCAGCTACTTGGGAGGCAACCCAAGATCTCAGATTTGATTTTTCTATCCCTTTACTTTTTAGTTTTTTATTGCATGTTAGCTAGTAGTATTTTCTTCTTTGCATAATTTTCTTACATTGGGGACAATGTAAGGTTTGAGTGTGGGGGGAAGATTTAGGTTTTTATTTTATTTAGGAATATTGATCCGATTTTGATGGGGAATTTAAAAAAAAATAATGCTTTTAAAAATTTTGATTTCATGATTCTATCTAGCTATGTGTTAAAAGATTGAAGTCAAAGGTTGAAAATTAATGCTACATTTCAAACTCTATTTAATGCTTAGTTGGTTAATGAATGATGAAGACTAAGCCATGATCCATAGTAATTGATTTAAATTGAATTTGTGATACATGAGTACTTGAATATGAGAAACATGTTTATTTGGCTAAGTTATTTGTGGAGTTGTCTATGTGCACTGATTTCATGACTTAGAACTGTTTAACTTGCTTATGTTGTTGCAGAACCATATGAAATAATGATGAATGAAAAAAAAGAAAAAAAAAGAAAATTGAAAATCTGCTTCAATGTCCATTGTGCGAAATAACTGGGTATCTAAGCCTCGGGAAGCATCGGTATTCACGCTGAAAAGTGTGATGGATAAAAGCAGCTTGACTAGTCAACTTTTGTGGCCTTTGTTACTTGAATAAGTAAGCCCGTAGGGGTGTCTCTACACCTAGCGCCCTAAGATCATCTGGTTTGGGAGTCGTTGGTGGAAAGTTCGCTAATGGGTAACTCTGAAAAGCCTAAGAAAAGGAGGCATTGCACATGTCAAGAAAAAAATACGAAAAAAAGAAGAAGCATGAAAATACATTCATCTGTGCTAAAAAGAAGGTTCTATGAAAAAAATTAAAAAGCAAGAAAAATTTATTCTTGGGTATGAGTCAGTGTGCACGGTTTTTGCTCCATGGTAACTAAGTTGAGTAAGTATGATGATTTTGGGAAAGTTACTTATGTGGCTACAATTTGATTTAATGAAATTCATTGGTGAAATGATAAAGTTGGTAATTGTGAGTTAATTGATAATGCGTTGATTAGATTTCTGCAAATTTAGTGTTGATAGTCATTATTTGTATCTTGAAATCTTTTGACACTATGATTGAATAGATTTTTTTTTGGAAATCAAACTTTTGGTTTACACGAGGACGTGTAAAAGGCTAAGTGTGGGGGAATTTGATGAGTGCATATTATTCATTTATTTTGATTCCATTATATTTAGTTTTATTGCATGTTTCATGTGTATATGAACTTATTAAGGTGTTTAATGATTTCAGGAAGAATTGGAGCTGAAATGAGGAAAAACAGAAAATTGCATAATTTTTAGCATTAAGTTGGATGCATGTTCTTAGCTTGGGACTTGGATTTTATTGTAGAGCTCTTCCTTAGCTTTCCAGAACATCTTGAATCGTCCCAATCGGAGTTCATATAAAAAAGTTATGATATTTTTACTAAACGGACGTTGAACCTCAAAGTTTGGAAGTTGCAATTTACACAGCAGTCACTTGGAGCCCGATTTCGACCTTGATGCAGAGCGATTCTGTCGATTCTCAAAGAATGAAAGTTGTAGATCTCGTTGATATCTTCGTTTTGATAGGTAGCAGGCCACGTAACTCCTCCTGGATCAAAAGTTATGCTCGTTTTACCAAAGGACGTCGCAGCAGAAAATGGAAATTCGCCCCAGCGAATTTGAGCGCGAAAATTAGAAAATCTTGGATTTTTGGAAAGTTTCTAAATGCAGATTTTGGCAGATTTCAACATGGAATTGGATTGATATTTCTATTAGCTTTAGGATTTACTTTCTACTAAGATTTATTTCCAAATGGAATCTATTTCTTTATGAAAATTAGTTATGATATGTAATTCCTTTTAAGATTTTGGATTTCTACATCCTATAGGATTTAGGACTTTGTCTAGCAATATAAATAGGGGATGAGAGTCAAGGTTTTAGTGATTCAATCATCTACTACATTCTCTCATCTACAATATTGGTGAATTAAAGGCATGAGCTAAGTTCTTTTTATTCAGTTCTAAGGGATGTTGAACCTTATTTATAATTAATGGTTAATTGAGTATTCATTATTTATTCTTTCTCACATGAAATTCATTCTTGATAATCTGATTTAATTTCTGAATGTTATTTGGCTTAACTAATTTGATTTCTGCAGGATTGAGTTGGTTAACAAATATCATATGCTAGATCAAGGAATAATATTACGTGTAATTGATATTGTTTCTAATCACAAGTAGTAATTAGTAATACCTGATTGTGGACAAGCTTTTGAGTATTGCTATGATTATCAGAAGACAAGTTAAACAACCCGAGCTTATGTGTTTGTTGCTTGGAATAGTCTAATTCCCTAGTTCTTAATGTTGCTAGGTTATATAATTGTTAGAATCTTGTGAAGAGCTTGTTTCATTGAGTGACAATCTAAGGGGAGTTTCGGGTAGCAGAGCTTGTTGTTACCTAGGGCTATTAGTTTCATTGAAGGGTAAATAATGTTACACTTGATTAATCTATTATTGTAAAAAGGTGATACTGAACTAAAGAACTGAAGCTTTTTATTCATTGTTTATTCTTATTAGTTTATTCTTGTTAATTTAATTAATTAATTCAAAATCCCCCTTTCATTAGAAATCATAGGATAAATATAAAACAAATCACTCTCTGTGGGATCGATCCTTGCTTACTACTGTGCTAATTGTTTAATTTTATAAAGTGAAAGTGAGGTTAATTTAGGAGTGTAAACGACAGCTCCCACTCCCTCCGTTTCTTAATATAGGTTGTTTTAGACATGTGTACAAGAATTAAGGAAATGATTGAAAAGCATTAACTATAGTATCAATTGTCTATAACACCCTTCATATCACTTATCTCATAAATATGGATCAAAAGATTAGGTGGAGTAATAAGGGGCAATTTGGAAAAAATAGTAATCAATTCTCCTAGATAACTACAAACGACAAATAATTAAGAATATAAAAAAAAGTCTAAAACGACCTACATATAAGAATGTAGGGAGTAGAACAGATGGATGGAGTATAATATAGACAAATGTAACGCTTTTACTTTTGTCATAGGTTTGAAAAATTCTCAAACGCAATAAAACACAACAAATGTCGGTAGCCAAACATAACTTACCACAAATGTCTAGTAATTAATAAGCAATAAATAAATGTGTAGCAATGTGTAATTAATACTAGGAAATTGTTAAATTCGCGACATAAAATGTTATTTCTACAATAAAAGTGTCGCTATAGGTCTTATAACGACGATTTTCACCGTCGGTATACATCTACAGTGACACTTTTATTATGAAAATAACAAAAAATATTGTGAATTTAACAATTCCTTTAATACTATTCAACTTCTAGTCAACATAAATGTCATAAATGTAACCCACCAAAAAATAAGGTGCAAAAAAGAAGAAGTGAATTTCACTATTTGTGTTTGACATGTTTAATTTAAAATCACAAACAATGATGCAAAATTTAATTTAAAATAAAAAATAATACTCACTCCATCACTTAATATATTAGATAATTTTATATTTTTTTCAAATTATTTTTTGTTTTGTGTAATCTAAAAAAATTAACTACAATTTTTTTAAAATTACTGCTCATAAAAAAATGTTACAGATGAGAGACATAATGAGATAAGTATTGTAATTATGAGAATTTAAAAGTATTATAGACAATTGATATTATATTTAATGAGATCCGGTAAGTTTGTCAATTGATCACTACAGTGCTGACACGCAGATGGAGGAACCATCTCTCGACCTGCGTGAGGATTCTGTATTGGACCTATTGGTTAATTGACCAAAGTTAAGTTCGTGATAATCCCTCCCTATTTAATATTATATAATTATTTTATTAAATCTTATACACAACTCTAAAACGATCGGACGAAGAGAATATATGTTAAGAAATTGTACTTTTTAATTGCATTGATAATATTTAAAAAAAAATGACATTTATCACAATAACTCATTTAAAATCTATCTAATAAAATACAAATGATTTTGAATTTCCCGCTCACTCAATAAATCATCTGGGCCGTCCAAAGTTTGAGATAAATCCCACCGTTCATACATCTATCTAATAAAATACATCTATCTAATAATCTAATAATCTATCTAATAAAATACAAATGATTTTGAATTTCCCGCTCACTCAATAAATCATCTGGGCCGTCCAAAGTTTGAGATAAATCCCACCGTTCATACATCTATCTAATAAAATACGTCTATCTAATAATCTAATAATAATTTAATAAAATACAAATGACTTTAAATTTTCCGCTCACTCAATAAATTATTTTGGTCGTTCAAAGTTTGAGATAAATTATACTCCCTCCGTCCCAAATTAACTGCTCAGTTTTGACTTTTTTAAGTCAAATTGACTATTTTTAGAATTAATAATTAAGTATATATAAATATATTTCTAAAATTATAAAAATTAGGATTAGTAATAAATTGTATATACTTTCTTTTGGTTATAATCTCTTCACCTATATTTTAGCAAAAATAGTAAAAAGATTAGTTTTAAAAATGGTCAATTTGACTTTAAAAAGTCAAAACTGAGCAGTTAATTTGGGACAGAGGGAGTATTGTCCATACAATGCCGGAGGCACGGGACCAGCTAGTTAATCTATATGCTTCTAATTTTCACAAAATTACTCGATAAACATTACTACTTTAAATTCACTCATCCAACGACATTATGGGGACAAACTACCAAACCACATTAACAAATACCTCCCCGAATCTCAATTTCCACCCAACACAAAGAACTCAGATCACCAATCTCTTTATTCTTTTTTATATAAATCTCTATCAGTGCCACTCAAACATTTAAGAATCTTTATTGCCCAAGCCCCCATTTGCCAGGTTTTTGACCTGCAAATCCCATAATTTTTAACCCTCCCCAATCTGCATTCACCGCCGGCCGACCGTCCTCGACTACTGTAGCGGTGTAGCCCATCCATGTTTTACCCGATCCAAACCCACCCGCTTCAACTTTCAGCTCAGAGATGAATGGTGGGACCAGGGATGGTGTTTCTCCTCGAGGTGAGAGGATTGGGATTGAGAAGAAACATGTGCCGTTTGACATTGAAGATGATGTATCTGCAAGAGATCCCAATTTCTCAAATGGTAATTCAGTCAATACCCATAAATTATCTCGCCCAGATTCAAAGAAGCCTACTGTCTCTGCTGCTGATATACTTAAGACATTGTTCTTCATACTTGTCTGGTATACTTTCAGTACATTCTTAACATTGTAAGTCTCCTTTGCGCTCCATCATCATAATTATTAGCTAAATGTTTGATTTTGGGTTCACATCATTAATTCTTTCTGGGTTTTCATTTTAATTTTGAAAAAAGGTACAATAAGACTCTATTGGGAGAACATATGGGTAAATTTCCAGCTCCCTTATTGATGAATACATTTCACTTTGGGATGCAAGCAGTTTTAGCAAAGGTTATCACATGGGGCTGGTCTCATAGATTCCATCCTACAGTAACTATGTCATGGAGGGATTACTTTGTGCGAGGTAATAATATCAAAAATCAGTCCTTAAGATAAGTTGTTAATCTTGTAAAATTTAGTAACAAAGTGTTTGTACATCAAATCCCTAAGGTTGGTTGTTTGCTTTGTGTTTGTTCCTTGAAGTGAACTTCAGTGACAGGAAACCGTATCACTCTTATCTGGTTCCCAATATCTTACTCTACTTTTCTTGTAGTTGGAAAATTTCAGATAGGATTTCAATCAACCATAACTTGGATAGAGTGGCTTCTGAAATTGAAAAGATAGAGTTACACCTAATTTGATGATTAATTACTAGCTGCTATTAATATATCCCTTAATATACAACCCTATATGTACAAAAGAAATCGGAGAGATATGTGCTGCAATTTTTGAATTATATCCTTTTGTCAAAATGCTGACAAACCGACACTTAGAAAATTATTTGCTTGAGTTTCATTTTGAGTACCCTTGCAATATGTAATATCTTTTAGTATCAATTAAGGTCCAAAACTAGTAGGCTGTTACAATCTACATAATTTGCTTTTACAATTTACTGAATCTACATTTACTATAGAGTTGACTGTCCACTATTTTATAGATACCTAATGATTCTCACAGCCCAATTATTGGGCTGTTATGATCTACGAAACTTATTATACAACTTTACAATATCTCGAGTACATATTTTATCATCCCCTCAATTAATGTTGGTTTGTTGACCAACTACAATTTGCTAACTAGAAAATGATGGCGATTGAAAGTCAAAGCTTTGGTGAACTCCTAACCCCTTTTTGTATAGGGTTGGGTTGGGTCATACTATTCTAAACCTTGAATCGAAAGGCCCAGAACCTGCCTAAAACTGATAGGGATCGATCCATGTCGTGGATGATTCGTTATTTAGTTATTTATTTATTAGTGTCTATTTATTTATTTAGTTCGTGGAGTTTATTTCAATATTGGGTTATTTATTTAGAGGCCCAATTGTTAATGAGCTTAGGATTATTAGGGTTTCTTTTATTATAAATATGTAAGTCATGACAAATTATTGGACACACTTTGATATTGAAATTATCCTGATTATTGGTTTCGATTAATATTTTTCCTCCTTATTGCTGTTGGGAAATCCTAGGGGTAGTGGTTGTCCTACGGTTGAATCACCCTATTTTTTTTAATTCTCTTTGTTGATTTTGCCTTTTTCAATTAATTATCTGTTCAACACTTCCCATTGGAGTTACTGTTCATCGTTAGAGTTATTGTTCATCACCAGTTCACTGTTCATAAAAAAAAGACAAAAAAGAAAAAGAAAAAAAAATGTTGTTGCTGCGTTGTTTTGGAAATAGGGAGGTAACCATAACTTTCCTAATTTAAATTAAAAAGTCTTGCAAATTACCTTTTAACACCCCAAATTTTCGATCTTTATTTAAATATTGCCCCAGTTTATTAGTTTATATTTTTCCACCCTTGTTTCTTGCATAAAGAGCGCTAGACTTTTAACCTTAACACTTTTCACCCCTAGTTTCGTACTTTCTGATCAGTTAAGTCCATTAAAAAAAAGGGTAGAAGTAAATATTTCATTTTGAATACTCAGATTTTCAATATTTAATCACTTGAATTTCCTTCGTTCATTAGTTCTAAAATTTTTGGAAGCTTGTTTTGGATTTGTTCTTTTAAAATTGCATATTATTCCATCTAGTTGCATATTATTCGATATTATTATTAGCTTTTGGGATTGCGATTGCATAGGCTTAGATTTGTAATTTTAATTTGTTTCAATTAAAGGAGCTGTCGTTAACACTCTGAAATTAACCTGACTTTCACTTCTCAAATTAAAATAATTAGCACAGTAGTAAGCAAAGATCGACCCCACAAAGAGTAAAGTTGTTTTAGAATTATTCTACTATTTCAACAGAAAATAAAGATGGGTTTTTTTGAAAATTGTTTTAAATTGAGAAAAACAGAAATAAATGATAATATTAATCACAGATGTAAAAACTTCAGTTCTGCAGTTCAGTTTCACCAAGTTACAACAATCAATTAATCAAGTTGTTATTATTTACCCTTTAATGAAATTATTAGCCCTAGATAACAATAAGCTCTGCTATCCGGAATTCTCCTTAGATTATCACTGTTTGAAATAAGCTTTTCACCAGATTCTAACTATCATATAACCTAGAACAAGCTCTCTAGATTTAATATGATAGAAGCATTAAGAAATAGAGAATTAGACTAATCCAAGAAACAAACACATAAGCTTGATTTGTTTAACTTGTTTTCTGATAATTTTAGCAATGCACTAAAGCTTGTCCACAAAAGCTCGATGAGATCTACAACTGTCATTCTTTGAGAATTGACAGATTCTGGCAGCATCAAGGTCGAAATCGGGCTCCAAGTGATTGTTATGTAAATTGCAACTTCCAAACTTTGAGGTTCAACGTCCGTCTAGTCAAAAGATCATAACTTTTTCATATGAACTCCGATTGGGACAATTCAAGATGTTCCGAAAAGCTAAGGAAGAGCTCTACAATAAAATCTAAGTCCCAAGCCAAGACCATGCGTCCATCTTAGCATTCAAAATCCTGCGATTTTCCCTTTTTCCTCATTTCTGTTTCAATTCTTACTGAAATCATTAAACACCTTAATAAGCTCATATACACATGAAACATGTGACACCCCCAAAATAGGTATACACAACCCATTCTGAGTTGCCAAATACATGATACAGAATTCAAATACAAACTTAATTATACAACTGTCGTGTAAATTACGACAAAACATAAGCTGAGAGTTTTAACACCTTGTGGACAATATCCAAACTCAAATGGAGTCATTGTTACAATTATTATCACACTATTTTATAAAATAGTGAGAACTACTACAGCCACCATCTCAGACCGTCACTTCATTTTCCGACTAGTCCCAGCTATGTTCTCATTTCCTGAAGAGAACAATGAAAGCAAAGGGTGAGCTCAACTAGCCCAGTAAAGAATATTATGACTAAGATAATGCAGAATAAATTATCGCTAGCCTTCAACAGTGTAAAACTGATAGAATACAATAGACAACAAGTTTAATTGTATCGGAACGAACAATCCATTAGAAGAGTCAAGTAGAGCATAATATCTACTATCTTCTATGATTTAAAAGTTCATCGTCAATATTTTATCGCTGTAACACAACCCAATAAATAATCCATATAATTGAATTATCCATGCACTACGGGCCAAGGATATTCGTTAATATTACCAGTGGTCATAATCATGCCAACAACTGTCCATCAATGCACTACGGGCTAATGAAGACTTTTACCACATCATTTATAACATTACAGGTCATAATTATACCGATACATAATTCCTGGTCATAATCATACCAATCAACAGTCCATCTATGCATTACGGGCCAAAGATGACTTTCATCACAATATAAACATGAGGATGATGACAATGATATAAGAATTCAATTAAGTGAAAGCAAGGATAAATTTTAAATATTTATAATTCAATTTATCCAGAGTTCTAGAATGTCCAAATTGTCAATATGATAACTGCTTTGTGGAGTAAAATTCAAGACATGTGGCAAAAAAAACATGGAAAGTATTGCTTATGTGGCAAAAAAAACTTGAAAATAAAACAAAAAAATCAAAACATTTTTTTGCAAACAACCCAGATATAAATACACAAAATATAGAACTTGATCGCACAGTATTTCAATGGAGTTACCTCATGCATGCTAATCAAATTCCAAACAATAATTCTCTTGGGTAGCTTTGCCACCCAATTGTTGATAACACTAGTTGATCGTGGAGGTGCAGTTGAGAAGATGTAGTGTGATTGGACAAATATTAGCAATAAGAGTTTGGAATGGATGAGGGAAATAAAAGTTGAAAGGGATTGGTAGTGTATGAAGTTTGGAATCGTGAGGTATAATGTGTGTGGGGGAGAGAATGAAGTAGATTTGGGAGTGGATTCGGGGAGGAGAGCAAGAGGTTGGATAAGAATGGACATGTAAAGGCTTAAACCCTTATCTCAAATCCGGGTTGGCCGAACGGCGCCCCCCGCGCCCATAGTCCTTTTATTTTGGCGCGTCCTGCGCTAGGTTGGCAGTGCTCGATGTAGAGTAGCGCGCCCAAATCCTTGTGAACTTGGCGCGCCCCGCACTGGGTAGGCAGTATCTGATGTGTGGCAGCGCGCCGCGCTGGTAGGGCATTAGTAATGGCGCGACCCACGCCAGTCTGATACTTTGCCTGTGCTTTCTTGTTCTTTCCTGGATACCTACAGTATAATGACAACTAATTCATTAATCCTACAATGCATTGAAAAATGACTACCTAGGCTCTAATATTAAATAAAAATTACTTAAAAGGGGAAGAGAAAAAGTATTAGAAATTGGGTTGTTGGTTTAATGTCGTCAGCCCGACTTTGTCGCTTGGTTTATCAGTCTTGCTCCTTAAGGGTAATCGAGAGGTTTTGTCGGTCTATTCCTCCGCCCAAATAGTGTTTTAGTCTCTGTCCATTAACCTTGAATGTTTGAGGCTATTGGGGTCCAAAACTTCAATTGCTCCATATGGGAAGACCTTGGTGATTGTGAATAGCCCAGACCACCTTGACTTTAGCTTACCCGGGAATAGTTTAAGCCTTGAATTAAAAAGTAAAACTGTTTGACCAGCCTCAAAGGATCGTTGAACAATTTGTTTATCGTGCCATCTTTTGGTCTTTTCTTTATAGAGCTTTGCGTTCTCATATGCTTGCATTCGGAATTCGTCCAGTTCGTTCAGTTGAAGAAGTCGTTTTTCACCGGCAGCGTCATGATTCAAATTTAGTTTTTTAATCGCCCAATATGCCTTGTGCTCCAGTTCGACAGGTAAGTGACAAACTTTATCGAACACCAGTCAATAGAGAGATATACCGATTGAGGTTTTGTAAGCTGTGCGATATGCCCATAATGCTTCATCTAGTTTACTCGCCCAATCCTTCTGTGTTGGATTAACAATTTTCTCCATAATCTTCTTCACTTCCCGATTGGATACTTCCGCTTGCCCATTCGTTTGAGGGTGGTAAGTCGTGTCAACCTTGTGTATAACTCCATATTTAGCCAACAAAGTCGAAAAAGATTTATTGCAGAAATGTGTACCTTCGTCACTGATGATAGCTCTTGGAGTCCCAAATCTTGTAAAAATATTTTTTCGAAGGAAGTTCAAAACCACCTTGGCATCATTGGTAGGTAAAGACACTGCCTCAACCCACTTGGAAACGTAATCCACCGCCACTAAAATATATTTGTTATTGAAGGACAACGGAAACAACCCCATGAAGTCGATACCCCATACATCAAATAATTATACTTCCAGCATTATATTCAGTGGCATCTCATGGCGACTTGTTATATTCCCCACTCTTTGGCACCTGTCTTATCTTTTGACGAAGGCATGAGAATCTTTGAACAATGTTGGCCAAAAAAAGCCTGATTGGAGTTCCTTTGCGGCTGTCCTATCTTCTCCATAATGTCCACCATACAAGGAGGAATGGCAGTGTTGTAGAATTCCTTCGATTTCCGTTTCAGCCACGCATCTTCGTATCATTTGATCAGAACATTGTTTGAATAGGAAGGGTTCATCCCACATGTAGTGTTTAACCTCAAACAAAAACCTCTTCTTTTGCTGAAAACTAAAACCATAGGGCACCCCCCCGCTTACGATGTAATTCACATGATTCGCGTACCAAGGGGTTTCTGCAGCCACCGAAAATAATTGCTCATCCGGAAAAGATTCGTTGATCGTGTTCTTATCGTTTCTTAGTTGTTGCTCATTCTCTAATCGTGACAAGTGATCGGCAATTTGGTTTTCAGTCCCCTTCCTATCTCAAATCTCTAGATCAAATTCTTGTAGGAGAAGGACCCATCGAATTAGTCGTGGTTTGGCGTCCTTTTTAGAGATGAGATATTTAACGGCTGAGTGATCCGTGAATACGACGACCTTTGTACCGATCAAATAACTTGTCAAATGCAAATACTACAGCAAGAAGTATAAATAATACTACTGTTGTCGTGTAATTTACTTGCGCGTCATTCAACATTTTGCTTGCATAATAAATTGCATGGAATACCTTGTCCTTTTGTTGGCCCAAAACTGCTCCCACAACGTAGTCGCTAGCGTCACACATTAGTTCAAAGGGGAGAGTCCAGTCTGATGCAACAATAATCGGTGCAGTGACCAGCTTCTGTTTCAACAACTCTAATGCCTTGAGACAATTAACATCTAATTTGTATGGCACATCTTTCTCAAGTAAGGCACACAACGGTTTAGTGATCTTGGAGAAGTTATTGATAAAGCGTCGGTAGAACCCTTCATGACCTAAGAAACTGCGAATCCCTTTTATAGAAGTTGGAGGAGGTAAATGCTCAATTGTCTCCATTTTCGCTCGATCAACTTCTAACCCTTCTGCTGAAACCCGATGGCCTAATATGATCCCTTCTTGTACCATGAAGTGACATTTTTCCCAGTTAAGGGTCAAATTAGTGTCCACACACCTCTGAAGTACTAACATTAGATTACCAGGCACATATCAAAAGTTTCCCCAAATACCGAAAAATCGTCCATGAATACTTCTACGTTTTTCTCCACCATATCGGAAAATATAGCTATCATGCAGCGTTGGTATGTTGCTGGTGCATTGCATAGCCCGAACGACATCCTTTGAAATGCGAACGTTCCATAAGGGCACTTAAAGGTAGTCTTTTCCTGATCTTCAGGTGCTATGACAATTTGATTATAGCCGGAATACCCATCCAGTAAGCAGTAGAATTTATGTCCGGCTAATCTATCAAGCATTTGATCGATAAATGGCATAGGGAAGTGGTTTTTGCGAGTTGCTTTATTTAATTTTCTGTAGTCCATGCACACTCGCCATCCGGTTACTGTCCTTGTTGGGATCAACTCTTTATTTTCATTTGTCACGACCGTCATTCCTCCTTTCTTTGGAACGCACTGCACCGGACTAACCCACGAACTATTCGATATGGGATAGATAATTCCAGCGTCTAACCATTTAATGATTTCCTTTTTGACCACCTCCTTCATAATTAGATTGAATCTGCGCTGCTGTTCCACGACTGGTCTAGCTTCTTCCTCCAACAAAATTTTGTGCATGCAAAATGAGGGACTGATTCCTTTTATGTCAGCTATCGTCCACCCAATCGCTGTTTTAAACTCTCGAAGCACTCACAATAACTTCTCCTCTTGGGCTGCTGTGAGTAATGTTGAGATGATAACTGATAGAGTCGAAGATTCCCCTAGATAGGCATATTTGAGGTGACTCGGTAGTTGCTTCAACTCTAATGGCTGGAGGTTCCTCAATGGATGTCTTTAGCCGTGAATTTAGTTTCTCAGATCTATCCAATTCTTCGAATCGCTTTTCATATGGCATAAAGGGTGGCGATGCATTCAATAGGTTCAAATATTCTCGTGAAGATGGGAAATCTGTTGCATGTGGATTGATTAAAGTTGTCTCAAGCGGATCACCATGTACATCAAACTCGGAAAATTCCTTTAATGCGGATTCAACCCGGATTGTAACTACTCGAATTCACCCCATACGACTGCCTGCTTGAATTCCCGATAAACTGCACTGATTCGGTGTTAATAGCATATTGCTCCGGTGGATGAGCCCCTGCACATAATTCGCATACCACTTTTGTTTTCGGAACGTTCTGCACCCCCCAGAGCATCAATTTATTTCATTAACGCTGAAATCTGTGCTGTTACCTGAGCGGATAAAGCTGTTACGACATCCAATTCAAATACTCCTGCCACTTTTGGTTGAGTTAATCTGCTGGTAGGCCACTGATATTATTGGCTGCCATGTTTTCCAATAACTCATAACATTCTTCACAACTTTTTGCGTTCAAAACTCCACCTGCGGCGGCATCAATACTTGTCCTTATTTGACTGTTAAGACTGTTGTAGAAGGTTTACACTTGCAGCCACAGTGGTAGACCATGATGTGGACATTTTCGCAGCAGATCTTTGTATCTCTCCCAAGCCTCATATAAGGATTCAGAATCAAATTGTCTGAATGAGAAGATTTCGTCTCGCATTCTGAGGGAAAGAACTTAGCGAGAAACTTTTGCGCCAAGTCATTCCATGTTATTGACCCTGGTGGCAATGAATGCAACCAACTCTTAGCTTTATCTTTCAAGGTGAACGGAAATAGTCTTGGTCTTACTGCATCTTCCGACACTCCATTAAATCTGAATGTATCGCAAATTTCCAAGAAGCTGATGATGTGATCGTTAGGGTCATCATTTGGTGCTCTGCCAAATTGCGAGTTCTGGATCATATGTATTGTGCCTGATTTGATCTCGAAACTATTGGCTGTAATAGCAGGCCGTGCTATGCTAGATTGAATATCTGTAACTTTCGACATGCCATATTCTCGAAGCGGTTTGTGTTCTTCTTCTGCCATACCAATATGATTTTCCATGGTAGCTTGATTGAAGTTTAGTTTTCTCTGAAAAGTTCCTTCAATCTCACTGTTGTAAGGAACTAAATCTAGACCCTTGGATCGTGTTTGCATAAACCACTGAGTTTACCCTGGTGCACACACAATTCCTAGATCACTGCTTGACCAGGCTTGAACCAAAGGAAACCTGTAAAAGCGAATAAAAATAAAGATAAAAAAACTCTGTTTAAATAAATTAACTAATAAAAACTATTAACAAAATAATTATTAGAACCAGTCCCCGGCAATGGCGCTAAAAACTTGTTGTCGGATTTATATAATGACAAATACACGCAAGTGCACACAGTCAATCAAGTAATAAAGTGATAAGAAAGGTTGTCTAACCCACAGAGAACAGTTATTAACAATTATTCTAATTATCAAGCTTCTACCAATTTAACCCACTTAAACAGTCACTCCAATTGATTTGTGAAAGTTGATTAAAGTAAATTAATTAAGAACTAATTAAACTGACAAATATTGATTACCAAATGATTAACACATAGGAATACAATTTCCCCAATTGCTTTGCAATAATTGCTTTATCTTATTCCCACTTAATTAATCCAATGAGTTGCTAACTAAGATTGTTTATTAATTTACTAAGATTGCAAGACATTTAAAACAGATTCATTAAGCACAAGCTCCTAACAAAGTTACGCATGGCATATAAGTACTTTCATCTCATACACTGTTATGTTATCCTTGAGAAGAATGAACAAATTCATGCGTTATTATATTCAGATCTAATATAAAATTTCCTCTTTCAATTCCATCAAAGATATCAGGTTAATTGTTGGCCAAATTATTTAATCAAACACAAAATATAATAATCAATTCAATAAGATCAATACGTGAGAATAAATATAATTTAATTATTGCATCACAAAAGGTTCCATTGTACTCCTAATTGAGAAATTAGTTCATCATCATAATTGAAACTAACAAATAATCACTGAAAAACATCTTGAGTACATAAATTAAATTAAGAGGAAGAAGAAAACTCTATCGATGATATTCAATCTTGCCCTCCAAAATCTATCTCGCAAAGTCTCCAATTCAATATCCAAAAGCTCCAAAAGTGTAGCCCCCAATTGTTGTCAGAAGAAGATCCCCTAAAACTAAGAAAGAGCCGTCTTTATATTCCTAACCAAACCCTATTACGTAAGGGAAAGTACTAATTCTTAATTGAGTCAACTTCTATGTTTAAAGAAACCAAATCAGCATCAAAATCGTCAGATCGGCGCGCCCCGCGCTCGGTCCCTTCATAGAACGGCACGGCCCGCACTAGGTAAGCAGTACAATCGTTTAGCTCAGTGCACCCCGTGCCTGGTTTGTAGTGGCGCTCCCCGCGCCGTATTGACAGAATGTACACTTTTTGCTATTTTCTTTCCAAATGTACCTCTTTAACCTATCCAAACCATTTTCTTGCAAAATGAAACAAAACCCATCACAAGTAATATGGATACACCCAAAAACTCACAATATACTTAGCTAATTGAGATCAACTCGTAGGTTAAAAACCTACTCATCACGTGGCGGTTGTGGTGGTGTTTGTTTAGCGTGATGGGTGAAAATTGGATATGTTCCTCTTCGGTGGAAAATCTTTTACTATGTAAATTCAGGGTTTTTGGCTATAAGAATAATAGGAGGATTCTTTGGAGATGTGATTGCATGTTTTTGTCATTTTGTGGAGAATTTGGTTTGAGAGGAATGCTAGAATTTTTGTCACTTTTGCCACATGAGTTTAAATTTAATACACTGACTATACATTAGCTGTGTAGGAACTTAGGATCATGACATTTCATTAAAATTAAGGTAATTTTGTCGAACATAAGTACTTCACTAATAATGTGTCATAATTCTAACACCGCTCTTGTATACACTACGGTGTATGAAACTTGAACTCTTGCCACATGCTTCATTTTCCATGCCAATTTTAGTACATATAATATTTTGTATTATCATTCTCCTTTTTTTGGAGGGTTGGGTTGCTACACTATTCGTCACCTCTTGTGGCGCATATCTGAATGTTATTTTTGAATATTTGACCATGAATTTCTGTGACTTGTTTTATTAACTTTTCTAACAACTAATGCTACAGATGGACTTTGCTTTTCACAGTTGTACCAATGGCTCTTGGAACGGCACTGGATATTAACTTGAGCAATGCATCTCTTGTTTTTATCTCTGTAACATTTGCCACAATGGTTGGTCACTGTTGTCTTTAACATATCTTGTGAAATGACGTCATAGAAATGAACTGTTTCCTGTGTACTTTATTTGGATTCTAAATAAAGTATTGTCTTCTTCATTGGCTTTTACTGCTTGAAAACTTTCCTTTTGATTTTCTTGTTTTCCTTTGCTTTTGTGCAGTGTAAATCCGCATCTCCTATATTCCTCCTTGTATTTGCTTTTGCATTCAGGTAAACAATTATCTTAAATGTCACTGTTTCTTCATAGTGTTTTGTTGTTGTTGTTGTGGTATCATGGCTCTTAATTTCATATCCTATCTTTTGCTGTGTACAATGTTTACCCTATTTCCCTAGTGTGTGTTTTCCATAGAGCAGTTTCAATAACTTTTGTAAATTACCTTCATTTCTGCCTATTAACTTCAAACTTCTTGTGGAAGGTTGGAGTCTCCAAACGTAAAACTGTTGGGCATCATCTTAGTTATATCTGTTGGAATATTGTTAACAGGTTAGTAGTTTCATCAGTTGCATTGGTAACTTTTAGTTTATTTAAATATTATTCTTACTAGCTTTTTGCTATGTTTTTGTTGATTGTCAGTCAGGAGAGTTAAGCTCTCATTGAGTTTGAAGACACTTTCTACTTCTATGTGCTAATTAGTTAGAAATAAGAATTATTTTAACTTGATTTTTGATGTGGAATATGGGTGATAAAACTATTGTATGTTCCTTCTTTATCTACAAAATGGTTTACTCACTTGTGATTGATGATAACAGAGAGGTTCATCTTTAATCATAATAATTTTTGGCAGTTTCCTAGAATTAACATTAGAAATACGATGCATATGTTTTATTATTAAAAGAAAAAAAATGCTTCTAAATTTCCAAATCAATACAAAAAACAAGACCAAAAGTTTTATTAGGGATTTTCGGGCACTCAGCCTAGTGGGAAGTGCTTATAAGATTTTATCTAAGGTCATTGTGGGTCAGTTGAGGATGGTCGTGGATTATGTCGTGTTGGAGACTCATAATGCTTTTGTTAGGGGAAGACATATACTAGATGCTTCGTGGTGGCAAATGAATGTCTAGAGACGAGATTTCGATATGGTATACCTGGCATTATATGCAAGTTGGAATGTTGGATGTGGAAAAAGCTTATGATTAGGAAAATTAAATTTTTTTATTTTTTTTCTTGGGAGGACGGGTTTTGGAGATAGATGGAGGGGCTGTATTTGGGCTTGCATCTCTGCTGCTAGATTCTCAATTATGGTTTAATGGTATTCCTTGTAGTTTCTTTTTTAATTCGAGGGGTTGAGACAGGGATTTCTTATCCCGTTTAATATTTTTACTAGTTATGGAGGCACTTAGTAGATTGTTAGGGAAACAACTGAGTTGAGAGTTCTCATTGGTTTTGGAGTGGGGTGGGGTGGGGTGGGGTGGGGTGGGAGGTGATGCCACATTTGTTTTTTGTTGATGGTACAATTATTTTTCTTGGTGCGGAGTCATCTTAATTACCTTATGTAGGCTGTTTTGCTTATTTTTCATGCAATGTCTGGCTTAAAGATCAGAAGATAGGGATGATTTGATGTACGAAATTCGATTGTTCTTAAGAGTAAGCTTATCCTAGTGGGAGATTTGGATGATCCAATTTCTTTAGTGCAGTGTTCTAAAAATCCCCGCCTAGGCATACCTAGGCGCTAGGCCCCTTCTCGGCGTCCCGCCTAGGCCGCCTAGGCACTAGGCCTCCCCTTGGTGCCCCGCCTAGGCGCTAGTCCCCCCTTGGCGCCTTACCTAGGCACTAGGCCTCCCTGACGCCTCACGTAGGCCCAAGGCGACAAAAAAATCCCTTCAAGAAATTATGTAGTGCTTAGGCGGGGTCTAGGCGGAGAGGTTTTTGTTTTATTTTAATAACTACTCAAACCAGATCTTGCTATATTTATTTTTCTAATTATTTACCATATTCGTAATACAGGTTGTAACATATCAAATCACAACAAGAACTGAACAAATCAAGTCAAAATGGATAATTTTATTATAGTTGTAATTTTTTGAACTTGTACCAACTTTAAATTATATAAATGATGATACATTTGTAATATTTAGTTTAATTCAATATAATTCTTAAATTTATGTTTAGTTTCTTAAGTTTTAATATTGAATTAAATTCTTGAAATTTTGAATTTTATTATTTAATTGCAATCTTGTTTATGAATAAAACTAATATGTTAAAAATATATTTGAACTTTTAACAATTACATGTTTGTGTTTGAACTTTGACATTAGTAATATGGATATATGTTTGATCTTTAAGCAAAGGTCTTTATTATAGATTGTTTTACTTTATATTATTGTTTTATTTGGATAAATGTAAGATAAAATATTAAAATTGGCTTAAAATTAAAAATTCCGTCTAGGCCCCGCCTAGGCCACCTAGGCGCTAGACCCTCCTGGCCGCCCGCCTCCCGCCTTTTAGAATATTGCTTTAGTGGCTAATTGGGGTGTTGGGTGGGTCTGCTTACATACTTCATATTCAGTTTGCTATTGGGAACAAATTATATGCTATGGCCAGCTGGGATTCGGGGTTTGAGCGCTTTAAGAGGCGTCTTGCAGGTGGGAAGGGGAATTATTTGTTTAAAGGTGGGAGGAGTTGTTGATTAATAGTACTCTTTCAAGTCTCACGACATATTTTTTGTCCTTGGTTCATCTTCTAATAGTAATTAGGAAGCAGTTAGAGAAATTGTTCAGAGATGCTTTGTTGGAGAGGGAATGATGAGGAGGTGAGACTGGTAAATTGGAGATTAGGTTTGTGCTCCAGTGATGAGGGTGGAAGCAAACGAAAACTATATATATTATTATTTATGGATGATTTTAGTGTAATATTTTATTTAGTAGATAAGATTATGATATATATTTAATTATATTAGTAGAACATTTTGTATTAATTATTTAAGGTAGTAGATAAACAAGGATTGTGTCTTGTTCCATATTGGATACCTTGAGAAAATATGTCTAGTATAAAATGACTTGGGCCAACTCTTCTTATTACCAATTGGTTTAGAGTTATAGAACTTGATGCCTTTATATACTAGACTTTGGGCCTTTATAAATCTAACATGGTATCACAACGGGCTATCTTGGGCCTAATTAAACACTCTTCTTAGCCTTCATTCTTATCCACTTGCAGTCCATTTCTTAAGGGTTAAATCTACCCATTTATTAACTAGTACCACTTATCAATTGGGTCAATAGTTGCCTGTGGTTTACTAGATTTCTTTTGGGCTTTTCTTGTGACTAGCTTCTTCTAGGCTTGCTTATCTTGTGTGGGTCTTCATATTCATCAGGTCCACGTGCAACCCTCAATACACCGGCTTACACGTGAGAGGGAGTTTTAGAGTATATATCTTGTCCCATATTGGATACCTTGAGAAAATATGTCGATGTCTTTATATACTAGACTTTGGGACCAATTTATAAATCTAACAGATTGTATGTCCTTATTTAATTAGGTTCCTTATTTAATTAGATTACCTAGGATTTTACTTGCATTCTAGGGTTGTCTTATTTCTATATAAACAGTTGTACTCCACTATTGTTATTGTTATTGTTATTGTTATTGAATCAAGCCATTGCGGCTTTTAACCTAATTATCTTCTTTGAATCCATTTTATTACTTCTTTCATCCTTATCCTACATAACTTTTCAAGTGGGGGATTAGGAGTGTAAGATTTTAGAATTTTAATGATTCTGTTCAAGGCAAGTGGTTTTGGTGGTTTATTTCTAAGGAGAATCGGTTGTGAAAGGCAGTTGTACGGGAGAGATTTGTTGTGTCTGGAGGTTGGATTACTAAGGAGTTCAGAGTGCCATTTGTGGAGGGTTTTAGGAAGTCAATATCTAGTGGTTGGGATGAGTTTGTGAAGCGTACTTCTTTTGTTTTTGGTGATGGTTGTTGAATTTCTTTTAGAATGATGTGTGGGTGGGTTCAGAGCCGGAGACTTTAGGGGCACAAGTTTCCTAAACTTGTTTCTTTAGCAGTTGATAGAAATATGTTGTTTGCTCACTAATCTTTGATATTGGTGGTCATGTGTCTTGGCAACTAATTTTCCGGAGTTATTTTTAGCATTGAGAAATAGAGGGGGTGGATCAACTTCTGGTGGGTCTGGAGATTTTGGGCAGTTAAACTCGTCTGGATTATTGTTAACTGTTAAGTCGTATTGTCGTAGTATTTGCGGTTGGGGTGAGTTGACTTATGTCACTTATCCATGTAGGAGTCGGGGTGCTCTGTAAGGTAGATTTTTTAGCATGGATAGCTGCTCTTGGGAGTATTTTAACTTGGGAATCATTGTGTAGGGTTGATTGTTATCATATGTTTATGATAGATTGGCAGTTGGTGGATCATTTTTCTTCTTCATTGTGAGTTTGTTAGCCTCATGAGTTCAATGGCGTTTTTGCTGGGGGGGGGGGCGATGGGTGATGCCTGGTTCTATGATGGGATTTTTGGAGGTTTGGAGGGGAATGCGGATGTCCAAAAGAGTAAGAGCTCTTTGTAATATGATTCCTCATTGTCTTTAGCGAGTGTTAGTTTTCCTGGTTCAGCTGTTACGTTTGCTAACTTTTTATCATGGGCCTTTAGTCATGATTTAGCGTTGTGATGGTTACACATTTGTTGATTGTTTACTGCTTTTTGTTTCTCTTTGTACTCAAATGGTATTCCCTGTGTGCCTTTTGTAAAAATAAAAGATGCCTATGTTGTATAGGTAAAGAGTAAATGCATAGACTATATATACCTCATATAGTAAGTTGGTTAGGTGTTTTTTGTAGTCAAGGATTGAAAGGGGGAGGGGGGAGGGCGAAGGGGGAGGGGGAGGGGGGTAGGGGGTAGGGGGGTAAGTATCGATTGGTTGAGTGGGGGATAGTTTGCACAACGAAAGAATGTAGGGGGTTGGGTGTTCGCTATTTTTTCAACAAAACTCTCCTTGGAATGGCTATGGCTTTTTATGGTTGAAGGGCAGGATAGGTTGTGGAAGTGAGTGACGGTGAATAGATTTGTGGTGGGGATAGGAGGGTGGTGACCTAAGGTGTCTAGAAGACAAATATGGATTTAGGTTTTGGAAGGCTATATCTCGACCAATAATAGCTATCTAGGATTTTTGGGATAGGTTTGTGAGCAGTGAGCCATGTAATTTTAATGTGGGTAATGATTGGTGAAGTATTCGGTTGGGAGAGATGTTTGGTATTTCATTGTGGGAGAGTTTCCAAACTGTTTTATTTACCGTTGGACAAAGAGGTAAAGGTTATTGATTATTTAAAATCATGGATGGGACTCTTTGATGGCAACCGAACCAACTCAGAAATGTCCAGGATTGAGAGTTGGAGGAGATGGATGCACATTTTTCTTTTTTGGGTGGCATAGGTTCCTTTACTAGGGGGAGGAAAGCATTGACAGATTTTGTGTATGGTCATAATACAAGAGTTTTTGGGGAGTGGTATATATGGTTTTACTTGAAGTGCATTTGGAAGGTGGAAATTCATAGGGAAGTGTACTTTTTCTCTTGGATGGCAGCGTGAGGGGGATTTTTGCCTGGACAATTTTTGGAAGAGGGGAGATTTGTTGTGAATAGGGGCTTTATGTGCTAGAAGGAACTGGAGTTGACTGATGTCTGCTTTCACACTTCTGGTTTGTTGGAGAACTGTGGGGGATGTGTTGTCTTTCTACGAATTGTCTTCGGTTATGCCTAGCCCCTTGGTTGGTGGTGGATTTCCTTCACGCTTGGAAGGAAGGGGGTTAGGACTTGGGATGTACCACGGGATCCGGACGAAGTTTGACAGGATTGAGGATTCCACATGCTTTATGGTGGCCACAATGGCATGAGAGGAACATGCATTAATTTTAGGATGTTGAAATGCCTGCTGTCTATCTTTGATCTTTTGCATTCGTCTTTTATCTAGAAATCCATTAAAGATCCAACGGTATAAAATGAGTAATGTAAATAATTTGTCACTATACTGACGACTAGTCAGGTGACTAGTCTACTGGTCGCTTAAGCAGTCGGGGGTTGGATTATGGAGGTCCATTGATGAGTTGTGAGGAATTTGGAAACCACGTCTCATTTGTTTTGATGATGAAACAAGAGTTCTGTCATGGTACGCTTGGGAGTTGTTAAACTGGAGTGCAGTGTTAAAGAGGGGAAAGGAAGAAGAGTTTTCCGACAAGGTGATAGAGACTAATAACATTTTGGGATTTAGAATAGAAAATAGTTGGTTTTAAACTTATTTACAGTTATGCAATCTACTTAACCAAAACTACTTGAACGAACCATAGATAAATTGTCTAGTGTTTCAAGTAGGTTGTATATAGGGAAGTGTTATTTCCACAAGTATTCTTCATATTATCATAAGCTCTCTCACATGAATAGCAAGTGCGTCCTACGCTCGTGAGAGTAAACTTTTGGGAATAATAATTCCCTTCTATATACATGTGTGATCTTGAATTCACTATAGCACTTTTGAGCATTTTATTTTTATGCATCTGTAGTTTATGTTTTGTCTTGCTGTTCTGACCTGTATCATTATTTTCATCAGTTGCAAAGGAGACAGAGTTTGAGTTTTGGGGCTTCATTTTTGTTATGCTTGCTGCTGTTATGTCTGGTTTTCGTTGGACAATGACTCAGATCCTTCTTCAGGTACTATTTATGTTACTGTTTGATTGACATCGTACTTCAACTTTTGGTTTTTGAGTTTTTTGACTCATTCCTTTCTCTACATTTGTTGGGTTGGTAATTCGTGGGTGCTGTTGCTGTATCCGATATAAAGAAAGAAGTCTACGGTAAGCTCTATTCTTGGTAATTCTCTTCAAATTTGTAGTTGAAGCTATTAAAGCTCACATGCACACGTCCACATGCTCCACTAGGTACATTTGCAGAACGTGGGAAATTCTCAAATCTTACTTGCACGACATTAGACGAATCACTTAAACCCTGATCTGCCTTAACATTTTCCAAAATTAAACTTCACATAACAAAATGTATCTGCACTTTCATACCATGACCCATTAGATATTGGGAATAATTATAGATCTTCATTGTGACCCACATCCTTCGTCCTTCTCAGCGAAGCCCACTTCCCACATACGGCGACTCCTCAATTAAAACCTTGAACAGATCTGAACTTGACACACAAACCATTGAGTATAACTCAGTTTCATTCTCCGTGAAGCCTATTCTTTTAATAGTTTGAAAGAAGTTATGTCGCTTGATCTTAATCAGCTTCTTCATATCACGCCAACTCATGTCACTTTTAGTTTATTGTTTTAATTTTCAGTTCATGTCAGCATTTTTTAATGATAAGTAGAAATATATTCTTTGCTCCAAAAAAAAGTAGAAATATATTCGAGTGCATGTTACATTTAATTTACGTCCGGAAATGATTACCAAATCAGCCAATTTGAAAGGTGTTTTTTTCAGTACATTGCATTAATAGAACAATTGAAAGGTGAGTGGTCCATTGCAAGAAAAAAAAGAAAAAAAAAGGGTAGATTCAGTAGACCATTGTACTTAAAAAGTAACCAGTAGACCAATATACAATCTGTGTGGTGACTTTTTTTGTTGTAGCCATATCTATTCATACAGAATTTCCATTATTAGTAGGTTCCCTTTATCGTCTTCACCTTTCAAATGGGGCAAAATAGCCGGATTATCTGATCTTTTGCGGTTTAGAGATTACAAATTCAATGTCTCCTTGTAGTATGATAAATTAAAATAATGCTGCAACATCAACATATATGCTATTTTATTGAGACAGCAGATTTGGACATACTTACCCTAATTTGGTTATGTTCAGGTCTGAGAAATCCCCTGACCTTGATGAGCTATGTAGCTCCAGTAATGGCAGTGTCAACTGGTCTATTTTCTCTTATTTTGGATCCGTGGGATGAATTCGGAAAAAGTGATTACTTCAATAGCTCATGGCATATTATTCGTAGCTGCTTGCTGATGCTTTTCGGTGGAAGTCTGGCCTTTTTCATGGTAAGAATCTTAGTGTCCTTTTTGTTTTCTAATATTCTACATTTTCTGTTGCGTTTCAAGAGTTTCTGTTTCTCTTAAGTTTTTTGTCTTCTCGTTTGTAAAAATGTCTTTTATTTTAAGTGACTGATTTTTTCTCGGACTTTGGGGTGTGTGGGTGTGTGATACCAAGTAATCTATTCCACTTAATGTTCTTTTTCTCACAGGTATTAACAGAATACATTCTTGTGTCGGTAACTAGTGCTGTAACGGTGACTATAGCAGGAGTTGTCAAGGAGGCTGTCACTATAGTGGTATAAATTTTTTTCAGTTGATTCTCCACTTCCAGACAATTTTTTTTTCATGTTTCTTGCATACTAATAATTCATACATTTTAGTAGGAAAAAAAATATACTCGTGACTGCAATACCAAAGCCTGCGAATAGTTTAGGAGAAGTGAAACCTGGATTACTAAGTGAAATGCCAGTGGGTTAACTTTACCTACGTCACTTAATCATTTTGAACATCTTATTAATTGCTATAGAAAAAGTCAGTTTTCGAGGATCCACAAATTAATTAAAACTTGCAGAATTAAATGTTTATGAGCTTTACTTATGAGGCTTGTAGGAGTAGTCATCCAACTTTATTGAATCTAAAGCTGAAAACATTGACTTACATAAGTTTGAGGATTGGTATGGTATACCTGTATTTGTGTGAGCTGGGATCAAGTTGACCATCTTAATCTGCTCAAATGATAGCTTCCTCATCTCCACGCTCATTGATGAAATTAGGATTTGCGTAGTTTGGGAATTGAAGTTGAATAGACAGCATAAAAAGGGGTAAAAATTGGATGCCCGGCTTTCATTTAAGTTGACCTGGAAATAATAATCATCCTATGGCCAGTGCTGATCGTATACTCTTGTTGAATATTTAAAATGGAAGGCTACTTGGAGTCGGTTCCTCCTCCTCACTAGAAAAAAGACTAAATGCTTACCTTCACTCTTTGTCCAAAAAACAAAAACAAAAAAACAAAAAAAGACATGTATGAAAGAGAGAGCATACTACACAAAGGGAGGAAAAATAAACCCAAATAAAGAATTAGAAACATACCCTCAATGAAGGGCAGTCCGCCAACAATGAACTTTTAAGGATCACATCCCACCAGTCCTGAAATTGATTTCAAATAGAAATCTTTATAGAAGTACTCGGAACGGTTCATCAAGAAATTTGTCGCCTCAACTCCCTAAATAGGAAGAGGGGTACTTTCCAAATAGAGCTAATTGCTTCGCACACGAAACCTGCTCTGAGTAAGTCTTTGTGAGGCATCCCTTTGATCTTTTAGATGGAGAGTCATCAGCACCCATCAACAAGAGCTCAAAGGGACGCGTAGAAATCCACCCCAAATAATTGAATAGGATTTGGAGTACTATAACTGGATATAGGGCTAGAATGAGTAAATGTGTGCACTTCCAGAGAATCTTACCAACTATCTCCAGAACCCTGGAACCTGTTAAGAACATATTCCTTAATTAGGAATGCGTGATATGTTAAGATCTCAAGTTTTAGTTAGTTTTTTTTTATTATTATTAATATTCTAAATTCTAATTTAGTAGGTCATTATTTGCTCTGCCATGATTGGTTCTTATAAATGGTTAGATTTCACTCAGTTATTTAGGTGCTGTTGATGTCATTATTTAATGACTGATCCTCTGTGTTGCATGTTCAGGTTGCTGTATTTTACTTCCATGATGAATTTACATGGTTGAAAGGGTTTGGTCTCATCACAATCATGGTTGGTGTTAGTTTATTCAACTGGTACAAGTAAGTGATCAGACTACTTTTGAGAAAATCTCATTTTATTATGCCTTTTGTTCTCCCTGTTTGATCCTGTTCCTTATTTGTGTTGCCATATGAAGTTTATTGTCTCTTTAGTCTTTTCCTTTAGTAGGAAATATATAGCGCCGAATTTTTAGCTTATAATTCTTTGATGTAGAATGACTTGTGATTGTGGTATCCCGACACTTGCTAACTTGTTTGTAACAACAATCAGTCTTTTAGAATTTCTAATTTTTTGTGTGCGCAATTTGCATCTATGAAACAATGACATTCTTAGTTTCCAGTTTTATCAGTGTCCAATATATAATTATATATGCATGAAAGAGGTTGAGGCTGCTATAGAACTTCTCATTTTCCTCGAACACAAAGACGAGATAAAGTGGTTTTGCGAGAGGGAACCTGAAAATTTCCAGACTTTATCCAACTGTGTGGTTGTTGACTAAGCTCTTAATATTTCATATCCTTTTTATTTTATTTTTTATAATTATGCTAAATGTCCCAATCAAATTTAAACCTGATCCAAGTTATTAAACAGGTGGAAAGAAGGAATGTTGCTTGAAATTTATAATGTTGTTTAAAGTTTAATATGTTGCGTATTTATGGTGCACCGCCACATCTAACCTTTTTTTAATATATAAAAAGAATCTATGCATGTCTTCATATTCGATTAGGGTACCCATGGTTAGAATAAAATGATAATCACCATAGAGAAAAGTAGAAGAAAAACTCAAATTTCCTTGCACAGTATTATTTGAGAATGACTGAGCCAGCTATAACTATGTGCTGCATGGTACTTGATTGAAGTAGTAAACTGCGTATGTAATCCATTACTCTACTTCCATTTCAAACAAGTTTGAATTATGTGCAAATTACCTGAAAAAAAAGAGTTTGTATCTTTGCAATTTTTATTTGTTTCTTTTGTGCTATTTTGCTTTTATTTTTTTGACATAATGTCACTGCAAAATGTATGTTTAAAAGAGTAAATACAAGTTTGAGGCAAGCTGCTAATTATAAATTTGGATAACTGGGTATTCTGTTCAGCATGAAACATGCTTGTCGCCTCCTGAATTCTTGTTTAGCTTCATAATCAAATGGTATTCGAATCAGTGTTTTAAAAATCTCCGCCCCCGCCTAGGTCCGCCTAGGCCCCCCTTGGTACCCCGCCTAGGTGCTAGGCCCCCTGGTACCTCACCTAAGCGCCAGGCCTCCCTGGCGCATCACCTAGGTCCAAGGTGGCAAAAAAATCCTTCCAGAGGAAATTAGGCGGGGTCTAGGCGGAAAGATTTTTTTATTTTAATAATTATCCAAATCAGATCTTGATTTATTTTTCTAATGATTTACCATATTCATGATACAGATTGTAGCATATCAACAATATAAAGTCAAAATGGATAATTTTATTATAGTTATAATTTTTTGAACTTGTACCAACTTCAAATTATATAAATGATGATACATTTGTAATATTTAGTTTAATTCAATATAATTATTAAATTTATGTTTAGTTTCTTAAGTTTAATATTGAATTAAATTCTTGAAATTTTAAATTTTATTATTTAATAGCAATTTTGTCTATGAATAAAATTAATACGTTAAAAATATGTTTGAAGTTTAAACAATTGCATGTTTGTGTTTGAACTTTGACATTAACAATATAAATGTGTTTGAACTTTAAGCAAATGCCCTTTATTATCTTTATTATAAATTGTTTTGTTTTATATTATTGTTTTGTTTGGATAAATATAAGATAAAATATTAAAATTAGCTTAAAATAAAAAATCTCGCCTAGGCCCCGCCCAGGCCCCGACTAGGCGCTAGGACCCCCTGGCCGCCCGCCTCCCGCCTCCCGCCTAGCGCCTTTTAGAACATTGATTCGAATTTCCAAGTTTATTTCGAGTCTAGTTTACCTCTGGTCTGATTCACAACTATTTAAGCTGAGGAACTTGCAGATTTGTTGAAGATGGACTTTAGGGTGCTTCATGGCTTGTAATTTGGATTGAAGTTATGTACATTAGGGTGTCACTGAATCTCTAGTGGTCTAGAGTAGCCTTAGTAATCCAAGAGTAAAATTTTCGTATTTTTTTGTTTTTGCCGAATCTTTGTCCTTTAGAAGTTAAAGTCAATGGCATGATAAATTTAAAAGTGATTAAAATTCTAAAATGTTCTCTTATGTCGCAAAATTCTTGGATTCTTCTTCAGCTCCTTCTAATTGCTTTTGTAGTTATCCTTCTCTGATTACTGATCCCAACCCCTTACTATCCTGAATTTCATTGTATACTTTGACCTAACAATCACTAGTAAACCTTAAAACAAACCGGAAAGTAAGAAATGAAACAAACTGTTAGTAGATATATTTATTAACTTATTGTAGGACCAAGATCAACTTAAAACCTGGTGTAGAACACAAAATCTCTTTTCATGTGTCATAACTTTTGATTGGACAGCCAATCTAACTTACCCCTGCCATATAGCAATAATTGATTTTACACCTGTCATAAATTTTAAGTGGGATCTTTTTGCTTTAAGCACATTGTCTGGAAACATCCGTCATGCGCATCTTGGGTGTCAAATTGTAGATGGATCTGAAACATTTTGTCACATTGTTCAGAACCGAAAGTAAATTAGTATATCTAAACTCCAGTATATGAATAATGTCTTGATGGATAGCTCTGTAGCACGGACTGAATTTGAAACTGACAACTAGGATGATACGCATTAATTGGGACAGTGTGAATGTAAAGATCGTGTGAGTGTGCAGTTATGCTTCGAATACTTCGCCACCCTCAACTTGATCCTTCCCCCAACAACGTAGGTAGGCAACTCTCTCTGGAGAATGATGTTGAGTGATTTGTCGGCAACTTCACAAACATTGTGAAAAAGGGAAAAGGCAGCTGTCTGTGCACTTTCTGGGCTTTTAAGGAGTAATGAAAATTTTGGCTTTGTGGAAAATGGTAGAATTTACATGGGTGTCTATGTAGTGAATTTGGAGTGCTTGTGGATGGTGTGCCACATAGGTACTTTCCAACTTCTTGAGGGCAGCGACAAGGGTTCCAAACCTTTTCTGTTGACTTTAGCTGAATAAGTGCTAAGCCAGGGCCTACATAACTTTTTGACACATGACATCAGTTGATCTTGTCCCATATTCATGTAGTATAGTTTTACATATGAAACTAGTTGATCCTTGCTCATATTCATGTGTTTGTGTATCTTTCCAAGCCTTCAGTATCCTGGCCTAAATTCTGTTTGAAAGCTGATGTTGATCTGGTTAAATTTGTTATTTCATCGTATTATATTAGCTGTGTTTTTTATTGTCTTTTATAAACTCTCTCAGATACCAAAAGCTACAAAAGGGTGAATCAAGTGAAGACGACCTAGCAGGGTCTCTGACAACTAATGCTGCTGCTAAATATATTATTCTTGAGGAGATTGATGATCAAGATGCTGACCTTTGAATCCTCCTCTGTCACCTGATTTGAATGTCATAAACTTAAGTAAGATTCACTATTCTCCCATTCCTGAGATACAAAGGAGTTTCAAAACCATCACGCCGCACACATAGCACACATCTTATCTCTGTGTCAACAATTTACTATCATCTGCCCAGTTGGTTTCTTCACGGTAGAGTTGTTCTTTTTGGTCGCCTTTGAATTTTATTAATAGAACTTGAAGATACAGATTCATTTAGTTTAGTATTCTATTCTATTTCAACTTATTTTTGCATATTCCAGATATTAACTGTAGATTTGAGGGTAGACTATATATTCTATCTGGGACTTGTAGTTTTTGGCATTATACACCGAATTTGTATTAGTTCAGACTTCAGTGGGACTTTTGCCGGCTAGTTCATTATATATGATTAACATTTTAAACTCAAAACATAGTCCTTGACTACGTATTGAACTATGTTTTTAAGTTGTGGCAAGAAAATGACTAAAAGAAACACTTTCTGATGATATTGGCGCACACATTACTTTTTCCTTCATAGAATTCATGTTGTGCATAAATCTCATGGGCCAAATCCTTCCAAACTGAGTGTTAATAATGCAAATTCAAGGTTTATACTAGAGTGCTAGTTACTTGGTTAGTTATGTTTGTTTCATTATTCCAATATAACTAGATACTGCTGCTATTTACATTATGTATTTATTTGTTTCGGACATTTTAATTGATTGTACTCTTCAATACATGTACGTACTAGATACAACCGAGCACGTTCACCGTTCAGATATTCAGAAAGGGATACTTGCAGAAGTTGTTTGTATCAGGATACTGCTTTTGTGGTGGGCTTTTAAGTGAAAGAAACGGCCTTTATCAATCCTTAATGTTCTACTACGAGCTTTGCCTGCTGCGTCTGTAGTTCCGTAACTGGTTTTCATTGGACAAATAGAGGCAGTAAAACATTCTTTCGAATAGCAGTGATTAATATATGTTATAGCGGATTGATCTGAAGTTTTTCTCCATATTTGGTTGATTTATATCGTAGAATATTGATTGGATTTTGTTAATACCGGCAGTATAAAAAGTAGGGCACAAATGCGGACAGAAAGCTCCACCCGGTTGGGTTGAATTGTGTAGTTACCGGAGATACTTTACATTTTATTTTGAAGGTGTTTATGGCTATAATATATGCCATGCCATTGAGTGTAGTATATCAATGTATTAACCAAAAAATTTCCAGTTTTTATTTTCCTTGTGGGAACCTTTTTGTAATGTTTGTTTCAGGAAGGCAGTGATGCAAATAAATAAATGTAATCAGGATCATAACTAGTTTGTTTCAGATCTTCTCCATCAATAACCCCAACCCTAAACCCAAATGGACAAATGATTTAGGGATTAGGGTTGGTTGGGGTTTGGGTTATATTTTGGGGTGTGGTTTATTGTTTATTTTTTTAAACATGATTTATTGATTTTTCCCTTTACAAAATGAGTTTACAATAATATCCGGTTAATTTTGGCCGGATAATTGTACGGAGTGTGCATTTTGTTTAGCAAAACAGAATTTAGGGTGCATTTAGATGCATTTTAAATATTAGGGTGCAAATATCAAAAATATTATAAATTTTGGTGGGCAAACTGTCTTTTAATCTAACTAAATATATGTATGTATTTTTTTATACTTTATGCCCGTCTCTAATATTATAGCTCACATTTTCTTCACTCAATGTAACCAATGGGCAGTGTATCTTTTAATATATAGTTATATACCCAACCCCATGACTCCATGAGCATAATATAGTACTAATTACAAATCTTAGTACATTTTTATAAATAATTATAAAAATAAAATACAAACAACATAATTACAAAAATAATACACTTTTTCATATTTATTTATAATTTTAGTGCAATTAGGATTCTTTAATTTAGGGGATTAGTATTAGTGGGCTGACATGACAAATCTGGTGGTTTTTTTTAAATGCGTGAAATATTCTTCTTCCTTCTTTTTCTCCCAACTTCCATATCTTTTGTATTGGTATTTCTCTCTCTAAAATCTTCTTCTTCTTCTCTCTGCCCTTACTATTTCTTTCTCTACTTGAAGCCACTCGTCGTCAGCGGACTGAATCTACTTCTTCAGACGATGGAGTTTTTGCTTTGGTAGAACGCCTCCTTTGAGAACCTACCATGCGGTATGTACATGGCTGAAGTTATGTTGTCATACTCTGAGTTTGTACTGTTAGTTCCCAGAGGGCACAATAGATCTAGAAGGGGGGTTGGATAGATCCTTTTTATTTCAAATACTTTTCTGGTTTATGTTGTATTGTTCATATTAGAGTATATGACAAACATAAGAATCTTTTCAAGCACAGCGGAATAAGTAAAAGATTCCCCTTCATTGATATATTCATAATCATACATACATTGTTCGTAGGGTTAGTTTAGTTGTAAGCAGTTAGAACATACATAGCAGTTATAGCAGTTATAGACATAATGTAAATGACATAATGTAAAAGACACAAGAGATTTTAAGTGGTTCAGAGACTCAAGCTCCTAATCCACTATTCTGTTTTCAACTAGCAAGATTTCCACTAAGGAATGGCAACACCCTGAATCTCTACGATTCCTTCAAGGCCAGCAACCTTGGAACTTCAGTTCACTAAGAACTCTTCAAGGCCAGCAGCCTTGGGACTACTCTAGTTCCCTAGGAACTCTTCAAGCCTAGCAGGCTTGGAACTTCATTTAGTCCCTTTGGACAAGGACCCTTTGGCCCTGCTTTGTTTAGTCCCTCCGGACAAGGACCCTTTGGCCCTGTTTCATTTAGTCCCTCTGGACAAAGACCCCTCAGGCCCTGACTTTGTTGAGTTGTTTGTTTGTTGTTGTTGGAGTCGGTACTGAGCTGCTAAGATGTCTTCATGCTCTGAACATCTTCTATCCCTAGCAGCTAGGCTTGATCATCCTTGAAGAGCAGTTGAGTGTTGCATGATGCTCAACTTCTTAGGTTGCTCAACTACTCCGGATGACCCCTTGATGAACTGCCTTGAAGATCATTCTCCTTGGTACTTGATGGCTGCACATGAGAGGCTTCTAAGATGACTGTAAGCTCTTCTGCAAGGTACTTAAAAGCTTTCTCATGCTTGACACCAAGATGGCTTTTGTGATCTTCCTTCTTGCTACTCGATGCATTCCCATGATGGACTTGCTAAGTTGACTGTAAGCTCTTCTCTGTTGTACTTAGAGTCTTCCCATGATGGACATCCAGATGACATGATGCTCATCTTTCTCTCGGCAGTTCAGAATACTCTTCATGTAGTAGAGCTCTCACTTCTACATAGTAGAACTCACACTTCTACTTCTTGCTTGATCTGACGTTTGAGTGTTTTTGGTGGATCGTAGAGTGAGCCTCTGGACTCATTATCACTTGATTCGATCAGTCCACCTTCTCTCCAAAACTCACAACTCCAGCAACATTTGATCTTTGAAGTTCTTCTACATTTATACACCTTCCCAATCCTTCCGTTGGAAAGTAGTCGTTGGAAGCTATTCAAATGTCTTCACAGATCTCAAGTTGCTTGAGGTAGACTGCTTGATGTGACATGACATGCTTTTTATGACTCTGCAGTCTACTGTTTCACCTACCCTGTCAGATGTATCACTTTACTATCTTGGGCAGGTCGAAGACTTTATTTCTTCTGATTTCTTGATCAGAGGTTGTCCTTTTGCATCGATGCTCTCAATAAGCACTTGTCCGAATATTACCCTTCAAATTGAACCGTTACCAATGCTTCAGTCTTCAGGTATCCGAACTCTACGATTCTGATGCACGTCTTCAGGGACCTGATCGTAGTGTTTTGCTGAGTGTTGCTCGTTGACTTAGAAGAGTTAACACTACGATCCAGAAGAGTGTTGATTGGATCTTCAATGTAGAACACCTCTTCCTTGTATTGTGCAGTGCTTCAATACTTCTGTTTGCTTCGACTGTTCTCAGATACTGATGGCCTAATTCCTTGCTCTGGTCCCCTTCTGAATATCAAGACACTTCAGATTTGTGGCGCGTCCAGCTTACTTTCTCCTGGTGATCTTCCGCTCACTTATCATCAATGAACTGACCCTGCACTTAATCACTTTAGTCTTGCTCTCCAGAGGATGACCAGTATCTAGGTTCACCTTCAATCAGTTCCTTCTTTGTTTGGCAAACACTACGATCTTGGTTGCTTCCAAGATCGTTGTTTTCTGTTCTCTTGACAGCTACTGCATTAGCTGACTTTTCCTTAGTCAGCTGCTGAAGTCTTCATTGGATCTCCTTGTGGAAGACTTCATCACGAATGGCCTTACACCTCAATCTTAACGCTGATTGGGTTTGTGCTTAGATCTTCTGTTAGCCTGCATGCCATTCGTTGAGTGGTCTCTGGTTCCCTTACTGTGGAATACATTATTGCAGTGCCAACCAGAGGCTTCGTATCTTTGGATATTCTGGGAGTGCTCATTCGTTGAGAATCGTATCTACTCTACGATTCTGACTTAGCATTTTGAGCACTTCTGTTGGAGTCGTAGTCCTGCACTTTACGATTCAGCTTTGGCTTTGCAGACACTACGATCTAGATCTTGACACTCTACGATTTCTGTCTTGTGCTTGTTGTCTTCATCTGATCTTGCCTGACTACGATCTCTGTATTCATTCAGCGGACTCTACGATCTCAGAGTGTAGCCTACGATCCTTGTCTTGGCTTTGGCATCGATAGACTCTACTACTCTGAATGTAGTCTACGCTTCATACTTGGCTTCGGCAGATGATCGTTCGGCTTATAGACAGGCTGTCTCTACGATTCTGAACATGACTTCCTCAGCACACTACGATCCCGAGGAAGCTCTTCTCGACACACTACGATCCTTCTTCGTTTCCCCTGGAAGTCTACAAACTCCGAGATCTCACTATCTTGCATACTCCTATTCTGCCTCGATAGCTCCCGAGTTAATTCTGACTCTCCTGGCAGACTACGACTTCTGGTGCAGTGCTCGACGATCAGACAAGCCTATCTATTACATCATAGGATCAACCTAACAAGCTTGATCTTTCTATATTTATAGTCATTGTACATCATTTCTTTTTAAGGACTTTACAAAGCTGTTTTGCTTATGTAGGATCAACCTAACATATTTGATCAATTCATTCTAAGTCCTTGTACATATATTTCTATTATCTATCAAAGGACTTTACAGCTTTTCTTCATGCAAGCATACTTGCATATTCATTTATATATATATATATATCATAATCAAATCATATATTAAATAGGAATATCATTCACATGTTTATTCCTGACATGTACTTCTGGCGACATTCTGTTTATGTTAATTTTTTTATTGAAGGAATTTTTCTTTATCTCTATGACTGGGTTATTTGCGATAGACATCATTTAACAACATAATATTTGCTAAAGTGGATAATTATTTTCAAATTGTTTAGGCTCTTAACATATCTAGTCTGCTTTTGAATGATCATGATTGTCTCATCTTCATTTTGCCATTTTACTTATGCATCATATACTGACATAAGACCAATTTATGGGGGCTTGATGTAATGCTTACGTTGTAGCTACGTCAAGCAATAAAAAATAGATACTATCATATAACTGTTTGGTTACTTCTGCATTATGTTTTGGTTACTGTTATCTTGAAATTCGGATACCATTTTTGTTACCTTGATTTGGTATTTTGTTTACTTTTTTATGTGGTTATGGTTACTGTGTATTTGCTTAGTATACATGGTTGACTAAACTGGTTTTGGTGTACATGTTGTTTATGTATTGGTTACCATTAAAACATGTTTTGGTTACTATCATATAAATATTTGGTTACTTCTTTAGTATATTTTTTGTTACTGTTAGTTTCTGATTTGAATTCCATTTCTGTTTCCTTGAGTTGGGATTTTGGATAATGTTTTCTTTAGCATAATTTTGGTTACTTCTTCTATATGTTTTGGTTACTAACATATAACTGTTTGGTTACTTCAATAGTATATTTTTTTATTACTTTTAGCTTATGATTTGGATACCATTTTTTTTCGCTCAATTGGGATTTTGGTTACTTTTATATGTTGTTTTGGTTACAATGTATTTGCTTGGTAAACTGTTTATGATATAAATATTATTTATATCTGATTACTAATGACTATGTAAATCTGATTTTGTTTATTTACAGTTATGGAATCTTTATTATGAGGAATGCAATAGAAAATTCATTGGAAAAGTTATATATTGGTGTGACATGGAAGTCCCCGACATTATTACCAAGACAATTGAAGAAGTTTAAGGCATTATTAGTTTGTGGATGTATTATTTTTATAAATAATAAACCATGTATTTGCTTAGTATACATTGATGTATTATTTTTGTAAATTCTTCAAATATCTTCTACAAGGGTTATGCTCTTCTAGAAAATTCATTGGAAAAGTTATGGTTAAATGTATATGTGAGAGTATACATGGGCTGCTTAAACTTGGTTGAATATACAGGTTGTTTCTGTTTTGATTACCACTAAAACATGTTACATTTGGTTACTTTCATATAATTATTTGGTTACTTCTTTATTATGTTTTGATTACTGTTACCTTATGGTTTGACTACTATTATTGTGTCATCAATATGGGATTTCAGATACTTTTATTTTTTTATCCTGGTTAATATGTAATTATTTAGTATACATGGATTGCCTAAACTGGATTTCATTACATGATGTTTCTGTTTTCGTTACCATTAAAACCTGTTCTGGTTACTATCATATGATTATGTGGTTACTGTTTTATTATGTTACATTATGGTTAATGTTATTAGTAACCAGATAGTTACAAGCTTGTATCAGGATAAACATCAATTGTCAAATGTACATGTGTGAGTGTTCTATTTATCTACAAGCTTGTTAGTAACCAGATAATTATCATAGATAATTACAAGTTTGTTAATAACCAGATAATTATAAGCTTGTATCAAAACTGTTATAAAGTGTTAAATGTATAAGTTTTATTTATACCCTGTTATCATGATAAAATAAGAAACTCCAATTAAGAGTTCTCATTTATATATATGATGGTCACTTATAGATCTCATATTAAAATAAAAATAGTTTAAGAGGTGCAGTTGGTAACCAAACCTGCATATAAGGGTAACCATTTAAATTTTTATTAGTAACCAAATAATTAATAACTTATATCAGAACAATTATAAAGTGCTTAATATACATGTGAGGGTTCCCATTTATCTAGCTGATGGATACTTTTAAATTTCGTAGTTATAAAAATTATTTAGAAATGATCCATGCCAATTGGTAACTAAATATGAATATAGAGGTAACCATTTTATTTTAGATAGGTAACCAAATTTACATAAAAATATTTCAGAACAGTTACCAATTGTTCAATATATATGTTTACTTTATATTGATAACTCATGATGGAATCAAAAATTAAAATATTAATCAACATCAATTTTGGTTATTGTAAACCATCAAAAATGTTACCAACCATGTGGTTATTGGTTACTAACAGTAAACAATTATATATTCCTGTAAATAATTAAATTTGTTGTATTGTTTACTGTCAGTCTCCATTGTCTAACAACTGAATAAACATTGTAAAGTAACCAAATCAATATTAGACAGTAAACAAATTACATAATCTTAGTAACCAAAATATAAACCACATTTTTATATGCAAATTTGAAGGCCTAAATGATAAAATTTGACCAAAAAACCCTGCAGTTCACCTGCAAAGCTGGTGATTTTTGATTGTTGATCCGTTTCCAATGAAATTAGGCTCCGAAAATGCCAAAATCCGACACTCCAAACTTGACAGAAATTATCAATATGCCACTTGATCAAATCTTTCCATAACTATAAAGAAAACATCAGTACAAGTGAACATTAATATTATTCAGCAACCAAATAAATATTATACAGTAACAAATTAAATAGTATACAGTAACCAATATATATAATCAGATTAACAATTGTATGAAGGTAACCAATGAAGTCAATAAGTAACCACCAATATATAAGAAATAATTATAAAACACAATAACATTATACAGTAACCAAATAAACACCTTACAATATCTAAATATATATTAGACAGTAACCTATATATTATATGAAGTAACCTTTTAGTATATTTTTGGTTACTGTTAGCTTATGGTCTGTAAAATAACCAACTCAATGTCAGACAGTAACCAAACTATATAATGTTAGTAACCAGAACATGAATTGGGGATAATATTGATTACAATTTTACACAGTAACCAAGTCAGCATTATATACTAACCAAATTCAGATTAGACAGTAACGAATAGTTGCAGGAAGGTAACCAATGTATTTAATAAGTAATCATTAATATAAAAAATATCAGTAGAATAAACTTTAAAATTATAAAGCAAGCATATAAACATTATACAGTAACCAAATCAATAATAAACAGCAACCAAATCAATAATAAACTGCAACCAAATCAATAATAAACAGTAACCAATTTATATGTATTTAGTAACCAGAGTGTAAAACATTTTAAAATGCATTTTGCATTCAAAACATTCATAATTATTCTGACTCTGTGACCATTTAAAGAGCAAAAAATTTGAAAAAATGTAACCAATAGACGAATACGTAGTAAACACGGGGTAACACTATGCATATAAATTGGAAACTCAAATACCTCAGTATACAAATTTGTAATGAATCAACAATCAGTGCAGTACGATCAACAATCAGTGCAGTTGCAGTAAGTTTCTGGTTATAGATCTTGAAGTTGCCGTTGATCTTTTATGTTCTTCTCCGATCTGCAGTTCATCACTTTCTGGTTATAAATCTTGCAGTTGCAGTTGATCTGTAGTTCATCACTTTCTCTGATCTGTTCTACTCCGAACTCAGAGTTGTTGTCGATCTTTTATATTTTGTTCAGTTGCTTGAATTTAGAGAGAGATAAACGTGTAGGGAGAGATAAAGATCCGTAATTTTAGCAACGTAATATTATGTTGCGTTATTTTTGTAATTATGTTGTTTGTGTTTTATTTTTGTAAATACTTTCTAATTGTTGTATATTAGTGTTAAGGACCCTATATATATGGAAATGATCCATAACATGTATTTTCTGAGGAAAAATGGACAAATAGCATCATAACCATCCATTATAATAATCAAGGGCGGAGATCATTGCAATAACCATTCATTTCAATTTATAGTGATCTTCACCTTTGATTATTGCAATGGATGGTTATGATGCTATTTGCTCATTTTTCTTCCATAGCAAATACATGCTATGGATCATTTCACACACACACACACACACATATATATATATATATAGGGAACCGATCCATAGCTAACGTTGTAAAAAAGAGTCTAACCTTATAACACATCGTGAGCTTCCATCTTAAGATCGAAAATAAAGCTTCAATCCGTAATTTAGTTTTCAGTATTTCACAGTTTAATATTACGGACGGGACAGATGACTAAAATACCACTCTTTATAAAAGTCTTCGTCCGCAGCAGTGTTAATATTGCGGGCGACATTTATTTAAAAACGACGTTGTTTTAAAATTGGTCAACCATACTTAGCATCCGCAGTATTAACACTACGGATGAAGACTTTTTATAAGGAGCGATATTTTGATCATCTGTACGTCTCGTCCGCAATATTAAATTGCGGAATACTGAAAACTGACGCACGAGTTCTATTAAAACGTTCGATTTTTAAGATGGAGAGGGTCACGGTGTGTTGTAAAGCTAGACTTATAATATTATCTATGAATCGGTCTCCATATATATATACAAGGTATGTTGGATAAAGGTATGCTCTTAATCCTTTATATATATATATATATATATATATACACACGCCGGCTCTCTCCAGTGAACCCAGGGCAGACCAAAAACGAACCGAATACGGACAAAACCATCGCTAAAGTATTAAAAACAGGCCTTTTACGATTTAGCGACGATTTTATCCGTCATTAAATCCGGTTAGTTGAGAAGCTACTATATATATATACAGTATCGGTCCTGGGCTAAAGCCCAAGGTGCCCGGGCTTTAGGCCCAAAAATTTTTAGGGCCCCCTTAAATATTTTTTTCCTTTTATTAATTAAATAGAATACTTAAATATTAAAGCAAATAATCGATCTGTAATATTCTACATATACTGATTATTGTAATATTCTACATATTTAAAGCATGTAATTTGTACAAAATAATTTAATTATTATGTACCTATGGGTTCATCATCAGATTCAGTTTTTTGGGTTTTTTTTAATTTTTTGGGAGTAGTGTTAGACTCTTAATAAAGAAGGCCCTATTTGGTAATTACTTTTTTGACTTAGTGATAATGTGATATCTAAATGATGCTTTGTAAATATTAAAATAGTCGGTTATTATATTTGATATTCTTTCGTATTGATGCTCTTTTGTTCAGAAAAAGTTCCTTTTTTATGCCTATCTTAGTAGCAATTCGCAAAAGGCTTATTTTTTTTAATCCGCTTTAGGCCCTTCAAAACTCAGGACCGCCCCTATATATATATATATATATATATATATATATATATATATATATATATATATATATATATATATATATATATAGGGTCTCTATCCACAGCAACCGGTTGTTGGGGAGCAACCTCTTTTATCCAGACGGTACAAGCTGTACCGGCTTATAAAAAAAAAATTCTAAGGCCGGTACAGCTTGTACCGGCTGGATAAAAGGGGTTACCCCTCAACAACCGGTTGCTGTGGATGGAGACCCATATATATATACTAGCTGGGTCTCATGCCTCCGTCACTGTATGGGCTGTGAGATTTATCTTAAACTTAGAACGGCCCAGATGATTTATTAAGTGAGCGTGAAATTCAAAATCATTATTAGATAGATTAGATAGATAGATGTATTTTATTAGATAGTTGTATGGACGGTGGGATTTATCTAAAACTTTGGACGGCCCAGATGATTTATTGAGTGAGCGGAAAATTCAAAATCATTTGTATTTTATTAGATAGAAATGATTTTGAATAAAATACAAATGATTTTGAATTTTCCGCTAACTCAATAAATCATCTGGGCCGTCCAAAGTTTGAGATAAATTCCACCGTCCATACATCTATCTAATAAAATACATCTATCTATCTAATAATCTAATAATAATTTAATAAAATACAAATGACTTTAAATTTCCCGCTCACTCAATAAATTATTTTGATCGTTCAAAGTTTGAGATAAATCATATTGTCCATACAGTGCCGAAAGCACGGGACCCAGCTAGTATATATATAATCAGCAGGGTACGTGGATTTGTACATGACAATTAATATCCCAAAGCTGAAGTAACGAATGGTAGTTATATAAATAGACCGAAGCTAGTTAGCTAGCTCGTGATTTCTTTATCCGTCTCCCAAGAGTATTTCCTCACCCATCCTGCCATCCATTCTACCTGCCACTCTCTCCCAAGAGAGAGACTGCATCCCAAGGCTCCATCACTCCCCTCCTACTCACCTACGTACAAATTATATATATATATACAGTTCGGATCTTAAGCTCACCCCTTATTTAACTCACCCGAGCTCACCCCCCATTTAGCGACGGACCCGACGACGGTTCGGTCATACAACCGTCGTCTATACTTTTAGCGACGGACAACATATAGTGTCGCTATAAGTATAGACGACGGTTGTATGATCGAATCGTCGCCGTATCCGTCGCTAAAAGGGGGTGAACTCGGGTGAGTTGAATAAGGGGTGAGCTTAAGATATATTCCTTATATATATATATATATATATATATATATATATATATATATATATATATAAACAATCTATTTTTCTTATATCAAAACAAATATTAATAATAGCACAAACAACCCATGACTCCTACAACTAGCATGGCCATCATTTTCTACACTTCCATTACTGCCTTTCTTTTATTTTGCCTTCTTAACCTGCGCACCCTTCTGCTTAACCATCACCCGACCCCAAAACTCCCACCGGGTCCAAAACCATGGCCTATCATAGGAAACCTCCCGCACCTTGGCACCAAGCCACACCATTCCCTAGCTGCCATGGCTCGGACCTACGGTCCCCTCATGCACCTCCGGTTAGGGTTCGTTCACGTGGTGGTTGCCGCCTCGGCAGAGGTGGCGGCGCAGTTCTTGAAGACCCATGATGCCAATTTTTCTAGCCGGCCACCCAATTCGGGTGCCAAGCATATTGCTTATAATTACCAAGACTTGGTTTTTGCACCCTACGGGTCAAGGTGGCGCAAGCTGAGGAAAATATGCTCGGTGCATCTTTTCTCGGCTAAGGCTCTTAATGATTTTCGCCATGTGCGCCAGGTACATATATACTTTGCTTCAATTCTTTCCATTTTCACTCGTACAAAAATTCGTTGCACCTCAAAACTTGTTATATATTATACCACTGATCTTTTAGACTAAAATACAAAATTATACACGATTTTTCAATATAACAAAACCCTAACTCGTTGTAAATTACTAATGTAAAAATATATTTTTTGGATCAATTTTGCACTGCTAATTAATTATATATTAAAGGTAAAACAAACATGGATCTAAACTATGATAAAGATAAAACAAACATGGATCTAATTCTTGTAGTAGTTGGGCAGTAATTAATTAATGACAGTTTTTAATAATCTTTGCATTTACCAAAATATAAGGAGGAGGTAGCCATACTTGTGCGTGCCCTAGCCGGTGTTGGAAAGACGCCGGTGAATTTGGGATCATTGCTCAATGTATGCACCACCAACTCCCTAGGGCGGGTGATGCTAGGCAGGAGGGTGTTTAGTGACGGCAGCAGTTGCGTCGATCCTAAAGCCGACGAGTTCAAAGAAATGGTGGTAGAGCTAATGGCGCTAGCGGGTGTGTTTAACATCGGTGATTTTATCCCCGCCCTCGAGTGGCTAGACTTGCAAGGCGTGGCCAAGAAGATGAAGAAGCTACACGCCCGGTTCGACTTGTTTTTGAATCAAATCTTGGAGGAGCATAAGGACGGCGCCGGCCATGGCAGCGGCGGCGCCGGAACTAAGCACGTGGATTTGTTGAGTACGTTGATTTCGCTTAAGGATGATGTGGATGGTGAGGGTGGGAAGCTCAATGACACCGAAATCAAAGCTTTACTTTTGGTAAGTGGTCGATATATATTACTCTCATTTAATATAGTGCTACATGTTTTCAATTTCTATCTTTTTCTCTTTATTAACACTATCCTTTTCTTTTCCGTAACAACTAGAGTACTACTCCCTCCGTCCCAGGATAAAAGTCCTGGTGGACTTTTCACGTATATTAAGAAGAGGAATAAAATGACAAAATTGTCCATAATAATGTCATTAAATATGGAGAGAGAATTAGAATAAGAAAAGTATGAGATATTTAATGCTACGGGTATAATAGGAAAATATGTGTAAAAATTTGGTTATTAAAGAAAAATAGACATTTAACATGAGACTACCCAAAATAGTAATAAACACTTTTATTACGGGACGGAGGAGGGAGTACATACAAACATTTAATTTGTTTACCGAATATGTAGGATTTATTTACGGCAGGGACTGACACTTCATCTAGCACAGTAGAATGGGCCATGGCAGAAATTTTTCGTAACCCAAAAATCTTAGACAAAGCCCAAAAAGAGTTGGATTTGGTGGTTGGTCAAGATAGACTTGTAATGGAATCTGACCTCGCTCAATTACCCTACCTACAATCCATCATCAAAGAAACCTTCCGACTCCATCCTTCTACTCCACTTTCCCTCCCACGGATGGCTGCCGAGAGTTGCGAAATCAACGGCTACTTTGTTCCGAAAGACTCCACACTCCTTGTAAATGTGTGGGCCATAGCCCGTGACCCAAACACATGGGCCGATCCATTAGAATTCCGGCCCCAACGATTTTTAACAGGTGGTGAAATGCCTACCGTTGATGTTAAAGGTACCGATTTTGAAGTCATACCATTTGGGGCGGGACGAAGAATTTGTGCCGGGATGAGCCTTGGACTACGGATGGTTCAATTATTGACGGCGACATTGGTCCATGCATTTAGCTGGGAACTCCCTGAGGGCCATGTAGCAGAAAAGCTGAATATGGAGGAAGCATATGGGCTGACCTTGCAACGGGCTGAGCCATTGACGGTGCATCCACGGCTAAGGCTAGCCCATCAAGTGTACCGGGCCTAAGAAGAGTTCTGAAGGAAGTTAGTAATATGTCTATGTTGATTAATGCACTCGAGATGTTTTTATTTATATTTATTACTATTTAGGGAAATGTAACATTTACTATTCTAAAATTATCAATATAATTATTTACTTCGTTCAATATTCTCTCTAAAATTACTTTCTATTTTGTAAAGGGAAACAAATTAACATCTAGTGAAGCAATATTATAAACAAATAATTTAATGGTATGGTATGGTATGGTATTTTTCTTTACAAGTTCGAGTTTATCCCTCAACAAAAGAAGACAGAATTAGTCGACACTATAGAAATTGAAGGAAAGTTTCTCATAAATTTCCCGCAACACTTGGGATGAAATTTATCCCTAATAAAATAGAATCTAAATTTTAAATTGAAAATTTTAATAGTTTTAAATTGAACTCTATGGCTAATATCACAAAATGAGTTGATATCCAAAAGTATTAAATTGCGGGTTGACGAAGAATAATTTGGATATCATCCAATTCGAATTCGCTGTTTAATACTGCGAAATCCCCGTATTAACTATGGAGCCCAGATCCTTCTTACCGTTCGATCAGCGGATAAACAACTGAAATTTGTTGTAAAGATAATATTCTCTTTACAACATTAATTATGAATCAATTCTCATATATATCAATCATTCTACGGCAACAGTTTAATGGGACTTGTCTAGCGACTGTTTATTTTTTAATTTTTTTAATTACTCCCAAAAAATGTATAATATGTATTCTAACTGAAATTTTTACAGAATTCAGTGTTTTATGTGATTTGGATACATATAAAAAACAAGAGTAGTATAGTAGAATTCAGTGATTTTTATTTGATTTGGATACATATAAAAAACAGGGTTAAGTCTGTATCACCCTTGTTTTTTATATGTATCCAAATCACACCAAAAACACTGAATTTTGTAAAAATTCCTGTTAGAATACATATTATACTTTCTCATACAATAAAGAATCACTATCCTTATAAAATCTTATTCTGGGTCCGTCGATGACTATTCCTTTTGATCAGTGGTGAACAATTGGTGCACTAAGAAATTAAGATAAAACAAACATGGATCTAATTCTTGTAGTTGGACAGTAACTAATTAATGACAGTTTTTAATAATCTTTGCATTTACCAAAATATAAGGAGGAGTACTCGTGTGTGCCCTAGTCGGTGTTGGAAAGACGCCGGTGAATTTGGGATCATTGCTCAATGTATGCGCCACCAACTCCCTAGGGCGGGTGATGCTAGGCAGGAGGGTGTTTAGTGACGGTAGCGGTTGCGTCGATCCTAAAGCTGACGAGTTCAAAGAAATGGTGGTGGAGGTAATGGTGCTAGCCGGTGTGTTTAACATCGGTGATTTTATCCCCGCCCTCGAGTGGCTAGACTTGAAAGGCGTGGCCACAAAGATGAAGAAGCTACACGCCCGGTTCGACTTGTTTTTGAATCAAATCTTGGAGGAGCATAAGGGCGGCGCCGGCAGTGGCAGCGGAGGAGCCGGAACTAAGCACGTGGATTTGTTTTTTATGTTTACATGCACTTTTACTAAATAACTGCATGCAAGGACAGCAGGTAACATATTTAACTGTCAGGGATTAGTAATAGTGACAGATAAATATGTTACTTTCCTGTCCTTGCATGCATGCAGTTATTTAATAAAAGTGCATGTAAACATAAAATACAAATGAGAGTAAATGAGTAATATATATATAGACCACTTACTAAAGGTAAAGATTTGATTCCAGTGTCATTGAGCTTCCCACCCTTACCATCCACATCATCCTTAAGCGAAATTAACGTTGTCAACAAATCCACGTGTTTATTTCCGGCGCCTCCGCTGCTACTGCCGGCGCCGCCCTTATGCTCCTCCAAGATTTGATTCAAAAACGAGTCGAACCGGGCGTGTAGCTGCTTCATCTTTGTGGCCACGCCTTGCAAGTCTAGCCACTCGAGGGCGGGGATGTTAAACACACCGGCTAGCACCATTAGCTCCACCACCATTTCTTTAAACTCGTCGGCTTAATTTAGGATCGACGCAACCGCTGCCGTAACTAAACACCCTCCTGCCTAGCATCACCCGCCCTAGGGAGTTGGTGGTGCATACATTGAGCAATGAAATGGTGGGAGTTTTGGGGTCGGGTGACGGTTAAGGAGAAGGGTGCGCAGGTTAAGAAGGGAATATAAAAGAAATGCAGTAATGGAAGTGTTGAAAATGATGGCTTTGCTAGTTGTTGGAGTCATGGGTTGTTTGTCCTATTATTAATATTTGTTTGATATAAGAAAAAAAGATTGTTTAGAGGCATATATAGAGAGAGAAAGAGAGGTGGGTTGTATTTTATATGAAAAAAAGGATTGTTTAGAGGCATATATATAGCACACGTGGACGTGGGAGGGAGGGGGGTGGAGCAGGAGTAATAAGGCACAATAGGAAATGCATAGATGGTGCCTTTCTCATTAAGTTAATCAAAGAAATTAATGTTCCAATGTAATTTTATTTATGAAAAATTTTAACTTTTTGTTAATTTTATGCTTATGAATATGAGTATTAGAGAGGAAGGATATAGATGTTGATTTTACAGTGGGGAAGGGGGAGAGAATTGATTTTGCAGGAAAAAGAGAAAATTTGGGAAAAATAATAAAAAGAAAGAGGGTTTGCTTAACATATTTTGGTATTTTTTGGGTGAGGGGTGGACGGAGTGGAGGTATATATATAATTAATAAATATTATTTTTATTGGAGGAAGAAGAGTGGGGGTGGGGGTGGGGGTGGGGGTGGGGGTGGGTTTAATTACCCTAGATAAAATGTTGATAAAGCTATGTCCATAGTGAAATTATATATACTGAATTCACAAATGTGTTGTAACTATACAAATAGATCAAAGTTTTAATATTTCAGAAGCACGGGTCCCAACAGTATTATAAAATATGGGTCAAAATTAGTTAAACTAGATCCAACCCATATTTGTAATAATAATATGGGTCGAAAACCAAACCAATCCATCACCTAAAAACTAGTTAATCAACTCAATAAATTTAAATAATTTTGATTAACTATATTTTCAACCTAAATTGTCAAGTCTACCGACAAACAATAAGCTAACAGATGAGCTTGTGAGAAGTGCTAAGACGTAGAAAAGATGCTAATGTCTGTAAATATGAGACGTTCTTTATTTTTTTATATTGTTTGTCATAATTTTTTATATACAGTTTGTATTTTTGAAATAAGATTTGTCAAATTTATAAAACTCGCTGTGATCTAATTTATAAGATCAATATTTATTTTTAGAAATCAATTTAAAATATATATGAATTATTTAATTTTATTCATCACAACTAAATATGATATAAGCAATTTAAAAAGTATATATTTTAAAATAAGATTTATAGGGTTCAAAATTTAGCGTAAAAGTCCCCCTTGCATTAAATATATAAGTTGGACATTCATTTGCCTTTATTAAATATAATGCCCCTTCAAGAATGCATTAAATATAACGTCCATGGAAGTAGTAGTTACATGAAAAGGAAGTGACGGAAAAAGATAGTGATTCCTCATTGTATGAGAAAGTACCGAAAGGGAAGTGACAAAGAGGATATATATATATATATATAGAACACGGATCCAGTCCGGGAGTCCGGACTGGATCAAAATACGGACCAAATTTTTTTTTTTTTTTTTGCTTTTTTTTTTGAAACAACTAAAAAAATAAAATAAAAATTATGGAACTGAAATTTTTCCATAATACAGTGTTTTGGGTGTGTTTTTAATACCTATACCAACCAATGTATGTACAGTCTGCCCAGACTGTACAGACATGTTTTGTTATATGCATCCAAATCACGCCCAAAACACTGTATAATGTAAAAATTCCAATTCCATAAATTTTTTTTTTTTAGTTGTGTCAAAAAAAAAAGTAAAAAAAAAAAAGGTCCGGATTTTAACAAAATTCGGGAGTCCGGACCTGATCCGGACTCTATATATATATATATATATATATATATATATATATATAGAATAAAGATCAGGTCCGGACTCCCGGACGGGAGAAAATCCGGACCTGAAATTTTTTTTTTTTTTTTTTTTTTTTTTGTAGAACAACTAAAAAAAAAAAAAAAAAAATTTATGGAAGTGAAATTTTTCCAAAATAAAGTGTTTTGGGTGTGTTTTTAACACCCACACCAACCAATGTATGTACAGTCTGCCCAGACTGTACAGACATGTTTTGTTATAGGCATCCAAATCACGCCCAAAACACTGTATAATGTAAAAATTCCAATTCCATAAATTTTTTTTTTTTTTTTATAGTTGTTTCAAAAAAAAAAAGCAAAAAAAAAAAAAAAAAAAAAAAGGTCCGGATTTTACACCTGTCCGGGAGTCCGGACAGGATCCGGACCCTATATATATATATATATATATATAGTCCGGATCCAGTCCGGGATCCCGGACTCTACTAAAATACGGATCTTTTTTTTTTTTTTTTTTTGCTTTTTTTTTTTTTGAAACAACTAAAAAAAAAAAAAATTATGGAATTGAAATTTTTCCATAATACAGTGTTTTGGGCGTGATTTGGATGCCTATAACGAAATATGTCTGTACAGTCTGGGCAGACTGTACATACATTGGTTGGGGTAGGTGTTAAAAACACGCCCAAAATACTGTATTATGGAAAATTTTCAGTTCCATAATTTTTTTTTTTTTTTTTTAGTTATTCTACAAAAAAAAAATAAAAAAAAAATATAGGGTCCGGATTTGATCAGGTCCGGGAGTCCGGACCTGATCCGTTGTGTATATATATATATATATATATATATATATATATATATATATATATATATATATATATATACACGGTCCGGATCTTAAATTCACCCCTTATTCAATTCACCCGAGTTCATCCCCCTTTAACGACGGACCCGGCGACGATTCGGTCATACAACCATCGTTTATACTTTTAGCGATGCTCGAGTGAGTTAAATAAGGGGTGAGCTTAAGATCCGGACTATATATATATATATATATATATATATATATATATATATATATATATATATATATATATATATATAGAGTCCGGATCAGTCCGGACTCCCGGATTTTGTTAAAATCCGGACTTTTTTTTTTTTTTTTGCTTTTTTTTTTTGAAACAACTAAAAAAAAAAATTTATGAAACTGAAATTTTTACATTATACAGTGTTTTGGGTGTGATTTGGATGCCTATAACAAAACATGTCTGTACAGTCTGGGCAGACTGTACATACATTGGTTGGTGTAGGTATTAAAAACACACCCAAAACACTGTATTATTGAAAAATTTCAGTTCCATAAATTTTTTTTTTTTTTTTTAGTTGTTCTACCAAAAAAAAAAAAAGAAAAAAAATCAGGTCCGAATTTTCTCCCGTCCGGGAGTCCGGACCTGATCCTTATTCTATATATATATATATATATATATATATGAGAATTGATTTATAATCAACATTGTAATGATAATGTTATTCTTACAACAGATTTCAGTTGTCTATCCGTTGATCGAGCGGTAAAAAAGATCTGGGCTCCATAGTTTAATATGTGGATTCCACAGTATTAAATTGTGAATGGGATGATGTCCAAAATATCACTCATTAATCCATAATTTAATAATTTTGGATATCATCTCATTTTGTGACATTAGCAATCTAAAACTAGAAGAGTTCAATTTAAAACTATTAAAATTTTCAATTTTAATTTAGATTCTATTTTATTAGGGATTGTTAGAATATAGGATCATACACATGCATACAAACGATAGATAATTAACAAAAACACAAGAGATTTACGTGGTTCCCCAATTTGAGTACTCCACAGGCGGCTTGTTGTTTATTGATGATTCATTGGTTACATAGGCTTTGCAATAGATAGTATATATACCTACTAATCATATTCCAACCTTACTTCATATTATGGTCAATTACCCATAATACCCTTTCTAATTAACAACCCACAAGACTGTATCGCCAAACCAGCGCGACCCGCGCTGCTCCAAGGCAAACCATAGCGCAGCCCGCACTATTTGCCCAAGAGATTCTTCAATGCCAGCGCGCCCGTTCCCAGGCTTGTGCCAGCGCGCCCACTAACTCTTTTTCAGTGACTTTTATATTATGAGTCACAAGTTCCCAACATGGATACATTTCATCCCAAGTGTTTGGGGAAATTTATGAGATACTTTCCTTCAATTTCGAACCAGTTGCAGGTGTGACGTGGACATTCATTAATTAAGGGCCAGGGCCCAGGTGACAGAAAAGAAAAGGGTATTGTTGGTAAAGAGAAAAGGATAGAAATTGAAAACATGCAACACTATATTTATGAAATGGGCCAATGTTAAATTTAAATTAATTGGTCGTTGAAAGAGTTGGCGCAAGTATTATTTCCTCGCTCCCTTGCTTTATGATTAATTATAAGAAATATAAAATTGGGTGATAATTGGAACACCCAATTTTAAAGCAAGGGAGGGGGACTTTTGCGATATGATATTAATGCGAGGGTGACTTTGGTTAATGCATTTAACTCACAGCGACATTGGTTCATGCATTCAACTGGAAACTCCCTGTAGGCCATGTAGCAGGAAAGCTAAAAATGGAGGAAGCCTATGGGCTGACCTTGCAACGGGCTGAGCCATTGATGATACATCCACTGCCAAGGCTAGCCCATCAAGTGTACCGGGCCTAAGAAGAGTTTTGAAGGAAGTTAGTAATATGCCCGTGTTGATTAATGTACTTGAGATGTTTTTATTTATATTTATTACTCACTCCGTTCCATAGTTATAAGCTGATTTCTTTTGGCACATAGTTTAAGAAAATCAGTTTTTAACATAAATTTTCCACATATACCCCTTAATATGAAATTAATGAATAAGTTAATTACTCCTTATTTATCACACTAGAACTCTCAACTTCATTGATTAATGTGTACTGACAATTAAAATTCATAACTATACAACTTTAACTAAAGAGAATACAACAACATTAAATGTGGTGATAAAAATAATGACATTAAATGTTGTTTCTTCAAAAAAAGAGTAATGGTTTGATATTTATTATAAGAGCATAAAAGTAAAACAATGAACCAACTAAATTTTATAAATAGTAAGTAGCCTATATATTGAGACATCTCAAAATGAAAAATCAGCCTATAACTATTGTGACAGCCCCAAAATAGGTCCATTCCACCCAACCCATTCTGAGTTGTCAAATACATGGTACATAAACAACTACAACTTTTACAACCCATAAGCTGTGAGTTTGAATACAAATATTGTCATCTAGGCAATATCCACATGCAAATAAATCCCCATCATAATTATTGATACATTATTTTACAAAAATGGTGAGGACTACTAAACAACTCTCTCTAGAACCATCATTACATCCCCCGACTCGTACTCGCTACATTCTCGTCTCCTGAGAAGAAAAAATAGAACAACAAGAAAAAGGGTGAGCTCAACTAGCCCAGTAAAGAATATTATGACTAAGATAATGTACAACAAATTATCCTTAGTCTTCAACAGGGAAAAATCTGATAGAATACAATAGACAACAAGTTTTAGATCAACAACTGCAGCGGAAACAACAATTCATTAGAAGAGTTAAGTAGAGAATGAAATCTACTATCATCTATGAATTTAAAAATCCATCATCGATATTTTATCCCTGTAACATCAATCAATATATATTTCAAATCAAATCAAATATTCATCTTTGCACTACAGGCCAAAGCTATTCATCAGTCGGTCATGTTCATCTAAACACCTGTTCATCTTTGCACTACGGGCCAAAGATATTCATCAATTGTTCATATTCATCTCAACACCTGTACATCTTTGCACTACGGGCCAAAGATATTCATAACAAAATCAACCATCTTTGCACTACAGGCCAAAGATATTCAGTAACACCATCATTTAGAACTGAGGATGATGAAAAATATTTTAAAGGAAACGAATCCAGTGAAACAAAATAACAAGTATTAAAGATTCGTACTCTAAACAATCCGAGTTCAAAAATACTTCATAAGTAATCAGAGTGGAGTAAAATTCAAGAATGATCAAAACATGGATACAATCAAAGCTAGTATCCAGAATAGATATTTTGGTCGGTGAATAATGCCGTATTCATGAATAGTAACTCCGACACCAAAAGATAGAAATTTCACAAAAAAAACATCTTCATGTTTCATGAATAGTACTCGTGAATAGTAACTCGTGAATAGTAACTCATGAATAGTAACTCGTGAATAGTAACTCATGAATAGTAACCCCGACATGAAAAAGTTCCAAATTTGATAAAAAGTTCCAACCAACATTTCAGCATAATGATATTGAAGAAATAATATCATTTGAGAAGAAAATAACATCCTTTACCTCGAAAGACAGTACTTCTAGTTGAAACACCGGATATAGGCTATAACTTGAACTTGCACCGTATAGTAATACTCAAAGTATACTCAAAATACTCACAAGAATACGCTCGATAATATAGAGAGAGAAAACTTCAGTTTCTGGTGTGATTTTCAAATCTAACCTAAGCACCTATTTATAGGAAATTGCTTAGAACACCAAAGCAGAAAATTTAATATAATATTAATATATATAAAATTTTTTTACGCATTCTTAGAATCTGAAAATCAGAATACAAACCACATGCTACCTTCTAGAAAAAAATAAAAATAAAACGTTTTTGTAATTAAAAATATTTTAAACTTCCAAAAATCAATTATTTCGGAGCTTCAGTACTTCAATAATTCATAATAAATAGCCCTTTTGTCAGAAAATTCAAATCTCGCGAGTTTTTATAGGAAATTCAATTCTCTACAACTTTGCAGAAGAAAGTTTTTCCAAATTCCAAACAGAAATTGACCGAAATCCATAAACGGACGATTTTACAGACTATAATCAAATTTCAGTCAATAATTGTGTCCACCAACACACAAAATATGTGTTAAACATTTAATGCCACAAAAATACTCTTCCTCCTCATATACTCATATATCCCACATTCATTATAAAAATATCATCGTTAATATATTATTAAAATAATATATTTAAATGAATTATTTTAATTATCAGAAAAAGATAAAATATTAATTTTCAACAATTGTCACATTAAAAATTTTCTCCATCTATATCCACATAAAATCAATATTTTCCTCATCATATAAATCAATAATTTAATTATTCACAAATAATATTACAGAATCACAATACTAACAACCAGGCCGTTCCCAGGAAAGAGGGGGCTTTCCAATAAGAATTTCTCCTTACTGGCGCGCAATTAGGTGACCAAACCTCTCCTTAGACAGAACTTTCTAGACATTGCCAATAATGTTATCAAATAATATTATTCAGATAATATGAATTATTGCTTCGATAATGGAAAATACTGTGTAATGACAATTATTGAAACAACAGTAATATAAAATATCAATGCAGCAATTATTGAATCAATAACATAAAATACTGAACAGTAATTACTGTAACCATTATTGAGTAGTGCCTTCTTACGTAAGAGTCAATAATTGGTGCAATACCGTGTGCTACTGTGCAACAACGCGTATTACTGTGTCTTAACCACCGGGTATTCCAACAGTATTAACGGTAACAACTACGCCGTTTTTTATAAACAACTATACTTGTCGTTTTCTTCATCCAATCGCTTTCCGTTATGGGCCCACAAAAGAACGCGCCGTCGTACGAATATTCCCCGACAACAAAAATATTCCACGACCAAACGAATATTCCCCGACAACAATGAATATTTTATAACCACCTGTTTATTCGAAATATTTGCGCATTTTACCCATAACTTTCCACATTAATCAAATCAACCCTTACTATTTCAAAATAAAAAAATAGAGGAAATTCCATTTTTATTTAAAAAAAATTCGGGGTCTTACAACTATGGGACGGATGGAGTACTATTTAAGGAAATGTAACACATACTATTCCCAAATTATCAAGAGCTATATGTATATACACAGCTGTATAGTACACAGTCGCCTATGGCAACGATTTTTTTGAGCTATAGCGACGATTCAACCGTCGCTATAGACCAGAATATCTATAACCCCAAAAAATCATCGTCATAGACGACTGTGTACAGCACCGACCCTGAGCTAAAGTCCAAGGTGCTTGGGCTTTAGGCCCACTAAAATTGACAAATTTTTAGGGCCCCCGAGAGGTATTTGTGTTATGTATATATATACCTAAACAAAATAGACAAGCCCACGTCAGTTTAAATTTAAAGGATCACAAAAAATTTACCCAATGAAATAGGTCAATTTTTTTTGTTTTAGGCCATTAAAAACTCAGAGCTGGCCCTGGCTGTGTATATACATTTTTTCCAATTATCAATATAATTATTTAATCCATTCAATATTCCCTCTAAAATTATTTTCACATTCAAATTCAAAAATATATAAAGGTAAAATAATAGTAATTATATGAAAAATAATATGCATGTCGATAAATATTTTACTAAGTTAAATTACGACCAACGTCAAAATATATGCAATAAGATAGAGAATAAATTAAAGTAGTGTTGGTTATTCTCCAAAATTTCTGTAACCCCCGTTTAGAGTTAATACCCTAGCCTTTATGTTTTCTGTAACCCCCGTTTCAATTTCAACATAAACCTTATTTATATCTTGTTGTAACTCCCAAGCGTTTCATTAAAAACTATTAAAATCTCCAACGTTATTTAAACGTTCCTTATAAGGGTGATTGTTTTTTAGAAAAAAATGAGAGTTTACTTTCATGAGAAAAAGATACACACAAATGACTACTTTATTCTTCTTCTCCATATTATCTCTGTGTATCCTATTCTTCTCGATATATTCAACTCTTATATTCTGTTAATTGGGCAATCCACATAGACAAGTCCAAAGCCTCCTTCCGTGAGTACACACGATCGGAGACTTCGCCGTTGAATCCTGGAGAGTGGCCGCCGGCAGCCCATTTGTACCATGATTATTATCAGTGGGGGCGAAATCACTTTTTAGGACAGTAGCTACGCTACGCCTCGATTTTCCAGCTAAGTTGTTCCAATTTATTTATATTATTCGTCTTGTTAATTGCTATATTTTTCAACAATCTAAAAAGTGATTTCATCTATTAACAAGAAGACAAGTCATATGGGGAAAAACATGAACGATGAGACTGCCAATTTCTGTGTGGTTGAGCAGTCTTATCCTCAAAATTCGAGTAGTCAGATTCAGAAAAAAAAAACATCATGTGAAAAAAAAGCATTATCCTCCATTTTCACATCCATGGTCCATATATGGAATTATAATATATGAATATTAATAATGTTTATATGTAGCTTATCAGTTACTACATCAGCTTCAAAGAGATAAGCGCTGACACTTACCACTGGGTCCCTGTATTCCTTATAAAATATAAAGTTTAATCCCACTCACATTAGTTATTAAAAAAAAAATTTCTTTTGTGTATAGCGAGAGAAGATCAGAAATTGTCTGCAGGGTGAAATTTGAACATATTGAAGAATGACTCCCACCTGGTTGTTCTCAACTTATTCAGTTTTCAATTCTGCAACTGGAGTTGCAGACCTACATTTAGAAGTATCAAAAACTAGTCAACAGAGCAATTTTCAGGGTTGCCATATGTATTAAATTATTTATTAGAGTTAGACTATGTGTTTATTGATCATATATATGATATATATGAATTTGTTATGTGTTGGGTTGAGACGGATTGATTTTTAAGGAGTATAAAATTCCCAGTAGGTGGTGGGCAAATACTAGTATTGGGTCTACAAGATAGGATGGGGGTGCTTCTTTGCACGTCCTCCTCCAATAGTTGTGTGTGTTTTTAGGGGAAACAAAATGGAAGAAATAGAAGTAGTTAGTTTTTCTTGGTCATCAAAGTAAATGAAAAATGTTCTGACAATTCTGGGCTGACCCGCGTGCCCAAACCTGATCCAGTGACCCACGAACTGACCCATCCGACAGATTTTTATTTAATTCCAGAAAATGTTTTATTAATTGTTTAATCATGGAAATCAATTAATAAATAGTTATTGTGATTATTAAATTCTAAAATTTTAACAGATATTAATTATTGGCATAAAATTAATATTTCCACTGAAGTTTTGGAAAATTAATATATTTGGATAATTTGAGTTAATATCTAATTTAATTATGCAATAGTTTATTATTTGTGATAATTTACATGATCTTCAGAAAAATTTCAGAAAATTACAGTAACTTTTGGTGATGATAAGATACTGTTGTAAATATTATGAAAATATTTTTAATGTGTTTATAGCATACTTGGAATATTAATTGAGTAATATTGTTTGTTATTTAACTCCTTTGTTAATATTTTTAAAATATTAATTGTTGGTGCTTGGAATTAAATTACTTTGTTGTAATAACACATGTACCCTTGTTCCTAGTGAGATGATTTAGGTTTTAGTAATTTAATTGAATCATTACCTAAATTCACTTCTTATGAGCTGAAAGATTAATGGTAAATAATTGAGCATTTATATGAATTGTGTTTCCTAAGCATGACGAAGTCTTTCTTCTGTTTTTATGTTTCTATTATTTTATGTTAATTTGGTTCATGTGGCAAAGATGGTGAACAATGATGATAATTCTAGATATAATCAAATCTATCTCATTGCCTTTAAAAGTTGAAGCGGGAGAAATATTTATAAAATAAAACTGAGGTTGAAAATTAGTTAGAAAGGAAAAATAGAACACTTAAAGATATGATGAATGTCATGTTAATTAGCTTTAACTTACCTTCTAATATGTGGGGAGAAGCTTGCTTTTCTAAATAATCAATTTTTAATAGTTCCACATAAAAGGATAAACTCTTTACCATGTCAATTATGGAAGGAACATGCACTTAACTTGGGGTATCTTAAAATGTGGGGGTGTCTAGCTAAAGTAGCTATACCAGAATTTTTTAAATAAAAAAAAGGGAATAAAATTGGACATAAAACAATGGTTTGTTTTTTTACTGGATATGTTTCAAATAGTGTTGCATATAGACTTTTGATAACTGGAGATGACCCTAAGAAGAAATGGAGTCATTTGATGCAATCTTTTGAAAAGATGTTATCCATTATGAGTAATTAGACATGAGAGCTAGTTATTTTGTCTAAAAAGAAGTAAATATATTGGGTGTTTAAAATGAAGTTAAAAGTTGACCGGTCTATTGATAATTTTTAAAGTAAGTTTTTCAGTACTTGTTGTTATGTGCTAATGTTCAACATTATGTGAAATTCTTGTGAATTATTTTAATGTGCACTTTCGTGCAACAATGTGATAATAACTGTTAATAGTCTGTTGATGATTTAAGTTAAATTGTTCTATGTGAACTACAGAAATTATGAAGTATGAGCATTTTGGATCATGTATCAGATGTCAAACATGTATAAATGTACAATATGAGAAAGATGAAGTATGTATAAAATGCGAATTATATATAAAACGTGAAGCATGAGAAATATGATATATGCATGAGATACAAAAGCATGAAAATTGTGATGTGATTATTTATTTATATGTCGATGATTTGCTGATATTTGGTACTGATGAGAAAGTTGTGAAAATTATTAAAATATTTTTTATTCTCTAAATTTGACATGAAAAACGAACTTGATTCTTTGCATGAGAATTAATAAAAATGCACATGGTTTGTTTTTATTATATGAAATTCTTAAGAAATTTAATTTCTTTAATAAAGAGCCATTAGGAACACCTTGTGACCCTAGTGTGTGCATTTAAAGAAAAATAAAGGGGATTGATATTGCACAAAATTGAAGATGCCAAAATCATTGATAGTGTAATGTACTTAATGAATTTTACTCGACCTGATATAGCATATGTCATCAGTAGAATTAACAGATATACGTATAAGATTTATTAGAATGCGTTGTCACGTCTAATGAGGTATTTAAAAGGAACAGTAAATGTAAGTGTACATTTTTTTGATCATCCTAATGTTTTTTGAAGGATATTATGATACTAATTGGGTATCTGATAATGATGAAACAAAGCTCCACTAATGGATATGTGTTTACTTTAAGTGGATGAGCTAGTTGTCTCTTGGAGATTTGCTAAACAAACTGTACTGCTAAATCTAATATGAAATATGAATTTATTGCATTAGAATTGACAGGTACAGAAGCAAAGTGGGTGAGGAATTTATTGGCAGACATATCGTTGTGGCCTAAACCAATTCCTTCTATATCTCTGCATTGTGATTCTCAAGCTGCTATTGGACGAGGAATGAACCATGGGAAACAGAGAAATATTAGCTTGAGACATAATATTGAATGAGGACTGATCAGTAAACGGTGTTATTTCCATAGAATTTGTAAGGTCTGAAAAGAACCTAGCAGAAAGGGATTGATTAAACAGAGTGTCCAAGAAGCATCCAGAGGGATATGACTATTGCCAATATCTTGAGTAAGTAATACGCGATGGAAACCCAACCCATGTGATTGGAGATCCCATGAATTGGGTTCAATGGGTAACAACAAGTCACGTAATTACTTAATTATAGCACTACAACTATTTATATCCCTTCTTGTGTGCATGTGGTGCTTACTGACAAATTGTGAAAGGATGAATCGTTTAGACTCTTAATGAAACTCATAGCCCCTAAAGGGTGGTGTATGTCAATATACACTTGATGGGTTCACCTATATAAAGGTGGAAGTGTAGGCCGCTTCCTATGAGAGTCTTTGGCATACTCTCTAGAGCCTTTATGAAAATCTGGGACATGGCGCATGGCCTAGAATGCGCCAAACCGCGGACTTGTGTGGATTCAGGATTTAAGATATGTGTGCAAGCTAAATTGATTGTATCACATATAATAGGTTCAAGAATATAATTCACCTATAATCTACAATCATGAGCTTGTTCCACTAAGTGTCGATTCAAACCCACAAGGTATCGACGTTATGTATCTAAAATCCATTGCCCTTCTCACTTCTTTTTATTTTCTTCTCTTTGATAATTTTGGATCATGTGGGGGATTGTTGGTTATTCTCCAAAATTTCTGTAACCCCCGTTTAAAGTTAATACCCTAGCCTTTATGTTTTCTGTAACCCCCGTTTCAATTCCAACATAAACCTTATTTATATCTTGTTGTAACTCCCAAGCGTTTCATTAAAAACTATTAAAATCTCCAACGTTATTTAAACGTTCCTTATAAGGGTGATTGTTTTTTAGAAAAAATGAGAGTTTACTTTCATGAGAAAAAGATACACACAAATAACTACTTTATTCTTCTTCTCTATATTATCTCTGTGTATCCTATTATTCTCGATATATTCAACTCTTATATTCTGTTAATTGGGCAATCCACATAGACAAGCCCAAAGCCTCCTTCCGTGAGTACACGCGATCGGAGACTTCACCGTTGAATCCTGGAGAGTGACCGCCGGCAGCCCATTTGTACCATGATTATTATCAGTGGGGGCGAAATCACTTTTTAGAACAGTAGCTACGCTACGCCTCGGTTTTCCAGCTAAGTTGTTTCAATTTATTTATATTATTCGTCTTGTTAATTGTTATATTTTCCAACAAGTAGAACTCATCTTAATTCTTATATATCTCATATATACATACGTTATAATTATAATTGGATTAAATTTTTTTTTTTTTACAGATTCTAATTATATAATATTCTAAACGAGTTTTGAATACGTGTATATGCGGATCCGGTTAGCATGAAGTTTATTTTTGAATAAATTGATCAATTTACCTACTTGCCAATACTCTATTAATCAATTAATCAATTTACCTAAAAATTAACTTCATACTAACCAATTATCGTATATGCATACCAAGTTCTATATTAGTTACTTAAATAATTGAATTAAAGGGAAAATAAAGAAATACTAGTCGTACAATTCCGTCTTCTGGTAAAGGTCATAAGGACTAGCTAGCTCCACTCCACATCATATCTGATATGCTATGTTTTGATATGGACAATACATAGCATAGAGACAATAAAAAAAATATAGTATATGGCTAATTAATAAATATCTTATATCAAAATAAAAAAAGACTCGAGTCCTTCTCGTTGGTCTCAAATTAAAGATTAGTATGAAATTAATTTTAATCAATTGATTAATACAGTGTTAATACACAGATGAAAAGTGATATCTCTGCGTGTCAATACTGTATTGATCAATTCATTAACTTACTATAAAATTAACTTTATTCTTAGTAATCGGATCCCTCAAATTAACTCGACAGTCTAAGAATTACTATTATTTTTTAATTATAACTTAGCAAGCTTGAGGGTTTTCTCAATTTGCATGTATCCTTTATAAATCAAGTGCATTGTATCCTTTATAAATCAAGTGCATTGTATCCTTCTTTTTATTTTAATGTATGTTTATTTTCTCCTAACTCTATTTTCTCCAACCAAACAAGTCCTATTCAAGATGCATACACTTGCTATTTTTTTAGGAAATTGATATTTCCATGCGATTTTTTGATATTTTCATATGAAAAGTGTCACTATAGATGTATAACGACAGTAAAAACCGTCGCTATAAGATCTATAGCGACGGTTTTCATGTGAAAAAAATAAAAAAATCATGTGAAAATACCAATTTCTTTTTTTTAATGTAATCCAAACCAATATATTCAAGTTGGTCATATATTAATTTTTTTGATTCTTTTTTTCAAAAAATTAATGCATATGAACTCGTGCTTTGCATAAATTATCAAGCTTGTATATTAAATATTATTACTTTATATACAGAATATTTAAATTTTAAAAAATAATAATAAAGTAATAATAGAAGAAGCCTAAAATAGTTTATTAAAAAAATAAATTTTATGCCGACTAATTTTATGAGAATTTAAATTATGACTCATATAATCTTAATCGTTAAAATAAAATAAAAATATGTGTTCCTTTTTAATTTTTTCATACCTCAAGTTCCACACATGTGAATATTTAGACTAAAAGACAAATTGCACCCCAAACTTTATACTTATGTTGATATTTGTACTCCAAAGTGAAAAAGGTGTCTAAGTTCACCCCAAACTTTACTCATGCTAAACAAATTGCACACTTTGCACATTTAATCGGTCAAAAGTGACCGGCTAAGGCACAGATCCACGTCTAAAAGGTATTTCAGACTTTTTTCCTTCTTTTATCTTCTCCAACATTATTACATAGTCATTCAGTAGCATAGTGCTCGATCTTAGAAAATCGACCAATAAAATCTCCTTGCTATATCATACCCAGAAAAATGGCACTCTCTCCCGGTTCCCAGTCTCACCATCCTTCTCAAGCTCACGAAAACCCAATTACCCAACCATCTCCTCACGAATGACACCGCAACCAATTTTCACCACCAAATCCATCAATTATCCCAAAATCAAAAGCAAGCGATTCACCATTATCAACGCCATTGAAGAACCCAAAAGCAGCAGCGTCTCTTCTGAAGAATCTGAATCTGAAATCTCGAGTACCCAACAAAAGGAAGATGAATTATCTGAATTGGGTTCGGAGATTAAGAAGGCAATGAAGGAGAGAGAAAGTAAAGGGGTAAAAACTTTTGGAGCGGAGTGGGGGAGGAGATTGGACAAATCGAGTGGCCGCCGTTCAATAAGGTATTGGGCACCACCGGAGTTGTGCTCAGAGTTATTGTCGGTTCGAGTATTGTTTTATTAACTATTAATGCTGTTTTGGCTGAACTCTCCGATCTACGCGCCACCGTTCAACTAGTCTCCTCCCACCTGTATTCACCTACGAGGAACTCGACTCCTCCACCAATCATTTCGACCCAAAACGCAAAATTGGGACGGTGGGTTCGGGTCAGTCTTTCTAGGACAACTCCAAGGGGGATATGGAGAGTCCACTAGAGACATAGTTATATAGAATTTCCACTATTCCAGTTATACTTTGTCATCCATACAATGTCTTCGAATTATGGAAATTGGGGTTACTATTCTCTGTTGATCTACTCCTTGTATCAAAATTTTAAGTGGAAAATGGTGTCCTGTAATATATGTTCAAGTCGAAAGAAAAGAAGAATCAGATGATGAGGGTAAATGTTAAAGGGGTTGTCCCTGCAAGATTTACTCTATTACTGATATCTTTTAGGAGTTCTATTATCGAGGTTGAACAGTTAAAACATCAGTCGATTGAATCAAAATTGTGAGCTTGTGTGTGCGGAAGCTTGTCTGAAAGAAAAACTATCAGTTGGGAGCAGGATGGAAACATGGAATGAATATCAAGATAAAAAGTTTCAGGTGCAGATCCCTCTGTTGTTAACAATTACTTGGTTTATGCTCTTTTTCAACTTTTGTGTCTTTTTTTTTCTTTTTGTCAAGAATGATCATCTGATGCAAGCATGATTCGATTGGAATGGATGTCATAATTAAATTATGGCTTTACTAGATCCCTTGGGGAGACTATGAGAGGAAGAAAATGTTATTCGAAGGGGATAAAGTAGAATCTTTTAAGGCCTCGATAGTTTAGTTGTGTTGATGACATGAATTGAGGGTACCCCTGAAATCTATCTCACAAATATTTGTTTTGGAAGCCTTGTTTAGCTCGGTGGTGCAGGTGATGATGATAGTAGTGCAGGTGAAGATGCCATTGTTTGCAATTGGTTATAGAGGACAGGAGGAGAGAGATAAAAGAGGAAGAGAATAAATGTAAAATACCAAACTTACCCCTCTGTAATAAGATTTACAACCTTAGTCGGTCATTTTTGACCGGTTAAGTGTGCAAAGTGTGTAATTTGTTTAGCATTAATAAAGTTTGGGATGTATTTAGACATCTTTTTTATTTTAGAGTGTAAATATCAACATAAATATAAAGTTTGAGGTGTATTTTGTCTTTTAGTCGAATATTTAATATCCGTACAAACTTGTATTTATATATAACGTGAACCTTGTGAAACTGACATCAGTCTAGAGTGTAGCTACCAAAAAGATTCCAGCTATTGGCTTATAATTGACTCTCAATTATAATTAAAATGTATGGTGTTCCTGCATGTGAATTATAAATAAACTAGCTATAACCCGTGCCTGAAGGCACGACGTAACGAAAAATTAAATTAAAAATCAAAAAATATTACATTATCTAAAGACATACATACTCAATCATCAATATATATCCAACCACCAAAACATCGAGTTAGTCGGTACTAATTTCAAGAAATTTCGGCAGAATTTTCTTTAAAAATAGATATCCAGAAAATTCTAAACCCGTCTACAAAACTTACAATCATCAATACATATCCAAACCACCAAAAAAACCATCATTCCATACCCAAAAATCATCATAACCATGTATAATTAATTAACTTTACAAAAGACGGAATACAAAAGAAGAAAATGGACAGAAATGGTAAAGTCGTATGATAAAGTGAGGTGAGGTGAAACATCTATATATGAAGGTGGAAGTGAGGTGATTTCGATGCCCTTCTACCCTTTCCAGAGATTGACTTTGTTGATTTCTTCAATAGCCATCCGAATCTGGTAAAGTTTGACATTCATGGCGCAATTTTTGCTGCTCTTTGCCAAAAGAATAGCCTAAAAAATGTGAGCTTATAATAAAATGGTGACAGTTCTATAGAATTTAATGGTGACAGTTCTATAATAAAATGGTGACAGTTCTAGATTCAGAGATATTGGAACTTCTCAATACCATCTAACTAAAGCATCAAGTAAATATGAATGAAAGAGAAGTGGCTATCAATGATTCTATTACTTCATACACAGGTCAAAAGGATGTATCGTCATGTGCAAAGTAGCAAAGATGACTCCAACTTAGAAGTTCCCATGCTTCTTAAATGAGAAATGTCTAAATACAGTAAAAGATATGGGATAGAATACATACCACACTTCTTGCAGTGGAAGAAATTTTCGCGACCACCAACTCTAGAACAATATTTAAAAAAAATGAAGATTAGCACAACGTACATAATTCTATCCCAAATCCAATACTTCAATCAAGACAAAAAGAAGCAGGGAAAAGTAAGAAACTGAAGTACTAATAGTTTGATCACTGACCTGAATATCCCACAATCATCACAATGGAATTGCCCTTTGTCTATCTGTAATACATATGTACATAACATTAGGAAAATGCAAAAACCAATTATAACATCCAAGTGTCATATCCTCTAGTTTAGATATGACCACCTTGTCCTGAGCTTAAAGGTGCATCTGCAGAGTAGTAAACTTGCATAAACTTTGAATGTCAAGTTAAATAAAGTACATAAAGTTGTATTAAATCATTACATCATCATCGTAGAATTTGCACTCTTCACAGAAATATTCTCCCATGTTTACACCACAATTTGTGCACGTGCGAGCAACCTAAACGATAATGAGAAATATATCCATGAAACTGCTTGAAATTATACAGATTGAAGAATAAAACAGGGAGACATCATGATTCAATCCAAGAGACGTATACCGGCTGCTCTGTGTCGCAAACTAAACAAATAACCTGCAACATAAATACAATTTATGTATCTTAATCACAATTTCAAATAAGTTCAAATTTTTAATGAAACAAATAGCAAAAGACTTATAGATTCAAACATACTTGCTTTACATCGTGTCGAATCAGCTCGTGCCTATCAAAGGGGTTGCTGAACATGCTCTGATTATGTAAGACCCCAAATTTTATGAAATAAAAATATTCATTTTTTCTTATAATTTCTATTCAGTAAATGGTTAAATTGATAAAAGTTAAAGTTATGGGTGAAATATGCAAATTTTACAAAACACACAAGTGGCTATAAAATATTCATTGTTGTCGGGGAATATTCGTTTGGTCGTAGAATATTCGTACTGTCGGGGAATATTCGTACGACGGCGCAGCCATGTGTGGGCCCCATAACGGAAAGTGATTGGAGGAAGAAAACGACAAATATAAGTTGTTTAAAAATAATGGTGTAGTTGTTACCGTTTACACTGTTGGAATACCCGGTGGTTAAAATACAGTAATACGCGTTGTTGCGCAGTAGCACACGGTATTGCACAGTATTTTGAATTATTGATCCTTACGTAAGAAGGCAATACTCAATAATTGCTACAGGAGTTACTGTTCATTACTTTATTGATTCAATAATTGCTGCGTTGATATTTATATTATTATTGTTTCAATAATTGTCATTGCACAGTATTTTCCATTATCAGATCAATAATTCATATTATTTGAATAATATTATTAGATAGCATTATTGGCAATGTCTAGAAAGTTCTGTCAAGGAGAGGTTTGGTCACCTAATTGCGCGCCAGTAAAGAGAAATTCTTATTGGAAAGCCCCCTCTATCCTGGGAACGGCCTGGTTGTCAGTACTGTGATTCTGTAGTATTATTTTTTGAATAATTAATTATTGATTATTATGATAAAGAAAATATTTATTTTATGTGGATATAGATGGAGAAAATTTTTAATGTGACAATTGTTGAAAATTAATATTTTATCTTTTTCTGATAAAATAATTCATTTAAATATATTATTTTAATAATATATTAACGGTTATATTTTTACAATGAATGTGAGATATATGAGTATTTGAGGAGGAAGAGTATTTTTGTGACATTAAATGTTTAACATATGTTTTGTGTGTCGGTGGACACAATTCTTGATCGAAAATTGATTATATACTGTAAAATCGCTCGTTTGTGGATTTTGGTCAATTTCTATTTGGAATTTGGAAAAACTTTCTTCTGCAAAGTTGTAGAGAATTGAAATTCCTATAAAAAGTCGCGAGATTCGAATTTTCTAATAAAAGGGCTATTTATTGTGAATTATTGAAGTTCCGGAGTTCCGAAATAATTGATTTTTGGAAGTTTTAATTATTATTTTCAACAAAAACGTTTTTCAAAGGTTGGTGGGCATCTTTAACATGTGTTTGATGGCTAAAATCAGATTCCTTGGTGGTTGGCTTGAATGTTTTGTAAATATTAATATTATATTAATTTAGTCTCCTTTGGCGTTCTAGCATTTTCTTATAAATAGAGGGCTAAGTTAGAATTGAAAATCACACCAGAAACATAAGCTTTCTCTCTACTTCTCTCTCTATATATCAAGCGTGTTCTTGTGAGTATACTTTGAGTGTTGCTATACGGTGCAAGTTTCTGTCAGCACTATACCGAAATTCAGTCAGAAGTACGGTTATTTTGAGGTAAGGGATGTTGTTTCTTCTTAAATGATATTATCTTCTTCAATATCATTATGCCAAAATATTGTTATGAACTTTTTATCAAATTTGGAACTTTTTCATGTCGGGGTTACTATTCATGAGTTACTATTCACGAGTTAATATTCATGAGTTACTATTCACGAGTTACTATTCACGAGTTACTATTCATGAGTACTATTCACAAAGCGTGATGATGTTTTTGTGAAATTTCTATCTTTTGGTGTCGGAGTTACTATTCACGTGTACGACACTATTCACGTATACGGCACTATTCACGAATACGACACTATTCATCGAAAAATGAAATTTCTTCTTTTTGTCCAAGATGTCTATTTTGGCTACTATCTTTGATTGTATCCATGTTTTGATCGTTATTTTGGAGTTCTGCTTCAAAATCAGTTGTTATGAAGTATTATTGATCTGTTGTTTGATAGCATTGACCCGTAATGCGAAGATGGACTGGTGTATTACATGATCATGACCATTGGTGATACTAATGAATATCCTTGGCCGTAGTGCGGGGATGGTTTATTTAGCTGAGTCTCAGTGATTGGTTTTATAGTTGAATATCTTTGGCACGTAGTGCAAAGGTAGACAACTGATTGTTATGATCATTGTCATTACACTTGAATATCTTCAGCCTTTGGGGTAAGGATATTGAGTAAACGATCTATTAAGCCTTGTGACAAGAAGGAATTGTTAATTCATGTTATTATAAATATGAATTGTGAACTTAACTAACATCTTTGGTGGTTCAGGTGAAAATAAGTGATGAAAGTGTTATTGGTCTTGAATATAAATATGAACTGTTGAGGAATATCTTTGGCCTGTAGTGCAAAGATGAATTGTTGAGGAATATCTTTGGCATTTAGTGCAAAGATGAATTGTTGAGGAATATCTTTGGCCCGTAGTGCAAAGATGACTTGTTGATGAATATCTTTGGCCCGTAGTACAAAGATGAACAGGTGTTTAGATGAACATGACTTGTTGATGAATATCTTTGGCCTGTAGTGCAAAGATGACTTGTTGATGTATATCTTTGACCGTAGTGCAAAGATGAATTTATTAGTATGATTATGAACAGGAACTGTGATTTGGTATAACCATGATCTTTGATGTTTCAGGTAAAGACAGGTGATGTAAATTATCTTCGTCCTAGATGAGAAGAGAAATTTATAAACACACTTATGGTTATGAGTTATTCATATGATTGTGGAAAGGAATTGTTGATTGATGTTACAGGGATAAAATATTGTTGGTGGACTTTAACATGAAGAAGATAATAGACTTTATGGTCTATTTGACTCTTCTAATGGATTGCTCGTTCCGCTGCAATTATGGTTGAAAAGTTTTATCATCTACCATATGTTCTAAATCTCTGATGTATTACTGTTGAAGACTATTGATAATATATTTATCTTTAGTCATGATATTCTTTACTGAGCTAGTTGTGCTCACCCTTTTGCTTCACAATTCCTTTCAGGTAATAAAAGTGTAGCTGGGTCGAGCGGGGAATAACAGGGGAATAGAACGGTGGTCTATAGATGTTGAGGGTGAGGTGAATTCAACTTTGGAAGGGTGTTTTGTCATACAAAATGTCTAATGACATACAACCTCGAGTCATCATAAGACAGGGATGTGCTCATCCACTTGCTGAGTATATTTACGAGCACTTCCTATATAATCTTGGTGTTTGTTTGGAGTATAATTTACGATTAGAGACAGTGGAGATAATGATATGTCAAGAAAAGGCTCACCATTGGGAAGAATATGATAGTAATCTTCTCGTTTTTCTTTGGGGTCTATTAGGTCAACCAAGGATAATTCTCTGGACATATGATATCTATCATAACCTAGACGCATGGCCTCCCATGTACGAAGGTTTCCTTGAGCACTTCCCAAAGATTTTAGTTTCTAAAACAGTTTTTGACTATACCTTTATGTAAGGTGTCACTGTGAGGTGTTATGGTTGAAGCACCATGAGGGTCACATTTGGTATATATTTGTATCCAAACTCACAGTATATATGTTGTTGTATTTTGCACGACAATTGTTGTAATAAAATTGTAGTTGTTTTCTGTACCATGTATTTGGCGACTCAGAATGGGTTGGATTGAATGGACCTATTTTGGGGTCGTTACAGATTAATTGAAACAAAGGCCAAACAAAACATTCCCACATCAGCAAAAACAAAATCATTTAAAAGCATCGATTCAAATGAAGAAGAAAAGAATGCAAAGAGTTCATGTTAATCAAAGAAGGTGCTTACTTTATCAAAAAAAAGAAGAAGAAAAGGTGCTTAAATGCTTCAGTGAATATAACAAGTGAAAATTACAAAAGACCCAGATCAAAACAGAGCCTCATGAACATATATCTTGAGCCAAAGACAAGAGATGAGGTAGAAAATGCAGTAATAAACTACAAATATCGTGGCTTCATTGTGGCAATGACGACAATCAAAGATCTCGTTACAGCAGGGAGCTCGGATCTTGCATCTTCTTCTATAATGCTTACATCTATCATTTTCCGTACCGAGTTCAGAGAAGAAGAGAGAGTTCAAACCGTTATCGCACCGGCGGGAGAGTAGAAGAGAGATGACTGCGACTTGGGGCACCGGCTTTCTCTATGCTCTGGGTGGTATTGGGGCTGAAATTAGGGCTGGTAGTACAAGACTGAAATTAGGGCTTTCTTTAAGAGAGTTTTGAGGGACGCAGTTGTAATAGAAGAAAGGGAGAGAGCTGTTTGTGATAGAAGAAAGCTCTGTTTGTGAATGAGAGAGAGATACAAGATTTAAAATTTGAATAATTGAGAGAGAGAGAGAGAGCTGCTGACGTAGGATTATAGATTTGACATTTGTCTTTATTTCTCTCTCTGCTCTATTTTATATATATAGATTCAGGGAAGGAACGTGTGAGGAAATAATTAATTAGCCTTAGCTTAGCTTAGCTTAGCTTAGCTTAGCTTAGGGATCTTACCAAACTTTTTACTTATAAATTAACTAAATTTTATTGTAATGATACAAGATTAACGTGGTTCATACTTGGGTTGACAATGACCCATTTCACAACCCACGTCTTCTTATAAAGAATAAAAATGTCGGATTCGGTTACCATTAAATTAATTTCATAGTAAGTTAATCAATTGAGCAATACAGTGTTGATACGCAGAGAGATCACCTCCCGACCTGTGTGTCGACACTGTATTGATCAAAATTAAATTCATGCTAACCGTCACTCAAAAATGCCACTTGTCTTTTTTGCACATAATATAAAAGTTGTAAAAAACTCTCTCAAGCTCAAAATTCACTTCGATATTCTCTCATCTCTTATGATATTACGTTTTTTTTTTGCTGTAAATAGACATTTATTTGGAAAGTATCACCATTAGTATATAAGAGATGGTGATTTTGGATTTAGTGGTTGGAAAAGGGAAAAGGGAAAAGGGAAAAGATAAAAGCATGATTTTAAAAATGGATCGTCGGTTCGATTGGTAAAAATCGGAATTGATTGGCACTCTCGTCCGATTTGAACAAAAAAACCAATTTTGGTGATTCACCGATCGAATCGGTGGTTCAACTTGTTATTGACCCAGTGTCCCGTTTTATTTGTACAAAAAAAATTAATATTAAAATTAACCACTTTTAGTAATATTGTAACTCAATTTTATTATGTACAATTCCATAAAAAATGAAATTATTTTATATATTAATGACGACACTTGGTCAATAATGACTCGACCACTATTGGATCAGTGACTCATCCACATAGTACCTTTTCCAGTTCGATAAGCGATTCGAATTTGAGAACCTTGGATAAAAGAGATCATCATACAATAGACATATAACCTGCTAATTGCTAAACATGACCTACATTTCAAAAGCTTATAACATATGAAAATTTATATATAAAAAAAATTATTGGAAAAGGTAAAAATTTTATTACTGAAAAAAGTATATATAATCCAAGAGGCTTGGATTATGTACTGTAATTACATATAATTATTTGTTATACTTTTTAAAGTTGTATTCGTTATTTTTGTTAGGATTATATGTATATACACAGTTGTGTAGTACACAGTCAATTGCCTATATATGACGACGGTTTTTTGTCGTCGCTATAGACTAGAATAGCTATAGCGACGGCCGAAGGGTGAACCGTCGCTATAACTCAAAAAAATCGTCGACATATAGTATTACACAGCTGTGTATAAATGGGATCACTATTTCAACATGTGTTATTGATTTTTTTTTCTCAGTGTGAAGGTAGACTCACTGTATGCAGTTATGGAAAAAAAACTATGTCAAAATATCAAAAATATATGTGAAAATATCAATTTTTAATTATAAAATTAGTCTGAACTCTATCTTCCTATGGTTGACGCCTGACTTATGAGCCCGATGAACCAAAAATAGAGAAACCATTACAAATAATAATTCCTAATTTTTATTTGTTTATTCACTAAAGTCTACACTTAACTTCCACAGTCAATTTCTTGACTTAATTTTTAAAACTGGCTGCCCTGTCAAACTAAGTGGCTAAATTAAAAATAATTACTAATTACAACATGCAGCAACCTTGTTTGAACAGTCCTCGGATTGGTTGAAATGTCTGCATTTATGGTTTAACTAATGCACATATACATAATAAGAGATTAAAATGTTTAACACACTCCCATCTCATCCTATATTTCTTGAGATAATTTTTATTAGGGAATTTATATTTTCACATAAAAAATTATTATTTTCACGGCATCCCTCACCCTCACCCTCACCCTCACCCTCATATATGATATGAATAGGGGATAAATACATTTTTGGTACCTGTACTGGAACCCGATTTACAATTTGGTACCTAAAGTGAAAAAACTTACAAACTGGTTATTGTACTCGAAAATTGTTGCAATCCGTTAAACAATAGGGTTTCATCCATGTTCCGTTTGAAAATTTGACAGGTCAGATACAAAGGATGACATGGCGATGACTGGGCAACAAAGTTTAATTGATGTATATTTTCCATTTATAAAGGCTGATCAGCAAAAATCGAAAAGATCGAAGTGCAAAAACAAAGAGATCGACATTTGGGGGAAAAAATTAGGGTTCTCGAATTCTTCCTTCTTCTCTCATTCTTCCTGTCTCATTCTTCCTTCTTCTCTATTGATTACTGGTTCCCAATGTTTAATTGATGAACACATTACTCGAATTAAGATCTCTATGAATAACACAAGGCTCATGCATATGCAAATACTCCAGCCCCTTAAGAATCTGTTTAGCCCACTTTTTCACCGCCTTCATCGAAACATGTTTATGTTTCTTCCTATACGACGTAGTATAAGGCAATACCCAAAGCTAACACTGTAAAAAAGGTTGCCGGAGAAAGTCCGGTGTATACCGTTATAGATTCCTTCAAAGTCTCCCAAAGTTCCAGGGCCATGGCTGATCGGGATGAAGAAGGGAGAGGCAAAATTTGAGGGGAGATAGAGAGAGCAAAGGCGATAGAAACAAAGGGAGTGACTGCCTTTTTTTTCTTTCTTGAGAATTATTCAACTTATTTATCTACTCACCTACTCAAAATTTCACGGTCTGGTCTTCCTTCGTACTTTTTTGACTCAAGCTTTTATGTTTTTAACCAGAAATTTTGGTATTTCCTTCAATCTTTTTTCCAATTAGAGTTCCTGGATAAATTAATTACTATATTTATTCATGTTCCGATCCTCGTCTCTCCATTCCCCATATAGAACAATAATGTTTTTGTTCTTCAAATTCCTCAGCAGCCGTACCACGAAAAATAGTCGATCGAGCATTGCTTTGTCGTCGCAGAAATTGCTCAATTTCACCTGATTCCAGGCCACCTCTATTCCTTCTTCCTGGTCAAACGCTCGGTACACTTTTTTTACTACGCCGTAGCCGAGAAGGTCGTTGTACCGGCCATACCTGCTGGACGGATCGAGAAGGTTCAAAATCGAGTGCACAGATGATTTTTGGCAGAGATGATTTTTCTTCCTAACCCTTATTTCTTCCTCACTTGGTCACGTGAGAAGTATTATTCCCTCCAAAATTGACGTGTCATGCTCCCATATACATATCATTATCCATGTCAGATGAGGAAGCCAAATCAGAATTTTTCATCTACTCTGTTAGTCAATTTTAACGATTATTTCAAAATTGGAAAGTACAAGCACCAGATTACAACAATTTTCGAGTACAATAACTAGTTTGTAAGTTTTTTCACTTTGGGTACCAAATTGTAAGTTGGGTCCCAGTACAGGTACCAAAAATGTATTTATCCCATATGAATAGTGAGTGAATTTCTAGTTCATGTAAGAGAGACTCCTGTAAAAATATCATTTTAACATGTGAAAATTTTAATTTTCTTTTTATTATATAGGTATTATATAAATGTATCTTTTGCTAAGTGAATGCAATTTTTTTATATAAATCAGTATAAGTATCCTCATTACATGAAGGTATAACCAACTGTATACTCATGTGAGAGAGGATCATGTGGAAATATTAGTTCCTTTTAGATTTATATATCTCTCTCGTACCGATTAAGAGACGATAAGAGACAAATAAAATTTTGTCAAACAACTTTAACGTCTTTACCATCTTATCGAATCAGATGTGAAGTTATTAAAAGGTATTAAGAGGTAAACAAACACCACCACCTAAGTTGGTTAATTTAGAAAGAAAAAATAATAAAATGACAAGGGTCTTGAGCAACCTTGTTTTTGAACATCCCCCAAAAGTAGATCAAATCTTTGAATTTATGCTCCAACTAATACCCTATATAACAACTTAACACAATCAAGAAAATCCATCATCCACTCTTCTCTTCTACTACTCTAGGTAGCTAAAAATGGATCTTCAAATCCCCTTTTCCATCCTCTCTTTTCTGATCATCCTGATCATCATTTTCCTCTCCAAAAAAGCAACCCAAAAACTCCCCCCTGGACCCCGAAAACTTCCCATAATCGGAAACATTCTTGAATTGGCAGGTGAAGTCCAACATCGTGCTCTCCGAGATTTGTCCCAGAAACACGGTCCCATAATGCACCTTCAGCTTGCTGAAATTCCCGCCATTGTTGTCTCGTCCTCTAAAGTTGCGAAGGAGGTACTAAAAACGCATGATCTTGCCTTCTCTGACAGAGCTCAGCTTCAGCTGAGCAAGATCATTCTACGCGATTGTAAAGACGTCGTTTTCAATCCATACGATGATTACTGGAGGCAAATGCGTAAAGCCTGCACAGTTGAGCTCTTAACTGCTAGCAAAGTCCACTCTTTTCGCGCCATTCGTGAGGACGAGGCCTGGAATTTAGTCCAATCCATTAAATCATCCTTGAATCCTCATCATATTAATCTAACTCATAAGTTTAGCACATTGGCTAATGCAAGTACCAAGATGAGTTGGTGCATTTGATAGAAATGATGGCGGCTTTAGGGGGGAGGATTTGACATTTCGGATTTGTTTCCTTCGTATAAATTTCTTCATGTTTTTAGTGGGTCGAGGGCTAAATTGGACAAGGTTAGGAAGCAACTTGATGAGATCTTTTGCAACATTATTAAGGAGCATGAGGAGAAAAGGGCAAAATCACAATTGGTAGACGGGCGTGTTGATGGGGAGGAAGATTTAGTGGATGTTCTTTTGAGAGTTCAAGAGAAAGGTGGCCTTCAATTTCCAATCACTTCCAACAATATCCAAGGCATCATTTGTGTAAGTACTTGTGATCTAGCTAGTAGTACTCTTAATTGTAAAACTTTCTAATATATGTAATTATATATATATATATATATATATATATATATATATATATGGGGTTTGTTGCAGGATATGCTTACAGCTGGAACAGACACTGCTTCAAATTTACTTGATTGGGCAATGTCGGAAACCCTCGAGTGTTGCACAAGGCACAAGCTGAAGTGAAACGGGCTTTTGAAGGAAAGGCGAACATACATGAAGTTGATGTTCAAGGATTGAGTTATTTAAAGTTGGTAATCAAAGAAACTCTAAGGTTGCACCCACCTGCTCCCTTGTTACTCCCTAAAGAATGCAGGGAGCAATGTGAGATTGAAGGATACACGATACTGTTAGGTTTATTCAACCATGAAAATATAGCAAAGGATGAAGAGAAGAAATGAAGCTCTGTATTATTATTGATCGAAGTTCCGTATTCCAATCTAATCTATTACAATTTTACTTCACACTTGTATATATACATACTAGTACAACTGTCACTCTTAGGTACACTAAAATACACTAAGGTAATACGGTCAAGTCCATACATCTTTATTATTAGCTGTCACTGATAAGGCATCAACTATTTTGTTCTTGAGCACCAGTGCAGCTGTAATATCTGTTGCTGCTGTAGTTACAGTAGTGGCTGCTGTAATATCTCTTGCTACTGTAGTTGCTGTAGTTGCAGTAGTGGCTGCTGTAGTTGCTGTAGCAAGTGTATTAGATACCAATCGGGACAAAGCTAATAGTCAACGCCTGGGCGATTGGAAGGGATCCTGAATACTGGGTCGACAGAGGTTTTTGTTCCCGAGAGATTTGAAAACAAAGCTATCGATTACAATGGCACCAACCTTAACTACATTCCATTTGGAGCAGGTAGAAGATCTTGCCCAGGCATTGCATTTGGCATAGCTACTGTAGAGTTACCTCTTGCTCTACTATTGTACCACTTCAACTGGACATTACCAAATGGAAGGAATCCAAAAGATTTGGACATGAATGAGGTATTGGGTGCCACTCTCAAGAGAAAAACTAGCTTAGTTTTATGTGCTGAAAGCAATGAATCAACTTGAAAAAACCCATAAATTAGATGTAATAAATGAAAGATTGTAACACTTGAAGAGAGGTTTTACGTAGGAAACTGATATTTCTACATCACTTTTTGATATTTCCACACGTATGGCCTACATATTAGCCAATAAAAAATCGACATGTCAGCTAATATATGGACCCTACATGTAGAAATATCAAAAAATAATGCGAAAATATCAATTTCCTTTCAGGTATTGTATCTTATTTCTTTCTTTCATTAGAACCAAAAATTGATCTTTCTATTAATTGTTTAATTTTTCTGGTAAAGCAAAAGGTTAGGTCCATTCACTTTTCTAGTGCTAGATACAGTGAAAGGCTGGTTTTGTTGTCCCATTACTTTGTTGTTATTTAATTCCAGCAAAGATTGTTATTGGCAGTAAACAGAGAAATTATTGTACTTTTGGCCGTCCCAACTTCTGTTAGAATCAATCAAATCTTCAACATTCAACTTATCTTTTTCACATGCTTATTTATCTTTAGGTACATAATAAAGCACAGTAAGAAATTAAGTAAATCAGACATGGGTATCAACATAGTTCCACCCCCATCACAAAAACTGTCATCAAGATGTGTTAATGTTGAATGTGGTCGCAAACCAATTTCTATGTCTTTAGATAGAGTAAACAATATAGCACCTCTTTTACAATGGTAGATTTCTTGGTTTTGTTAGCAATTAAAACTTAAAAGTACTACTGATACCGACCTCACCCTGGGGGCAGTCTCCAGCTGTGAGCCCTGGTTTGCTAGTACTTGCACAAACGTCCACATGTTTGTAAGCGGCCATTGCCGTGTCGTCGTGGGACGCCTCTCTTGTTTTGTCGGAAGAGATTAGCCCAGCCTGGCCCGGCCCGGCCAGGTCAACTCTGTCAGCTAGTCATTTTATCTCCTGCATGTTTTTTTAGGAATGTTAACGATATTAATAATTAATTACTTCGGGTAATTGTGATGTAATTCCTCAGGAAGTTTGTAGTTGAATGCATAAGCTTCAAATAATACTTCCTTGTCTTAGCTTGTAACTGTTGTGTTTTCATTAGTTGTTTTGAGCATGGATTTAAGACATCAAATGACAGAAATAGAATCGTATTAGATGAATGAATGATTAGTAATAAGAGGAGAACTGGATGATATAACATGAAGTATTATGTATTTGTTGGCACATAAAACTAACACATGTATTTAATCACCACACAGATGAACATAAAATCCACGCAAAATGAATAATCAGAATATTATAAAGGAAACTGATAAAATCCACAACAAAAAATGTACAACAAAACCGTCGCTATAGATGTTATAACCGTCGTTATACACGACACTTTTGTTGTGAAAATGTCAAAAAATGTTATAAAAATACCAATTTCCTAATATAAAACTATAGAACATTGTAGAACATATTTAAATAACTCACAAATAGGGGAAAAATTACACTACTTTCAGCAAAGGAAATAAAAAAGGTGACTATACTCAAAAAGTAACCTGTCCTATTAAAAAATCAGTAAACTACTCCAAAAGAGATCTAGAAGGTGTTTTGTTTGCCTTAAGCCACACCATACGCAACTAAGAGAGGGAGAAACAAGCATCATACTCCACCATCAAAAAGGCACTCAATAGTCCAACCACTTAACTAAAAAGTCCCAACAACTCTTGAGGCCCTACCTATATAAACAATTAATTTATTGCTTGACCAACTTCATTGAACATTCAAATGAAGTTACCTGTACCTGGAAAATAAGATTATTGTTTTTAAACTAGTATTTTCCTATCTCAAGCAACCCAGTTTGAATTCTAGAAGTTATTTGACTCAATGATGACCTTTATCTATGAGTACATGGGGTCTAGTACTCTAGTATAGTAATGCATATAAATAGCTTGCAGATGGCAATATCACAACAACAACAAGAGCTAGCTAGCTAGCTAGTATTCGAGATTAGCATCCAATTCTTTATATTCTTTTGATATAGCTAGCTCTGCTGCTATGGAGCTCCAAACTCTCTTCTCTCTAGTCACTTTTCTCATTATCCTCTTCTTGTTCTTACTCAAAAAATCATCCAAAACCACTCAAAATCTGCCCCCTGGGCCCAGGAAGTTACCTCTCATCGGAAACATACTCGAATTGGCAGGTGAAGTACAACATCGTGCTCTCCGAGATTTGTCCCAGAAACATGGACCCATCATGCATCTTCAACTTGCTGAAATTCCCGCAATTGTTGTATCATCAGCTTCAGTGGCCAAAGAGGTATTCAAAACAAATGATGTTGCGTTTTCTGACAGAGCGCAACTTCAACTAAGCAAGATTATTTTGCACGGCTGCAAAGATGTGGTGTTTAATATTTATGATGATTATTGGAGGCAAATGCGCAAAGTTTGTACGGTGGAGCTCCTCACTGCCAGCAAAGTCAATTCTTTTCGCGCCATCCGTGAGGACGAGGCATGGAGTCTAGTCGAATCCATTAACTCATCTTTGGATTCACCCATCAATCTTACTCACAAGTTTACCTCGTTGACAAATGCCATAACTTGCCGTGCAGCTATTGGAGAGAAAAGCAAGTATCAAAATGAGTTGGTGCACCTCATCGACTTGATGGCGGCTTTGGGCGGAGGGTTTGATGTTGCTGATTTGTTTCCCTCATACGAATTCCTACATGTTTTTAGTAGGTTGAGGTCTAAACTACAGAAGGTTCGAAAGCAGCTTGACGATATATTTTACAACATCATCAAGGAGCATGAAGAGAAAAGGGCCAACACAAAGATGGCTGATGGCCGTGTTGCCGGGGAGGAAGATCTAGTTGATGTTCTTTTGAGAGTTCAAGAGGCAGGGGGCCTTCAGTTCCCCATTACCTCCAACAACATCCAAGGCATCATTTGTGTATGTATTCAATTCATTCTTTGACAAAATTCATATTCAACTTTACACTTCTTACGAGTAGAATCATAAAGGCTTTTCCTCGTAAAATTCACAGATATTCTAACATGATTTTATATTATTGGTGCAGGACATGCTCACGGCAGGAACCGACACTGCTTCAACAGCACTTGATTGGACAATGTCCGAATTGGTAAGAAATCCTCGAGTGATGGAGAAGGTACAGGCTGAAGTTAGAGAAGCCTTCAAGGGAAAGACCAAAATACATGAAGCCGATGTTCAAGGATTAAGTTACCTAAAACTGGTAATCAAAGAAACTCTACGGTTGCACCCGCCTGCTCCCTTGTTACTCCCAAAAGAATGCAGGGAGCAATGTGAGATTCAAGGATACACTATACCTGTGAGAACCAAGCTTATAGTCAATGCGTGGGCGATCGGAAGGGATCCTAACTACTGGGCCGACGCGGAGATTTTTCTACCAGAAAGATTTGAGAACAAACCCATTGATTACAATGGCACAAACCTTAACTATATCCCCTTTGGAGCAGGAAGGAGATCCTGCCCCGGCATAGCGTTTGGCATAGCCAGTATTGAGTTACCACTTGCTCTACTAATCCACCACTTCAACTGGAAAATACCAAATGGGGTGAAGCCAGATGATTTGGACATGAATGAGGTCTTGGGAGCCACACTTAAGAGAAAAACTAGCTTACTTTTAACCGCTACCTCTTGTACTTGAGAGATGACTCAAGTGAGCATACAACCACATCTCATTATGTAATATTTTTTATTAACTTTTTTTTATGCAAGATGTTATAACTTTTCATAATAAGATCTTATATTATTTGGTTTTGATTGTACTAAAGTTTTTTCTCTCTCATGCTCAAAATTTTAAACTTCAAAATAAGTATTCATGTTGATATCTTTCTATTATTAAAACATGTAGTCAAAATTTTCTATATAAAATATATTATATATACAACAGTGGTATATTTCAAAATACAGAATGCTGACAAATTTTCTCCTCATTTTTAAAATTTTGAGGCATATGCATGTGTGATCATGATTTGAATATTCTAAAAATCGAGTCAGATATGTTTATGACTGTTAAGTTTGTTTATCATACATTAAGATTTTACAATAATTTTTGTAGATTTGAGTTTAATACCGCGAACTTACACCGAAAAATGCAGGATATACTGAATGGAATAAATAAAAACTTTTTCAAAATTTCAGAGTATTTGTAGCGAAAATAGTTCTCAAGCCTTCGAAATGTGAAGTGTGTATAAACGTGACTCTACTGATGATGAATGTGACTATATTTACCAATTAACTCGTTACGTCTCACAGTTGCTAAGTTCAATCTTCTAATAAAACTCAAACTCCCAATCACCTAAATTGGCCTTTGACTAGTTGAACCTTGAACAAATACAACTTTCACAGTTCACCATGCAAAGTTACAAACCATGTAAACCTACGCAAACTCTGTTATATTGTTTCCTAAGTTGCAGGCAATCACAGGAGTGCCCTTTCAAAATATGGGCTAGCCGTCCATACCTAAAAAAGGATAGAAGCATTGTTTCAGAGTACAACAAATATTACAAATTTGTCTTTGGATAACGACCCAAACATCTAAAAGACGAAATTATAATCTATCTAAGATCAAATATACAAATGTGGAACCTATATTACTCTCTCTCTCTCTCTCTTAATTGTTTAGTTAATCATAAACAGTAAAAATATGGGAAGACTCGGTTTGCACTTCAATTCCAATTTGCAAGGAAGGTGAATTTCAAAAAACAAATTGTGTCCGTCTCCCACTTAGAGAAATAACAGTAAAAGCACCAATCAACACACATAATATCCATCCACAACATAGGAATTTTTATGCATAACATAAAATCTAAAGAAATAGTAGCAAAGCATAATCTAACAGCATAATATTCATCCAGAACATAGAGTAATATATGTATGTAACATGAAATCTAGTAGATGGGAATACATCATTGTTTTCTCAAGGGAATGTGTACAAACCTTGACAATAAACAGTCTTGATGGTAACTCCATGTGGGTAAGCAAACAATCACAGAAGGAAACTCTCTTCATAACATATAATTCAGAGGTGAGGTGTTACCAAGAATCTACCACCATGCTTCATCTTTAACCTATAAACGAAAACATGGTGAGCTTGACTGTGCTAGATTTGAGAAACTACCAACATATAATCCCTTACCTACTCAAATGAGATTGAAAACTAACATTCCGCGACTAACTCAAATGGGAATAAACAAGAAACTAAGAACTGCATCCTTTGTAATTCAACTGCCTCATAAACTCTTGGTATAACAAGCATTAATTCAGAGGTTAGAAATTGTTTCCCAGTCACAGCAGAACAAAAGAGTAAACCTGACTTCAAAAATTTTGGAGCTTAACCTCTGTTCAATTTTTTATTTTATTGTTTGGAGAAATTGTTTAGTGCACAATAGTCCATCACATCGCTAAAATTGAATATAGAGGGCATACATATCTACATTCAGAACTTCCAGAATGAATCAGCAAATAAAGAAAACATTATGATTAATGGCACATACAAATATTTTTAAATGTAAGAATTATATATCCAAGTCCAACAAAGAGAATATTATGATTAATGGCAGATACAAATACTTCTAAGGTAATCTTCTATCACCAAGGCGAACCAACAAATCACAGGCTATCTTCACAATCAAAGTTAAAAATCCTATATGATATTTATTTAAAAACCAACAAACGGAATACTGAAAAGTTAAATAGCAAAATCATGAAGTAATCAAACATTGTTAAAAATTAAGCCATTAACTCATCACCGGACTTCTCATAATCAAAGACCTGACAAATAGTCAAGGCAGGCCAGTTCATCCCGAGGAAGCTGCAAACTAGATCCCTTGACTATTTCATCACAAACATCTCTTAACCAACCCAAGTCAGGGTTTTTGCTGAGTTATCTACATTTCCAAAATCAATTACAAAATTTACACTGAATCCATGGAAAATTAGTATTCAAAAAACATTAACTTAACAAACAACTGAATCATTTAAATATGATTTGAGCAGTTTGAACTTTTCGAAAAAATATGATTAGAGTATCAATAGAAAATTGCAATTTAAGGAGGTTCGAATAATTTATCGAATTTTAAAATTTGCTCAAATTTGAATCATTTATATTTCGAGTCAAGCTTGAATCAAACTTTTAGTCGAACGAGTACGAATCGAGCCCGAATTGTTGCTCATTTTACAGCCTTAATTGTTAATTGTTGATTATTCTCTCAAACAACTATACTTTACATGTATGAAGTCTGTTTTATGTGAGATAAACTAATGTACTGGACAACTAGTGCATTGAAAACTATCCTTAATTAATTACTCATTGGTTCGAAAATGTCTCTAGCAAAATGATACTCCTTCATTCCTTAATATAAGTCGTTTTAGGGTTGTGCACAAATATTAAGGTAATGCTTATATAGCATTAACTATAATATCAATTGTATTGCCCTTGTATTGGAATAAGAGATTGTTATTTATTGGATAAAAAATAGTGAGAGAACCAAAGTTGCATTTAATACTTGAGATAATATTGAAAACTAAGCAATTAATGCTTACTTGAAATTCTCAAACGACTTATATTAAAGAATAAAAACATTTCTTTAAAACGACTTATATTAAATAAAGGAGGGAGTAGTGTGGATTTGAGCCTTGATGAGGGTGTACATGAACGGCTTGTTTCTTTTGTCTACTCCGAAAATTAAGATAAACGGCGATTACGTAAGCCCTTAATTTATAACACACAAAAATAGACTAGTTGGAGAAAGAACCTAGTAAAATGTGGTTGTTCTTTCGCTTGCTTTCTTGTTTTTTAAGTAGATCGTGATTTTTTTGACTAATTAAAAGGTTTTCATATTATACTAGCTGTGTTTTTGTCTGGTGACAAGGATGTTAATTTTCTGAATCAAAAGACATTTCTAGTTTGATTAAAGTGATAGGACATATATTACTTCTGTACTAATTATATTTTGGTATTTGCTATGGCTCTTCTGGCACCAGCGCTACCCCGGTCACAACACCACCCAACACCAAAACACCAAATCCAACCACCACCACTACCACGCCGATGGGAGGTTCACCTTACATGACCACTCCATCCAACGGTGTTTTGGGAGGTGGTGTTTCAGGTCTAGGCCCATCAGGAGTCGGCATCAACAACGATGAGAGTCACGCTGGGATTATGCTTAAGCGGACTACTAGCACTTCCTCTTTATCAGCAATCCTTGTGATTTCTACTACTACTACTACTACTACTATTAATGTATTTCTAAAGAAGAGAACCTTAGTATTGTTCTTTGTTTGTTTTTTCCTTGTTTATCCCATTTGGGAAAGAAGATGGCCTTTAGATTCAATTTTTGTTTGGTCCTGTTAAGAATGTAATTTTATTAACCAACACTTGAAATGGTAGTATTAATTTTGTTAATGGTCTAAATTCTTCCATTTCTCTTTGGTACCTCATGTATCCTCTTACATAGGGAACGAAAGAATTAAGAAGGGTTTATATACTAATATATTCTATCTCATCTCTTACAATTTCAAATTAGTCAGCAACTCCCAATACAACTTCATCATGAAATTGTCTACATATAAATAATTTCCCTGTGTCTTTTGTAAGGCTGTAAAATGTGCAAATAATTCGGGCTCGATTCGTACTCGCTCCGCTAAAAGTTCGATTCGAGCTCGACTCGAAATATAAATGAGTCAAATATGAGCACATTTTAAAGTTCGATAAATTACTCGAACTTTTTCAAATTGTAATTTTCTAATTATACTCGGATCATATTCGTTGAAAAAGTTCAAACTGTTCGGGATCGATTCGGAATCGCGCTCGACTCGGTAGCTAAATGAGCCTCAATCAAACCTTATTTTATACTCGATAAATTTTATGAACCAAATCTGAGCAACTCAATACTCGGATCGACTCGATTCGTTTACACCCTTAGTCTTTTGTATTCATTTTGCAGCCAATATAGTCTTTTTAGTATTATGACTTGGAATTTATATGATGTTAGATGATTTGGGATATGTTGTTCAAAAGTCTCACTTTTATATCTACTGAGCTTAAATCAGATTAGCTTCAGAGCGGTTCTGAGATTTTGGTGGCCATGGCAAAAAATAAAAATAACTCGATCGACCCAAACAAAATACTCCCTCCGTCCCAAATTAATTGCTCAGTTTTGATTTTTTAAGTCAAATTGACTATTTTTAGAATTAATGATTAAGCATATATAAATATATTTCTAAAATTATAAAAATTGGGATTAGTAATAAATTGTTTATACTTTTTTTTGGTTATAATCTCTTCACCTATATTTTAGCAAAAATAGTAAAAATATTAGTTTTAAAAATGTTCAATTTGACTTTAAAAAGTCAAAACTGAGCAATTAATTTGGGACGGATGGAGTATATGAGAACTTCGATTACAATAAAATATATGTGAAGTTCGACTAAATAGTTTTACTACAACAAAATATATGATAATACATTCATTGAAAAATAATTCTTCTAAAATTCTTAGAGCCAAAATCTTCAATCAAATGTTCAAAAATTGAGATACTTCTGATCGGGAGCCTAGGGCGGTCGACCATCTTGCATGTGCTCAAGAACGACTTTAAGTAGCTTATGTTAAACTCAGCTGAATCAGGGGTCAATTATCAAAAAAGAAGTAAAAGGGACAAAAAAATGTAATTCTGTTGGGCTGTAATTTTTTTTTATTTTTCACTTCACTTCTCTCACTACACCCACCATCGCCATATTTTATAATTATTATGTAATATTGTCATTATTATTATTTTATATTTTATTAGTCTTGAAATACAACTTACTTTTATTTGAATTAATTATTCAACGTGTTTTATATTATTACTCCAACCAAACATACTACTCCCTCCGTTCTTAAAAAATTATCGTTTTAGAAGAAAAAATTTATTCCAAAAAGTTTGTTGTAACGCCCCCAAAATTAGGTATACATCACTCATCTTGAGTCGCCAAATACATGGTACAAAATTCAAATACAACTTAATAATACAACTGTCGTGTATAATACGATAAAACATAAACTGTGAGTTTGAATACAAATATTGTCTACTAGAGAGTATACAAACTCAAAAGAAGTTCTCATTACAATTATTATTACACTATTTCACAGAATAGTGAGAACTATTAATGCACCATCTAGGACCATCACTCTGTTCCCCGACTAGTCACAGCTACGTTCTAATTTCCTAAAGAGAACAGTGAAAAAAAGGGTGAGCTCAACTAGCCCAGTAAGAAATTTTATGACTACGATAATGCAGAATAATTTATCGTTAGCATTCAACAGTGTTAAACTGATAAAATATAATAACTATCAAGTTTAACTGCAGCGGAACAAACAATTCATTAGAAGAGTCAAGTAGGGAATAAAATCTACTATCTTCTATGATTTAAAAGGTTTTTCATCACTTTTATCGTTGGGACTCAGCTTAATAAATAATTCACATCATCGAATCACCCCTGCACTACGGCCCAGGATATTCTTTAGTATCACGACCACGAATTATTCATGCACTACAGCTAAAGATAATCATGTTTTCATCAACGGTCCTGATCATGTCATAAAATAATTCATCTTTGCACTACAGTCAAAGAGAATCCATAGCCATAATCATACCAAAAACTGTCCATCAATGCACTACGGGCCAATGAGGACTTTTTTCACATCATTTATAACATTACGGTTATGATTATACCGAATAGTTTCTGGTCATAATCATATCAAGTCCATCTATGCACTACAGACCACAAATGACTTTCAACAAAATATAAACATGAGGATGATGACAATGATATAAGAATTCATTAAAACAAGTTCAAGAATTAATTTATCTAGGAACTGATAACGTCCAAATTGTCAACATGATACTGCTTTGTAGAGTAAAATTCAAAAATGCTCAGAAGAATATTTTCATGAAAAGATACTGGATGAAGCGCAAATATCAAGGATATTCCACTAATTTCATGGAGTATAGAAGTCAAAGTTTTAACCAACTGAGTATAATAAAGAATGGAATAACAAAAGAAATCACCATGCATGCGATAGACCGCACAGGCAGGTTATTCCAACATAATAATAAATAACGGAACCAGGTCCGACGTAAAACGCACAGACAGTGTAAGACCCCAACTTTTTAATCAATAAAAATTGAATTTCCTCTATTTATTATTATGAATAATAAAGTGTTAATTTGATATAATGTTTTGGTTATGAGTGAAATGTGCAAATTTTATAAAATAAGCAAGTGGTAATAAAATATTCATTGTGTCGGAGAATATTCGTTTGGTCGTGGAATATTTTTTCTGTCAAGGAATATTCGTACGACGGCGCAGCCATTTGTGGGCCTCATAACGGATAACTGTCGGATGAAGAAAACGATAAAATTTGGGTTGTTATAAATAACGGCGTAGTTATTACCGTTAACACAGTTGGAATATCCGGTGGTTAAAATACAGTAATATGCGTGGTTACACAGTAGCACACGGTATTGCACAATATTGTTGAATTATTGATAATTACGTAAGAAGGCACTACTCAATAATTGTCACAGTAGTCACTGTTCAATATTTTATTTTATTGATTCAATAATTGCTGCGTTGATGTTTTATATTATTGTTGTTCAATAATTATCACTGCACAGTATCTCCATTATCATATCAATAATTCATATTATTTGAATAATATTATTAGATAGCATTATTGGCAATGTTTAGAAAGTTCTGTCAATGAGAGGTTTGGTCACCTAATTGCGCGCCAGTAAGGAGAAATCCTTATCGGAAAGCCTCCTCTTTATTGGGAACAACATGGTTGTCATAAATGTGATTCTGTAATATTATTTGTGAATAATTAATTATTGATTCATATGATAAGGAAATATTTATTTTATGTGGATATAAATGATGGATTTATTTATTTGGTTATAAATGAAGGAATTAATGCTGAGATGTTTTATCAGTATTTTATCGAATTGGAAGTATTAAAAATCATCCGTTTGTGGATTTCGGGTATTTTTCTGTTTGGAATTTGAAAAAACTCAAAGCTACAAAGTTGTAGAGAATTCGATTTCGTGTGGAATGGACATAAAATTCGTATTTTTTTGATAAACGGGCTATTTTCTATGAATTATTAAAGTTTCTGATTATTGTTTAAATGATAAAATATTTTAGAAAATTCTAGAATTGGTTAGTGAGAAATGTGCTCAATTGAATTTCAAATGTGGTGGGTGGCAATAGTAACAGGTAAAGTTATCAGCTAGCAGGTTAGTCTTCTATGGCGTTTTAAGCATTTTTCTATAAATAGGGTGCTTAGTTAGAATTGAAAATCACACCAGAATTCATAAGTTTTCTCTCTTTCTCTCTCTATATTATCGAGCGTATTCTTGTGAATATTTTGATATTTTGAGTGTTGCTATACGGTGCAAGTTCATTCAGCACTATATACAGTATTCCAGCCAGAAGTATTATCTTTTTTAGGTAAGGGATGTTATTTTCTTCGTAAGTGATATTATTTCTTCAATATCATTATGCCGAAATATTGGTTGGAATTTTTTATCAAATTTAGAACTTTTTATGTCGGGGTTTGAAACAACCCGGGTCAAATCCCGAGTCCGGAACAAATCTTGGGTCAAATCCCAAGTCCGAATCGAATCAAATCCATCCAAATAAGGCCTCAAACCACTGGCCCAATAGTATCTTCTTGGGTCATCTAGCCCACCACAGGCTCCCAAAAGGTCATGACTTGAAGGTACTATTGGTAGTTACTTTAATTCCTTATATGCAGACAAATTTTCCCCCTATCTTTCGATGTGGGACTGGGGTGTTACAAACTCCCCCACTTAAATTTCTGACGTCCCCGTCAGAACCGATCACACACACGGCCCAAAGATCTTTGCCTCTCTAGCCATTGTGGGATAATACCGGCTGGCTTCGTGTCCCCACCTCCGGACCTTCATCTCTCCATTGTGGGATAATACCACCAGCCTTCGTGTCCCCACCTCCGGCAACCCGATCGGATGACCCGACCCGAGCTTTCGAGAGTCGGCTTTGATACCATATGAAACAACCCGGGTCAAATCCCGAGTCCGGAACAAATCTTGGGTCAAATCCCAAGTCCGAATCGAATCAAATCCATCCAAATAAGGCCTCAAACCACTGGCCCAATAGTATCTTCTTGGGTCATCTAGCCCACCACAGGCTCCCAAAAGGTCATGACTTGAAGGTACTATTGGTAGTTACTTTAATTCCTTATATGCAGACAAATTTTCCCCCTATCTTTCGATGTGGGACTGGGGTGTTACAGGGTTACTATTTATGAGTTACTATTTACGAGTTACTATTCATGAGTTACTATTCACGAGTTAACTATTCACGAGTACTATTCACGAAGTATGATGATTTTTCTTGTGAAATTTCTATCTTTTGGTGTCGGAGTTACTATTCACGTATACGGCACTATTCACCAAAAAATAAAATTTTCTTCTTTTTATCCAAGGTGTCTATTATGGTTACTATCTTTGATTGTATCCATGTTTTGATCTTTATTCTTGAATTTTGCTTCAAAATTGGTTATTATGAAGTATTATTGAACTTGGATAAACTGTAATACGAATCTCTAATATTTGTTATTTTGTTTCACTAGATTCGTTCTTTTAAAATATTTTTCATCATCCTCAGTCCTAAATCATGATATTACTGAATATCTTTGGCCTGTAGTGCAAAGATGAATGATTAACTGATGAATATCTTTGGTCTGTAGTGCAAAAATGAATGATTACCTAATGAATATCTTTGGCTCGTAGTGCAAAGATGAACAAGTGTTGAAATGAACATGACCAACTGGTGATACAAATGAATATCTTTGGCCCGCAGTGCAAAGATGAATATTTGATTAAAGATGTATATTGATTGTTGTTACAGGGATAAAATATTGATGATGAACTTTTAAATCTTAGAAGATAGTAGAATTCTTTCTCTACTTGACTCTTCTAATGGATTGCTTATTCCGCTGCAGTTGTTGATCTAAAACTTGTTGTCTTTTATATTTTATCAGATTTTTCCCTGTTGAAGACTATTGATAATTTGTTGTCTGTGCGTTTTACGCCGGACCTGATTCTGTCTTTATTATTCTGTTGGAATATCCTGTCTGTGCGTTTTACGCCAGACCTGGTTCCGTCTTTATTATTATTCTGTTGGAATATCATGTCTGTGCGTTTTACGCCGGACCTGATTTCGTCCTTATTAGTATTCTGTTGGAATAACCTGTCTATGCGAAGTACCGCATACATGGTGATTTCTGTTGTTATTCCATTCTTTATTATTCTGTTGGAACATCCTGTCGGTGTGAATATCGCCTGACCTGGTTCCGTTATTTAGTATTTTGTTGGAATAACTTGTCTATGCGAAGTACCGCATGTATGGTGATTTCTTTTGTTATTTCATTCTTTATTATACTCAGTTGGTTAAAGTTTTGACTTCTATACTCCATGAAATTAGTGGAATATCTTTGATATTTGCGCTTCATCCAGTCTTTTCATAGAAATATTCTTCTGAGCATTCTTGAATTTTACTCTACAAAACAGTATCATGTTGACAATTTGGACATTATTAGTTCCTGGATAAATTAATTCTTGAACTTGTTTTATTGAATTCTTATATCATTGTCATCATCCTCATGTTTATATTATGTTGAAAGTCATTTGTGGCCTGTAGTGCATAGATGGACTTGATATGATTATGACCAAGGATTATTCGGTATAATCACGACCGTAATGTTATAAATGATGTTGAAAAAGTTCTCATTGGCCCGTAGTGCATTGATAGACAGTTTTTGGTATGATTATGACTATGGATTCTTTTCGGCCAAGGGTGCAAAGATAAATTATTTTATGGCATGATCAAGACCGTTGATGAAAACACAATTATCTTTGGCCCGTAGAGCATGGATAATTCGTGGTCGTGATACTAAAGAATATCATTAGCCTGTAGTCCAGGAATGATTTAATGATGTGGATTATTTATTAAGCTTAGTTTCAGCAATAAAAATGATGAAAAACCTTTTAAATCATAGAAGATAGTAAATTTTATTCTCTACTTGACTCTTCTAATAGATTGCTTGTTCCGCTGCAGTTAAACTTGATGTTTATTATATTTTATCAGTTTAACACCGTTGAAGGCTAAGGATAATTTATTCTGCATTATTTTAGTCATAATATTTCTTACTGGGCTAATTGAGTTCACCCTTTCTTTCCCTATTCTCTCCAGGAAATGAGAACGTAGTTGGGATGAGTCAAGAAACGGAGTGATGGTCCTAGAGGTTTTGTAATACTCGGATATTTTTAATAAATAAATAACATTGTAAAGTTTTTGTTTAAATATTTTAATTGAGTTTTTCTTATGTTCGGGTCAAACATTGTATTTAATTTATGTGGACTACAACAATTAAAGAATTTCATTAATTTGGGTTTTAAAATTTATTTGGGCCTAATTTGTATTTGGGTAATTTTAAATCCTATTAAAATTAAAAGAGTTAATAAAATATATAAATAACTAAACCTACCCTTACCCTCATTATACAATCCAGAAGAGAAGAAGAGAGGCAGCGGCGACAGTAAGAATAGAAAGTAAAAAGGTATTGTAATATTGCTATGAATAATGAATTGCTTGGAATTTTCAATTTCTCAAGATGTTTGTGTAATTATGTGTGTGCATAGCCTAATATGATTACATAGGGTTGCGGCTGATTGTGAAGCTTTCATATATTTCAAAGTCAAGTAAATGGTGTATTTTGAAGTATGCTTCTAATGCTTATATAATAATATTTGGTGAAATTTTCAAAGTTACTTTTCCACCAAATTTGACAATATTTGCTCTCTTTACATGTATACATATATGATTTACGGAATTTCAGTACCTTGATTTATATTATATAAAATGGTTGGTCATGGATTATTCATTTATTGATAATGAATGCATCACGTGGGCATTATATGTATGCAGTTAATTATTTTTTATTGTATAACATTTTGGTTAACAGGTTATGCAGAATGATTTTAAAAATTTAAAACATAAAACATACATGATTGATTAATATTTGTAACACCCCAGTCCCACATCGAAAAATAGAAAAAAATTTGTCTGCATATAAGGAATTAAGTAACTACCAATAGTACCTTCAAGTCATGGCCTTTTGGGAGCCTGTGGTGGGCTAAGATGACCCAAGAAGATACTATTGGGCCAGTGGTTTGAGGCCTTATTTTGATGAATTTGATTCGATTCGGACTTGGGATTTGACCCGAGATTTATTCCGGACTCGGAATTTGACCCGAGTTTTTTCATATGGTATCAAAGCCGACTCTCGAAAGCTCGGGTCGGGTCATCCGATCGGGTTGCCGGAGGTGGGGACATGAAGGCTGATGGTATTATCCCCCAATGGAGAGATGAAGGTCCGGAGGTGGGGACACGAAGCCAGTCAGTATTATCCCATAATGGCTAGAGAAGCAAAGATCTTTGGGCCGTGTGTGTGATCGGTTCTGACGGGGACGTCAGAAATTTAAGTGGGGGAGTTTGTAACACCCCAATCTCACATCGAAAGATAGGGAATAATTTGTCTGCATATAAGGAATTAAGTAACTACCAATAGTACCTTCAAGTCATGACCTTTTGGGAGCCTGTGGTGGTTTGAGACCTTATTTTGATGGATTTGATTCGATTCGGACTTGGGATTTGACCCGAGATTTATTTCGGACTAGGGATTTGACCCGGGTTGTTTCATGTTTGCATTAGTAGTCCTCACTATTCTGTGAAATAGTGTGATAATAATTGTAATGAGGACTCCTTTTGAGTTTGTATACTCTCTAGTAGACAATATTTGTATTCAAATTCACAGTTTATGTTTTGTCGTATTGTACACGACTGTTGTATATTAAAGATTGTATTTGTATTCTGTACTATGTATTTGGCGACTCGAGATGGGAGATGTATACCTGTTTCGGGGGCGTTACATTTATTCTATTTATAATCTAATAAAACGAATAACTTTATAAAAGGTTTTACTATGCAAACACTATACAGGCACTATGCAAATACTATGCATAATAGAATATAATATATTCTATTTATAGAATAACTTTATAAAAGTATTCTGTTTTATTACATTAATAATACCAATAAAATAAAACTGAGTGACTTATCACGTAAGCATCAATAATCAATACTGTGTGCTACTATACAACCACGTGTATTACTGTATTTTCACTACCGAGTAGTTCAATAGTATTAACGGTAAAACTTCCGCCGTCATTTTCATAAAATATTTTTGTCGTTTTCTCATTCCGACAATAATTCCGTTGCGGGGTCCACCAATGATTGTGCCGTTGCACGAATATTCCCTGATAAAACAAATATTTCCCGACCAATCAAATATAATATGACAACTTGCATACTTTTCAAAATTTATAAATACTACCCACGACTATAACATTATATCAAATCCACACCATAATATTCAAAAAAATATTTCGAGAAAATTAAATCTTTATTCATAAAATCTGGGGTCTCACATTTGTCGTTTACAACTTTCGAGAAGAATAAATTATTTATTTTTCTATATTACCCCTACCTTCTCTCATTGTCCCAAGAAATTCTCTTGTCTTAATAGTTTTCAATTTTCCATAGTGGGATAGTGATGTAATTTCAAACAAACTTTATTTGGTAAATGATACTTTCTTAATCCATGTGTCATAACCTTAAACGACAATCTTTTAGGAACGGAGGTAGTATACATTTCTGTTTGCTATATTCGACTCAACTTTTAACATTCTTACCTTTGATAAGAATGGATCTCAAAATCTCATACACCCAAAATTTATAAATAATTTTTTTTACTCCAACATACGATACTATTAATTATCAAATAATTTTTTTTATTTTAACATTAATTTAAAAAGAATCTTTATTTAATCTTTATTTTAAAATATATAAACTCTTATTACACAATTTTATTAAACACTACCTTAGCCGGCGAATACTCGCAAGAAGGATAAAGTCTCTGAGCATGAGAGGCCCATTGTCAGTTCTAGTGCGAGAACAGATCCTCTGTCCCTAATTTCCCTGTCCCCTTGTGTCTCCCCACTTAAATTTTGACATCTAATCTCTTACTTAACACTAATTAATTCTAAAATTAAATAAAAGGACACGTGTCAAAATTTAAGTGAGAGGACACAAGAGGACAGAAAAAATAGGGACATAGAATCTGCTCTCGTTCTAGTGCTCAACATTTATATGTTTTTTTTAGATTTTCCAAGTCCCTGTTTTACTTCTCTTCGGTTCATCCTTTCCCAAAAAAAATAATAATTTATTTTTAATTATACTGTTTAATTTAGGTGTCCCAATAACATCCCAATTTTTTGTGTGTAAAGACTACAAATAATATTTAATATTTACGAAATTATAACAAGACTTTAAGTCACAAAAGAATAATATTCATAACCAATAAATATTACAAGACAAACCATAACAAATGTCAAATGAGCTTAAACCACAGTTTAAAATATTTATTACAATTCCAAATAAATCAATGTATCACACAGTCTAAACAAAATATTTAACCTATTGGATAGAAGGTAGCTCTCATCATATTCCATAATCCCCCTCTGTTGGAAGGAAGACACAATATGAGCCAAATGCCCAGTACGTATATAAAGTACATAAATAATGAATTGAAATAACTAACTCAATTAAATAAACTGAACTGAAATTAACAAAACTAACACAAGGAAATAGTAAGCTGAATCAAATGGTTGAGTGTTATTTCATATCGAACTCATGCAGAACAAAACTGAAATATACATTATCACACGGACAAGTCAAATAATGTCACACGTGCAATTAATATAATGTCACACAGACAATCATGCATCGGAATGAGCAAAACTAAATGCATGTAAAATCGAGAAGCGTGTTTGACACAAACATCACCAATTCGCATAATATAACATAAAATTAGGGTTGATTCATACATATCCCACAACAAAATTATCATATGACAAACACTCATCGAAACACAAAACAGAAACGTCGTAAACTAATAAGAGAGGTCGTTTAGATCGAATCCTTCATCAATCGTCATCGGAGAAGGAGATCGGAGGTTCAAAGTATTGTACCATTGTTTTAGTAGAGAGATTCAATAATCACACTAAAATGATCACATCTGTTTTTTTACTGCGTATATATGCAATGTATAGGGAACACAGTTTGGTCTAATAAATTTTAACTTAAAAGTCGTTTAGAATTTCAGTTTAAATTTCTACTCAACTTTAGTCTCTAAATGATTATATATTAAAAATAGTGTAGTAGTTCTCATTATTTTATAAATAATGTGATAATAATTGTAATGAGGACTCTATTTGAGTTTGGATATTGTCTACGAGATAATACTCGTGTTAAAACTCTCAGCTTATGTTTTGTCGTATTTTACACGACAGTTGTATAATTAAGTTTGTATTTGAATTCTGCACAACAATAATATTCATTGAATTGATTATTAACCAATTTGTTAAAGGATTTTTTTATAAATAATTTGTAAACAATAAAATTTGTTTAAGATAGTAAAAAAAATGAATATAAAATATAAATTTTAATTGTATATGAGGGTAGATAGTTAAAAATAACATTCATTACTATTTTTTATTGATTCAGCCACAAATTTTTTATCTGAATGAATTATTCAGACATATTCAGAGTTTAAAAATTATAAAATAAACAGTATAAATATTTTAATCGGGATAAGATTTTTGAGAACATGGCAATTAATATTATTTGGAGAAATATGTCAAGCATATCTGTATGTGTTATTTATATTAAGGGGATAAGATATTTGAGGACATGACAATTAATACTATTTGGAGAAATATGCCATTAATATCTATTGTGTAGTGTTCATACGTTTTAATTAAGGCGTTTGATATTTTCACAACAAAAATGATACTGCAAAAGCAAATTTGTATTTAGCGGAAATTTTATAAGCTGCGACAACATCATTTTTAAGATTTTTTGTATTCTCAATCATCAAAATTTAATAATTAAATTAAATGTATTCTTTTTAACTTCATGAATCTGATATTTGCAACCCAATATTCAAGTTCTTGGTTTTATGCTTGTGACCATTAAGATTTTTGTTGTCATTAATTAAATTGGAAACCTATGGTCCTAGCCGTTGATCTTCTGTATTTTTACACCAAAAGATCTAGGGTTTTGTTCTACACCCTTGGATCATTTATCTTGTACACTATAAATTGAAGATTTAGGGATTTTACTTTTCATTCTGCCTCTCCTACTTTCTTACTACTTCACCAAAAACCCTTCATCTTGATTCACTACACCACAAATATTATTTTTTTGTACATATATTATATATCATCATATCCATAGTCATCATTTTATAGTACCATACATCTTTTTTTATTATATTTACAAATTATTTATTTGCAAGATCTAATAATCTTATTTAAGATGCATGTATCAAATTAATTAAATAGATCAAGGAAGGAAGAAGGAATTATTATCAATGAATTTCTTCTTTGATTTCAGTAGATCTAGTAAGTATACATATTTACATGGTTTTACTTGTATGATGATGCATCATGCATGTGTTCATTTTTCTTTAAATTCATAAATTGTGTTTACCAAAATTAAATTGTTTCATCCACAAAAGTTGTGTGTATGTTTTTAGTTATTTTTTATTATTATAAGCTAGCCTTTTTTAGGTAAAATAATTCATTTTTGCAGTAATTAATTATGGTGTACTGTTAAATATTAATTTTTATGCACGTATAATTTTCGCATGCAGATCTGATCGTTGTTCATGACATTTCATTGACATAATATTAGTTCAGGTATATATTTATTTTATTAAATATATATATATATATATATATATATATATATATATATATATATATATATATATTTATGTCCTTTGATAATTGAATTATTATTTATTTATTATTTTATTGAATTTGTAGTCAGGGGACAAAGTTGATATTATCCTTGCTGATGTCCATTTACCTGATTTGGACGTGTTTCAAGTTGTTGCACTTAATAGGAACGTCCCAACAATATGTGAGTGCTATTTACTATTTAGTCCAACGAGTTTGAAAGCTGATATTTTTATATTTTTAAAATAATAATATTTTTACACGAGTTTCTCTCACCCATTCATATTTTATGTGAGAAATCATGTAAAAATATCAGTTTCCTTTAATTATTATGCATTAATTATGCAGTGCATATACTAACTTCTTCTATATGTTATGTTATGACTTGAAGATGTGGGCAACTGGGCACCAAGAATTCTTACAACATGTTGCCAATGAAAGCAATGGGGGAACTGAAGAAATGATCAAGAAATGCCAATGGAGACCAATTCTCAACTAGGAAATAGTAGTGCATTTTTCTTTTTCTTTTTTCCAGAGATGGAGGTGGGACCTGCCCATTATTCACGTATCATACGAAAATATCAGTTCCCTAACATAAATTGTAATAGTACAGGTTCTAAAATTTAAAGTGATAATAATAGTAATAAAAAAAATCCTACATGGTGTTCCATGAATTAACAAAAATATTTATGTAGCTCAATAATATTATGCATTTCCAAAATGTTCTATAGACTAAGCAAATAAAAATTTACTTCAGATTTATAAAGATTTTATTTTTCTGTATAAATAAAGAGTGTGTTTCTATGTTAAGCAGATTTAGTAAAAATCTTTTTATTTATTTAAAATAAAGAACGTGTTTATATATATATTTAAACAGATTAAGCTTTGAGTTCATGTATAAATACTTTAAATAACTTATATATAATGCAACAAGTATTTTATAATAAATAAGATTGTGTGCAAAAATACTTGTGATGATCATAGTTTATCAAGTATAACAATTTAATCAATAAAATTTGATATAACAAATAAATTTGTTTCACTCAAATATATATATTATATTTGATCTATGTTATAAAAATTTAGCCACTTAGAATTTCAAAGATTGTTCAGATAATATTTCTTTTAAGTAATAACTAAATTTGGTTGGTATCTAAGTACTAACCAAATTTTGGTTTTCACAATCTGATATTTATATAAATATTTTTAATAGATCACTTAGAACTTCAAACACCATTCGAATAATATACGTGTTAAAAAATATTTTCAAATTTCGATATCTAAAACTGATCTATTTTATGATATTTATATAAATAAATTTTATCAATAAAGGAACATTTAGAACTTCAAACAACGTTCGAATAATATTCTTATTAAAGAATATCTCTAAATATAGGTATCTAAAACTGATGTTTTAATTGATAAGAATAGATGAAATACAGTCTATACATATATATATATATATATATATATATATAACAATTTATATTTTTATATCTATAATTGTAACAGTTATGAGGTAATGTAAATAAAACAAATTATTAACATACCTTAAATGCTTGACCAATATTTATTTATTTTCTAAAGATTAGAACTATGAGTAGAAGGTAAAAAAAAATTCAGACAAAATTATGCAGGCTAGGAGATATAGTTTTTCTTTGATATGTGAATTGGTAAATTAAAATGAAGTGAAAAGCTACTTATTTATAGAAGAGTTTTGAGTTGAGGGTAAATAAGTAATTTAAAAATTCATTTTGGATTTAATAGCTTGAATTACTTTGATGTAAACCGGAGAGCTCAAATGAAATGATAGCACACAGATTGAGAAACGAGAAATCGACAAACTTTTGTGAAAATCAAATTTTTGGCCGATAAATTTGATTTTTCCAGCCACACATGTCAGCTAACGCTCAGGAATTAAAAAAAGGCTCTAGGCCTTTCTTAAACATATATATATTGGGTGTGAGTACTCACCCATGAGATAGAATTCAAAATAAAAAAAATTAATTTTCTTTGTGAGCAAGTACGTGGGTTTACTTGATATTAATCAAATTAGAAATTGGGTTGATGAAAACAATATTGAATTTGAGATTCCATGAAAGGAATTCAAGTTAAAATTAAAAAGAATTTACTTGTTAGATTGGTTGGTGACCAAGACAAGGAAATATGATCCCTAATTTGATTAGGAGAATAAATTATTTCTAATCCATAATAGGAATGGATTAGGAAGAGTACTTTAAATAAGGCTATGAAGGAGTCTTATTTGATAAATGAGATAAGCTTGGTAGTAAGAAGATACTAAAAGAATAAATTGAGAGAATTACAGTTTGTTGTTCGTGGGTATCCGCCATCATTATATTCGTTCAATTGAAAGCTTGAAAACTTTATTGCTTGGGGTATTTTTGGGTGGTGAAGTTAATTAGGGTTCTCAACCTAATTAAAGGTAAATTTGTACTATCTCAATTTATTGTGTAACCTCAAGTTTTAGGGCATAAAATTTAAGAGAATTATTATAAGTCCATTATTAGTGATATAGTGAAGATTCGGAGTTTGATCCGTGATTTTTACATCTTAATTTTAGAGGGGTTTCCACGTAAATTTGGTGTTTTGCTTGTAGATGGTTATTTATTATTTTTGTTTTCATAATTGGTTTTGTTGATTTCATATTTAATTGCACAAAGACGGAAAAGTAATTCCTGGGATATAGATTATTTTTGGTGTATTTTTCCCAACAGTGGTATCAGAGCTTGGTTATTTTTGTGGTTTTCTTATACGAATTAAATGGAGGATTGGACATCAAATTGCATGCTTAATCTCAAAGCTACAAATTATGCAATTTGAAAGCCAAAAATGGAGGATTTGCTTTATTTCAATGATTTGTACGAACCACTTGAGAACGATGGAGTTAAGCCCACAAACAAAATTAACGCGCAGCGGAACAAGATGAACATGAAGACTATTGGTTTGATAAGATCGTGGATTGATCAAAGTGTGTTTCATTATGTTGCTATGGAAACTAAAGCTTATAATCTCTGGCAGAAATTGGAGTCCATGTATGAAAGGAAAACATCGCAAAATAAAACTTTTTTGATTAGGAAGCTTGTGAATTCTAAATTCAAGGATGGGAACTCCGTTGCAGAACACTTGAGTGATTTTCAGAGTTTGATAAATCAGTTGAGTACGATGAAGATGGTAATTGACGATGAGATACAGGCTTTCTTGTTGTTGAGCTCTTTGCCTAATAGCTAGGAGACGCTGGTTGTATCGTTGAGTAACTCCGCTCCAAATGGCAAGCTGACTATGGATACAGGCAAATATAGTTTGTTTAATGAGGAATAGAGTCGAAGAGATACTATGGTGATTAGCGTTGAGTCACAAATTTTTGTCGCACAGAGTATGGGCAAAAATAAAGGGAGAAATTCTTCTAAAGATGACAAATCCAGGGGAAGGTCAAGAGATAGAAAAGAAGTAATTTGTTTTCACTGTCAAAAGCCGGGTCACATAAGATGATAGTGTAGATTTTTAAAGAAGGAGCAGACGTCTAAGAAAAAAGATGAGGATAAAGATTCGATTGTGTATTTATCCGACGTTGATGTAGCTATTATTTGTGATGATAAACCCAAGTGCCACATTAATTATACGATTATTGATTCGGGTGTTTCGTTTCATGCTACATTGCATGGTGAAATCTTCACATCATATAGTAGTGGTGATTTTGGCCATGTGCGGATGGGAAACGGAAGTGCATACAAGATTATAGGCATTGGAGATATTTGTTTGGAAACTAACAGTGGTTGCAGGTTGATGCTGAGAGAAGTCAGACATGTTCCGGATATTCATTTTAATTTGATCTCTCCTGGTAAGCTTGATGAGAATGGTTATAAAAGTTACTTTGGTGAAGGTCAATGGAAGCTCACCAAAGGGTCTCTAGTGGTCACTAGAGGTAAGAAGGTAGACACTCTTTATACGATGCAGGCGCATGTGAGAGGTGTTGAAGACGGGGGAGTTAGGCAGAAAAAGATGTGGTACAAAGCCGTGCGAGATGGGAGAAAAGGCTTGCATGAGAACCACGAGAGAAAAAATCTTAACTTTAAATGGGTACTAAAAGTGAAGAAGGAAAGTTATAGCTCGCAACCAGTGTACAAAGCGGTTGTTAATGAATCTGGCAAACAAAAATCTGTCAAGTTTGAGTTAGATCCTCCCATTAAGTAGAACCATGCCGATAAGACAAAGTAGGACATGAAGATATTTGAAAATTTCAAGAAGCTTGAGTTTAACCAATACTTTTTTAGAATTAACTCCAAGTAAGGAGTTGTGGTAGGTGATCTCTCCTCTCATGGGTTCGGAGGGGGAGATTGTTGAGTGTGGGTCCTCACCCATGAGATAGAATCCAAGATTGAAAAGAATTGATTTTCTTTGTGAGCAAGTAAATGAGTTTACTTGATATTAATCCAATTAGAAATTGGGTTAATGGAAATAATATTAGAATTGGAGATTCCATGAAAGGGATCTAAGTTGAAATTAAAAAGGATTTACTTGTTAGATTGGTTGGTGACCAAGATAAGGAAATGTGATCCCTAGTTTGATTAGGAGAATAAATTATTTCTAATCCATAATAGGAATGGATTAGGAAGAGTACTATAAATAAGGCTATGAGAGAGTCTTATTTGATACATGAGATAAGCTTAGTAGTAAGAAGATACCAAATGAATAAATTGAGAGAATTACAGTTTGTTTTTCGTGGGTTTCCGCCATCATTATATCCGTTCAATTGAAAGCTTGGAGACTTTATTGTTTGGGGTGTTTTTGGGTGGTGAAATTAATTAGGTTTCTTAACCTAATTAAAGGTAAATTTGTACTATCTCAATTTATTGTGTAACCTCAAGTTTTATGGCATAAAACTTGAGAGGATTATTGTAAACCCATTATTAGTGATATAGTGGAGATTCAGAGTTTGACCCGTGGTTTTTTTCTCTTAATTTTAGAGGGTTTCCACGTAAATTTGATGTCTTGCTTGTGACGCCCCCAAAATAGGTATACAACACCCATTCTGAGTCGCCAAATACATGGTACAAAAAGTAAACTACAACTTCAATAATACAATTGTCATGCAAAATACGACAACATATACTGTGAGTTTAAATACAAATATTGTCTTCTAGACAATATTCACACTCAAATAAGTCCTCATTACAATTATTCATACACTATTTTACAGAAATAGTGAGGACTACTAAAACATCTTTCTAGAACCATCACTCCATACCCCGACTAGATATGATCCTGCTATGTTCTCACCTCCTGAGAAGAAAAATGAAACAAAAAGGAAAAGGGTGAGCTCAACTAGCCTAGTAAAGAATATTATGACTAAGATAATATACAACAAATTATCATTAGTTTTCAATAGGAAAAAATCTAATAAAATATAATAGACAACAAGTTTTAGATCAACAACTGCAGCAGAAACAGCAATCCATTAAAAGAGTCAAGTAGAGAATGAGTTCTATTATCTTTTAAGATTTAAAAGTCCATCATCAATATTTTATCTCTGTAACATCATCAATAAACATCTTTAATCCAATATTCATCTTTGTACTACAGGCAAAAGATATTCATTTGTATCACTAGTTGGTCATGTTCATCTCAACACCTGTTCATCTTTGCAATACGGGTCAAAGATATTCATCAGTTAATCATTCATCTTTGCACTACAGGCCAAATATATTCAGTAATATCATCATTTAGGACTGAGGATGATGAAAAATATTATAAAGAAAACGAATCCAGTGAGACAGAAGGACAAATAATAGGGATTCGTATAACAGTTTATCAAAGATCAATAATACTTTATAATAACCAATTGAAGCAGAATTCAAAAATAAAGATCAAAACATGGATACAATCAAAGATAGTAACCATAATAGACATCTTGGACAAAAAGGAAAATTTTTATTTCTTGGTGAATAGTGCCGTATACGTGAATAGTAATGTGACGCCCCCAAAATTAGGTATACGTCACCCATCTTGGGTCGCCACTTATATGGTACATAAATTCAAATACAACTTAATAATACAACTGTCGTGTTAAATACGACAACACATAAACTATGAGTTTGAATACAAATATTATCTACTAGAGATTATACAAACTCAAAAGGAGTCCATATTATAATTATTATTACACTATTTCATAGAATAGTGAGGACTACTAATGCTATCATCTGGTCCGTCACTCCGTTCCCCGACTAGTCCCTGTTATGTTCTCATTTCCTGAAGAGAACAATAAAAGTAAAAGGGTAAGCTCAACTAGCCCAGTAGAAAATATTATGACTAAGATAATGCAGAATATATTACCGTTAGCCTTCAACAGTGTTAAACTGATACAATATAACAACCACCAAGTTTAACTGCAGCGGAACAAGCAATCCATTAAATGAGTCAAGTAGAGAATAAAATCTACTATCTTTTATGATTTAGAAGGTTTTTCATCACTTTTATCGTTGGGACTCAGCTTAAAAATAATCCACATCATCGAATCACCCCTGCACTACGGCCAAGGATATTCTTTAGTATCACGACCACAATTATCCATGCACTACGGGCCAAGAATATTTGTGTATTAAATAATGGTCATGATCATGCCAACAACTGTCCATCAATGCTCTACGGGCCAATGAGGACTTTTTTCACATCATTTGTAACATTACGGTCATGATTACACTGAATAATCCCTGGTTATAATCATACCAAGTTCATCTATGCATTATAGGCCACAAATGACTTTCAACAAAATATAAACATGAGGATGATGACAATGATATAAGAATTCAATAAAACAAGTTCAAGAATTAATTTATCCAGGAACTAATAACATCCAAATTGTCAACATGATACTACTTTGTAGAGTAAAATTCAAGAATGCTCAGAAAAGTATTTCTAAGAAAAGATACTGGATGAAACGCAAATATCAAGAATATTCAACAAATTTCATGGAGTATAGAAGTCAAAACTTTAACCAACTGAGTATAATAAGGAATGGAATAACAAAAGAAATCACCAGGCATGCGATAGACGACAGAGGCAGGTTATTCCAACATAATAACAAATAACGGAATCAGGTCCGGCGTAAAACGCATAGGCTGGATATTCTAACAAAATAATAAAGACGGAATCAGGTCCAGCGTAAAACGCACAGACAGGATATTCCAACAGAATAATAAAGACGGAATCAGGTCCGGTGTAAAACGCATAGACAGGATATTCCAACAGAATAATAAAGACGGAACCAGGTCCGGCGTAGAACGCATAGACAAGATGTTCCAACAGAATGATAAAAAATTGAACAACAGAAGAATTTCACCAAGTATAGGGTAGCCCGCGTATACAGGTTATTCCAACAGCATAATAAATAATGGAATAACAGAAGTTCTCTTCATGAAGATGAAAGAAAGAAATAATACTCCATACCTTTGAAAAAACTTGATACTGGAATAGTGAGGTAACAGATTTCTCTTCTTCTTTCTCTCTATAATTTCTCTCTATAATAATCGCTCTAATGCTTTTGTGAATTGGTGAGAAATGAAGGAAGAATGAGCTTCTATTTATAGAAAAATATAGTTTCGATAATTGCACGTTTTAGGACTCGAAAATTACAGTACAATACCTCCAACTTTTCTTTCATTATAATTTAGTCCTGCAAGTATTATCAATCTTGTACCAACTCCCCTAATAGTAAATAATGTGAATCAATAGTTCAATCATGTGAATCAATAGTATAATCATGTGAAAAATACGAATTTCAGTATAGTACCTCCATTTATACCTCCATTTTTAATTTAGTCATGCAAGTATTATCAATCTTGCAGCAACTCCCCTAATAGTAAATAATGTGATTCAATAGTATACATATGTGAACAAATAGTTATATAAGCATGTAAATTAGTAGTAATTAATTGCTCATTTATCCTATAAATTACCCGATTTATCAATATAACCCCTAGACATCAATTATCATCGAAATAAATGTCGATTATCACTAACACAAATAATTCCAACATAATAAAACTATTTTTATCAAAAATATAAATTTTGAAATTTTGAAGTTTGACTTTTCCCAAAAAAGTCAACTATTGACTTTTTGACCAAATAGTGAATCCCGAAAAATTTTGTGTTTATAGACTATTTTTACTAATTTCTTCGTTCCGGACTCAAATATCACGTCCGCGTCTCCAAATTTAACTCCGAACAACATTCATTATTAATATTATAACTCACAATATTTATCAATCTTGCACCAACTCCCCTAATAGTAAATCATGTGAATCAATAGTACAATCATGTGAATAAATAGTATAATCATGTGAAAAAATTAATTACAGTATAGTACCTTCAACTATACCTCCATTTTTAACTTAGTCATGCAAGTATTATCAATTTTGCACCACTACCCCTAATAGTATAAGAATGTGAATCAATAGTACTCCGTGAATAGTAACTCGTGAATAGTACCCCGACACGAAAAGTGTCCCGAATACCCGATTGAACAATATATCCTCCAGACATCAATTATTATCGAAATAAATGATGATTTCCACTAACACTAATAATCCCAACACAATGGAACTATCAATTAACACAACTTATTCATCATTAATATTATAACTCATAATATTTAACAACCAAGTCGTTCCCAAGAAATAGGGGGCTTTCCGATAAGGATTTCTCCTTATTGGCGCGCAATTAGGTAACCAAACCTCTCCTTGACAGAACTTCTCGACATTGTCAATATTATAAATAATAATATGAATAACTTTGTCGTCTCAATTATTGATTTAATAATATAACATATTATGCAGATGATACTGTGACAATAATTGAATAAAAAATATGAGAGATATGATGCAGCAATTACTGTAGCAATAATTGAGTATAATTGAGTGACTTCTTACGTAAGCATCAATAATCAATACCGTGTGCTACTATGCAACCACGCGTATTACTGTACTTTTACTACCGGGTAGTTCAACAGTTTTAACGATAACACTTTCGCCGTTATTTTTATAAAAAGATAATTCTGTCGTTTTCTAACTATGACAATACTTCCGTTGTGGGGTCCACCAATGATTGTGTCGTCGTATGGATATTTCCCGACTAAAAAGAATATTCCCTGACCAAACGAACATTTTATAACAACTTGCATACTTTACAAAATTTATAAATACTACCCACAACTATAACATTATATTAAATCCAAACCATAATATTTAAAAAAAATATTTCGAGAAAATTAAATCTTTATTCATAAAATCTGGGGTCTCACAATCTCCCCTTCGCCCTCGAATTTTACGTATGTACCTGGTATGCCGAAGAGGTGGGGATACCTTGACAGATTCTAACTCTTGAAGTATAACCTTTGATTGTTGAATACGATTCTTCTTATCCAAGATTTTAACACGTATTTCCTCAAACGTTAAATCATCCGCTATCTCGTCCGGTTCTAAATTAATAATGTGGTTCGGGTCGTCCACATATTTACGTAACATCGATACGTTAAAAACATTATGAACATGTGACATACTTGGCAGTAAAACGAATCTATAAGCCACAATTCCTACTTCATCAAGGATTTCAAATAGGCCAATTAAATCGAGGGTTGAGATTTCCTCTCTTCGTTAATTCTTGCTTCTAGAATATCGCCCTCTTGAACCTTCTTCTTCACATTCATCAGCTCTGAGTATGTAGCTTGAGCAGATTTAACTTTATCGATTAAAGTCTATTCTAATCGTATATTCGTTATCTTTACGTGGGTTTGTATATTCGCACTTGTAACCGCATACGATCTTCTACTCAACGCGTCAGTTACCACATTTGCTTTCTCACGATGGTATTAAATGGTACGATCGTAATCTTCAACAGCTCGAGCCAACGTCTTTGGCGCATGTTACATTCATTTTAGTTGAAGAAATATTTAAGGGTTTAAGAAATGGGTTTTGTACTGGGGTCAATATAAAATTCGATTTCACATTTTGGGGTAGGCTAAAAAGTCTTCAAAAATACGTTAGAAAATTTTTTAATAATAGAAATATCATTCAAAACTGTGACTCTCATCCAAGACTTGGATAACACGTCACATTAATACCTATCAACTTGCCATCGTCATTCACGACGTTGCCTACAGAAAGTCTGGCTTCGGTGCATTCCACACAAAAAAGTCAACAACGAAAGGACCGAAGTTCTTTACTTATGGCTTGATATGACAATGATTGACTTTAGTGGTTTGGTTGCTTGAATTCGCATAACAGGTTGGTTAGGAATATGAAAGCTAACAACCTTACGAAAAGCATGATGAGTAGTTAACCAATCGATTTCAAAAAATTGCATCAAAGGCAAGTATTTTCAAAGAGATAAGATTGACAGGTAACGTGAAAGTGTCGATTTTAATCAACAAGATTTATAAACAGTGGAGGTAACGAAGGTTTCCACTATCGAAGTTTCAACCAATAAGTCAAAGTCTAACTTCTCCGGAGTTAAATTTAAACGTTGAGCGAAAGCAAGATAGATAGAAGAACAGGTAGAACCAATATCGAATAAGGTATAGACTTCGCAAGAATTTATAATTAACTAACCCGTGCTAACTTCATTTGGGTTACTCGCTATTTGAGAAGTCACAAAAAACGCTCTTCCTGAAACCACCAACTTTGTTTTGTCCGTATCCGCCTTTGGTTCCGTCGTTCCAGCTGGACTTGAATTCACTATACGACAAAATCGAGCTAAATGACATTCTCTTCTTGAAGTTTCCACTTCTATTATCTTGGCCATGATTACCACCGAAGTGGTTACCATTCTTGGCATGATAATTTCTCCCACGATGGTTATCATTGTTCCGATGGTCGTTGCCACCGGTATGATTATTATCGTGTTGTTGTTCGTTACCTTTTGGTTGAGCTGACTCAGCGGTCTCATGTGCTTCATTGCTTATCTCAGCATTTTCAGATGCCATTTCAAAACACTGTTATAAAACAAAGGTTAATTGATATGCCACATATTATCCCTATACTCTGACTGACCAATTAAATACCAAATAAACTTAGGTAGGTCATACTAGCGAAGAAATTTCCCGTCTCTCCTCTCCTAGTTCTTGTCTCACATCTCAGCCAGGGATCATATCCCTAAGCTTTGATACCAACTGTGACACCCCAAAAATAGGTATACATCACCCATCTTGAGTCGCCAGATACATGGTACAGAATTCAAATACAACTTGATAATACAACTGTCGTGTTCAATATGACAAAACATAAATGTGAGTTTGAATACAAATATTGTCTACTAGAGAGTATACAAACTCAAAAGGAGTCCTTATTACAATTATTATCACACTATTACACAGAATAGTGAGGACTACTAATGCACCATCTAGGACCATCACTCCGTTCTCCGACTCGTCCCAGCTATATTCTCATTTCCTGAAGAGAACAGTGAAAGAAAGGGTGAGCTCAACTAGCCCAGTAAAAAATATTATGACTAAGATAATGCAGAATAAATTATCATTAGCCTTAAACAGTGTTAAACTGATATAATATAACAATCATCAAGTTTAAGTGCAGCGGAACAAGCAATCCATTAAAAGAGTCAAGTAGAGAATAAAATCTACTATCTTTTATGATTTAAAAGGTTTTCATCCCTTTTATCACTGAGACTCAGCTTAATAAATAATCCACATCATCGAATCACCCATACACTACGGCCAAGGATATTCTTTAGTATCACGACCACGAATTATCCATCCACTACGGCTAAAGATAATCATGTTTTCATCAACGGTCTTGATCATGCCATAAAACAATTCATCTTTGCACTACGACCAAAGAGAATCCATAGCCATAATTATACCAAATACTGTTCATCAATGCACTACGGGCCAATGCGGACTTTTTTCACATCATTTATAACATTACAGTTATGATTACACTGAATAATCTCTGGTCATAATCATACCAAGTCCATCTATGCACTACAGGCCACAGATGACTTTCAACAAAATATAAACATGAGGATGATGACAATGATATAAGAATTCAATAAAACAAGTTCAAGAATTAATTTATCTAGGAACTGATAACGTCCAAAGTGTCAACATGATACTGCTTTGTAGAGTAAAATTCAAGAATGCTCAGAAGAATATGTCCATGAAAAGATACTGGATGAAGCGCAAATATCAAAGATATTCCACTAATTTCATGGAGTATAGAAGACAAAACTTTAACCAACTGAGTATAATAAAGAATGGAATAACAAAAGAAATCACCATGCATGCGGTACTTCGCATAGACAGGTTATTCCAACAGAATAATAATAACGGAATCAGGTCAGGCGAAATTCGCACCGACAGGATATTCCAACAGAATAATAAATAACGAAACCAGGTCCGGTGTAAAATGCACAGACAGGATATTCCAACAGAATAATAAATAACGGAACCAGGTCCGGCGTAAAACGCACAGACATGATATTCCAACAGAATAATAAAGAATGGAATATTAGAAGAATTTCACCAAGTATAGGGTAGCCCGCGTATACAGGTTATTCAAACAGAATAATAAAGAATGGAATAACAGAAGTTCTCTTCACGAATAAGAATGAAAGAATACCCCTTACGAGTACAACAAATAATATCCCTTACTTTGGAAAAACTGAATACTGGAATATTGAGGTAGCAGACTTCTCTTCTTCTTTCTCTCTATAATAATCGCTCTAAAGCTTTTGTGAATTGGTGAGAAATGAAGGAAGAATGAGGTTCTATTTATAGGAAAATATAGTTTCGATAATTGCACGTTTTGGGGATCAAAAAATTACAGTACAATACCTTCTTCTTTTTCTTCATTTTTAATTTAGTCCTGCAAGTATTATCAATCTTGCACCAACTCCCCTAATAGTAAATCATGTGAATCAATAGTACAATCATGTGAATAAATAGTATAATCATGTGAATACATAGTATAATCATGTGAAAAAATTAATTACAGTATAGTACCTTCAACTATACCTCCATTTTTAACTTAGTCATGCAAGTATTATCAATTTTGCACCACCACCCCTAATAGTATAAGAATGTGAATCAATAGTACCCCGTGAATAGTAACTCGTGAATAGTACCCCGACACGAAAAGTGTCCCGAATACCCGATTGAACAATATTTCCTCCAGACATCAATTATTATCGAAACAAATGACGATTTCCACTAACACTAATAATCTCAACACAATGGAACTATCAATTAACACAACTTATTCATCATTAATATTATAACTCACAATACTTAACAACCAAGTTATTTCCAGGAAATAGGGGGCTTTTCGATAAGGATTTCTCCTTATTGGCGCGCAATTAGGTGACCAAACCTCTCCTTGACAGAACTTCTCGACATTGTCAATATTGCAAATAATAATATAAATAACTTTGTCGTCTCAATTATTGATTTAAGGCTTAAATATGAATTAGTACCCTAAACTATAGGGCATATTCCACTTCAGTGATCCACCTTTCAATTTTGTCAATTAGATTATTAAACTATCAATTTTTTCCAATTAAACAAATTGAACACGCCACGTCAGCAATTGCTGACGTGGCTAATTTAAGTGGGGTCTTAAAGGACTTACGTGGCAAATAAATAATTTAATATACATTACAAAAACAAATCATTTTAACAGCATGGGCAATTTGGTCAATATCTTAAAAATCCCTAATTAAAATAAAACAAACCGATCAGGTAATCAAGCAAACACTTCGATCACACCTCTCGGCTCTCCCCCAATGCTCGATAGAAAAACCCTAGATTAAACGAAGCGCGAAGAACTGAACACCCATTCCGGCACGATTTCATCACGATTCCAACGAATAAGGACCGTGCATGTGCAATATGTGCTGAGTCAGCGTTCACCACAAACAACATCGGTCCCCACAGTCGGTCCCCACTTTCGATCACTACTTTTGAAAGACAGCGAAGTAAGTTTATGTTTATGGTTTGAATATGTGTTATATTTGAACTTTATGTTTGTATTGCTTACAAATCTGTAGTCTCCTAACAATAAAGTATTATTCCCCCTCAGTTCCCCATAGTTTTGTCTCCCTAACTCATGTGCGGTCCCCATTTATTTACTTTATGTTTAGTACTTGTTAAATATATTTTTATATATATATATAATATTTATATATTTTTGGTTAATGCAGAAATGGATGTCATTACTTTAAGATTTCATCATGGTGGTAAACTAATAAATAATGGTGATATAGTTGATTATGTTGGAGGCATTGTTAGTGAATTGTGTAATTATGATCCTGATTATATAACTGGGCCTGGGATTATTGATTATGTTTCAACAGTTCTTGGAAGCAAGAATGTGAAAAATGTATATTATCTTATCCCTGGTCAAAGTTTAGCAGAAGGGCTTAGGGCAGTAGGTTATGATAAAGGTGTTATTGACATGTGTGAGTATGCTAAGAAGAACCCTGTTGTTGAGATATACTCAGACCATAACCATGAACAAATAGTAAGTACTGATGATGACAGTGAGGGATTTGTTAAAGTTTTAACAGATGTTAACATTGAAGAACAGACTGATAATGAAGGAGTAGAAGAGATTGAGGTTGATGTGCTTCAGACTGATAATGAGAAGGATATAGAATATGAAGGAGTAGGAGATACAGACTCTGATATAAGTAGTAATTGTGACTGGTTAGTTGAGAGTGATGAAGAGTTACTTGCTGCTAGGCATAATTTGAGAGCAGCAAAAGAGAGGGAAAAAAGTGAGAAACAGAGGAATAGAAGAAAAAAAATGGATGAAAATACTGAAGAAGAAAATGAAGAGGGAAATGAAGGAGGAAATGATAAGCATGTTGATGTTGATGAAATTGGGCAGGGACCTGATGATGAAGATGGGCAGGGACCTGTTGATGAAGGTGGGCAAAGAGCACAAGCTGAAAACTGGGATGAAATCGACTTAGTTTCTGATGAGTTGCACACACCTGAAACAAGTGAGAATGAAAATGATGAGGTCAGACCAACCAATCTAAGAAAGAGAAAATTTCTTGAATTTAATCTAAAGACTGACATTAAAAATGTTGAATTTTCTGTTGGAATGAAATTTACCAACCACAAAGAATTTAAAGAGGCAGTGAAACAATATGCAATTGGAAAAAAGTACAATGTATGGTTTTCAAAAAATGCAAGGGATAAGGTGCAAGTGAAGTGTGCAGAGGGCTGTCCTTGGAATTTATGGGCAAGTGTGTTGAAACATGAAAACACTTTTACTGTTAAAAGCTATAACAATGTTCACAATTGCACAAATAAACAGAAAAATAGACAAGTAAATGCAAGGTTTTTGGCCAAGCACTATTATGATAAAATAAAAGCTTGTCCATTTTGGAAACTCTCAGAATTCCAATGGGATGTGAAGAAGCATTTAAAAGTTAGAGTGTCATTGAGTCAGTGCTATAGGGCTAGAGAAATAGCACTCAAGCGTACTTATGCAACAATTGATGATATATATGGACAGTTATGGGACTATGAGAAGGAATTGATGAGGGCTAACAAAGGATCAACATTTGAAAATTAAAGTAGATAGACAGTCACCAGAGGAACCAAGGAGATTTCAAAGATTTTATATAGGATTTGATGCTCTGAAAAGAGGCTGGTTAGCAGGTTGTAGGCCAATAATTGGCCTTGGTGGATGTTTTCTCAAAGGAATATGCAAGGGTGAGTTGTTATGTGCAGTTGGGAGGGATGTAAATAATCAAATGTATCCCATTGTTTGGGCATTAGTAGAGGTTGAGAACACAGACAGCTGGACTTGGTTTTTGCATATTTTAATGGATGATCTAGGCTATCTTGGTGGAGGATATGGTCTCACAGTTATTACAGACCAACAAAAGGTACTTAATTTTATTTTATTATATTTTTCGTTTACCATATTAACAATGTTTGTTATATATAGCTAATGCAGTCATGTTTTTGTGTAGGGTTTAGATAATGCAATCAAGACAATTGTTCCTCAAGCTGAACATAGATGTTGTGCTAGACACATCTACGCAAATTGGAGGAAAAAGAACAAAGGATTTGAGTTGAAAACTGCATTCTGGAAAATATCTAAGTTTTTAACTAGGAAGCATTACATGGATCAAATGGAAGAACTGAAACATTTAAGTGTAGAAGCACATGAGCAGTTGTCAAAACAAGATGCAAAACAGTGGTGCAAAGCTTTCTTCAGTGACATGTGCAAGTGTGATATCACTACCAACAATTTGTCAGAAACATTCAATGGTTGGATAGTTGCTGCATGACAAAAGCCAATAATTGAGATGCTTGAGGATATGAGAGAGCATATCATGGAGAGATTGGTTAGAAACAATACAATGATGCTGAGAAGTGATGATGTACTGCCTCCTAGAATTAGAAAAAAATTAGAGGATGCAAAGAATGATAGTTTCTGCTATGAAGCTAAGTGGGATGGTTTTGTGGGGTATGAAGTAAAAAGGGATGGTGGACTTGAAGGTAGGACAGTTAGTTTGGTGAACAGGACTTGTGCTTACAGAGCTTGGGATCTTGATGGTATCCCTTGTAGACATGCAGTTGCTGCCATTTATGAGCAAAGGGAGGAGCCAGAGGAATATGTCTCAGCAATGCTTAAAAGAGATGCTTACTTGGCATCTTATCAGTTTCCTATTAAGAGGTATAAATGGACCAGACCTGTGGGAACCTTCAGGCAAGGAGAAGTTATTGTCCCCAAAACTTAAAGTACTTCCTGGAAGGCCAAAAAACGAAGGATTAGAGATCTACATGAGGAACATAAGATAGGTGCAAGTGGAAGATTGTCAAAAAAAAAAAGGAATATTGATGACATGCCGGAGATGCAATCAGATTGGTCATAATATGAGAACTTGCAAGAACCCAGCCGTTCAAAAACTTCAAAAGGAAAAAGGTACGTAAAACTAACAGTCAAGATACAATTTAATTTAATGTAACTTAATTGGCAAAGAAAACTAACATGCATCTGCATATTATCTTTGAACTGCAGAAGATGGATCAGGTAGAGGAACATCAACTACTGCAGAAATAGATGGGGATGTTACAGGTGCAGCAAGTGGAAGAAGCAGAGGAAGAGGAAGGGGTAGGCCCCCAAGCACTGGAGGTCAAGGAAGAGGAAGAGGTAGGCCACCAGGGAGAGGGAGAGGGAGAAGTGGAGGTAGAAATGGGTTTGGTGTCTATGTATCTGCAAGTGGGGAGTCTTACATATCAAGTGGGGCACAACATACTAGGGTAAATCATGTCTACTTTATTAAATCTGCAAGTTGTTTTTGTCTAGCATGTTTACTTTATTAAATCATACATTACTAATTGTTTTTTGTTTACAACTTTTTAGATTTCAACTGGTTCTAATGTAAGTCAAGAAAATCCTCACAATCAAAGCCAAGGCAATACTCAAGGTTCATCATCCATGTCAGCCATGAGGCCATCTACATTCCAATCCAGAGGAAGAAATTGGATTTCTGCAAATCAACTAATCAATGGAAGGAAAGCAAGACAAGATGCAAAGGCAAAAGAGAAAGTTGTGGATATCTAGTTCAAGCAATTAAGTAGGACAATATAACTTATGTTTTGGCAAGTGGATATTATTAGTATTAATATTATGGTGCACATTATGATACTATAAATTAGGGTTTTGGTATATGTTTTGGCAAGTGGTGCACATCATGTCAGCCAAACAGTTATGTATGACAGCTTGGTTTAATTTTTGCAAGTGGTGCACATTATGTATGACAGCTATGTGGCTTTGTCTGAACATGTTGAATAGAGTGCTTTAATGCAAAAGTTTATGTTTTTGGAAGTATCATTGTATTATTGTTTCTTTTAATATTATGCATCTGTTAATGGAAATAACAGTTGTTTGCACAGGGCTCGAAATTTTATACCAGTTTAATTGTTATGTTTGCAACAATTGTTATGACAAGAGTTTGTTATAGAAAAAAGAATAAACTGCAGTGCTTTGTACACCATTAGCAGATCTGTCATCTGTGCACATATAAATTGCAAGCATTGTTATAAACTTTCACCATTGCAAACTAAAACAATAAAATGATTTACAATCATTCATTCATTACAAAATTTACATAATTGAAGTGCAAATTTACATTCATTCATTCATTGAAAATATTACAATCATTCAGTGCAAATTTACATTCATCCATTGCAAAATAACCATTACAATCATTCAGTACAAACTAGTTCTTTCACCATTCAGTACAATTATTCACCACCATCATACACATACAGATGTCCTAACATGAATACCAATATCATGCCTAACAATAAGGCTTTAATTGAAGTACTACACATTTTATCTTTCCTTCTCAATAATTCAATCTGCTCTCTCAGTCTTCCAACCTCTTCACTTTGTTCTGCACATTCAATTTGAAGCTTTTCATTGCTTTTTTCTAATTCATTTATTTTTTTCAGTGCCTCTCTCAATTTCATACTTCTTCCTTTCAATTTCTAAATTCAGAGCACTTATCATAAGTTTCAACTCAGGTAAAACTTCTTTGGACCTTTTACAAATTTCTTGGTCATACCAACAAAAGAAGTTGCAGTGTTTGCTTGTCAATTTGTCCTGCATGGTTGATAAAAACCAATTCGAAACATAAATTGAATTCCTATACCTGGCTAAATTCCTATTTTACAGTACCTAGAGAATAAGAGAAAAACTCAGCCAACAAAAACTATATTACTATACCTTGCTCCATTGTGGACAACCAAAAAACCTTCTTCCCGGATTACTCTTAGTCCAAGATATCTTCATTCGAGCTCTATACCCACAATAACACCTTGCAGTCTCACCCATCGAATCAAGACACTCGCCCAACTCCAGTTCATCTTCCATACCAGTAATTTCCATTTTCAGTTAGGGATTTTTGGAGGTAGTTAACTGAAACCCTATCTCGCTTGTTTTCCTTAAATCTGTTAAATCACACCAGATGAGTAGGATTATCGTGAGAACTGAGTACGATTTATGCAAAATTAGGGACTACAGAGAAGAGCAACATAGAAGAGCTAAATCACATACTTACTTGATTGTTTAACCGATTATCGTGCCGCCATGGTTGATTATCTTTAGTTCTTCACGCTTCGGTTGATCTAGGGTTCTTTCTATCGAGAATTGGGGGAGAGCCGAGAGGTGTGATCGAAGTGTTTACTTGATTACCTTATCAGTTTGTTTTATTTTAATTAGGGCTTTTTAAGATATTGACCAAATTGCCCATGCTGTTAAAATGATTTGTTTTTGTAATGTATATTAAATTATTTATTTGTCACATAAGTCCTTTAAGACCCCACTTAAATTAGCCATGTCAGCAATTGTTGACGTGGCGTGTTCAATTTGTTTAATTGAAAAAAATTGATAGTTTAATAATCTAATTGACAAAATTGAAAGGTGGATCACCGAAGTGGAATATGCCTTATAGTTTAGGGTACTAATTCATATTTAAGCCTTGATTTAACAATATAACATATTATGCAGATGATATTGTGACAATAATTCAATCAATAATATGAGAGATATGATGCAGCAATTACTGTAGCAATAATTGAGTATAACTGAGTGACTTCTTACGTAAGCATCAATAATCAATACCGTGTACTACTATGCAACCACGCGTATTACTGTATTTTTACTACCGGATAGTTCAACAGTTTTAACGGTAACACTTTCGCCGTTATTTTTATAAAAAGATAATTATGTCATTTTATAACTACGACAATACTTCCGTTGTGGGGTCCACCAATGATTGTGTCGTCGTACGGATATTTCCCGACAAAAAGAATATTCTCCGACCAAACGAATATTTTATAACAACTTGCATACTTTACAAAATTTATAAATACTACCCACAACTATAACATTATAACAAATCCACACCATAATATTTAAAAAAAATATTTCGAGAAAATTAAATCGTTATTCATAAAATCTGGGGTCTCACAATTTTCATAAATTATTTTTGTCGTTTTCTCAATCCGACAATAATTCCATTGTGGGGATCTACCAATGATTGTGCCGTTGTACGAACATTCCCTGTTAAAACGAATATTCCCCGACCAATCGAATATTATATAACAACTTGCGTACTTTGCAAAATTTATAAATATTACCCACAACTATAACATTATATCAAATCCACACCAAATATTCAAAAATATATTTCGAGAAAATTTAATCTTTCTTCAAAAAGTTGGGGTCTTACAAGTAACCCCGAAACAAAAGGTAGAAATTTCACAATAAAATTCATACCAATATTTCGGTATAATAATATTGAAAGAATAACATCATTATGAAAGAAAATAACATCCCTTTATCTCAAAATAATCATACTTCTGACTGAATTTAAGATATAGTGCTGACAAAAACTTGCACTGAATAGCAACTCTCAAAGTATCAAAATACTCACAAAAATATGCTCGATAATCTAGAGAGAAAGAAAATTTGTTTCTGGTGTGATTTTCAATTCTAACCTAAGCGTCTATTTATAGGAAATTGCTAGAACGCCATAGGAGACTAAAATAATAAAATATATTATTCCTACGCATGCCATCCTTGAATCAAACTAGCCACCAATTCTAAAAATTTTCAGCAGCCCATGTGCATTCAACACCAATCAAAAAGTGGGTCCCACCCATAATTTAATAAAAATTATTTTATTTTTCGAAACTTCAGTAATTCATAGAAAATAGCTCCTTTATCAAAAAAATACAAATTTTATGTCCATTTCACACATAATCGAATTCTCTACAACTTTGTAGAAGAAAGTTTTTCCAAATTCCAAACAGAAAATAACCGAAATCCATAAACGGGTGATTTTTAATACCTCCACACCGACAAAATACTGATAAAACACCTCAGCATTAATTTTTTCATTTATAACCACATAAATAAATCCATCATTTATATCCATATCAAATAAGTATTTTATTATCATATAAATCAATAATTAATTATTCACAAATAATATTATAGAATCACAATTATGACAACCAGACCGTTTTCAAGAATGAGGGAGTTTTCCAATAAGAATTTCTTTTTAGTGACGCGCAATTAGGTGACCAAACCTCTCCTTGACAGAACTTTCTAGACATTGCCAATAATGTTATCTAATAATATTATTCAAATAATATGAATTATTGATCTGATAATGGAAATATTGTGCAGTGACAATTATTGAAATAACAATAATATAAAATATCAACGCAACAATTATTGAATTAATAAAATAAAATATTGAACAATAATCACTGTAATAATTATTGAGTAGTGTCTTCTTACGTAAGAATCAATAATTCAACAATACTGTGCAATACCATGTGCTACTGTGCAACCACGCGTATTACTGTATTTTAACCACCAGGTAATCCAACAGTGTTAGCTGTAACAATTACGCCATTATTTATAAAAACTAAAATTATCATTTTCTTCATCCGACAGTTACTCTGTTATGGGGCCCACAAATGACTGCGCTGTAGTACGAATATTCTCCGAAAACAAGAATATTCCACGACCAAACGAATATTCTCCGACAACAATGATTATTTTATAACCACTTGCTTATTTTGAAAATTTTGCACATTTCACCCATAACCAAAGCATTATATCAAATTAACAGCTTATTATTCACAATAATAATTAGAGGAAATTAGATTTTATTTATAATAAGTTGGGGTCTTACATTGCTTGTGGATGGTTATTTGTTATTTTTGTTCTCATAATTAGTTTTGTTGATTTCATATTTAATTTCATAAAGACGAAAAAGTAGTTCCTGGGATATAGATTATTTTTGGCGTACTTTTCCCAACAATATAGACATGCACAACACATACACACACACACACACACACACACACACATATATATATATATATATATATATATATATATAATATTTCTCATGAATTTAAACATATATTTATATATATAAATAAATATTTTGTAAAATGATTTTTGAAAACTTTAGATAATAGGAAATCTCTTTGTCTTAAGAAATGTTATTATATGAATTTAATTTTATTAACACTTGATATTTAAATTATCAAGGTCAAAAAAAATAAATTCAATTTAGGATGAAATCTTTTTTTGGTCAAGAGTAAAATAGAATATTTAAAACAATTTTGAATAAAACCCTATGGAGAGGATTCACTTTATTCGGTAAATCCTATTCCTATAATATTGTTATCATCAAAATAAACATTAAAGGTTTGAAGATCTATCACATCTCTTTAAAAAGATTAACACAAAGATTTATCAACATAATTAGCAAACAAAAATTGTCATAAACATTCACAATATTTATCATTTCCTAAATAAAAATTGATATTTTCACAAAAGAATTTGATATTTTCATAAGACTCTCCTTACATAAATGGTAAAGTAAAGTGTGTTGCTATATATTGCTAAATTTTTCAACCAAATTATGATTGCGACGTATATACATACATGAGATAAGTAAGAATTAAGAATATACATACATGAGATAAGTAAGAATTAAGAAACGTCACACCCTAATTTATTCTATTTGACCGCATACGCTTGCACGCTTGTTATAATTCAATTTTATCAAATATGTATCGACATGTATATTATTTTTTAATAATAAATACCACAAACATTCATCGAAAGTATCAATTTTTTCATAAGAAAAACAGTAATTCTATAAATATAATTTGTTGAGCATTCGATCAATAGTTATAACTAATTTCAAGTATAAAGTTAACATTTAGTAGCAATAACACAAAAATTTTATTATCTGTTTCATCAGATACAAGTAAAATATTTAATACTCCCTCCGTCCCATAGTTATAGGCTAATTTTCTATTTTGAGATGTCCAAATATATAGACTATTTACTATTTATAAAATTTAGTTGGTTCATTGTTTTACTTTTATGCCCTTATAATAAATATTCATTCATTTCTCTTTTTTTGATGAAACAACATTCAATGTCATTATTTTATCACCACATTTAATATTGTTGTATTCTCTTTGGTTAAAGTTCTATGGTTATGGACTTTAATGGTCAGTACACGTCAATCAATGAAGTTGAGAGTTCTGGTGTGATAAGTAAGGAGTAATTAACTTATTCATTAATTCCATATTAAAGGGTATATGTGAAAATTTTATATTAAAAATTATCACATAAACTGATTTTCTTAAACTATGTGCCAAAAAAATCAACTTATAATTATAGGACGAATAAATTAATATATTTATAATTATTTAAGTGAAATTTAAATTTTAAACAATTTTTTATTGATGTGATAACATTAATTTTACTCAAATCAAATACCCAGCAATAAAAAATAGAGTAGAGTGAGGGGTGTTTGCGTTTGTTTTAAATAAAAATCGTTTGAATCGATCAGATTTTTAGATTGAATGGTTGATCGAATTGAATGAAATATTATATATATATATATATATATTATAATATTAATTATTATATTAAATAATATTAAATAAATTTATAATAATTAAAATTTTCTTTTAAAAAATAAAATAATAAAAATATATTATTTATAGGTTTCAAACATGTGAATTATTAAAAAAAAATTCCTTGACATTCCCCCTGAGCAGGAGGCATCAGTAGTGGTAGGTCCTCATCTTTCTCTCGTATTGACCCTTGTTTAGTTGTTTTCGGCGCCCTTCAGCCCTCTCTCTCCTACGACCCGCCCAATCTCTCTTTCTCTCTCCTACAATTTGACGCTTATATAGAGGGAACATTCTTCGATTTGGCCAGCACAGCTCTTCCTTCAAGAAATCTAAGAAAAATGCCAGATTTAGTGGAGACCCACGTGGTAAAACTATTTTAAAATCAATAAGTCCATTGATTTTTAGTTTAAAAGCTTACAATCTTAGCTTTTTTCAACTTTTAACCTGCTCATTGCTACTTTATTTGTTTAACCGAGTAGTTTGGAGTAAGCTAAGTTGAATTGATCGACAAAATAATTTATTTCTTTATGGGAATGTGGGGATTTGATCAATTAGTTTGGGTGATATGTAGATATATTTCTTTATGTGGAGTGCAGCTTTGATTAATTAGTTTGTATCAAACCTATATATCTCTATATGTGAAATGGGTTTTGTTGATAAATCCTAGCTTGTTTAGTTACTTTATCTTGCATTTTTCCCCTTTAAACATTTATTTATTATTATATTCTATGTATTTTTTTCTTTTTCTTTACTTTTTGACCTTTTGTAAAAATGATTTTATTTATTGGGGGTGTGACTATGTGTACATTAGATACAGTTGAGTTAGGGTATGGAGTTCTAGTGTGTTGGAAACTTGTGACTCATAATATGGGAGCAGTTGAAAAAGGCTAGTGCGGAGCCTATCGTAGCGGAGTGGAGCGAAGCCCCCGCGGTAATGTACAGGTTGTTTATTAATGAGGGACATTATGGATAATTGAGACATAATGTGAAGTAGGGTTGGAATAGGATTAGTAGTTATAAATACTATCTATTATAAAGCCCTAGGTATCTAAGAAATCATCAATAAACAATCAGCCGCCGCCCGTGGAGTACCCAAATTGGGGAACCACGTAAATCTCTTGTGTTTTTCTTAATTCTCTATCGTTTGTGTGCGTGTGTGTGATCTCATATTCTAACATAGTGTTTAATTGGGAGGATAGTTTTCTTCTTTTTAGTGGTATTAAAGTAAATAAATCTGCATACTAGGGCCTGTTATTTGTTTATTTAGTGTTTTTCTGTCACCTTTTTTTTATTAGAGATTATTATTGGTGGAAAATGAAGAGAAATTTGCGGACAGAATTTGCAGATTGTAATTTGAGTAATTAGTTTGGTAATTTATTGATTTGTTGCCTGAGTCTGCTTTCTTATATAATTTTATAGAAACTAAAACTCTTAAAGGTTTCAAATTGGATTCTGTTCTTTGGTCGATAGATAGAAACTACTCTTCATTTCCTTAAATGCTGATAAGTTCATTATATTACACACTGCTCAACAAAGGTTATGATGATTTAACAAAACTTGAGGAAACAGAGGACCCCTTTTATGTATAAATGATTCATTTAACTTTAAATGTTTTTTTAGAATAACAAATTCAATGAAGCAACAACGGGTATCATAAAGATTGTAGGTTGGTGCTGTTGCAAGTATCCGTGATATGTTCAGGAAGAAAGATGTTGAAAACTTAAAACTTGTAAGATGTTGAAACTCAAGAGATTGAAGTTTCAAGAGTTGATGAGTGGTTTCTTAGTGTGACCTTGAAACATAATTATTTTCTTGTTTAGAGAGATGCTGTGTGGATGTGTTTATTTGTCTTTGTGATCCTTCATCTTGTATAATTGATTTTAATGGTGAACAGTTGAGGGAAATAGTCAAAACAACTTTAATTTGTTTAATACTCTCTTCTATCCAGATAAAATGACGTTTTAGAGTTAAACACACTTATTAAGAAATAACACAAAATATATTTTGCATCCCTAATTAATTATTTCTCTCTCCACAATGAATAAAAAAGGTAATGGTCAAAGATGAAGGCAATTAATGGGTTATTGGAACTTTGGTTGTATATGTGGTAAAATGGTTCATGGAATTGCATTTACTAAGCATATTAAATAGAGGGGTAAATTAAGAAAAAATAGTGCAATATTGCATAAAAATTCCAAAATGACACTTATATAGAATAAAATTAAACTCCCTAAAACGTCATTTATTTAGGATAGGAGGGAGTATTTCTTTGGGTAGCTGTCTAGAATCTTCTTGTTGGAAAAGCTCAATCCCAAAAATGATAAATAATTATTTATTTAGTCTGTTTGGAATTGAAAAAACTTATTCAGTTGCGTACGTACTCGTGCCACCTATTTGTATGCACCCTGAGCTATGATCGAACTAGTCATAGTTGCATTACTTATAGCTTACTCGTGCCACCTATTTGTAAGCACATGCAAAAATAGAGCTGTTTACAGTCGTACTAATTGAGTGAACAAATTTTCCGTTTGATGACAGCAGTAAATATCACATTGAACTGCATTTATCTTCAGTTCAGAAAACTGCAATAATTGATGCAAGTTTACTTAGGATTCCTTGATCATAATAGTTGTCCAACTTGCAGGATGAACCATGTGACATATGTGGTGATATTGGTGTTGTAGATGTAATAGCCACTTGCTCGCAGTGCAAAATTGCTCGTGAACATGTGTATGATCTCTCTCTCTCTCTCCCACTTTCTATTTTTCTGTTACTACGTGTCTGCTTGTGTGTAGATTCGTGCATGTGCATGTGCATGTTTCAGCCTGTGGAGTCTTTTGGTGAACTATTTTACCTCACAGGAAAGTTGTGCTTTCCCTTGGCTTTGTTTTTTTAGTTTTAAATTGCTTTCATCATTTGTTTCTTCTAAAAACTTCATATCAAAGAAAAGGATATGCACTTTGTTCCAAGTGATATAAAAAATATTTTTGTGAAGTATGAGACTTAGGAAGGTTCAGGTGGTTTGACTTTTTTAACACCGTGGGCTCTCAGTTTGATAAACTAATGCTGTGAGAGAAAACTTTGTTTTGCGAAGTTTATTCTAAGTAGATTTCATATATGATATTATTAAGTAGATACTTTAGTTGGCAATAGAAATAGTTTGTAGGTTTTCTGTGGGTCTGAATTTAATGGATTGTATTTGGGGAGAATTTTAGGGATATTGTTGGGGGATGAATTAGGGGTAAATTTATGGGGATTTGAATCGATTTTGAATCTATGTTAATGATTCTGATTGTGAAAGTAAGATATCGAAGGTATGTACTGTGATTAGCACTCGGAATAACCTTTTTTTAGACTTTACCCAATTTAGAGGCTAGGGTTTACTCGTTGTAACCACATTTTCAGTATTTTCTTAATCTAATTTTTGCATTGTTTTAGTATGATATCACATGATTCTATCAAATTAGTATCATAGAGCCTTTCATGAAAATACATTTGGGGTGGGGTGGGGTGGGGTGGGGTGGGGGTTCAGAGGAGACGTTTAGTGACCAGTTTTGAAGTAAGACTCATCGATATATTAAACTATAAGATCAAGTAACTAATAGTGTCTTAGTGTTGCAAATAAAAAAATGATTTCAAAAAATTCTCAGGCAAATTGTCAACTATCAAGTTCATCATCTAATCTGTTGGGTTCTTTTGAACAAAAACATCCATGATTTCTACTTTATTATCTCTTATAAACAATCAAGGTACAATGCAGTTAGACCTTTATGTTAATCGGTGTGTTTAAGGATGTGGGTTTACATGAGACACTGAGTAGAAAAGCTATAAACAATTATGAAGCTTATGATCCAATTTTCAATTCATCTTTTCGAAAATACGCATCCTCTAATGAGGATTTCAGTTTTCTGTACTTGGATCTTTATTTCATTTGATCTAAACTGGAGGACCAATCTGAAAGATTTACCATCGTATTAAAAAAATTCTTTAAAAACGTGGCCCCATCTGATTTGCTTCCTTTAGTGGTCATGCATTAGAATCAAACTTCAAGTTATAGAAGCTAAGAAGATAATCATTTTTTTTGGAGTTTTACAAATACAATAAAGTGGGTTGACCACTGAAAGGAAAAACAATAACTTCAACCTTGTGGACTGGGTTGATGGAACTACTATTTTATATTAATTCCACTTTTTTCGTTGGGTGGACTTCTTTTCAGGCTGAATTAGATGGTACCAATTGTGCTGTATTAAGGGAGCCTGATTGTAAAGGTAAGGTGCCAACAAGAAATAACTTTGGTTAGACCTAGGAGATTGGGTTTTCTAGGATTAACTCAATTTGAAAGCCAGGGTTACAGGTTACCTCGAAATGACCCCACTTTCTCTCTTTTCTTCTTCTAAATTATCGTTGTTTTAATATGATCAAGGACCTTGTTTTTGTACAACCTGCTATCTAACCATAATTGTTGTGTTTTCCTTGTGCAATAGAAAATGCAATGAAAACTCAAAGTATGATTGATTTGATGTATGCAGTTCATCGTAGTATGCATACATTACAAGATACTCATGTAATGACTGGTTCAAGTGCCTCATTGCCACTGCATAGTCGGGGTTTTCTTTTACTGGGGGCTAACTAATGACTAATATTTCTTTTACAAACAAAAATTATTATTAAGAAAAAATACTGATGTTAAATGAATTTTTTTAAGTAGGCGTGCAAAATAAATTAGTACTTACTCCATCGAGGTCTTACTTTTTTCTTTCTTTGTTTACTTTTCTTTTCTTTCTGTTTTTTTTTCTATTCAATTGTGTTTCCATTTCTCCTGGCTTTCAGTTATTGTATGATGAAGAATCGTGAGGATTTCCCACTTAATTGGCTTTGTGGGGAATGTGAAAGCACAAGCATTGTTTCATCAAACTCTAATGTGAAGGAAGATTTGCCCAGGACTGTTGTATCAAACTTCTCTAATATGATGCACCATGTTTCTAAAGTATCAGCAGGTTATACCAAGCTTTCTGGGGGTGCGCGGGGTAATTGGCGTGAAAAGGAGGTTGGAACAGGGAAAACGAAATACCTTTGGACTCAAGAAGTGATCAAGATGCCTTTAGTAAATAATAAAGGTGAGTTGAACTCAAGAATTTGTCGGCTCTCAAGCAGTCCATCAAAATCCATAACATCTACAATGGGGATGGTTCAAATGAAGCCTAAAAGTATTACTCGAGTAAACTCTTCATGTAAGGTCAAAGGAAATCCTAGCTTTGGTCCTTTCAGATCTTCCGGACATTTAAACCCCCCTAGACCTGGCAATACCCAGAGCAATCCAATGGTTCAGAAACTCAATGGTGTGTTCTCTTTCTGATTTCTTAATAAAAATCTTTGTTGCATATGATTTCAAACACTTGAACAATTTTTAGGCAGAAATATGGTATAACTGGTGTATGCAAATTTGTCCTAATTGAAGTTTTTCTTAAGCAAAGAGGTGCTAAATCTGAATTTTTTATAAAATAAAAAATATCATAGCACATCAATAACATGTTCTAAATTTTATTACTTATTCTGGAGGCTTGTCTGAGCTTTTACTTATCTCAGTCTATATTAGATGTAATAATGTACATTGCTAAGAGTTGGTTATATAGTACCTTTACTTTCAGCATTGAAACTACCGCAAAGTCTGTATTACATGTAGCAAGTAAAATGTACTTCATTGATTGGTAAAGTATTGACATGGAAACAAGAGTGAGAAAAGGTGGCTCCTCCGTCCTTGTTCCCAAATGTAAGAATATCTGTGTCCCCTCTCCATATCCATACATGTATATGTATTAATAAAACCATCACCTTCCCTTGGTCCCCCTTGTCAAATATGTGAATACTCAAATCCCACCACACCTATCTCGGCCTACCCATTTTATTCTTCTTCGGATATCACATTCAGTTTCAGACCTAAGAATGTAGAAGTTATCAAACTTACTTTTCTAGAATGAAATAAGTCAACTTCTTACTTTTCTAGAATGAAATAAGTCAGATGTCAGTCAGTCCTTGCCCTTCTTCTGTTTCTAATTCTAGTCCAGAAATTTTCTCTCCCCTGGCTGCCCTTTATTTTTCTCTCTTATTCATTATAGAGCTGCGGATGAGTCCATATTTTATTTAGTAGGATGTTTGGTTAAGAGTCGCATCTCTTATAGTGACCATTTTTTCTATCCGGGCAGAGGTGCTCTTCTAGAAATTTACACCCTTTTTTTATTATTTTATTATGCAACCTTTTCAATAGAGGTTGAGAGACTTTTTACGCTAGCTCATTTACACAGGTCCTACTCTTTATCAATCTCACTTATCTGCATTCTTGGTCTTGTAATCCAAGTAGGAATTTCTCTAGCAGGTCCCTCCCCCCCCCCCCCCCCCCCACTCGATCTAATTCCCAATTTCCTTAAGGCCTAGTTTTTGTGCTGAAAATGTGAATCTATTGCTGTTTTGATATATTTTGGCAATTTGTACACATAATTGTCGATAGGAATCATAAAAATAGATGAATGAGATCACATATAATGAGTATCTCATTCCTTAACTACTGGTTGTAGTCTTTTTCTCCATCCTTTAGTAATTAGTTATAAAACATAAATGTGGGTCCAGTTACCTTCCATTAAGATTTTAAGACTACAGAATACTATTCCTCAAATATCCCAAACACTTGAATGGAGATATATTGAGAATCTCATTACTGGTAATCTCATTACGGATATTGAGGTTGTCAGTTCCCTGCATACTAAACTGGACCTTAGTTCCCTACATCTGAAAAGCTAAAATTCCCTTTAAGATTGGGGCTTTGTATGGTCATCGGTTTTCATAAGCTTAACGCATTGATATGCTTTGGTAATTTTGTAATTATGAATGTTTTAAGTTATTCTCAATAGTAAGTTTCTTGAGATGTTCCTTCTTGATTTGGAAACTTTCCCAATGTTTTGCTTTTGTCTAAGTTTACTTTACTGTCAGTTGAACTTTATCGCAGGGGTGAGTTAGTTATGCTTCTAACTCTTATTTCAGAAAAGAATGCCATTTTGCTTACTACAAAGGAACATGCTCAAAAGAGACGAACTAAGCCTGCTGAAGAAATTGAACCTACCAACACAATGGTGCAAAAGGAAATGGGTAAATCATCCTGTTTGTCTCTGCTATCATCACATTGCCAACCTCACATTATTTCAGGTAAGCTCATATTTCTGTTAGCTTCTTTATTTGACTGTGCTGCTTATGAATGTGTTATTCGTAATTCTTCATGATTGAGATATATCAAATATACTTATCTCATGGTTCGTTCAGTTATGCTTCTAATTCATATTTCAGAAAAGAGTGCCATTTTGTCCCCTGCAAAGGAGGATGCTCAAGGGGGACAGACTATAAATGCCCTTACATCTGCTGTAGATATTGAAACAACCGATGTAAAGATGCAGAAGGCAATTGGTAAAGCATCATGTGCATCTCTGCTGTCAATTTATTGTCAACCTCCTGTTATTTCAGGCAAGAGCATATTTCTGTAGTTTCTTTATTCGACTGATTTTTCGTTCTGCTTTTGCATGTGGTATTTTCTTTACATCAATGAAGATATAATAAAGGTTACATACCATGGACTGGGATTTTCCAATTATTGTTATATTCTTCTGTTTGAAACAAACATTCTGTTTTACTAGAGTAGTTGATATGAGGTTTTAATTGTCCTGATATCCAGATGTTTGATGTTTTTGTTATAAACTAGGACAGCTAAAAATGCACCATTGTGTTGAAGTATTTCCAGAATCATTAATTGAATGTCAAATTGCTTTAGTAAAAGGGAACTTATCAAAGATTATTAAAAGGCAGATGCCTATTATGTAGGTGGTAATTTTACCAAAAATGTGGAGCCAAAGAATTTTGATGCCAAGAATAGGACTGCGATGAATGTTGTGCCTACAATTAAGGAATATTTTTCTGATAGTACAATTGAGGAAAAACTTCTGACTGATCCTGCTTCAAATGCTTCTTGGAAGTAAGTAGCCTGTCCATTCACCACTCGCCAGCCACGTAGTTCTTTCCTTAATCCTTTTTGATTGCTTCATTTTTATGGCATATATTATGTGTGGCCAGACCTATATGTTACATCCTGCATTAACTAATTAACTTTCCTGTGTCCTATATGATGTCCTCCATTCTAAGGGTTACCTTGCGTTAATCAAATACTTATTCTAGATTCGCACGAAAGAATACCCATTAGCCTCAAAATATCTACTGAAGCATTGAATGTCAATAATCTTTTTGATATTCATTTTTCAGGGGAAGCTTCAAACTTAAAGATGAGGAAGCCAGTGATGGATTCTGGGCTCACCATCCAGCAAAAGTTCGTCGTAAGGTCTATGAGTTCTCTAAGAAAATGCCAGAAGTTATTGAATTTGAGCTCTTGCCTTGCCAAGATTTCTTGATGGATATATTCCAGGGAGATTGTCCAGATAAGGATGACATTGGACTCTATTTTTTTCCCCGCAACAGCGAGAGGTTTGCGTTTGCACCATATATTTTGGTGTAGAGTATTTTAATCTTTTTTAGACTTTGTTTTCATAAAAAATAACACCGGTTTAATTTGGAACAATGTTTCTTCTAATTGTAGGTCTAAGAATTACATTTCCCTCATGGAGCATTTATCTGAGGAGTTGGTGATGAGAAGCTTCATTGATGGTGTGGAGTTACTTGTATTTACCTCTAAAGTCCTGCATGAAGATTCTTGTAGTGAGTTTTCAAGTCCCTCTTAGCTGCAGCTATCCCCCTCTTTTATTTTAAATGTGATGAGACTTTTTACATTGTAGTCTTCTTTCATGTTATGTGTTGTAACACTTCAGTCTTACATCGAAAAATATGAGAAAAATTTGTCTATATATAAAGAATTAAGTTATTAATAATAATAATATTTTCAGTCATGACCTTTTGAGTGAGTATGTGGTGGGCTAAGATGGTCCAAAAAGATATTATTGGGCTAGTTGTTTAAGCCTTGTTTGGATGGATTTAATTCGATTCGAACTTGAGATTTGACTCAAGATTCGTTCCGGACTCGGAATTTGACCCAGGTCGTTCCATATGGATCGGAGCCGACTCTCGAAAACTCGGGTTGGGTCATTCAATCGAGTTGTCGGAGGTGGGGACTCGAAGACTGGTGGTATTATCCCACAATAGAGAGAAATCCAGAGGTAGAGACATGAAGTCAACCGGTATTATCCCACAATGGCTAGAGAGGCAAAGATTTGTTGACCGTGTGTGTGATCGGTTTTGACAGGAACGTCAGAAATTTAAGTGGAGGAGTTTGTAAAATCTAAATCCCGCATCGAAAGATATGGGAAATTTTTTTCTATATATAAGGAATTAAATTACTAAAAATAGTACCTTTAGTCTTAATCTTTTGGGTGAGCTTGTGGTGGACTAAAGATGATGCTATTAGGCTAGTGGTTTAATGGATGAATTTAATTCAATTCGGACTTGGATTTAACCCAAAATTTGTTCCGAACTTGAGATTTGACCTTGGTCGTGTTCCTTCTATATTGGTAAGAGCTTTCCTCCTTTTAATTAGTATTTGACAAAAAGGAAAAACATAACATATTCAATCCACTAATCAACATTGGTGCAATGATAACTAGTTCAACCAGGCCAATTATTTTGTCGTTGTTAGGCAAAAATATATGTTGGGTCATTCTGTTTAATGTAGGAAAGTCGAGAAATTATCATTCTCATTCTAGTGTTAATGAGGGAAAACAGAGACTGGTGATAATGCCAAAGCACGTATTGTGACATAGCATTGAAGTAATTGTCTAGAGAGCAGTTCTTTCCTCTGGCAATACAAGTTCCGAAACAAAATCTTCAAATTAACTTGGATTAGTTTATTGGGTTTTGCTTACTTGGCAATATACATACTGTGTATTTATTTTGGAAGGATTTATGAAATAAGAGTATAAGACTATGGCATCTGGAAAGAAAAGTTTGAAAAAGGGAAAAGGTAAGTTTGATTATGGGCTTTCCTTTTTCTCGATGGCCCGATTATGTGTTCGCATTCGGGTGGGTAAGAGTAGAGAACTAATATAATGTACCTTAATCTTAGGTGAGGCTCTAGAGTGGCGGGTAGATTATTACGGGGGAACATTTTGCTTTTCGTTTCTATTGTGGGTGACAATGCTCTAACCTAATCAAGGACATAGACTGTATATTAGTATATGCTCCATTTGTTCCAATTTATAAGATGACTTTTTGAAATCAATTTGAGACATTTAAAATTCAAAATTCATATGAATTTATTTAGTTTTGGACAATACAATTCATATGAATTGATATGTTAAATGAAACATATCAATTTTGAATTTAAAAATATGTCAAATTGACTTTGTAAAGTCGAACTTGATCCTATATATTTTGGAACGGAAAGAGTATTAAAATATGTAAAACTGTTTAGTGTTGTAACATGAACTTCCAATGTGTGTTTCTTCCTTGCTTCTGACACTAGATTTCTGTTGGTGAACTTTTAACAGAGCGGAGCAAGTATGATTTTCTATGGGGATTATATCGTTGTTTGAAGCTCGATATTGCTCGCTGCACACTTGACATTAATGATACAAGGGAAGATAATAATATGGTGGTTGACATGGATATCGATATCCATGATGCAGACAGTAATGCTATAGTGGAAGTTATTGAGGAGGTTGACATGGAAATCGATATGGTGGGTGGAAAAACTGTCGGAACACTTGATATTGTAATTTCAAAAGAATCAGTCGAAAGCGACTATGGAATCTCTGGAGCAGAAGCTACTGCAATCGTGTTGCCTAATGCTGCAGTTTTGGGGAATATGCATCCTTCATTAGTTATTAAAAAGGAAACGTGCAATGACATTCCTCCAGGTTTTGGTGTTTCGTCTAGGGAAATGTGCATTGAAATTCCTCCTGGTATTTCTATTTCCTCGGGGCAAATGTGCCGCAACATTCCTCCTGGTATTTCTGTTCCCATAAAAATCGAAAAACGTGCTCTTTAGCTCTTTTGCTCCAAGGTGGTGAATTACAGTGCTGTTCAAGATTTTTCTTTGAAGATAAGTAGTTTGACTTTAGTAATCTAATGCAGCCTTTTAAGGGGGTTAACATAGATAGTTTCAGGAAAAGTAAAAGTTTATTTTACTGTCACATTATTGTACCCATCATGTATGTAGTAGCATGAGCAGTACAATTGTTGTAAAAAGAAATTAACCTGATGTAAAAACTCATCTCTTATAGTTTATGTGAAATATTTTGATAATCTTTTGAATGGCTTGAATATTGGAAGCTTCTGGAGATGTTAAGTTGGTCAATTTACTAATACAGTACTGACGCGTAGTGAGAAATATCATCTCTCGGCATACGTGTTGACACTGTATTTACTCAACTGACTAAACTTAATTTCATGCTAACCACTCCTCTCCTGGAGGGTTGCAAAACTAGAGTTGTTGTTAGAGAACTAGTATAACATGGTTTTAAGCTCAGTTATCTTTTAAATGAGAGAAATTTGTGTTGTTAATCTCAACGTATCCAAACCAGTTGATTTAATTTCTTGGAATAATTTCAGCATGAAGTTTCTTCCCAGTTCGAGCCTATTGTATCAGCACTTTGTTTTTCTTATTACTCCCTCGATTTTCAAAAAAAAAGAGCTTCATTTGAAATTATTTCGCGTTGAGGTGAGTAAAGAATCAAATTGGAACCGAAACCGTACCAAAAATCGCATAATTCGCACTAATTAAAATCGCACCAACGGTTTCAGCGTATGTGGCGGCTTTAGGTGGGTTGAAAAACCAAATTTGCGATTTCGGTTCGGTTATTAGTCAAAATCGCACGCATAAAATCGAAACCGCACCAAATAATCATGTATTCTCAAATTTACTACAAGTATATATAATTTCTCTACTATAACATATTTTCCTCATTTTATTTTAAAAAAAGTTGAATGAAGAATCAACGGTATCAATTATATTTGCAAATCTATTTCCTAAATCAAAATAACATAGTATTAATCAACCATATAATTGTTGATACCTGAAACTATTTTGCTAAATTAGCTTCATGATTGTGCTCACTGCGTAATACGTTTGTGTGGTGATTTTGATAACGATTTTGTTATTTCAATTAGTTTTAGAACCGAAACTGCACCAAATGAAACCGTACCGCACCAATCACAAACAATTTTATGTGCAGTTTTGAATTCATCAAACCACACCTAAACAGTTTCGTGTACGATTTGAACTTCAAACCGCACCATGCTCATCCCTAAATTTTTTTATTTCATGTTCTATACCATCATCGCTCTTTACGTGCAGCTAATATTAATATATTTTGCATATGGGTTTCAACGAAACTTTTGTAATCACTTTAGCACCACTTGAAAACTTTTAGCGACACTTGTAACTCCAATTACATTTATGTCTGGAAAATAATGTGTCGCCTTGAAAAAGTGGGCTTGAGCAGGGTCTATAGACTTTAGCATATTCGGCCTTTTCAAAGTCGACCATAAATTGTGAAACACAAGAATCTCTAGCTGACAATATTTTAACCAACAGAAGTATGGGAGACGAGACATAAAAGGACCACTCATGGGGCAAAATTTTATTCTCATTTTACAAGCACAAGCTCATCTTCAAGAAACCGAAGGTTCGGTATTTTGTTTCTCTGTTTGGTGAAGCTTCCACGAAGGGAGTTGCCTAAAAAACTAGATATATGATATGCTATAATGTCCTATAATGAACTAGACAGAGGAATGGTGGATCTGAGCATTACTCTTCAAGACACCTCTTGGAAGGATGATGATCCTTTCTTGTCTATAGATAAGCTTGCAACTTCTTGAATACTACCATCATTGTTTAATCTTTTACTGAAATTCTCTCTTAGAAATTCCACCGTCATGAATGTAAGAGCGGAGGCTGGAATATACCATATAATTCTGGGGATGCTTCCTCTAAACATTCCCTTAGCACCTTCAGCCAGCCATATCCTATGAACCGCATCTAACCAGCCATTGTACCTGCGAGAAATATCAACTGTCAACTGAGAGATTGACCATGCAAGGAATTAAACACGAAATGCAAGAAAGTAGGGGGGGGGGATTATTTAGCAGCCAATTCTATCACACAGTAGCTATCAAAATGTCGCCAAGGTAGTAAAGATATGCTGCAAAACAGATGGCTGAACAACAGATAATCCGTGAAGGCAAAAAAGTGCTCTTGTGAGTTCATTCGTAGGGAAGAAAGTGCTCATGTGAGTTTGAGTCTCTTTCGTGTGTGTGTGTGAGAGAGAGAGAGAGAGATCAAACACTTGACCTCTAACAATGGGAAGCATTCGTCATGAAACTTGATAGTGGAACTGATCATCTGTTTCATAGCCAGTCATGGCCAACATTTCAAGAATAATTTCACAGGGCAAGAACTCTAAACGAAAAATGTTTGTGAAAGTATTAAACTTTCACATGCTAATTGTATCTCATTGTAATACTAGTTGTTACTATAGTCTTATCAAATTATCAAAAGTAATAACAATAATGCGTAGACCCGAAGAGGACCAAAAACAATGATTTTTGAAAAAAAAGTTGGGATAGCACTTATCCAGGAAATGATGAGAACACAGGTTGAAATGGGTTGGTTATATATTACAGAGGCCTTTATATGCTCCGGTGAGAACAGGAGTCTGCTATTAATAGGATGGTGGCAGACCGAAAAATTACTTGGGAGAAAGTAGTACAAAGAGACTTAACGGAGCAAAATATAACATGGGATTTAACCTATGATAGTAATGAATGGCAAAATGCTAATTTGCATTTTGGAGACCGATTAAGGTGTTACACTATTAGTTTTTGTTTCATGTATTCATATTTTCTTCCTTTATTTAATTTTTTTCTAGCTTTTTATATTTGTGTGTAATTTTTATATGACGTATCTTTATTTTTATTTTATGTATTTGTCCTTTTGTTTTCTACTTTCTCGCTTACATATGGGATTCATTGCAGCCTACCCTGGGGATAAAAGGAATTGTTGAGCTGAGTAATAATAATAATACAAAGACAGGGATACCTTAAAGTTGCTCCTTGTACTTGCAATCTAGTCTTGATTACATCCAAGGGAGTGGTGAGATATGCACTAAGCCCTGTAACAATATTGAGAACTATGAAGTTCTTTGCAGGCAACTTACAATATAATAATTTTAAGAATGATAATTATTGCCTAATTCAGTCTTATCAATTTCCAAAAACCATTGTGCTTAAGAGTACAACAAGATACATACCTCCAGCTAATCCTCCCAATAACAACCCCTCAAGAGAACCATTGACACGGTAATTTGAATTGGGGAACAATTTTTGCTTCCCAAAATCTGATAAATCTTTTAGTGCCTCATAGAATGTAACCTGTAAAGCATAACATAAGACAAATTGAAATAAAAGAACATAAAATAATTTAGGCAGCAAACTAGAACTTAATTCAAAGTTGAAACAGTATGGGTTCGGTTAACATGTAGACAAACAAACCAATGTATGTAGCACTGCCATGCATTGTGAATGCAGAATAATAAATGTGTACAGAAAGAGATAATGGAACACAAGTTATGACATGATGGTCTACTTCTATGGTTTCGAAGCCCCACAATGCACATATATACAGTAATTAATTAGTAAAAAAGACGTGAGGGGAAAACACAATTTTTAGCATCCCAGTTTTTCAGAATTTAAAAATCCAAATCAAACTCCAGAACAAAGAACCTTGAACTTAACTCAGGATCCACCTTTGGAAAAAGTCCATAGTCAGGAGTAACCCATGTGGTATATAATTTATGAGAAACAGTCACTAGAAAAATGCTACTTGATCTGTCCAGGTTACTGATCAACCCTCTATCAGTTCAGCAAGTAAATTTATTTCTAAAAACAGAAAAGTATAAAATAAACAAATATATTTTAATGGATTAGAAGTTTAAAACACTATAGCAGTCCAGAACCATGGAGACTAGATTAGACTATAAAGCGTTGGCTCGTTCTTTTCAAACTTCTTCCATTGTTTGTTAGCCATGATTACATAACTTTCCAGATATGATATAAATATGGTCAAATTGAATAATTAATGCATAGCTAAGTGGAATATAGTGATTTGATATGGCATCTGAAAAAAGAAATAGAGACGCTCAAATGGGATAAAGGGACTAATAAGTTTATACCATTAAACCAGCAAATGGCACATCCCTTGCAAGTGTAGACCAGTATCTGCAACAAAATTTACAAGCACATTTTAGTCAAGCAACAAGTAAAAATAAGGACAACTCAAACTTTAGGATAATTGGAAGTAAATACATAATTAGGCAACAAACGAAGCTGTCATGTTGATACCAAATGCACCCAGTGGATGCTTTCAGTTCAACTTTTACAAATGCATGTTCAAGGGTCGGACTGCATATCTTTTCACGTGATGACAACGAATAATTTACTTGTTGGACTGATAATGGTTCACAAATCCAAAGTGTTTTAGTTAGATCATTCAACTTTATTTCAACAGGCCGATGCCTATAAGTTAGCAAATATTGACGGAAACACTACCATATGAGAAGAAAAGCGAAGAGAGGAAATGCCAGGAAGGGGATAGGAGAGAATTGTTGTTTCTAGGAGAACCAACTCACTAAATTTCTCCTCAAGGCAATGACTTATTTCAAAAGCTGCCAATAATTAATGACTAGTTAGGCATCTGAAACATAATTTCTCACATTCCTACAGACAAAAATTAATTATAAAAAAAGTTAACACCACCACACAAGTTGCATGGTTGTTTGTGAAATATACCCAGCATATAATCCCCTGAGACCTTGTTCCTTCCATATTGAACAGCCAGCCTTAAACATTCCTGAGTAATAACCATAAATTTGTGTGCCAGGTTTTAAATGGGTACTGTCTTTCATGACAACGGAACTCCAATACTTTCTTGTGCCTTGAATCTGCATGCGCTGCTTTATCACTTCACATGGAACGTATACAACCGAGCCAAGTGTATCTCCTGAAATGCGCAAAACAAAAGGTGTTTTGAGTTAATAGTTTAACTGAACCTTCAAGTGAACATCTTGATTTGATTGATTAAGCTTTGAAACTGGTAACATCACAAATCTAATTCAGTTTCAGAAATTAATTTCATAAAATTTCTCCAAGATATACATAAATCCATAGTTGGCATCATACAAGTGAACAATAATGAACAAGTAGATGAAAGAAACTTGACAGATTTTCACCATTATTGACAGCAGTGAATCCTTCGACATATATAACTAACTTCACCCTGATGATTTATGATGAGGAAAAGGTGGCTAAAATCTAAATAGAGATCATTGATTTATTTAACAGCACTTAGTCATCTATAAGTAAAGTCACATTCACTATCTTCTGCATTTAGAAAGCACATAGATATGTTCCTGAGATTTTGGAAGAAGTTTCAAAGAGTAACTACACATATAAAATCAGATGCAAAGTAAGAAAAAACTGGAAGAGCTTACCAACAGCTCCAGCAATGAAATGTGCCCAGTGGCCCCCAAGGTTAGGATGTGTATCGTCAATCCACTTCTTTGTGGACTCGATGACTCCAAAATATGTAGCTCCCGTTGCAAGAGATCCAGTGACACCAGGTGCAATTCCTCTATAAAAACCTACAGATTATTCGTTAGGAAAAAATAATTTACAGATAAAACATGCAACGACTAAAAGCATATGTTTAATGCTACTCAATCTCCACTATATCAGAAGGTATGAGCATTGTCTCTAGAGAAAACAGGATAGCCTTGTATTCTAGATAAGTTCAAGAGTGTAGCACTAGCACCTCAAAAGAGACTAACTTCCTCAATCAGATCATCAATGGAGAAGTTATATGTAATTATATGATCCAAGATGTGAGAAGCTCTCATTCAATGATAGTCAGATACCATATGCTGTGCAAGTGAAAAGTAGAAGTACCTCTTAAACCATCAGATGCCCAGACTGTACGGACCATTTGTATGATGCTCTTTTGGTTCTGACATAACAAAAAATGTACTATTAGGATTCTAAATTGTCAATAATAAAAAAGTATCAAACTGAAAGAATACATCTTAAAGGCAGAAAACAGCTCTTAAGTAAATTTTTATAAGTTCAACTCTCATGTATTATGAGAAATCCATTATCAAAAGTATCAGTAAACAATAGTTACCTGGGACCCACTAAGAATAACTTGACTCTGAATCCGCGTCTTAATGGTATCAATAGGATGCAACATCCCTTCCCCAAAAGCACCAGCGATCGCTCCCCATGCAAACTCCCTCCAAACTACAGTTGAGCAGCACATTAAAATCACTGAGTTAATTCTTGATGAATCGTCAATGTAAAAAGAAATTTACACAAGCCACTAAAAAAATAAAATACTGAAATCGAACTTGATAAAGTTATATACAAATTGTTTTGGTCTAGTTCTAGTTCTAATCGTATCACGAGATTTTTGGCCAAAAAATTGAACTTTTAAGTACCAAATTGCAAAATATACTTTTCCAAGGCATCCTATTGGTCCAGATCAAACTTACGTAAAACAGATATAATTTTGTCCATGTCCTAACAACTATTAGTAACATTTATAATTAATAACACGGGCAAGTTAACCAGGTTCAGTCAAGTGCTTTACAACAAATGACAGCAGTTTCAAATGTATCAACAATAAAACCAAAATGAATAATATCTTGAACATTAACTTCACAAAAAAAAAATTTGTGACCCACGATTTCAATGCAAAATATGGGGATCTTCTGCAGGCTGAATCCGCAAGAGGATATTGGTACTATTCGTGGGTGGAGTCCAATAGGCTAGGGATTCTGAAACTGCAAAATTCCATACATTTCATATTCATTCTTACTAAATAATTGAACAGCTTGAACATTAAAGAAACCAATACAATCAACCAGAGCTTTAAAAAATCGAACTTTGAAACCATATAATGCCAATAAGTCACTATAACAAGTATATTAAAGAGTTATAAAGAACGGACCAAAGAACTGATTGTGAGGTTTGTTGCTGAAACGTGTGGGTACTACTATTACTGAAGCTTTTGATTCTTCAGAAGGTGAATTGGCCATCGCCATGGAAGAAGATTTTGCAGAAAAACCTTGAGCTCTTTTTCTGTCTGTGATTAGGGTTTTGTTTGTGCGGTATGGTGTGATTTGAAGAAGGCGGGATTCTCCAGCTCCATTTAATAAATTATCGACACTGTGTGTGTAGTTTGGACCGAAAGAAAAGAAATTTAATTTAGAAAATAGAGGGTGAAAAAGGATTTTTTTTTTTGGTTTATTAGTTTTAAAAAAAAATTAAATTTTAAAAAATATATTATTATTATTATATTTTTGCTATAATCTATTTGAAGACAGTTATAATTCAAATTGACGTAAATTTATTTAATTTTAGTTGACATAATTATTATAAAAATATAGTATATAACAAAAATTATTAGTCGTAAAATTTATTTTATTTTAAAAATTTATGAGTCATATCAATTTTAAAATTTAATATATCATCATTTGATCTTAAAAGTCAGTTTGTATTTCTAATTTTGGAACGGGAAAAATATTATTTTAATATATTATCCAAGTGTTTACTAAAAAAAAATTCATATCATTTTAAGTATGAAAAGAAATTTTTCGAAGAAATTTGTTTAATTTTTTTTCATTTTCTTTTACTTAAAATTTACAAGAAAGAATTTTCAATCTGCTTCTAATTTTTTTCCTTCTTTTTTCCTCTTCTATAAAACTCACAAACACAATGGTAAGCACTTAACAGACAAGGAAAAATTTTATTTTAATATATTATCCAAAATTAACACCCACTTTTTTGGAAATATCTTATATAACAAAAAACTTTTTATTTGTAAATAAAAAATCTACCATTGTTAAAATATAGGAATAATATTAATTCGGTTATATAAAGTGAAAATTTTATTTAGTTATACGAAATTGAATAAAAATATAAAGATTATCTGTCATATTTATATACTAGCTGGGTCCCGTGCCTCCGGCACTGTATGGACAATATAATTTATCTCAAATTTTAAACGACCAAAATAATTTATTGAGTGAGCAGGAAATTTAAAGTCATTTGTATTTTATTAAATTATTATTAGATTATTAAATAGATAGATGTATGAACGGTGAGATTTATCTCAAACTTTGGACGGCCCAGATGATTTATTGAGTGAGCGGGAAATTCAAAATTATTTGTATTTTATTAGATAGATTAATTAAAAAAATTTATTATATTTTAAACTTTTATAAATTATTAATTTTCACTTAGTTCAAAAGTCAAAATATATTTATAATTTTAGAAAAATATTAACTTGCGAAAAATAAACAAAATGCATAGCACTTTCCAAGTTCTAAATAAAATTACAATAACAACGTTAGGGCATGATTTATTATTGTCGTTGTGGTTATATTTCCTCACACTTTCCCGCCAGAAGAATCGAGTAGTATTATAGTAGTATACTAGCCCGTGCCTCCGGCACTGTATGGACAATATGATTTATCTCAAATTTTGAACGACTAAAATAATTTATTGAGTGAGCAGAAAATTTAAAGTGATTTGTATTTTATTAAATTATTATTAGATTATTAGATAGATAGATGTATTTTATTAGATAAATGTATGAACGGTGAGATTTATCTCAAACTTTAGACGGCCCAGATAATTTATTGAGTAAGCGAGAAATTCAAAATTATTTGTATTTTATTAGATAGATCTTTCTAAAACGAATTACTACTACTATTAATATTCATTTACGAAGATTGAGTAATTCTAGTAATTACTGCTACAACTGGCTAGCTGGTGACTGGTGAGCTACCCCTTTCTCGTTCTCGCATTCAATTGGCCCTACGATTTTAGTCGCAGTTTTCCCTGATAAATGGTCATTTTCATTGATGGATTTTGCAGATTGTGGGTCGCTTTCAACAGGAATTTGCTGACAATTTATATCATCAGTACATGGGAATTTGTATATTGAATTTCTCGGATTTCGATCATGAATTTGTGAAATATATAGATTGCCATCAAATGGGTATCTCTCAGATTGTGCTATACTTTCACAGATTGCTCTGATTCGGTATGTTTGGGGATTTGAATTTTGATATTCGGACTAAAAATGGAGTTAAAGAGAATTGAGAATTACGCATTTTAGCTACGAGGAATTGGTTGTACCTTAATTTTGTTTTCTGGGTTGTGATGGTTTTGCTACTTGTGATAATTGCTCACTAATATTAGATGGTTATGATACTTTTTTTGAGCTACTGTTCTTAGCTTTTGAGCTTGGAGGTTTATTTATACCTATAAATAACCTGTGAAGCAGTTTCTCGATTTCTTGGTTTTTGGGTTGTGGAGGTTTTTTGAGTTGTATGTGGTTCTTGGGTTCTGGATTGGTTTTTATTATTCAGATTGATTGAAAATTTTGTCTTGGGTTATTCTGAGGATTGAAAGAAAAAGTGGAAACTTTGTTGTAATAAAATTTTGGTGGTGATTTTGGCAGAAGGGAGAGGGACATAAAATGGATGTTTGGGTTGTTGCAGCAGCAGCTGGAGCTGGGTACATAGCCCGGCACTGGAAGGATCTTTTGGAGGGTGCACAAAATTTATCACACTCATCTTCTGGCAGTTGTAGTTTCGCCAAACCCGAATCGTCTTCAATGCAGGAGTTTGAGGACAAAAACAGTCACTTGTACAAGTTGGGCCAGAGGAAAAACATAGGTAAAGATGTTTCTGGAGAAAAGCAACCAGTTTCTCAAGGTGTTTCAGTGGCAGAAGTTTCTAGTTTTTGGTTTGATGGCCAAAAATTGGTACAAATGGACAATTATGAGGATTGCGATGTATTATCTCAAACATGTTTATCCCCTAGGCTCTTGAGCAATGACTACCTGGGTGACTTTAGCGAGTGTTATTGTGATTTGTTGCTTAAACCTTCTACCGAAGACATGGGATCTTGTTGTAGTAGAAGGATTCTTAAAAGTAAACAAACTAATGGGCAAGTCATCAAACCTCTCGATTCTCTAGAAAGTTGCCTCATGGCTCAGTTATACAAGGAACATGCTGACATGGAAGAGTGTATGCTTAATTCCTTAACTACACCATCTACGCCAACTGCAAGACCGCTTGCTGTGACTGACGGAAGTAGAATAATCAGTAGAACAAGTGGCCAACCTGTCAATGTGCGAACCAGAACAGGGGAATCTAAGCTCGACAAGGGAATCTATTCAGAAGGGAAAGGGACTGTATTTGGTGTTCCTCCACTACCGAACATTGGGAGGAAAAAGGAAGATAAAATAAGAAGGGATCAGAGTGGAAGATTGAGCAGTTTCAGTAAAATGATCTATGCAAAACACTCTCCTTCACAAGGTGATATATTCTCATTATCAGAATGATTCTTGTTTATTCACATGCATAAATGTTCTTTTTAATAAACTATAGAACTTTAGCATGTAGCCAATACTATTAAAATCTTATTTTTCAAACATTGAGATAAGTATATTTTAGGTTTGACTTTTAAGTAACTTCATATATTAAGCTCACCTTTAATCATGGAAAAAAAAGTGAATAAAACAGCAGATGCTTCGTCAATGGTCTGAGAGAACGCTTGCTCTTCTTGTTGCTGTTTTATTTTCATGAATAAACACATACCTCAAAATAAATAGAAGAAAGAATCTCGGTGAGGATTAAATCAAAGATTGACTTTTCTATGTTTGCACAACAGATAGGAGAATGAAAAACAAAAGTATTGATTTCATTCAGTTTTCTTTTTCCTATAGTCTCAAGTCTTTTTTGTTTTATGTTTTGAAAATTGTGAAGAAAAAGAATAGAAGAAGAGTACAAAGAAAAGGGGGGGAAAGAGTCCTTAGAGCAATGCAAATCAAGGTTTCAGATTATTATTTCTTTTATATGTTAAATATAGAATACTCTTAGCTGTCTAATCACTCATTGTCTTTTCCACGTATGATCTAGCCAGGAAAAAAGAAACAGAATCACAAAAGGGGTTGGATCCTGCGTACATGGTTGCCACACCTTTGGCATTTTTTTTCTTCAAATATATTATTACTTGTAAAAAAAACAGGATATGCTAAACAATTTAAATTATATAAGAAAGAGCCTTTTGTTTATCGTCTAAAAAAAGAAGTGGGATCTGTTTGTTTATGCGAAAGACTTGTTGAGTGTATTTAAGCAAATAATATTTTAATTAGTGTTATTTAGTGAGCTGAAGGGTAAATTTTTATACTTAGCCAATTTACTTATAGAAAGAATCTTCTACCTCTTTTATGTAAGGTTGGTGCAATCCAATGGGTGCAAAAGGTTTTGGCTAGTATTCTCACTTTTTGGCTTGTTACTCCTCTGATAACGGGTTTTAGTAATTGTGTTGTATCTCATTTCTAACATTGTCACATGTATCAGGATCATCTCATGGAGCACTTCTTTTCAGTCTTGGGATTTCTGTTGCTATAATGTCCTCTTTCTTATCGGATAAACTAGAGGTAGATAAATTGAATACTCTGCTGAAACAAACAGAGGACTTGGTTCATGATCTACAAGAGGAACTTGAGATGAAAGATTCATTAACTGTTACAGAGCTTGCTCTTGAGGATTATGAACCACAGGATATACACAAAGATACGTACAGCAAAGAAGCACTACTTGCATTTTCCTCTGAACAGAAATTTGAGGAATCAACCAAAGAAGATCCTGATCAGGAGATACAAGAGGAATCTATGAGAAAAATTGAAGCAGAGCTTGAAGCTGAACTTGCCAGGCTTGAACTAAACATGAATTCATCCACTCTAGATGGACAATTTTCCGATCTAGTTGAGGTAAGCATGCTTATCAAAGAAATTCAAGTGCTGTAGCAGAATTTTCCTTCCTATTGCGCAAAAGGTTTTTGAACCTACAGAGAGCAGTGGCATTTTTTTTCATGTTCTCTTCTTACGAGTAGATCTTATTCTCCCTTAGCTATATGTAACTTGATGTGGTACACATGTACAAAACTCCAAGAGCTTAGGGATCTTTGGAGTCATATAATTCGACTAATTTTATGGCTTGAGCTTTCTTAACCAATCTTTTAAATAAAAATATGCTTGATCAAAATTTAGTAGGTTCATTAATTTTTATTACTCTGGTTTAGGTAAAATATCTAAGCCCACAAGTGTGATATGTATGTTCCGATGTGCGTGAGTGCATCATATTCTCATTGCCCACTAACATTTGCACATCACATTTATTTTCTATCATTAGTAAAAAAAAATATCATTTAGTAGCATGTAATAGAAAGACAGCCATGTACACACTTGATAGCACATGATGCCAAAAGGTGGTATCTAAGGTATTGCAAAATACTATGCATTGTGGATGGATATGTTTGCCTTCATTATTTAATTTGTGTTTTAACTGCATAACCGGTGGTAAGAGTAAAAGGTTTATTCTTTGTTTCTGGTAGTTGGTGATCTCAAATTTTTATGTTTATATTTTATATGCTCGACTGGTTTAAAAATGCAAAAGCTGAGGACCAAGCAAGTATTGTATTTAACATCAGTAACTTGGCCAATATTTGCTTTCAAGTAATTTCTTCCCCAGTTTGGTGTACAATTATGGTGTAACCTTGTTAATAAGGAAGTATACTTCTTCCGAGAGCTAGTGCCTAATTAACACACTTAAGACAAATTTAACCACCTTCTGAAATCTTGAGGAATCATTTGTTCTGTGTATTGCTAGAATGAGGTTGTACAGTGTACTGCAGTAGGTTGTAATTGTATTACAGGCTTAATTCTTAGCTTCATTGCAGCTTGACCCTGACTTTTCAGCAGACATCGCTTGCGGGGAGTTGAGAGCCGACATGTTTGGTAGACAATCCGGTAACCAACCTTGTGCGGATCAAGATGGAAGTGGCAGCTCAACTCCTCAGTCCATCAACTATGCTGTCTCCCCAGTAGAACTGGCCTTACGTTTACATGAACTCCTTGAATCAAAATTAGAAGAACGGGTGAAGGAGCTTGAAATAGAACTTCAAAACAGCAGAAAGGAGGTTCGTTACATGGAACCGGAGCATATGAAGTCTTTGTGAGAATTCTGAAATACTGAAGCAGCTTCTTCCTCTGTCCAAGGCAGTACAGTACAATTGCTAAAGAAGAAAACTTAGTAGACCAGCCTGTTGTTATCCATCTATAATGTTGTTATGCTCTGCATGCATACTGCAGTTTTAAGTTGTCTTCAAATGGATGAAGAAAATGAGCATGGGATTTATAAGAAAAGAAAGTTTTGTCTTCCTGATTAGTCTCAGTCTGTCTATACCAGGGGGCAGAATTTTTTGGACTGAAGTTTAGCGAGGTAGAGAGCGGGAATTTAAATACATTATATTTAATTTTTTTTAGAGTACTAGTAGTTTAAGTTTTTTTGCCCCTCTAAGTTTAACTTTTTTATAAATTTGTCCTTATAAGTTTATTAAATTTTATTGACCTATAAAAAAGGTTGAGCATAGGCAGTGTCCCATTTGCCCTCCACGTAGATCCGTCAATGGTCTATACATACGGCTAGCATTAAAGAAACTCCGATGAAGACATTCAAAGACGTTAATCTAGGCGTGATTGGCAACATTATGAACTATAAATTCCTGATGAGAGATCGATGGCAAGCATTTCTTCTTGTTGCCACTAAACGAGTAATTTGGTTGAATTGTAGTTTAGTTTTGGCAACATGGGATCGGAATAAGATTTGCTCATATGCATAAACCCTGTTGGGTTTTATATATTTTTTTATGTATAAAATCTTGGGATTTCAAAATAAGTATACATCATTGTGTTTAGTTTTCAAAATCAAATTCCACAAGAAAAATTAGATATCTTCACAAAATTGTTAATACGAGTCTTAATAGTACTAGTGCGGGCAAAACACTCTGTTTTACTGAAACCTACAACTCAACATACTAATCATCTTCTATGGTTAAGTTTGATATAAAAGGAAGGGCAACGTGCCAGTTCACATGGGCCATAGAGAAGATAAGGGATTTTTTAGAAATCCTAACTATGCTGAGAAGTTGAGGGCTTGAAAAAATGAAGAAAATGATGTCCAATGGAGGAGGAACAACTTTGTTAAAGAAAATGAGAAGGGTAAGTAACTCAAGCATCACAAGCTTGTGTTCCCATCATTCAATGAAGGAGATAATGATAGAAATTGGATCAAGGAATATGAAGGAGTTCCTATATATGATGAGTATGATGAAGATAAGAGGACTCCAATATTTGATGAGTGACAGACTTGTATCATAGCAAGTCCCCTACAAGTTTTGCAAAGCAGCCTAGCTTCCTTTCCAATAAACATGACAATCAATCCCAATTCCTTATTAACAGTTCCACCTTCTAAAACAACATTAAAACAGTTTCCTACTTGTCATATGAAAATGCTTCAGATCAAAGACTTGGTATAATTGTGTCGATGTACAAGAACACTTGCATTTGTTCTTCTCATGTTCAGAAGTTACTGCATGACATTTTGAATGCTAAGAAATTCTAGAAGAGCAACGACTGTGGTGAAGTTTATCAAGTTAAAGTTTTGACAAGTAAAAGTAAGGAAAATGTGACCTTAAACCAAGAAATCACCAGTTGAACATTCCTCAAGCACATCCAGATGGGGCAAATGTCATCTCAATAGGATGAGTTCATACTAGTTGTTGCACTAGGGATACGTGTTTATACTTGTGCATCAAATAGGTGGAGCAGTTGGTGCGCAAAAGCAAGAATATCCATTGGTTTAGAGGCCAAACGCTTTCAAATTCAAACTGGGACAAAATCTTTGCCACTTTATATGTACTTCCAACTAATTACTACTATGCAAAGAGTAGATGTTTCTAGCAAAGTCAAAAAGTTAATTGGTGGAACTATGAATGGTGAAATTCATCCTTGAATCCTTCTAGGGTGACCGGGGGTTTCCGACAGGTTTATAGAAATTTCCGGCGTCGGATTGTTCATCCTTTGGCAGCTATAAGGGTATCCCTTGAAATTCACAAGGAACAACTGAAAATTCAAGGAGGAAATTGTAAAGCAAAAGCTTTCATTATACATGTGGGCAAGCCTTTCAATGATAAAGTTTTAATGAGCAAACTCCAAAGTTTACTCTTTGATTCTGGAGAAAATTAGGAAAAGATACCCACATGGGTTACAATTGTTCTGTTTTTGCTACAAATTCACGAGGACATGAATACTTTTAAGGGGAAGAGTGTTAGACAAAAGACATTTGGACAACAAACAATAAATTAGTATATTCTAGACTTGTATATATTGAGTAAGCATATGGACTTTAATTTTCCAACAAGTTCATGCAATCTATAAATACAAAAGTCTTGTAATTTTTATTTTACTAGTGACTCCTATCTTTCACCAAAATTGGGTCTATCTGTGTGTTCCTCTATTTCCACCCTAAATTTCTTCCATCTATACCTCTATTCTGTTCTGTCACAGCAAATTCAAGTCAGGACCAAGGTATGACCTGACAAGGTAGAATAATATATCATGAAAGATCAAATCCATATTATTACTGCATAAGAGCCCATTATCTTCCACAAGCAGTCTGTCTTCTAATGCATCAAAGTTTAATTTTACAAGTCAGACTCAGAAGACATAAAATTAAATAGTTTGGTGAAGATAAGGAAACCCATTAACAAAAAAACTGTCTTGATTATAATAGGGAAAGAAAGCAGATTGTTTGCCACTGCAATAAGAAGATTTTCTACGGGAAATATTTAAGCCCTTCTGTTGGCGTAGTCATCAGGCTCATCATCATCATCCCGGAAATTCCCTTCTGATGGACCGCCAGGGCTAGTTGCATCACCAGCTACGTTGCTGCCATCACTGTTACTAAATTGATTCTCACCACTGTAGCCCAAATTTGTATTTCCAACACCATCTAAATTCTGACTATCATTTCCATAACCGAAATTGCTCCCACCACCAGTGCTGCCTCCAGTTCCATAACCACTGGCATAATTGCCCCCTCCAGTTCCATAGCTGTCACCTCCACCATAACCACCACCGCCACCATAACCACCACTGCTACCTCCACCATAACCACCACTGCCACCTCCACTATAACCACCACTGCCACCATAACCACCACTGCCACCTCCACCATAACCACCCCCTCCGTAGCCGCCGCCACCCCCTCCGTAGCCGCCGCCGCCATATCCACCACCTCCACCACCGTATCCAGGGCTTTGCGTCCTCTCATTAGCATAATTCACCCTTACCATGCGTCCATGGAGATCCTGTATAAAAAATTCAGAAAAAATTGAACTGAACAAAGCATCCCATCTTGTAATCTCTGAAAGATCTTAAACCTGCCACACATTCAAAATAGCACAGGCATCTCCAATATTCATTTTAAGGATATTTGATATCATTTTTTTTCCATTATAGATAATCAAACATTAATTTTATGCAAACTATGTCCAGATATTAATTATCAGTCCATCCCCCATAATTCCATGCAACCATATAATAACAAATGTTACTGGTAGTTGAGCATTGACAAGAAAAGAACAGAAAGATAACATGCCTGTCCATCCAAGGCCTGGATAGCACTGGAAGCCTCCTCAGGGGAAGTGTATGTAACAAAGCCAAATCCTCTGGATCTGCCAGTTTCCCTATCCACTATGACTCTTGCTGCCAGAAATATCAAGATCATAATCATTAAACAGCAATGACTTCCTACGTAGTAGTACAGATGTCAAACAGTAACCTTTTACTTCATGCCATATATCTTTAAAAAAATTAGGCCACCTACAAACCACATGGCTTATTACCAGGTAACTGACCACGAAACTGGCAAAAAATTAGAAATATTGACATATTAAAGGAAACAAAATCAAATGATCGAGGAAATATATTAACAGTTAAGAAAACCATGACAATATATTTTGGTCCTTACGTGCTAAAAAGGCAAAGAAAAAATGTACTAAGAATGAGATACAATACTACATACTATAAATTCTATCAATCCATTTTCATTTAATTTCATATCCAGTTTGGAGGAGATTCAATTTATTATTCAAAAGCCATATTTTTATACAAATATTTCATACATACAAAAATATATATGCATGCATCACATCTTCATATTAATGTTCTAGAAAGGCCTATACAACAGCTTCAACTAAGATGACATTCCAAGTTCCAAGTTTGATACTTAATAGTTGAATTTCTGTTTTTGTAAATACTGATGTTCACATAGGTAAAGGGTGATCACGTAAATTTAATATGGTCCTTGAAATAATACACCACTGCTATCAGAGGTAAACTTGATTCAAAAAGGTGTCCGGGACGCCAAAATATCGGCAACTCGGTATGTTTTCCGTAGCCACCGCTCCAATAGTGAGACATGAATCGTAATTACAAACACCATCAACGTAAAGGGGTATATGCAAAATTTATCTGTTCAGGGGAGAAAAAAGGGTATAACATAGAAAAAAAGGCGAAAAAACGATGTTACAGATGAAGTAACATTAACAATAATATCAAAAAAGGGACTCTTTTCTGGAATAGAGGAAGTAATAATAGTAATCAATAAAATCAGTATATTTACATATTAACCTATCAAATATTAATAAGAATACATTAATAAATGAATATGTATATGTATATGTACACCCTAAATTATAAATAATAAAAAATAAAAAGAAGAATGCATACATACTAACTTATCAAAAAATAATAATAACTACTGTTGAGGAACATGAAGGGGATGTTGAGGTAGAGGAGGATTGATTTATAATTATTTAGTTTCTCTTATTGTAATTATGTACTTTTTAGTTTGTTAAAAAACTTGTTCAATTATATTAGACAGGTCTGCTGAGTTCGGATAATACTCTGTGTGCTACATAGTGTTTTTATGTTTATCTAATTGATACATCACGTTGTTCTTGTGATTTAGAATTTTTTTTTTCTATTTTTTTGTACAAAATTTTGAAAATCCTAACTAGCAATTATGCAAACCGCACAATACCAAAACTAAAACCAAGTCAAACTTAGGCTGCTAGGTGACTTTGATCATGGAGGTAAAGAACACATGTGAATACATATATTCAACTAATCATTATGTTTAAGTTGTACTCTATATTCAAATATGGATGCAAAATTAGCTGTACTCTATTATCTATATTCAATTTATGGATGCAAAACTAGTTTTACCACAAATGATAACAACAAACTCATTTTTTAAATTGACATGCAACAATGTTACAAGTTTGAAGCCTCTCATAATACGGATGTTAACAACTTCAAACATCTTTTAGCACAAGAAAAGAAAAGGTCAAAGTAGGCAACAAATTTGAAATATTTGTCTATCATACCGTCAATGACTTCTCCATACTTATTAAAAGCTTCTCTCAAACTATTATCATCAGTGCCATACGAGAGTCCTGCAATGTGAAATGTAAAAAACATGAAAACGAACCCACAAAACAAGATGATCATAATGCTCTTTGAAAGAAAAACTGGATCCACCTCCAATAAATACTTTTGAAGTTGACATGAATCTTAGCATTTGGAAGATAGACGGGCTGGATGCAGGAAGTTCCCGGCTGATGTGATTCTTACACAAGCTCTGCCTTAATATACTCCCAGCTTTACTAAAGAAAGCCATAGCAGTAACCTAAAATAGATTTTTACAGTCTTCGTTATTTTCCATGCAAAGCTGTGAGCTGATTGGACTAACTACAAAATCTTAAACCAGCTACTCGGGTCATGTATAGTTATGTCTAATAATGCTAAAAGTACAAGGGAAGATATTGATGAGCACCTCCCTTTACTACTTCAAAATTGGGACCTGCCCACACTAAAATACCAATTTATTCCCATTTTTACACAGAAAATAATTCCCATACAAAAACATGTTTTTATCTTATCTTTAGTCCCACTGCAGCACCTCCCAAAAAAAGAACCAAAGACCAAGGCACCTCCCAAAAAAAGAACCAAAGAGAGATAAGAAACTCAAAGCACAACCATCCACAAAAAAATTAAGATCTTTTAATGATCCCATCTTATTTACATAAAAAAATAATTGGGAATTTTAACTTGCCTTCCACAGAAACCTCTTGTTTGATATATGCAGTTTGAAGAGGGAGTAAAAAAAATAGCAACGGAATAGTTCTTCTTTAGTTTTTCTTTTATCTCCTTCACAGATAAATCACCCACGCCATGATCTTAATTACAAAGGAACATTTCTTAACATCGGCAAAATCGATAAAACAATAAATCAACGAAAACTATACAACAGATCAACAATCTTTAACACAAAGAATCCGACTAAGATGAACAGAAAAATCATTTAACAAATATATTTCTACAAACATATATATATATATATAATTGATAAGGATCAGATATGATATGCATATAGGGGCCTAATAGGGTTTGTGAATAAGGATTTTGAAGTTTACCTTTTCGATTTGCGGTGAGGAAAACCCTAAACAGTGTAGCAGAAAGAAAGGGCTTGTGATGTGGGTTTAGGGGAGTGACTGATATAAGGAATGGTTGAAGGGATTTGGACCGTTGGATCTAATCGAGAGGTTTGATAAAAGACTAACTGTGGACACTTTTGAGCAAATATTTCTCCTACTTCCAATTGTATATTGGTTGGGCTTCAGTTTACTTCTTCATATCAACCTCTTTTGGTTTAAGAGTCCTACAACTAAATATTTATAATATATAGTATTTTTATTTTTATTTAATTTTATCATTTTATTTTAAGATAATGTGCAAAAATATGTTCATGCTTATCAATTTCTCCAATGAAAGTTGTTTCTAATTAAGTGATTAGTGTTTTTGTTTATAAATAATTTTGAAATAGTAATTTATGTTTGGTAATAAAAATATACTTTAAAGATTTAAAACAAAGAAAATATCGAAACATATATGCAGGACGGAGGGGATAATATGTAACATCTAAATCACACATCGTGAAAAATATTTATTTGTACTTGAGAAATTAAGTTAGTATATTTAGTCAAAACATTTTGGGTTAACGTGTCGTAAAATAAGATGACCCAAAAAAATATTACTGGGCTAATATATAGTTTAAGGATTTATTTGAATAAATTTAGTTTGATTTGACTCAGGATTTGACCCGAATTATTATATACTATATATATAGTAAAACTAATAAAATAGTAATATATATTGTGAAACGTGTTATTCAATGTTATAAACATTTTCCAAAAAATTATTTACTAAACATATTTTACTATTAAAATTTTGACAACTCAATAGTAAGTTCCATAATTGTAATTGAAAGCACATTTGTAATTTAATAAAATTTAGTTAAGATTTAACAATCAATTCAAATTTCAATGCTTAGAATTAAGTTGCCAAATATGAGGTTTATGGTCTTATGGTTAAAGTGTAATACCCCAATTTTTATGAATAAAGAATAATTTTTTCGAATTATATTTTTGAATATTATGGTATTAATTTGATATAATGTTATAGTTGTGGGTAATATTTATAAATTTTGCAAAGTACGCAAGTTGTTATATAATATATAATATTCGATTGGTCGAGGAATATTCGTACAACGACAAAATCATTGGTGGACCCCACAACGGAATTATTGTCGAACTGAGAAAACGACAAAAATACTTTATGAAAATAACGGCGGAGGTGTTACCGTTAAAACTGTTGAACTATCCGGTAGTAAAAGTACAGTAATACGCGTAGTTGCACAGTAGCACAAGGTATTGATTATTGATGCTTACGTGAGAAGTCACTCAGTTATACTCAATTATTGCTACAGTATTGCTGCATCATATTTCTCATATTATTGATTCAATTATTATTACAGTATCATCTGCATTATATGATATATCATTAAATCAATAATTGAGACGACAAAGTTATTCATATTATTATTTGCAATATTGACAATGTCTAGAAGTTTTGTCAATGAGAGATTTAGTCACCTAATTGCGCACCAATAAGGATAAATCCTTATCGGAAAGCCCCCTCTTTCCTGAGAACGAACTGGTTGTTAAATATTGTAAATTATAATATTAATGATGAATAAGTTCATGTTGATTAAAGATGAATTTTATAGTTTCATTGTGTTGGACTTATTTGTGTTAGTATAATTGATGTCTGGAAGATATATTGTTCAATTGGGTATTCGGGACACTTTTCGTGTCAGAGTACTATTCACGAGTTACTAATCATGAGTTACTATTCACGAGTTATTATTAACGGGGTACTATTCACCCGTAAGATATATTTATTTTCGGTCCAAATTATTTTTGGGTACAATATTATTTCATGAGGAGATGTGCTAATTTTTCAGACCGTTGGTTGAAGATATAATAGTTGTGACGCCCCCAAAATAGGTATACAACACCCATTCTGAGTCGCAAAATACATAATACAGAAAGCAAACTACAACTTCAATAATATAATTGTCGTGTAAAATACGACAACACATACTGTGAATTTAAATACAAATATTTTTTTCTAGACAATATCCACACTCAAATAAGTCCTCATTACAATTATTCAAACTATTATTTTATAGAAATAGTGAGGACTGCTAAAACATCTTTCTAGAACCATCACTCCGTACCCTGACTAGCCCAGTAAAGAATATTATGACTAAGATAATATACAACAAATTATCGCTAGTCTTCAACAGGAAAAAATCTGATAAAATATAATAGACAACAAGTTTTAGATCCACAACTGCAACGGAAACAGCAATCCATTAGAAGAGTCAAGTAGAGAATGAGTTCTACTATCTTCTAAGATTTAAAAGTCTATCATCAATTTTATCCCTGTAACAACAATCAATATACATCTTTAATCAATATTCATCTTTACACTACAGGCCAAAGATATTCATTTGTATCACCAGTTGGTCATGTTCATCTCAACACCTGTTCATCTTCGCACTACGGGCCAAAGATATTCATCAGTTAATCATTCATCTTTGTACTACAGGCCAAAGATATTCAGTAATATCATCATTTAGGACTGAGGATGATGAAAAATATTTTAAAGAAAATGAATCCAGTGAGACAGAAGGACAAATAGTAAGGATTCGTATAACAGTTTATCCAAGATCAATAATACTCAATAATAACCAATTTTGAAGCAAAATTCAAGAATAAAGATCAAAACATGGATATAATCAAAGATAGTAACCATAATAGACATCTTGGACAAAAAGAAGAAAATTTCATTTTTCGGTGAATAGTGTCATATACGTGAATAGTAACCCCGACACAAAAAGTTCTAAATTTGATAAAAATTCAGATCAATACTTCGGCATAATGATATTGAAGAAATAATATCATATATGAAGAAAATAACATCCCTTACCTCAAAATATCAGTACTTCTGATCGGAATATCGGTATAAGGCTGAAGGAAACTTGTACTGATGAATAGAAACTCACAAAGTATCTAAAATACTCACAAAATACACTCAATAATCTATAGAGAGAAAGAGAGAAAAGTTGTTTCTGGTGTGATATTCAACCAGATGGCTTTACCTGCTGCTATTCTCACCCACCACATTTGAAATAAATTCAACATATTTCTAGGAAAATGTTAGCAGACTTGACCTGCAACCTGATGGCTTTACCTGCTGCTATTCCCACCCACCACATTTGAAATAAATTCAACATATTTCTTCACCAACCACAAGTGGGGCCCACCAATTCTAGAATTTTCCACCAAAATGATAAATTCCAAAAAATTCAACAATTTCTGAACATGTCACCTCTTAAAATTCATAACAAATCATACGTTCATTTTTAACGGTTCAAAATTTGTGGACATATACTCAACTTATATATGTATAACATATCCAAAAATTACAACGATCCAACGGTCAGATTAAAAATTATAACTCACGCAATATATCTCAAAAACACTAGTTTACTTTTTAATACCTCCATTTCGACAAAAATACTGATAAAACACCTCAACATTAACTCCTTCATTTTTAACCACAATAAATATATCCAATATTTATATGCACATAAAATAAATATTTCCTTATCATATGAATTAATAATTAATTATTCACAAATAATATTACAGAATCACATTTATGACAACCAGGCCGTTCCCAAGAAAGAGGGGGCTTTCCAATAAGAACTGAAGCGCAATTAGGGGACCAAACCTCTCCTTGATAGAACTTTATAGACATTGCTAATAATGCTATCTAATAATATTTTTCAAATAATATAAATTATTGATCTGATAATGGGAAATACTGTGCAGTGACAATTATTGAAACAACAATAATATAAAATATCAACGCAACAATTATTGAATCAATAAAATAAAATATTGAACAGTAACTACTGTAACAATTATTGAGTAGTACCTTCTTACTCAAGGTTCAATAATTCATTAATACTGTGCATCCACGCGTATTACTGTATTTTAACCACCAGGTATTCCAACAGTGTTAACGGTAACAACTACGTCGTTATTTATAAAAACTCAAACTTGTCGTTTTCTTCATCCGATAGTTATTATGTTATGGGGCCCACAAATGACTGCGCCGTCGTACGAATATTCCCCGACAACAAGAATATTCCACGACCAAATGAATATTCCCTGACAACAATGATTATTTTATAACCACTTGCATATTTTACAAAATTTGCACATTTCACCCATAACCAGAGTATTATATCAAATTAATACCTTATTATTCATAAATATAATTAGAGGAAATTTGATTTTATTTATAATAAGTTGGGGTCTTACAACAGTAAATCAATATGGACCGCTGGTGGAAGATATAATAGTAAATTAATATGGATCGCTGGTTTAAAGTTTTAATAGTAAATCAGTATGGACCGTTGTTTTAAGTTTTAATAGTAAACCAATTTGGATCGTCCGTTTACAGTAATTAAATCTGGACCGTTCATAAGTTAGTTACTATGCAGTCAATTCTTCTATAAATAGAATCTCATTCCTTCATTATTTTTTACGAATTCACTGAAACTCTAGAGAGAGAATTACAAGAGAACCTATAGAAAAGTATTCTGCTACTTCACGTACTCTTATATTCAGTTTCTTTTACGGTAAGAGATGTTATTTATTGTACTCGTGAAGAGAACTTCTATTATTCCATTATTTAACATTCTGTTGGAATAACCTGTATACGCGGGCTACCCTATACATGGTGACATTCTTCTAATATTCAGTTCTTTATTATTAAATCAGAATATCCTGTTTGTGCGTTTATGCCGGACCTGGTTCCATTATTTATTATTCTGTCAGAATATCCTGTCTGTGCATTTATGCTGGACCTCGTTCCATCCTTTATTATTCTGTTGGAATAACCTGTCCGTGCGGTCTATCGCATGCATGGTGATTTCTTTTGTTATTCCATTCTTTATTATACTCAGTTGGTTAAAACTTTGATTTCTATACCCATGAAATTAGTGGAATATCTTTGATATTTGCACTTCATACAGTATCTTTTCATGAAATTATTCTTCTGAGCATTCTTGAATTTTATTCTACAAAGCAATATCATGTTGACAATTTGGACGTTATCAGTTCCTAGATAAATTAATTCTTGAACTTGTTTTATTGAATTCTGTACCATGTATCTGGCGACTCAAGATGGGTGATGTATACCTAATTTTGGGGGCGTCACAGTTGGTATCAAAGCTTAGGGATATAATCTCTGGCTAAGATGTGAGAATAGAACTAGGAGGGGAGAGATGGGAATTTCTTCGCTAGTATGACCTACCTAAGTTTTTTTTGGTTTTTAATTAGTTGGTCAGAATATAGGGATAATATGTTACATGTCAATTAACCTTTTGTTTTATGGCAGTATCTGAAAATGACATCTGAGAATGTTGAGAATAGCAATGGAGCACAGGCGACCGTTGATTCACCATATATCAATAATCAGGATAATGTGCATCAGGAAGGCGAATAATCCTCATGCAAACAACAACATTGACCAAATGATGAATGATGGAATGTTCAGAGGACTTTATGCAATTCATGCAACAGCAAGCGAGAGCGGCTCCTGTCCAAAATATAGATGGAAACACTGGAAACTCTCGGACGGTCACCGCTAAACAGTTCAAGGAGCCGGGACCACCGGAGTTTATTGGAGAGCCAAAACCACTGTAAGGCGGAAGCATGTATAAAGCAGATCACAAAGATATTTGATGTCTTGGGATTCTCCGAGGAGCAAAAGGTTTCCTTTGCCGCCTTTATGTTGCGAGGAGAGGCAGATTACTGGTGGGAATCGGTAAAACGTACTCAACCTGCCGCACTGAAGATATCTTGGTAAAAGTTCCAAGAACTATTCAATGACAAGTACTTTTTCGAAAGTATTCGTCATATAAAAGAGGTAGAATTCATCAAGTTGGAGCAAAATAATATGACCGTATCGCAGTATGAAGCCAAGTTTGTCGAGTTGTCCCGGTTTGCGTCCCACTTGGTGGATAATGAAAACAGAATGACACAGATGTTTTTAAGAGGTTTGAAGCCGGAGATACGTCAACATCTTATTTCTCATAAACTGTGTTTGTATTCAGATGTTGTAAATATGGCTCAGTTAGTGGAGCGCGATAATGAGTCAACGTAACCAAATGGGAGCAGTCATCGAAGCGGTGACAACAAGCGTGGAGGGAATCAACAGGCCAGAAATGGTAACCACTTCGGTGGTAATCAGGGCCAAAACAATAAGAATGGACATTTCAAGAAAAAGAGATTCAACAATGATGGAAGGACGTCAGCACCAGCACCCGTTGTTAAGGAAGGAGAACGACCACCTATCATATGCTTCGAATGCGGAGGGGAAGGACACATCAATCCAAACTGTGCGATGCCGTCCAAAGCATGTTATAATTATGGAAGAGAAGGTCACTTAGCCAAATTCTGTCGTTCACCGAAGACAAGTTCAGCTAGGATGGAGGCACCAAAGGCCGTCCCAAAAAATTCAAAGCCGGTAGTGCAAGGGAGAGCGTTTGTTGTGACCTCACAGAAACTAAGGAACCCGAATGAGGTCATCACGAGTAAGCTTATCATAAACTCTAGCGAAGTCTATACTTTATTTGATACTGGTTCTACCCATTCTTTTATTTCTCCTACTTGCGCTCAACGATTAAATTTGACTTCGGAGAAATTAAACTTTGACTTATCTATGGAAACTCCGTTGGGAGAAACCTTGATTACATCCACTGGTTATAAGTCTTATTTGATTCAAATCGGTAAACGTACATTACCTGTCAATCTTATTTCTTTAAAAATACTTGTGTTTGACGTAATTTTAGGGATTGATTGGTTAACTACTCATCATGCAAAAATTGATTGTTTTCGTAAGGTTGTTAGTTTTCATATTCCTAATCAACCTATTATGCGAATTCAAGCGACCAAACCATTAAAATCAATCACGGTCATTTCAAGTCATAAAGCTATTCGTTTATTGAAAATGGGTGTCAAGCTTTCTTAGCTCATGTCACATATTTAAACAAAAATACGTCAGTTTTGAACGATATTTCTATTGTTAATAAATTTCCTGACGTATTCCCTGAAGAACTTCCTGGCCTACCCCCAGAGCGTGAAATTGAATTTTTTATCGACCTTGAACCTAGTACAAAACCCATTTCCAAACCCCCATATCGAATGGCTCCTATTGAACTTCAGAAGTTAAAGACCAAATTGCAAGAATTATTAGACATTGATTTCATTCGTCCTAGTACGTCTCTTTGGGGTGCTCCTAGTTCTATTCGTGAAGAAGAAAGATGGGAGTATGCGACTTTGTATTGATTATCGGGAGTTGAATCATGTCACCATCAAAAATAGGTACCCAGTGCCACATATTGATGACCTGTTTGACCAGTTGCAATGAGCCAAATTATTTTCAAAGATTGATTTTCGTTCCGAATATCACCAATTGAAGATTAGAACCGATGACATTCTAAAAATGGCTTTCAGAACTCGGTATGGGCATTATGAATTTCTAGTCATGTCGTTCGGATTGACTAATGCTCCTACTGCCTTCATGGATATGATGAACCGAGTATTCAAGAAATATTTGGATCACTTTGTGGTTGTCTTTATTGATGACATCCTTATTTATTCCAAAAGCCATGAAGATCATGAACAACAATTGAGGCTGACACTCCAAAAGCTTCGTGAATACAAGCTTTATGCTAAGTTGAAGAAATGCGAGTTCTGGCTTAAGGAAGTAGCATTTCTTGGGCACGTAGTATCAAGTCGTGGAATATCTGTTGACTCGACAAAGATTGAAGTTATTCAAAGCTGGGAGCAACCTAAATCAGTGACCGAAGTACGTAGCTTTCTCGATTTAGATGGTTATTATCGGAGATTCGTGGAAGGATTTTCTCTAATCGCTACTCCATTAACTCAACTGACTCGAAAAGATACAAAGTTTGGTTGGAGCGAAGTGTAAGACCCCGAATTTTATGAAATAAAAATATTCAATTTTCTCTTATGATTACTATTCAGTAAATGGTTAAATTGATAAAAGTTTAAAGTTAAGGGTGATATATGAAATTTTTTTCAAAATATGCAAGTGGTTATAAAATATTCTTTCTGTCGGGGAATATTCGTTTGGTCGTGGAATATTCTTTCTGTTGGGGAATATTCGTACGACGACACAACCATTTGTGGGCCCCATAACGGATAACTGTTGGATGAAGAAAATGACAAATTTGAGTTTTTATAAATAACGGCATAATCGTTACCATTAATACTGTTAGAATACCCGGTGGGTAAAGTAAAGTAATATGCGTTGTTGCACAGTAGCACACGGTTTTACACAGTATTGTTGAATTATTGATTCTTACGTAAGAAGGCACTACTCAATAATTGTTACAGTAATTACTGTTCAGTATTTTATTGATTCAATAATTGTTGCGTTAATATTTTATATTACTGTTGTTTTAATAATTATCACTACACAGTATTTTCTATTATCGAAGCAATAATTCATATTATCTGAATAATATTATTAGAAAATATTATTGGCAATGTCTAGAAAGTTTTGTCTAACGAGAGGTTTGGTCACTTAATTACGCGCCAGTAAGGAGAAATTCTTATTGGAAGGCCACATCTTTCCTTGAAACTGTCTGGTTGTCATTATTGTGATTCTGTAATATTATTTGTGAATAATTAATTATTGATTTATAAATGAGAAAAATATTCATTTTATGTGGATATAGATGGAGAAAATTTTTAAAGTGACAATTGTTAAAAATCGATATTTTATATTTTTTTTGATAAAATAATATTTTATTATTTTATTATAATATAATAATGGTGATATTTTTACAATAAATGTGGGATATATGAGTATATGAGGAGGAAAGAGTATTTTTGTTGCAAAAGTTGTTTAAAACATGTTAAACATTTGGTGGACCCATTTCTTGACTGAAATTTGATTATAGCCTTTAAAATCGTCTGTATGTGGATTTCGGTCAATTTTTGTTTGGAATTTGGAAAAACTTTCTTCTGCAAAGTTGTAGAGAATTGAATTTCCTATAAAAACACGCGAGATTCGAATTTTCTAATAAAAGGGATATTTATTATGACTTATTGAAGTTCCGGAATATAGGGTCTGAATTTATTTTGTTACAAAAATTATTTAGAAAATGTTTTTTGTGGTTGGTGGGGTCCACTTATTGTTAAGCATGGCTGAATTCAGATCCTTGAATGTGTGCGTAGTAATTTATATATAATATATTATTATTATATTAAATTTTCTGCTTTGGTGTTCTAAGCAATTTCCTATAAATAGGTTGCTTAGGTTAGAATTGAAAATCACACCAGAAACTAAAGATTTCTCTCTCTTTCTCTCTTTATATATCGAGCGTATTTTTGTGAGTATTTTAGTACTTCGAGTATTGCTATACGGTGCAAGTTCTTTTAGCACTATATACAGTATTTCAGTCAGAAGTACTATTCTTTCTGAGGTAAGGGAGATTATTTTCTTCATAAATGATATTATTTCTTCAATATCATTATGCCGAAATATTGGTTTGAATTTTTATCAAATTTGAAATTTTTTCATGTCGGAGTTACTATTCATGAGTTACTATTCATGAGTTACTATTCACGAGTACTATTCACGAAGCATGATGATGTTTTTTTATGAAATTTCTATCTTTTGGTGTTGGAGTTACTATTCACGTATATGACACTATTCACATATACGACACTATTCACATAAAAATTAAATTTTTATTTTTCGTCCAAAATATCTATTATGGATACTAGCTTTGATTGTATCCATGTTTTGATCATTCTTGAATTTGGCCCCACTCTAGTTATTTATGAAGTATTTTTGAATGGGAATTGTTTAAAGTATGAATCCTTAATATTTTTTCTTTTGCTTCACTAGATTCGTTTTCTTTAAAATATTTTTCATCATCCTCAATCCTAAATGATGATATAACTGAATATCTCTGGTCTGTAGTGCAAAAATGAATGATTTTTATTAATATCTTTGGCCCGTAGTGCAAAGATGAACAGGTGTTTAGATGAACATGGCCAACTGATGAATATCTTTGGCCTGTAGTGCAAAGATGACTTGTTGATGAATATCTTTGGCTTGTAGTGCAAAGATGACTTGTTAATGTATATCTTTGGCCGTAGTGCAAAGATAAATTTATTAGTAGGATTATGAACATGAACTGTGATTTGGTATAACCATAATCTTTGATGTTTCAGGTGATGAAAATTATTTTTGTCCTGGATGATGAAAGGAATTTAGAACTACAATTATGATTATGAGTTATATACGTGATTGTAGACAGGAATTGTTGATTGATGTTACAGGGATAAAACATTGTTGGTGGACTTTTAACATGGAGAAGATAATAGATTTTATGGTCTATTTGACTCTTCTAATGGATTGCTCGTTCCGCTGCAACTATGGTTGAATTTTTTTTATCATCTACCATATGTTCTAAATCTCTGATTTATTATTGATGAAGGCTATTGATAATTTAATTATCTTTAGTCATGATATTCTTTACTGAGCTAGTTGTGCTCATCCTTTTGCTTCACAATTTCTTTCAGGTAATAAAAGTATAGATGGGTCGAGCGGGGGATAACAAGGGAATAGAACGGTGGTCTATAGATGTTGAGGGTGAGGTGAATTTAATTTGGAAGGGTGTTTTGCCACTATCATACAAGATGTCTAATGACATATAACCTCGTGTCATCATAAGACAGGGTTGTGCTTATCCACTTGCTGAGTATATCTACCAGCACTACCGATATTATCTTGGAGTCTATTTGAAATATAACTCTCAATTAGAGACAGTGGAGATAATGATATGTCAAGAGAAGACTCACCATTGGGAAGAATATGATAGTAATCTTCTCATTTTTCTTTGGGGTCTATTGGATCAACTAAGGATAATTATGTGACCATATGATATCTATCATAACCTAGAAGCATTGCCTCCCATGTACGAAGGTTTTCTTGAGCACTTCCCAAAGATTCTAATTTCTAAAATAGTTTTCGACTATACCTTTATGTAAGGTGTCATTATGAGGTGTTGTCCACTGTTGGGACATGAGTCACAGTTGATATATATTTGTATCCAAACTCACAGCATATGTGTTGTTGTATTTTGCACGACAATTGTTGTAATAAAGTTGTAGTTGTTTTCTGTACCATGTATTTGGCGACTCAGAATGGGTTGGATGGAATGGACCTATTTTGGGGTCGTTACACGAAGAATGTGAGAAGAGTTTTCAAGAACTCGAGGAGACTCATTTCAACACCTGTTCTGACAATACCATTTGGCTCGGAGGGATTTGTCATCTACAGTGATGCTTCGGGCAAAGAGTTGGGATGTGTTCTCAAAGACAACTCAAAGAATATGAGAGGAATTATCCCTACTCATGATCTAGAGTTAGCAGCTGTTGTCTTCGCACTTAAAATTTGGAGGCATTACTTGTATGGGGAAAAAGTGGAGATCTTTACGGATCATAAAAGCCTCAAATATTTCTTCACTCAAAAGGAACTCAACATGCGACAACGACATTGGCTTGAACTGTTGAAAGATTATGATCATACCATCCAATACCATCCAGGAAAAACGAACGTGGTAGAAGATCATATGCAAGTACGAGTGCGATATTGTCAACGCAAAGACCCATTTTGTGTGACTTGCAAAGAATGGAGATAGAGTTAAAAACTCCAGGGACCCATGTGATGATGGCTAACATAAGAGTAGAACCGACTTTAATTGATAAAGTTAAAGCTGCTCAAGCTACAGGCCCAGAGCTGATGCGTATGAGGAAGAAAGTGCAAGAAGGTGCTATACCGGAAGCAAGAATCGATGAAGAATGAATACTTCGAGTCAACTCCAGACTTTATGTTCCTAATGACCCTGATTTAAAGTATAAAATCATGATGGAGACACACAACACACCGTTTGTAATCCATCTTGGGAGTACCAAAATGTATCATGATCTTCGACATACATTTTGGTGGAGCAATATGAAGAGAGAGATAGCGAAGTTTATCTCAAGGTGTTTAACTTGTCAACGAGTCAAGGCGGAGCATCAAGTACCAAAAGGTCATTTGCAACCACTTAAAATTCCAGAATGAAAGTGGGAGCACATTACCATGAATTTCGTTACTGGTCTTCCCAAGGTTTCTCAAGGCATAGATGCAATTTGGGTCATTGTTGATAGATTGACCAAGTCTGCTCACTTCTTACCTATACTGAGAAACTTATACACTTGAACGTCTTGCTCGTATGTATATAAATGAGATTGTAAGACTGCATGGTATGTCAGTATCCATAGTTTCTGATCGAGACCCAAGATTCACTTCACGATTTTGGGTTAGTTTGCAGAAAGCTATGGGCACAGATTTACGATTTAGCTCGGCATATCATCCTCAGACGGATGGACAGTCGGATAGGACTATTCAAACTCTTGAAGATCTATTAAGACTCTGTGTCCTTGATTTCAAGGGAAGTTGGGACAAGTTTTTACCATTGGTGGAGTTTTTCCTACAACAATAGTTATCAAACAAGTATTGGCATGGCTCCATTCGAAGCATTGTATGGAAGAAAGTGTCGTTCTCCAGTATGTTGGGATGAGGTGGGTGAAGCAACGTTGTTGGGACCGGAGTTGGTACGTATGACTACAGAAAAGATTCAAACGATCCGACAATGTATAAAAACTTCACAAGATCGACAAAAGAGTTATGTTGATCTTCATTGAAAGGACGTAGAATTCGATATTGGAGATCATGTGTTGTTACGTGTTGCTCCATGGAAAGGAGTTACGAGATTTGGAAAGAAAAGAAAGCTCAATCCTCGATTCATTGGCCCATTTTTAATTCTTGAGCGAGTGAGAACTGTGGCCTATAGACTCGCCTTACCGCCAAGTATGTCTCGTGTTCATAATATTTTTCACATATCTATGTTACGTAAATATGTGAAAGACCCGAACCACAGTATTGAGTTAGAACCAGACGAGATAGAGGAAGATTTAACGTATGAAGAGTTACCTGTTAAAATCTTGTATAAGAAGGATCATGTTCTACGCTCCAAGGTTATACCTCAAGTCAAAATTTTATGGAGAACCACGATGTGGAGGAAATGACTTGGGAGTTAGAATCTGAGATGAAGTCAAGGTATCCTCATCTCTTCGACATACCAGGTATGTACCCTAATTTCGAGGACGAAATTTTATAAGAAGGGGAGGTTGTAAGACCCCAACTTTTATGAATAAAGAATAATTTTCTCGAATTATATTTTTGAATATTATGGTATTGATTTGATATAATGTTATAGTTGTGGGTAATATTTTTAAATTTTGCAAAGTACGCAAGTTGTTATATAATATTCGATTAGTAGGGGAATATTCGTACAATGACACAATCATTGGTGGACCCCACAACGGAATTATTTTCAGGATTGAGAAAATGACAAAAATAATTTATGAAAATAACGGCGAAGGTGTTACCGTTAAAACTGTTGAACTACCCGGTAGTAAAAGTACAGTAATACGCGTAGTTGCACAGTAGCACACGGTATAGATTAGTGATGCTTACGTGAGAAGTCACTCAGCTATACTCAATTATTGCTACAGTAATTGCTGCATCATATTTCTCATATTATTGATTCAATTATTGTTACAGTATAATCTGCATTATATGATATATTATTAAATCAATAATTGAGACGACAAAGTTATTCATATTATTATTTGTAATATTGACAATGTCTAGAAGTACTGTCAAGGAGAGGTTTGGTCACCTAATTGCGCGCCAATAAGGAGAAATCCTTATCGGAAAGCTCCCTCTTTTCTGGGAACGACCTGGTTGTTAAATATTGTGAATTATAATATTAATGATGAATAAGTTCGTGTTGATTAAAGATGAACTTTATAATTCCATTGTGTTGGACTTATTTGTGTTAGTATAATTGATGTATGGAGGATATTTTGTTCAATTGGGTATTCGGGATACTTTTCGTGTCGGAGTACTATTCACGAGTTACTATTTATGAGTTACTATTTACGAGTTACTATTCATGAGGTACTATTCACCCGTAAGATATATTTATTTTCGGTCCAAATCATTTTTGGGTACAATATTATTCCATGAGGAGATGTGCTAATTTTTCAGACCGTTGGTTGAAGATATAATAGTAAATCAATATGGACCGCTAGTGGAAGATATAATAGTAAATCAATATGGATCGCTGATTTAAAGTTTTAATAGTAAATCAGTATGGACCGTTGTTTTAAGTTTTAATAGTAAACCAATCTGGATCGTCCGTTTAAAGTAAATCAATTTGGACCGTTCACAAGTTAGTTACTATGCAGTCCATTCTTCTATAAATAGAAGTTCATTCCTTCATTATTTCTTACGAATTCACTGAAACTCTAGAGAGAGAATTATAAGAGAACCAATAAAAAAGTATTCTACTACTTCCTACTCTTATATTCAGTTTTTTTTACGGTAAGGGATGTTATTTGTTGTACTCATGAAGAAAACTTCTGTTTATTCCATTATTTATTATTCTGTTGGAATAACCTGTATACGCGGGCTACCCTATACATGGTGACATTCTTCTAATATTCCGTTCTTTATTATTCTGTCGGAATATCATGTCTGTGCGTTTACGCCGGACCTGGTTTCATTATTTATTATTCTGTCGGAATATCCTGTCTGTGCGTTTACGCCGGACCTGGTTCCATTATTTATTATTCTATCGGAATAACCTGCATGTGCGGTCTATCGCATGCATGATGATTTCTTTTGTTATTTCATTCTTTATTATATTCAGTTGGATTAAAACTTTGACTTCTATACCCATGAAATTAGTGGAATATCTTTGATATTTGCACTTCATCCAGTATCTTTTCATGAAAATATTCTTCTGAGCATTCTTGAATTTTACTCTACAAAGCAGTATCATGTTGACAATTTGGACGTTATCAGTTCCTAGATAAATTAATTCTTGAACTTATTTTATTGAATTCTGTACCATGTATCTGGCGACCCAAGATGAGTGATGTATACCTAATTTTGGAGGCGTCACATAAAGAATAGAGCATCTCAGCAAGGCAGACTATACTATGAATTATATGTAGTCTATATGACATCAATCTATGAGATAGTTGCAGATATACTATTTCAGGGACTATAATATTGAAAGATTATATTATATTTAATGAATTATTGTCCACCAATCATTCTTCCACACTCTTATTTAAATATATTTAAAATTATAGTTCACCAAATCTTGTTCCTTGATATAGTCTCTTAGGCACATCGAAAAATCCCAAGACTATATTTAGTCTTACTACTGGAGTGAAATCTGAGTCCTATACTATATTAGTCTAGGATTTGGATTCTCCGACCTGCTGAAGATGCTTTAAGTACTTCTCAAGATGATGATGTTCAAACAAATTGTTTCTATAAAACAAAGACCCATATTTTAATGAGTCATACTTTCTTAAACCCTTACCCATACTTTAATGGGTTGGGTAACCCGCGAGTTTATTATTATTTTTACATATATTTTTACGTGATTTTAAACAATAAATGAAAATTATTTCATTTTCTTTTGAATAATAAAACATAAATTGTTTTAAGTATTCTAAACAATAATACTCAACTTCTTTCAAAACAATGAAAAATTTATAAAAGCTTAAAATTGTTTTAACAATAAGAGTTGTATTTTCACCATTGTCATATTCATTGTATGGAGAGTGAATATCAGTCGGACAAGAATTATAAAAGAGTGATGACTAATTATAAAGAGAAGATGAAATAGTTATAGTTAAATTATTTAGTGGATATTAATAGGAGAAAATTTAAATAAAAGTACTATTAAATATTAACTAACGGACCGTGTCACCCGCAGGTCGGGTTGTTACAGGTCGAGTCTAATTGGACCGGGTAAAAAAAAGCCCGCTTTTTATATAACGGGTGATATTTATTCATGCCCAAAACCTTAAATTTAGCCAGTGGGTTGAGTGATTATTACGTCTACTGAAAACACCCCTTTCGTCCAAAAAAGAATTCAACTTTCTTTTTGTAATGTCTTAAAATTAATGACCTCGAGTCTTATTGTATTTAAGTAAGTTTTTATGGAAAATTACGAGCGAGACTCGAATTCGTTAATAATATGATCCAAATTGAACATTAAAAATAGTTCGAATAAAAATATAAGAAGAATATAAGCAAGGTTATACTCAACTCGTTTAAGATTCAAACTACTCAAATTCTTGATTGTAATTCAATACATACAAGATTGATACAGATTCGATTAGATGCTAGATGCATTCTCTTATAATATATACAAATTTAAATCAAATTACGATAATTAATTATTATTATTTTGTTTTTAATTTTAATTGTGATTTTATATTTGTAAAGTGTAATAGTAAATATATTTTCTCATTTCTAAGTAAAATAACAAATTCAATTTATAATTATATTTATATTTATTATAAAACTAGTTATTATATGGACACACGAATTTGAGCTTGAATTTGAAACTTGCGAATAGTTTGAATATAATTTAATCCGAATCGAATCGAATTCAAGTAATAAATACTCGAGCCTCTATTCTCCTATCACCACAAAAATTGTTATATTTTTCCTGATGTATTTTCCAAGCTAATTAAACCCCCCCCCCCCCCCCAAAAAAAAAAAAAAAAAAAAACCAACTTGCTATATTCTCTTTGTTTCCCAAGTGCTTTAAAGAGGCTGCTTTGAATGCCTTTAACTACATTTTAAAGTTTCATTTATGTTAAGCTCCAAACTCACCACATCTGTGACTTAAAAAAACTATATTTACAATAAGTCTTTTAGATGAATAAGATTCTCAATTGCATCAAAAGAGACTCTAAACCAAACATGCACATAATTGTTCTTTAAATGTTGAGGGTAGCCTCTGGACCACCTTATATGTACTCTCTTCATTTTAAAGTACAAGCCCTATTAAACTTGCTTTGCCTTTGACAAATTTAAACATATTATTTTTAATAAATAAATTTTAGTTTTAAAATTTCACATAATAAAAATTTGTGTCTATATTTGCTCCAAGTGTGTTTATATATATATGAACCTAAGATATAATATAATTTGATTGTCGACTTAATAATTTGACCGTACGAATGTAAAAATATGAAATTTTATAAAATTTCATTTGATTTAAGACATTGAAATATCATTTTTATAATAGTATGAATAATATGTACATACTATATATATTTGGAAAGCTCAGATTTTAGTATCTTCTCTATTGTTATAAAATTGTTGTTACATAACTTCAAATCAAACAAAATTTTACATAATCTCATAGTTTAACATTCTCTTTACATCCATAATCCATACATTATTCAGTTCACGACGCTATATATTGTCCGTCGCTAAAAACTAAGACGACAGTTCTCTGATATAGCGACAGACCGAACCGTCGACCTGTCGCTAAAAGGGGTGACATTGGTATGAAAAATAAAAGGGTGAACCCTTGAAATGAAATGTATGTGTGTGTGTGTGTGTATATATATATATATGTTGTAAAACTTAAAAACTGTTTGGTTTGATATCACATAACCATCTATTTGATTTTCACACATGCACACACCAGGGAAGAACCAAAAGAATTAGTCAGTGTATAACATGTAGAGAGAGCTCAAATAGCTGTGTGAATAATACAAAAGTTGATATTATCATAGAAAAGAAAAGGGTACATAGGAATGATGCTACCTCCAAACAAACCTTGAGAGCTAAGACTGCATTCACATTATACACTGAAAATACACCTCTAAATCTGATCTAACATTTGACAATGATGAGAAACTACAAAAAGGAAAAAAATCATGGAAGGAGGAGTGTTGAAACTAAAGAAGCATTTTAGCTTACACCTTTTCCAGAAGGTATGCAATGTTTTTGGGGACCCTTCAAAAAGATCCATTACATATTTCTCAAGATCATCTGTAGTGTACTTGGCGTATCTGTCTCCAATAGATTTTGAGGCTCTACCGGTGAATGCCCGGTATGCAGGGATTACCATCTGGGAAGTTTTAATTTGTAAATTTTCCCGAAGCTGAGAATCTGGAACAAACCACCCGGTCTGGCTCTTATATACCTCCTCAAACGCGATATTGAAAACCCTGTACCTCTCCTTAAGGTTTGCCTTCCCTGAATTTCCGTCGTCTCTAAGAAAAGATAGTACAGGGCTCCAAGTGGCTCTCCCGTAGCTTGTTGCATGATGCTGGAATTTCCTAATATGCTTTTGGATCCATTCATGGCCAAAAAATGTCGCGAGTTTAGGGTCATCGACTTTTTTGACCATATAATGGACATTGTTCATTAAAAAGATGTGTTTTAAAGAACTATTCCTATATAAGTTGGATTTATGATCCAGGTTGGTTTCTAGCATTGATGTCACTGAGCGTAGGCAGCGAGTCACTGGACACAGAACATCAGAAGAAATGTTTTGCCTGTTTTCTGCATCAGTTGCCTCCTCAAGAAGCAAATTGAGGGTGTCACTATATTCTGCAAGAGCTTTGATGTAGTTCATGACATACTTGGTGATATGGTGAATTCCGCCTTTAGGAAAAGGAGTTACTGATGTGCATGATGCAATTTTATTTCCAAATTGCAAAATTGTTGCCTTCACAGAATCACCCAACTTTGTTAAAAGCTTACGGAACTCAGTCCTAAAAAAAGAACCCTCTTCTTCCACAAATATGGCATCTATATCTTGGAGAAGATTTTCTAGAACCTCGTACATACCAATTACACGAAAAAACCTCTCTGGTTGATGAGAGCCAATAACTATCGCTTCGCCGAAATTCAAGAGGCACAACATTGAAGCCTTGGTAGCATCAACAAGACAAGTTGAACTGAGGGACTGAAATTTCCCCAAGACTTGGTCAAATAGCCGTTTCTCACTAGCAAGAAAAGATCGAATAATGATCTTCATTGCCATGCACCATTTCTTGATCCTGCAATTCAAGCTACTCCAGTCCATTTTCAGAATATCCCCAATACTGAGCATATCCACACCAAGAATGATCAGGTACTCTTCCAGTGCATGTTTCCAGAAGCTAACAAAAGCTTCACAAAATTCCTGGTCATAGTTTGAAGCAAACATTACATTCGCAATTGACTTGATATCAGAAATCACATCCGGATGGATCAAATCTATGATATATTCTTCAGATCCATTGCCAGTGCTCACTCTCCGAGAAGTGTCTCCAACTGAATTGCCCTCTGTTGAAAGATCCGATTCTGCGTACGTACAATTCTCTTCACAAGAATGTAAAGATGGGCACTCGGGCTCAAAACATTGCGTATTCTGAGAAAGAACGTAGATTAACTCCTCCTCAAGTCTTGCCATTGCCATCTGCAAAACACCTTGAGCACGGTCAAGTAGTTCCTTCTCTTTCCCATTTGTGTTTGAAAGCAAGCTTCCTAAAGTTTCTGCCAACCTTCGAACTTCATCAACCGCTTGCAAATATTCTGAAGTTTCCAGGGGACCGGAATCCCATAACATTGACTGATTAGATTGCCAACTAATGACCTTTTTCTGAGCGTGTATGAGCTGATCTTCGACATCACCACTCCCCCTCGCCTCACATTGCCAACTAATGACCTTTTTCTGAGCACATATAATCCGATCATCAGCCTCACTAGTCCCCCCTGCATCGTACGCAGTGAGTTTGGTCATTGTGGACAAATGGGTGTCGAGATCCACAAGGATTTTTCTCAAATCATTACTCACATTCTTACTTGCAACTAATGCCTTCACGACGTGCTTAGCCGCAGCAATCACATGCTTTTCCCCTTCATATGGATCGTAGTTTGGGACTACAGATCCACAATCCTCCATTTCAAGGAAGATTATATGGTGCAATGGTTCGCTAATAACAACAGCAAACCCAAGATTGACACCAAATTAAATGAGCTAAACAAGCCCCCTTGTTCAAATGATATCCGAACAGTTCACTTTCACAAACTCTAAACCCTTTGCCAGAGTATTCAAGAATGGATTTGACAGACAATCCCAAAGGTTCCTACTAAACTGCAACCCTCCATTCATAATTTACACATTGACAAGCACAACAAGGTGCTTTCAAGTAAGCTTATTCGATCCCAAACACCAATCTTGGCGCCAGACTTTGAGATTGACAAGAAAGGGGCTAAAAGTACAGAAACAAGTTGATCAGAACTTGTAAACCGATGAAGAAAAACAATAAATAGAAAATGAGAAAATTGGAAGTGCGGGGAACCGCTAATAACATAGGTACACAGCTATTTTAAAACGACTTCGCCAGCTCTTTCTTCTTTCCTGCCATGCCAACAACGAGATTAAAGAAGCAGTGATCACGATGAGGCACTTGATCAGAGGGTCACAACGGAAAGGGAGAGAGAGTTTAGGGTCTTTGTCAATTTACAGAGAGTGCTTAAGGATTTGCAATTTCAATGTGTGAGAGAGGCTTCATTTTAATTTGCTAGTTTAACAAAAATTTCTCCAATTTGACCTCTATTGTTCTGCAATAGGGAGAAAGGATGAATTGCTGACCGGAGACTAAACAGGAAAGAAAACGGAATAGTATTCCATGCTTTTTTATGTTAAAAATGGTGCTGCGTACTTATCTTGGTTACACTCCACCGCATCTACAGTTTTCTCATAGAAAATAATAGATGCAAGAAAATGATTAAAGCTTCGGCAAACAGTTCTATGACTAAAAATTGTAGAAAAATCTGCAACTTGAACAAACACTAAGGGCAAAAAATTCATCAAATTTAGATTAGTTAACAAATCCCTAGCTCCTGGTTTCTTTCTCTTCAGTCTTAACTGATCAGTTCTTACAAAAAATTGAAAGATGGAACTAAAAAACTCGAAACCCAACACAACTAAACAATTATATGATCAAAACCCATTAACCCTAACGCAAAATCGACTCAAATATAAGCATTAAACTCATCAGATGAATCAACCAAAAGAAATTAACAATAATTAAACATATATACGTAGAAAATAAAGAACAGAGGATAAACCACTTACTTGAAATTGAAACCCTTGGTATCTGTACAGATATTGCCCAACAAATTACAGTCGATGACAACAGCTATAATAAGTAATCTATAACTTAATTTGCTTGATCTATAAATTGATATGACTCAGTTGAAGATCTTTGAAGTAAGAAACTTGGACTAAAATGAATTAAAAAAAGCTGAAGAATTGGAGGGAATAACTTCTTTTACGCGCTTTTTTATCAGACCAAGGACGGAATAGTCAAGGTCAAAGGAAAGAGAATATGATAAAATGCAAGGGACTATCAATGGGGGTGGGGGTGGGGGTGGGCGTGGGGGTGGGAGTGGGAGTGGGGTGGTGTGGGGGTGGGGTGGAGTAGGAGTGGGGGTGGGAGTGGGGAGAGGGAGAACAGAGTAAATAAATAGAATGAAAATTACTAAAAGAGTTCAAATTTAGAAAAAGAATAGTAGAGAGAAATTGAGGTTGAAGCTTCCTTGTAAGTTGGTGAATAATTTCTTAGCAATTCCACATTTATGGGGAATTTTATTGCTGGGATATTTGAAACTGTTTAATTTGATAAGTGTTGTGTAATGATATTTCACCTATTGGGCCGAATAGATTGGATCTGCTTATTTGATTAATCTATTGGATCTTTAGTGTTGGGTCCTAAAGTCATTGGGCTTAGTCCTTACATTATCTTTATTACATTTTTATAATACTGGATCTGGTCAATGGGCTGACCCATTATACATCTAAATATATCTTTGACCTGCAATGATGAAAAAGATGATAGTTGACTGTTTTGACTGCAAATCATTAATGTGGATGGGATGATTTTCGTCCGACGGTAGAAAACAGTGAACAAAGGTGATGGAATGGCAGGTGAGTCACCGGACGTGGGGATGGGTGGTGTCAATAGGTAGTGGGTGGCACGATAAATCGGGCCTGATAGTATATATATCACAGCAATGAGGTCTTTCAGATACAGCTAACCGATATTTTATCTCTCTCTCAACACACTAGATATATTCTCACGCCTGAGCTATCCCCCGACGGTCGAAGCCGTCAAGCTTGTGGTGTTGATTGTGTTTACTGTGCAGGATCAGGACGTATTACGTAATTGGGACGTGACAGAAGATCTTGGCGTTAACAATAAGTTTCTCTGCAATTTTGCTTTTTGGTAATGCAATTTTTTCTCTTATGTGCTTGTATGGCCGGCGAATTAGAGTCAGGTGGCACACGCGTTAGTTAGTTAGTTAGTTGTGTAAATAATATTATGATAAAATATAAATTTTATGCAATTTAAAAGATTAAAGTAGAAGAAATATTAATTTTTTTTATGTAGAAATCAATTATAAATGTCCCATGATTTTAAATTATGGTATTAAGTTTTTATAGACGTAAAACATTGATTTAAAAGGTTATTTTATCAGGTTTATGGTATATTATAATATTAGAAAAATATATATATACAGTTGTGTAGTATACAGTCGTCTATGACGACGATTCAACCGTTGCCATAGACCAGAATATTTATGATTATATGGCGACGTGTCGCCATAGCCCAAAAAAACTGTCGTTATATATATATATATATATATATATATATATATATATATATATATATATATATATATGGAGCGGATCAGGTCCGGACTCCCGTATTTTATTAAAATGCAGACTGTACATACATATTTTGTTATATGTATCCAAATCACAACCAAAACACTGTATTATGAAAAAATTCCAGTCTCATAAAATATTAAAAAAAAATTAGTTGTTTAAAAAAAACAAAATAAAAAAATAAAAAATTTGGTCCACATTTTAATTAGATCCGGACTCCCGAACCTGATCCTGGTTATATATATATATATATATATATATGGGGAGCGATTCATAGCATCTATATGCTATGGGTTAAATATTGGCATATAGACTGTATTCCGTCCGTTTTATAGATGAAGGACTGGGATCATAAGATATAATGCCTCGTCCGCTAGTATTACTAGCGGATGTAGTTAGTAAATTTTACTAACAATTTTGCCCTTTTTCCCTTAGCCACTGCGACTTCAAAACAGCAATCCGCTAGTATTACTAGCGGATGGATGTCAGTAATCTCAATTGGAATAGCAACTGGAAAATAGCAATTGTGTACGGAAAATAAAACTGCTTGAAGGAATATATACGGAATTTCTATTGCTGGATATGTGATTATAAGAAATAAAACTGCGAGGCAAGGAGACTGATGGCTGAGAATGAGGTTTTATCGCCTAGGGATGAAGCAGAAGACAACGGGTTTCAATTTGATATAGATTGTGAAGAACCCGGATTTGACTTCACATCAGAGGAACTCATATCTCGAACCCCAATTCAATTTGGATTTGGAGGTGGTTTCAGTGGACGTAATCCGCTTTCCAAACTAGAGGAAAGCATTGAGGAGGATGAGGAGGAAACTGAAGGGGAAGTAGAAGACAAGGGATCCATAGACGTAGGACTTCCGGGCCCTGCAAAGATGCCTACTGTTTCCAAGCTATCCATGTCACTCAAGAACACCAGTTTAGATGAGAAGCTTAAGTACCGGAAAATTTCAGGAACTAGGCTAGAATATGGTTATCCGACAAACTCATCATCTGGACACAAGAGTTCGCATGATCAGCTTCCTGCCAGTGTTAGCTTTGTAAAGTTTTCAGACATGAATGAGGAAGAATGGGTGCTGTTCTTAGAGAAGTTCCATGAGCTGTTGTACCCGGCGTTTACTCGGCGGAAGTCTGTGACCCTCGGGTAGAGACAGAGACAGAGGCTTGGGACTTCGTGCCGGTTTTGAGATCGAGGTGTGACTATATGTTGCTATTAGAGACGACTGAAATAAAACTGCAGACTTGTGAGAGTGAAGGGCTCTGTGTTGTGTTAAATTCTATCCGCTAGTATTCCTAGCGGACTGTACAACCTACTGACTTCTATCCGCTAGTAATACTAGCGGACTATGCTGTTTTCAAGTCAAGTTAGCTTTATTCGCAGTGGCTAAGGGTAAAATTGTCCGGATTTTATACTAATTACATCCGCTAGTAATACTAGCGGACGGTATTTCCCCCTATTAAATCCCAGCCGTTAATCAATAAAACGTGTGGTTTAGAACCTATATGTCAATAATTATCCCATAACATATAGATGCTATGGATCGCTCCCCTATATATATATATATCTTTGTTTCTTTTTTTCTATTTCTATGTGGAATTTAAGTCTTTATTATCACGAGACCGATAAATTATATTGTCTATCAATCAATCCATAATCATAAGCAATTTTATATACGTTCATCTGAATAACTGAATTATATCATCTTAACCTAAAAAATAAAATATATGATCTATTAAAACATATATGTTCTCATTCTTTCCACTTGTATTATATTTCACTATATAGAGAATTAGTCTTTTTTATAATAATACAATTGTATATACAAAGAGATAACACCCCTAAGATATTTAGAACTTCCACAGTCTTTTATTTTTGCTATTAACACAAGCCTAATTTATACAAGTAACGTGAAATTCATTTACAATTTATGTGGTAGGACTATGGTTGTTTTTGAGATTTTGGTGGTCTGGGATAGAAATAAAAACGAAACATTTTTTAAAAAATTGTCTTCACAAAAGAGAAGTAAAAATGAATAAATAAAAAAGTACGAGTTATATTTAAAAAAGTGTCTTTCTAGAACTTAAAAAAATAATAGTTCAATTCCAATAAAATATATGAGAACTTCGACTACAACAAAATATATAAGAAATTCGACTAAATAGTTCAACTACAACAAAATATATGAGAATACATTCATTTAAAGAAAATTCTTCTAATATTCGTAGAGGCAAAATCTTCAATCAAATGCTCAAAATTAAGTTTGTCCAACATATTCTTCTCAATGTACATAATTGTGAACCCATTTAACCTTTCTTATGTCATAGTAGACCACAAATAATTTTTTAACAATTTCAACTTTGAATTTTTTTCCCAAGAGATGTCACAAGAATAGTTAGTAATATCATGTAAACAATTGAAACATTAGGAAACAATCCAAAATTTTTACAAATTTCAAAAAAATTTAATGACCAACTCTATTTCTCTTGACAAAGTCATATATCTATCTAATAAAATACAAATGATTTTGAATTTCCCGCTCACTCAATAAATCATCTGGGCCGTCCAAAATTTGGGATAAATCCCACCGTTCATACATCTATCTATCTAATAATCTAATTATAATTTAATAAAATACAAATGACTTTAAATTTTCCGCACACTCAATAAATTATTTTGGTCGTTCAAAGTTTGAGATAAATCATATTGTTCATACAGTGCCGGAGGCACGGGACCCAGCTAGTATATATATATGGGGTTCCATCCACAGCAACCGGTTGTTGGGAGCAACCCATTTTTGGCCAACCGTAACAACTTGTACCGGCCTTAGAATTTTTTTTATAAGCCGTAACAAGCTGTACCGGCTGGCCAAAAAAGGGTTGCTCTCCAACAACCGGTTGCTGTGGATGGAGACCCTATATATATATATATATCAGGATCAGGTAAGGACTCCCTTATTTTGTTAAAATGCGAACTTTTTGTTTGTTTGTTTTTTTTGGTTTTTTTTTATAAAATAACTAAAAATAAAGTTTAATATTTTATGGAACTGAATTTTTTTCATAATACAGTGATTTGGATACGTATAACAAAACATGTCTGTACAGTCTGTGCAGACTGTACCATCATTTTTTGGTATAGGTATTCAAATCACGCTCAAAACATTATATTATGAAAAAATATCAGTTCCATAAAATATTAAATATTTATATATATATATATATATATATATATATATATATATATATATATATATATATATATATATATATATATATATAAGTCGGGCCCTCTCTGATTAGAGGCCCAGGACGGTCAACTCTTCCGTCCGTGCTCAGAAACAGTCCTGGCTACAATTTTTTAATTATTTTACCTCTATTTATTTTTACTATAAACGAGTGTTTGATAAAAACTGAATGGATCTGAATCTGAATCTGAATGGAAAAAAAATATTTGATAATTATCATGTCCGAAACATCTGAATGACAGAATTTTATTATTTTATCCCTCTGAAAAAATTCAAAGTTATTATAAATTTATTTAATATTGCTTAATATAATAGTTAATAATTTTTTAAATTTTTTGTCACTTTATTCAGCTTCAGCCATTCAGTCGAAAAAATCTGACTTAACCATTCAAATCAATCATTTGACCGATTCAGCCATTAAGACGATTTTTTTAAAATTAACGCATTTAATGAATGGCCGATTCAATCATTCAGTCATTCAAATGTATTCAATTATAAGCAAACAACCCTTAAAGGTCTATGAAATTATGATCAAGACTTAAGATAGAAAGTAGTAATAAAAATCTGGCGTTGTTAATCTGCCATCTCAAAACGCGGTAGGCGGACAGGGACATGGGAGTCTATGAAGTATGAATTAGCCAACAAGTATTTGACTTGTGCCTGGCTGACCAAGAATTCCCTCTTATATTATTGTTTTAACAAGGACTATATAATTTGAGATATATAGTCTCAAATTGGAGATATAATTTGAGTTTTAAAATCAAACGACGGTGTATTAAATTTTAAATTAATGTGAATTTAATTAATTTTTATTAATACAATTATTATAATTATATAGTATATAACAAAAATTATTAGTCATAATTTATTTTATTTCAAAGTTTTATGAGTCATGCCAATTTTAAAATTGAATATGCCATCATTTAATTTCAATTGTCAAATTGTATCTCTAGTTTTGATACTAAAGGAAAAAAGAGAGAAAAAAGAAGGTATTTCTAAAAAAAAAATATATATATATATATATATACATTTGCATACCAAATCACCAAATATATGCAATAGAGTCGGATCATTAAAAGTTAAAGTGAAAAATATCCATTAAAAAGGTGGGAAATAAATAGAATTTAGCTCCCCTCCCCTCCATTACACTTGATCTCTAATTTTATTCCATACATAAAAAATTATATTGTTCTTTAATATTAAACTTGAGAGTTAATATTTTCCTTGGGCTGACATATCTATAGATTTTATTGAGGGATTGCCCAAATTCAATGGTTTTACAGTTATCTGGATAGTAGTTGACATATTGACTAAATACGGCCATTTCATACCTCTTAAACATCCTTTCACTGCTACAGATAGACCCAAGTGTTCATTAATCGTATCTATAAGTGTCATGGGTTTCCTTCTACCATTGTTTCCGATAGAGAAAAGATTTTTATTAGTCTGTTATGACAATGTCTTTTTAAGTTAAAGGAACAAAGCTCCATTTGAGTACTGCATACGACCCATAAATTGACGGACAGGTATTGGAATGTTGTCTCAGAAACCTAATATATAGCTGGTCAACTTAATTGGTTAGCTTTGGTTGCGTGGTGATACAACACACAACATCACAGTGGATTGAAGACCACACCATTTGATGCATTATATGGATATAAGCCTCCACATCTCAATTTGACCCTAGCTACTACTAGCTTTTTCTGTCAAGATATTAATGCAGTTACTTAAGCAAAATTTGACAGTTGCTCAATCCAGGATGAAACAATATGTTGACAAGACTAGAAGTGAGATTTTTCATGGTGGGTGACCTGGTATATTTAAGGATCAAGCCTTATAAACAAACCATATTGGCACAAACCAAATGTGATGCCCCAAAATAGGTATACAACACCCATTCTGAGTCGCCAAATACATGGTACAGAAAGCAAACTACAACTTCAATAATACAATTGTCGTGCAAAATACGACAACACATACTATGAGTTTAAATACAAATATTGTCTTCTAGACAATATTCACACTCAAATAAGTCCTCATTACAATTTTTCAAACCCTATTTTACAAAAATAGTGAGGACTGCTAAAATATATTTCTAGAACCATCACTCCATACCCCGACTAGATACTGTTATGTTCTCACCTCCTGAGAAAAAAATGGAACAAAAAGGAAAAGGGTGAGCTCAACTAGCCCAGTAAAGAATATTATGACTAAGATAATATACAACAAATTATACATAGTTTTCAACATAAAAAAATCTGATAAAATATAATAAACAACAAGTTTTAGATCAACAACTACAACGGAAACAACAATCATTAGAAGAGTTAAGTAGAGAATGAGTTCTACTATCTTCTAAGATTTAAAAGTCCATCATAAATATTTTATCCCTGTAACAACAATCAATATACATCTTTAATCAATATTCATCTTTGCACTACAGGCCAAAGATATTCATTTGTATCACCAGTTAGTCATGTTCATCTCAACACCTGTTCATCTTTGCACTACGGGCCAAATATATTCATCAGTTAATCATTCATCTTTGCACTATAGGCCAAAGATATTCAGTAATATCATCATTTAGGACTGATGATGATGAAAAATATTTTAAAGAAAACGAATCCAGTGAGACAGAAGGACAAATATTAGGGATTCGTATAACAGTTTATCCAAGATTAATAATACTTCATAATAACCAATTTTGAAGCAGAATTCAAAAATAAAGACTAAAACATGGATACAATCAAAGATAGTAACCATAATAGACATCTTGGACAAAAAGAAAAAAAATTCATTTTTCGATGAATAGTGCCGTATACGTGAATAGTAATCCCGACACAAAAAGTTTCAAATTTGATAATTAAAAACGTTCACCAATATTCCGTCATAATGATTTGAAGAAAATAATAACATTTAAGAAGAAAATAACATCCCTTACCTCAAAATAACGGTACTTTTGATCGGAATATCGGATAGAAAGCCGAAGGAAACTTGTACCGAACAACAACTCTCAAAGTATATAAATTGTAACAACCCCAAAATAGGTCCATTCCATCCAACCCATTCTGAGTCGCCAAATACATGGTACAGAAAACAACTACAACTTTATTATAACAACTGTCGTGCAAAATACAACAACACATATGCTGTGAGTTTATATACAAATATATATCAACTGTGACTCATGTCCCAACCGTGGACAACAGCTCATAATGACACCTTACATAAAGGTATAGTCGAAAACTATTTTAAAAATTAGAATCTTTGGGAAGTGCTCAAGGAAACCTTCGTACATAGGAGACCATACTTTTAGGTTATGATAGATATCATATGGCCACAGAATTATCATTGGTTGACCCAATAGACCCCAAAGAAAAACGAGAAGATTATTATCATATTCTTTCCAATGGTGAGTCTTCTCTTGACATATCATTATCTCCACTGTCTCTAATTGGGAATTATACTCTAAACAAACACCAAGATTATATAGGTAGTGCTTGTAAATATACTCAGCAAGTGGATGAGCACATCCCTGTCTTATGATGACTCGAGGTTGTATGTCATTAGACATCTTGTATAATAGTGACAAAACACCCTTCCAAAGTTGAATTCACCTCACCCTCAACATCTATAGACCACCGTTCTATTCCCCTGTTATTCTCCGCTTGTCCCAGCTACACTTTTATTACCTGAAAGGAATTGTGAAGCAAAAGGGTGAGCACAACTAGCTCAGTAAAGAATATTATGACTAAAGATAAATAAATTATCAATAGTCTTCAACAGTAATAAATCAGAGATTTAGAACACATGGTAGATGATAAAACTTTTCAACCATAGTTGCAGCGGAATGAGCAATCCATTAGAAGAGTCAAATAGACTATAAAGTCTATAATCTTCTCCATGTTAAAAGTCCACCAATAATATTTTATTTCTGTAACATCAATCAACAATTCCTGTCCATAATCACATGTATAACTCATAATCGTAATTGTTGTTCTAAATTCTTTTTCTCATTCAGGACGAAGATAATTTTCATCACCTGTTTTTACCTGAAACATCAAAGATCATGGTTATACCAAATCACAGTTCCTGTTCATAATCATACTAATAAATTCATCTTTGCACTACGGGCCAAAGATATTCATCAACAGTTCATCTTTGCACTACAGGCCAAAGATATTCAACAACAGGTCATCTTTGCACTACAAGCCAAAGACATTCATATCTCAAATAAATACATAATTATTTCAGAATTTATATAAACCATAATTAAAACCATGTTGATCAATTCACCTTTCCACTTAAGCTAAAGATATTAAATTATAAATTCAATGGTCATGATCATACCAGTTAACAATTCAACTTTTCACTACTGGCCAAAGAGAACCCTAGTCATGATCATACCAATAATCTACCCATATTTACACTCTAGTGAAAGAGAATTTCAACATCAGGATTATAAAAATGTTATATATGATAATAAAATTAATATAATCAATATATAGTTTTAATCTCCAGAATAATATTCATAAATCAACTATAATTTGGTTAGAAAAAAAAATCAATTTTGTAGTGAATAGTATCCGTAAATAGTAACTCGTGAATAGTAACTTGTGAATAGTAACTCATGAATAGTAACTTGTGAATAGTAACCCCGACATGAAAAATTCTAAATTTGATAAAAATTCCAACCAATATTTTGGCATAATGATATCGAAGAAATAATATTATTTTTGAAGAAAATAACACCCATTACCTCGAAAGACAGTACTTCTAGTTGAAACACCGGATATAGGCTATGACTTGAACTTGCACCGTATAGCAACAGTACTCAAAGTATACTCAAAATACTTACAAAAAATACGCTCGATAATATAGAGAGAGAAAACTTCAGTTTTTGGTGTGATTTTTAATTCTAACCTAAGCACCCTATTTATAGAAATTGCTTAGAACACCAAAACAGAAAATTTAATATAATATTATTATTATTTGTTAAAATTCTATACGTCCACTTTTGGAGATCTGATTTCAGCAATCAATAACACATGCTAGACCCACTTAACACACCAAAAACGTTTTTCTTGAAAAAAATAATTAAAACTTCCAAAAATCAATTATTTCGGAGCTTCGAAACTTCAATAATTCACAATAAATAGCCCTTTAATCAGAAAATTCGAATCTCATGAGTTTTTATAGGAAATTCAATTCTCTACAACTTTGTAGAAGAAAAGTTTTCTAAATTCCAAACAGAAATTGACCGAAATTCACATACGGACGATTTTACAGGCTATAATCAAATTTCAGTCAAGAAATGGGGTCCATCGACACACAAAATATGTGTTAATCATTTAATGCAACAAAAATACTCTTCCTCCTCATATACTCATATATCACACATTCAATATAAAAATATCATCATTATTATATTATAATAATATAATAAAATATTATTTTATCAGAAAAGATAAAATATAAATTTTCAACAATTGTCACTTTAAAAATTTTCTCCATCTATATCCATATAAAATGAATATTTTCCTCATCATATAAATCAATAATTAATTATTCACAAATAATATTACAGAATCACAATAATGACAACCAGGCAGTTCCCAGAAAAGAGGGGGCTTTTTAATAAGAATTTCTCCTTAGTGGCGCGCAATTAGGTTACCAAACCTCTCCTTAGACAGAACTTTCTAAACATTGCCAATAATGTTATCCAATAATATTATTTAGATAATATGAATTATTGCTTCGATAATGGAAAATACTGTGTAGTGACAATTATTAAAACAACAGTAATATAAAATATCAACGCAAGCAATTATTGAATCAATAAAATATAATACCTAACAGTAATTACTGTAATAATTATTGAGTAGTGCATTCTTACGTAAGAATCAATAATTCAAAAATACTGTGCAATACCGTGTGCTACTGTGCAACAACGCGTATTACTTTACTTTACCCACCGGGTATTCCAACAGTGTTAACAGTAACGATTACGCCGTTATTTATAAAAACTTTAATTTGTCATTTTCTTCATCCGACAGTTATTCTGTTACGGGGCCCACAAAAGGCTGCGCCGTCGTACGAATATTTCCCAACAGAAAGAATATTCCACGACCAAACGAATATTCCCCGACAACAATGAATATTTTATAACCACTTACGTATTTTTGAAAAAAAATTCATATATCACCCTTAACTTTAACTTTTTTTTATCAATTTAACTATTTACTGAATTGTAATTATAAGAAAAATTGAATACTTTTATTTCATAAAATTCGGGGTCTTACATAAATACTCACTAAAATACGCTCGACAATATAGAGAGAAAGAAAACTTGTTTCTGGTGTGATTTTCAATTCTAACATAAGCGACTATTTATATGAAAAACGCTAGAACGCCATAGGAGACTAAATAATAAAATAATATTATTTCTATTTCTTTCTTCCACGCATGCTAGGTTGAAAATCAAGGCCAGCCATCTTTGAACCAAAAATCAGCAGCCCACATGTTTTCAAACAAGAGTGGGCCCCACCCATAATTTAATAAAAATTATTTTATTTTCTGAAACTTCAGTAATTCATAATAAATAGCCCTTTTATCAGAAAAATTTGAAACTTGCGTGTTTCCATAGAAAATTTAATTCTCTACAACTTTGTAGAAGAAAGTTTTTCCAAATTCCAATAAAAAAATACCCGAAATCCACAAACAGATGATTTTTAATACCTCTACACCGATAAAATACTGATAAAATACCTCAACATTAATTCTTTCATTTTTATCCACATAAAAATAAATATATCCATCATTTATATCCACATAAAATAAATATTTCCTTATCATATAAATCAATAATTAATTATTCATAAATAATATTACAGAATCACAATTATGACAACCAGACCGTTCCCAAGAAAAGAGGGGGCTTTTCAATAAGAATTTCTCCTTACTAGCGCGCAATTAGGTGACCAAACCTCTTCTTGACAGAACTTTCTAGACATTGCCAATAATACTATATAATATTATTCAAATAATATGAATTATTGATCTGATAATAGGAAATATTGTGCAGTGATAATTATTAAAACAACAATATTATAAAATATCAAAGCAGCAATTATTGAATCAATAAAATAAAATATTGAACAGTAATTACTGTAACAATTATTGAGTAGTGCCTTTTTACGTAAGAATCAATAATTAAAAAATACTGTGCATCCACCACCTAAGTCGAATCTGAGTAGGCCTTTTCAAATATAATTAGAGTCGAATTTGAGTACGAATTTATTATTTCGAGTCGAATCCGAGTAGCTCTCTGTTCGCTCCGGTTTGACTCGTTTACACCCTTACTCTTAATAGTTAAAATTTGAATTTGTGTCTTAACGATTAAGAGACATTAAGAGAAAACAAAATGTACCAAACAAAATTTATCGCTGACCGAATCAGAGACATGTTAAGAGACATTTAGACATAAACAAACACCACCTAAAGTTGTGTTTAATAAAATTGAATATTAAGATCTGAAGAGTTAAGACGTCTCAATAATATAGAGCGTCTGTTTAAAATTGTATCTAAATATTGAAGAAATGTTGTTTGATAACTAATTTTTTCAAAGTGTCTTAATAACAGTATTTTACCATCTTAACCTTCTAAACTATTTAAGCAAACTTTGTTAAAATTACTCCTTAATTTTCTTTTAATTTTAATTTTACGTCAATTAAATTATCTTCAATCTCAATTCCATTAAATAAAAAAGAATCACCACTTTCTCTCTCTCTTCAGGAAAGCTACACATACATATACACATAGAAGAATAGTAATGAGAATTTCTTGGAAAGTGAGATGGAGCGAATTATACCGATGACATCGTCGATTCGTCCTTCAATCTCCTCCTTCAGGTTTTATTCAGCAACCTCTTCTTGCTTCAATGGTGTTTCTCTATCTTCCTATAAATTTTGGGGATGTATGAAAAGAATTAATTTTTGTCTTTAATAAGATATGGGTTCAATATTTTTCGCAGGAGATGGTGTGAAGAGTGGGTTGAACCTCGCCGGAGAGGGTAAATTTGTACTTGCAGTCACAGAAATGGGCGATGGCTGGATTGTGTATTGTGTATTTTATTAAAGGGATATAAGAGGAATTTTATAATATTGAATAGGTTAATTTTGTCCACAAAAAAATATAAACTCATTCAGACCTGTCTCTAAATAGTATAGATTTTATTTCATATCTTACCGATTAAGAGGCAAATTTTTTTTTTTACCAAACAAATTTTATCTCTGATCGAATCAGAGGCATACCCATTAAAAAGCTATTTAGATGTAAACAAACACACCCTAAGTGTCCTAGGGAGTGTTTGATAAAAACTAGAATCTGAATGAGTTGAATCTGAATGAAAAAAGTTGTTTGATAATTAACATGCTTGAAACATCTGAATGATTTAATTTTATTATTTTACCCTTCTGAAAAAATTCAAAGTTATTGTAAATTTATTTAATATAATAGTTAATATTTTTTAAAATTTTTTTTACTTTATTCAGCTACTCATTCAGCCATTCAACCATTCAGCCAAAAAAATCTAACTTAGCCATTCAGCTTAATTATCTGACCGATTCAGCCATTCAGACAATTTTTTTTCAAAACAAACGCACTAAAAGGCTGATCTCAGCCATTCAGATGAATTCAGTCCTAAACAAATAGCCTCCTAATTTATTTGGAAATGATTAACCAAAAGAAAAAGAGTGACACGAGAGATAACATTTTATTTATAATCTTTTGTCCCTCCAGCAAGACTATAACTTATTGAAGAAAACCGATTTATATTCGGAAGGAAATATGCACTATTTCAAACAAAAGTAATCGATTATTTTGTTTTTTTTTCTCCCCAAAGAGATGAAATAAAGTACATAAAGTGCAAGGCAATTAAGTCATTTAGTGGAGTCTATTAGTATAAAAAATAAAAATACTTATCACTTTATATAATCTTATGGGACAACTAATGATAAATTTAAAACTTTTTTACTGTTTTTCTTTTATTTTTATTTTTTTAATATGTGTGCAAATTATAGTTGTTCGTCTTTTCGGGAAAGAAGAAGTAATTTTTTTTAATCATTGCCAGATTCATCAAATCAAAAACACAAATATTTTTCAATGATATGGATAATCATTAAAGTTTCATTCCATGGAAACACACAAATTAGCTAATGTTTTGAGCAAAAGAAAATGACAATTTAGTAAAATTCACACACATTTATAATAGGAAGAAAGTAATTTTCGGATATCTAAAAAAGTAAAAAAAAAAACAAATAACTAGGGATAAAGACAATGCAAATTATTATTCTTCTACTTATATCCTTTAGTAAATCAAATAATATAAATTTAGTTTAAACAATAGTAGTAACATAATAAATTTCAATTAATATTACTTCCATACCTTATTTTCCATTTTACCAAAGCTAGAACATGGTCAATTGTCAAAGGACTAATTTGCTAAGTATATAAACTATAGGAGCAAATTTGGTATTTCACCTAAATCTACAGATCTAGCGCGGAACAAAGACGTAAAATAGTACTCCTAAAATTACAATTTGCGCGGAAAAATGGAAATTTATTCAAAACTCGATTTCATTACCCGCGCCAAAAACCAGTAGTACAAGAATGAAAATGGAGCAACAGATTCATTCACTCAAACCCAAAAGAAAAGAGGAGAGAAAAATATAGAGGACGGAGGGTTTTACTTATTAATCGATTATCTGTTTGATTTTGCTTTGAGAAATTGTTTACTTTTAGGGAGAAAAAAATGGCGAAATCAGTGAGCCCAGATGCGATTTCCATCCATTCTATCAAACCCATCTCCAGATTCATCGGCTGATATTCCAGAAATCATAGTTCAAGTACTTGATCTCAAACCTACTGGAAATAACAGATTCAGGTAATTCATATCCTCTTCGTATTTTACCCTAATTAAAATCCAGACTTCCCTTCCTGTTTGGAGAAATAAAAATTCAGATTTATGCTGTTCCTTTTTTGTTTCCGGTTGATTATTTTTTGTGGTTTTACCGTTTATTTTTGATGTAATCAGTAAAACTAAGTTCAATCGAGGCAAATAGTATGAATCTGGGGGATTGATGGATCTGAAAAGCCCTACATTACCCTGCAGCCAAAAAGAGCAGTTCTTTCATGTTACGTAAATAAAGTATCTCCATTTCACTTCTGAATCACTTTTCAAATCATTAACATACTCTTTTGAGTTTCTAATTCTCGGCCTCTAAGATTTATGCCTCAAGAGACTATCTGATGGATTATATTTAGTCAATATGACATCAACAAATGTTTTTTAGTCTTCCATATTTCCAACGGATGGACTATTTCGTGGACTATAATATAAAAAGATTAAAATAATCTATGAATTCTAAAAAGCTCCAATCTCTTTTCGCTCTCTCATTTAAATATAATTAAAATTATAGTTCATGGACTATCAAGTTTCTAGATTTAGTCTTGTTGGTGCTTTAAATATAGTCACATACTATATTTAGTCTACCTGCTGGAGCTGGAAAATAAATCTTAGACTAAATATAGTCTAGGATTGTGTTGCTGGAGTTGCTCTAAGCTCATATACCAATGCTCTTACTGTTAAATTATGTAGTGTACTTCAAGACAATTTTACTTTTATGTCCAGTTAGGCATTTAGCCATTTACCATCCTATTTTAACGACATTTTTTAAATCTTGGTTTTGTTGGGTAAAGTCTGGTCTGCCTGTAAATATTAGAGAGTTGAATAGCTAACTTTCACATGGTAAATAAAAACAATAGTTGGCAAAAGTCTAAAAGCCAACAATAGGTAGATCGATAACTTGTCAAGTGGTAACAAGATGTTTGTGAGTGTGAATATGTGATTATTTGCTTAATTGCTCCCATTATATCCTTTTAATGGGGGTGAATAAATTGAATCAACTGGTGATTTGAATAAGTTTAACTTCCTATTTAGGTGAGCTTCAAATGAAGTTAAACTATATTGTTGAATTTTGTCTTTTTGATTGGTTTCAGGTTTATGGTTAATGACGGGAAGATGAAGCTCAATGGAGCTTTCCCATCTAGTTTGTCATCTGAAGTCACTGCTGGGAACATTCAGAACTTGGGGCTTATTCGTGTTCTTGACTATACTCTCAACGATATTCCGCTTAAGAACCAAAAGTGAGAATCTCCAATTGCACATCAGTACTCCTCCAATTCCAAATTCTAAAATCATTATTGATTTTTCAAAAGTCATTTTCAAACTCAAAGTATGGATTCATTTAGTTTAAGTCAATCAATTATTAATATCATAAACTATTTGAAAAGTACTACTAGTTATTTAGCAAAAAAAAAGGTACTACTAGTTATAAGATTTATTGTTAATCATGTTAATTTTAAATTTGTAAATGTTTGAAATTGAAGTTAATATTGATCTTATAAAAAGATTCTCTTACCTTTTGACATTGTTATATTAGAGAAAATATAATGTGTTGTTTGTACTGTTTTAGGTATATCATTATAACAAAATGTGAAGTTGTATCTCCTTCGCTTGAAGCAGAAATTAACACTGAGGTGAAAACTGAGGAAGTTGGTATTATATTGAAACCTAAGCAAGAAATGGAGGTCAAGAGTGATATTAATATGCAAGGGCCTGGCATCATTTTGAAGCCAAAACAAAAAGTGGTTACCAAATCAGCTGCACAAATAGTTCATGAACAAAATGGAAAGTAAGTGTTAGGATAAGGTGTCATTTGCTATTATCTGTAATTGGTGAAGCCAAGTAGCTAGTATAATTTTTAATATTCAGGTGTGTATTAGTGTTCAGGTTAATGGGTTTTGGTTTTGAAAGTAATAGTTTTGTCTATTTTGAATTTTAGTATGGCCCCTGCTGCACGAATGGCAATGACTCGAAGAGTTCATCCACTTATTTCCTTGAATCCATATCAAGGAATTTGGATCATAAAGGTTCGGCTTACAAACAAAGGAAACATGCGCACGTATAAGAACATCAAAGGGGAAGGCTGTGTCTTCAACGTAGAGTTAACAGATGAATATGTAAGCCATAAACTACTTTTCACAAACAGTATGTGGGTGTTTTTGGGCCATGTTATTCTGATTTAGACTGATTGAGCCAGGGTATTAATTTTTATGGTGCAGGGCACACAAATTCAAGCAACAATGTTCAATGAGGCTGCAAAGAAGTTCTATGACAGATTTCAACTGGGGAAGGTTTATTATATATCAAAGGGAACCTTAAAAGTTGCCAACAAGCAATTCAAGACGGTACAAAATGATTATGAAATGACTTTGAATGAAAATTCAGTAGTGGAGGAGGCAAGTGAGGAAGCAACTTTCATCCCTGAAACAAAATATAATTTTGTTCCCATTGATCAGTTGGGCCCATATGTCAATCGGAATGAGCTTGTCGGTAAGATTGGCTACTTGGAAGTCTTTTGAATTATTTTTTAAAAATGCTATTGACTGCTTTCAGGAACATGATATTCTTTATGCTTATGAATTGCAGATGTTATTGGTGTGGTGCAAAGTGTTTCTCCTACAATGAGTATTCGAAGGAAAAGTAACAATGAGACCGTTCCAAAGCGTGACATAACTATTGCAGATGAGACGTAAGCTGTTCTTTTAGACATTCTATTTATAGAGTTTGCCTATTTGTGGTCATTTATGTTAAAAAATAATATGACATTATCTGCAGTAAGAAGACTGTTGTGGTATCCCTCTGGAATGAACTTGCTACAAATGTTGGACAAGAACTGTTGGATATTGCGGATCAATCTCCCGTAGTTGCAATCAAATCCCTAAAAGTTGGAGACTTCCAAGGTAATCTGAGTTATTTAGAACCATGACATTCAAAATCAATAATGCAAGTAATATATAAACTTTGTGGTAAATTATTCTAAGCCTTTTGTTTTGTTATTACAGGTGTGTCTTTGTCTTCATTGAGCAAAAGCATTATTGTAGTAAATCCAGAGACACCAGAATCAAAGAAGTTAAAATCCTGGTAAGTTGTCCAGTAAGCAGTGAAGAAGTTTATTTATGCTTCTTTTGATAGCACTTCCTGAGTCCTATTGTTATCTGTCACAGGTATGACTCTGAAGGCAAAGAAAGTTCAATGGCTTCTGTTGGTTCTGACTTGAGCCCCTCAACAAAGAGCGGATTTCGATCCTTGTACTCTGACAGAGTATCCCTTTCTCATTTAACGTCTAATCCATCATTGGGCGAGGAGAAGGTATCGTAGCAAATAAAATTCTTGAGAATTCAGCAACCCAAGACTTTTTAATCTGCATTAGAATTTAGTTCTTTATTATTCAGTTCAGTTCTTAACATGCAAAAAAGGAAAATTCTTAGCTAACTTGATGAAAAAATGAACTATTAGGAGATAAAAATAGAGTCATCATAATGGAGTGAATTTTGATGTTTGAAAATTTGAAATCTGTTTATTGCAGCCTGTGTTTTTCAGCACAAAAGCTTATGTAAGCTTAATCAAACCAGATCAGTCAATGTGGTATCGCGCTTGCAAGACATGCAACAAAAAAGTTACTGAAGCTATCGGATCTGGGTTTTGGTGTGAAGGATGTCAGAAGAATAATGAGGAATGCAGTTTGAGGTACGAAAAACACTCACATTTTTAGCTTCAGCAGTACTTTGTGAAACCTGTTTTTTGAGAATGCCATAATCTAATTTTTTGTCAATTTTCTAGATATATAATGGTTGCAAAAGTTTCTGATGCAAGTGGTGAAGCTTGGCTTTCTGCTTTTAATGATCAAGCAGAAAAAATACTGGGGTGCTCTGCCGACGAGCTTGACAAGTTGAAATCACAGGTAAAACTCAACATGCAACAAAATTGATGATTTTCATACTTATTGTTTGTTGGAAGATAATAAAGTTGCTATATTTAACTATGAATCCCCCCATGAAGCAAAATCTAGTATTTACTACTTGTAATTTTATGTTGCAGGATGGAGAAGGAAATCCTTATCAAATGAAATTAAAAGAAGCTACATGGGTGCCTCACCTTTTCCGAATTAGTGTTACAACACAGGAGTACAACAGCGAAAAACGACAGAGGATAACTGTGAGAGCTGTTGCTCCTGTTGATTACGCAGCTGAATCCAGATTTCTGCTGGAAGAAATATCTAAGATGAAAGCCTCTCAATAGAGTTTTTTACTTGGTTTCTGTACAAAACAATGTTCAGGGAAATTATATCGGAACCTTGATGTTAAATCAAGTTAGGAATGATTCTATTGTTTATCAAACTAGTGCTTGTATAGTATGTTCTCTGGATCAGTATTATTGGGTTATTTACTGAACTTATATTGTATTTAAGAAGCTCTATAATTAAATCCACATTAGGGCATTATGTTTTGGTTCTATGTTGATTGATTTTGATGTAAATTCCTTGTTAAGTTTTGCTCCCGTCTGCAACTAGATGTCTCTTGGTTTTGGGATTTTAAGAATACTTGATTATGAGTAATGAGTATGAACCAGTATGTGAGAAAAACATACCCTAGTGTGAGGAGATATTCAAGGTTAAATACACTTCTGTCCTTTGAACCCTTTTATACTTGTAACTCTATTGATTAAAATTTTATATTAGCATACTCCAAGTACACTTAAGTAAGCAAAAATGACCACAGAAACTTTTCTGGCAAAAAAATAAGCCTGAATGTTGATGTGTCATTGGAAAGGAGGCTGTGTAAATATATATAACTATTACAATATATGATTTATTTATTAAATACATGTGAAATACCCGTTTACACCCCTCAAATAATTTACTGAAGCAAAATTGAAAACAGAGTTGGATAAAAAGCTAGGGTTGTGTATCACAGTTAACGATCTAGGTCAATAGTTTGGAAGATATTGTGAAAATTTGAAACTCAAACCGCACACGAAACCGATTAGGTGCGGTTTGACAAATTTAAAACTTGTACATGAAATCGTTTGTGATTGGTGCAGTGCGGTTTGGTTTTAAATCTTGCAAATTATACATTATAAATTTTACGTTTTAAATTTTCAAATTGTATGTATAAATTTTATAAATTAAATCTTGCAAATTATAAATTATGTCATAAATTATAAATTTAACAAATTAGTATGTATAAATTTTACAACTTAAATATTGCTAATTATAAATTATATCATAAATTAAATTTTACGTCTTAAATTTAACAAATTATATGTATAAAATTTACAACTTAAATCTTGCAACTTATAAATTATATCATAAATTATAAATTTTACAAATTATATCACAACTTAAATTTTACAAATTGTATTTATAATTTTACCATATTTCAACGGTATTAGTTACTTTTTTAAAGGGCTAAAAATTATTACATTTATAATTTTTTTTCCTTTGGGGGCCGAATCATGAATATGGTGGTACTTAATGTAACGGAACTGTAAATAATATTTTTTAAAATTAAGTCAAACAATATATTTATTCAGTCAATTGATATTAAATACACAAAACTCGATCTCGGATTCTTGGAGGGATCGGGTATTTCGGCCAATTTTGGCAATATTCAAAAATTGGGGGCTAAATTGTATCAGACACTTGATGTAGTAAATTGTAAGCCCAAATTCTTTTGGGGCAGAATTATGAATTTGATGGTATTTTATGTAACAGAAATATAATTCCCTTATATTATTATTCATTATTTTTGTGATGGAATATCTAGAATTGAATACAATGTAAGTAACTAATTACATAAAGGAAGAAAGGGATGTAACATAAAAAATGGGACCTCTTTTTTCCAAACTTAGAGCATACTGACTATTACCAATTAGCGGAGCAGTTTGACATTTTATTACCACTCGGTTTAACAACAGAGCCTATTGACTACTGACTAAACTCCAGTACTTTAAAGAGGGGTGAATATATGTACAAATGCAAAAGTGATTGACAGTGAACAATTTTTAAATTCATTGCTGCAGATTATAATCGGACATATAATTTTTGTCGATTTTAGTATATGTTCTTCGTCAATAATAATCGGACATGATACCCTGTCCGTTTTAGTGTATTTTCAAGCACGGGTTAGAACTAAATATACAGAATAAAGTGCAGATTAAGAAGGAAAACAAAACAGAAATCACACACCATGATTTTTACGTGGTTCAACCCCTAGCCTTTAGTCTAGTAGCCTAATCCACGTCCAATACCAACTAGTATTGGAGACACTTTTTTTTATTAAACTTAATATTCAAAAAAGTACAGAAAAACTCTCTATACGAAGAAGATCGATTCTAACTTGGACACTTCTACCCCTTGCGCCTCTGCAACTCCTCTCACCACTAAGAGCTTGATGCTTCTGTTGTACAGACTGAATATTACACGATTACTCAAGTCCAACCTAGACTTATATTTGGTTTACAAAAGATATGATTTTGAATTACAAAGACTTTTCAATTAAATGAGAATTCAAGAGTAATACAAAAACTGGAATCAGACTTAGATATCTTTCTGAATGTATTCAGTGATGATTTTCAGCTTCGAATGTCGTGCTTCTTTTTGCCAATCAGGATGTGTATATATATAGAATAGAGAACAACGACTAGATCATCCGGTTAGCATGAAAGGCTCAACGAAGAATAACAATCTCAGCAAACTGTTAGGACTAACGAATATAATATCTTCAGCATGATAAAGATATGAATAAAATATATGATGAATTAAAGGAGTCAAAAATATTAATAATAGAGTCCATATAACCATTTCCAAAGGAACTTTCGTCGAGGATAACCTACGTCCGACGGAAGTATATCCTACGGAAATTCCGTCGAAAATAAGTTTTAAAACCTAATTAGCAGCGTCTTCTTCAGCGCCTCCCTCATTTCATTTCTCTCTTTATCTATCCTCACTCACTCACTCTACACCTACTCCCTCTCTCTGCACCACCATCTCTCTGCACCTCACTCTCATAGCTCCCACTCTCCCACTCTCACTGTGAGCCTTAGCTCGCCGGACCGGACGCCACCAACGTCGTCGCCAGCTACCGCCACCGTCCAGCCTCCCAACCTCTGCAGTCCACCTCCTTCTCCTCTTTAGTTGGATTACAAACTTTAAACTAAGGTTTGTTTAATTTCTATCCAATATTGTATATTTAGGGTTGATTTTTCCCCTAAAAATATGTGTATTTTCTGTCCAATATTGTGCTTATTACTTAATTTCGCGTGCTTGATGAAATTGGGACCTTAATTTCGCGTGCTTAATTTTTGTCCAACATTGGACCTTAATTTCGTGTGCTGGATGAAATTGGGACTGCAGTCGAATTATTACTGAAATAGCTAGGCATTGTTTGTGTTCTGCAAATGTTGTTGCTGAAAATTGGGATTATTTCTGTCCAATATTTTGTGCAATTGTAGCTTCTTTATTTTGTGCAAATGTTGTTGCAATTGCAACTTCTGTTATTTTAGTTTAATTGCAGCTTATTACAGTGTATGTTTATAGTGTAACAGTGATATTTGATATTTTCGACGAAATTTCTGTCAAAATTCTTCAATTGCAAATTTTGTGAGCCTATGTAACTATTTAAATATGTTACTTAATTTTTCAATACTAAAATGAACTAAGTACTATTTACTTAGTTTTGTACTACTAAATAAAATAAAATAATATTATAAATAATATAAATTTAAATAATAAAATATAAGATAATATAATATAAAATAATAAAATTAAATAACATAAGATAAGATAATTATGATAAAATAAAATAAAATAAAATAATTAAATTAAAATAAAATAAGTTACTAAATGAATTATAACTTAAATTATATCTAAAAAAAAATAAAACACATTAAATTAAATAATATAATATAATATGAGTAAAAATAAGATAAAATAAAATAAAATACAAAATAATAATAAATTATAATGATTTAAATTTAATAAAATAAAATAAAGTAAATAATTTAATTTAATAAATTAATTAAATTTAATAAAAAATATTTAAAAATATTAGATATAATACAAATAAAATACAATCCAATAAAAAATATTAAAAAAATAAAATAAAATAAATTTAATTTAAATTAAAATAAATTTAATTTAAATTAAAATAAATTAAATTTAACGATTTTAATTTAATTTCATAAAAAATTTAAAAATTATATAATATAAAATAAAATAATAAATACAATAAAATTAAATACAATAAAATAAAATAATAAATATAATTAAATTTTATAAAATAAAATAAAATAAAATAATGTAATAAATAATAAATACAATAAAATAAAGTAATAAATACAATTAAATTAATTTTATAAAATAAAATAAAATAATTTAATAATAGTCTCCATATATATATATTCCAAATAACAGTTCTTAGAAACTAAGTAGCATTTACTTAGTATTTCATTGACAAAATAAACTAAGTAACATTTGCTTAGTTTGCCACAATTTTCAATAAACTCAATAATACTATCCCTTTAATCTTCAATACACTTAATAATGTACTATACTTTGAAACTTAGAAATCCGTTTGACATTTACTCAGTAGGAGTGAATGTTGAATAGTTCCCAGTTTGGGGCTGTTACCGGTTGTTATGTCTAGGCCGGTGCCAATACGAAACGCTGCATTTTTTTTTTCCTGTTTTGAGGATTTTTTGTCTGTTATCACACATAACAACTCTTAATTTGGAAGTGAATATTTCTCGCTCATGAGTAATGATTACTAGGAGAAGAGTCAATGACTTCCTTGTATGCATGGTTCGACATAGTAGTTGCAGCTAATAATACTCCAACCGGTTCCCTATTATAGCAATCTCCGTTCTTACTCGTTCAGTTATTTCTTTTTTCAGCTGATCCTTGACATTTGCATTCTCAGATTCCAGCTTTATTATCATATACTTTGCCAAAGAGAGTTTCTGTTCAAGCTTCGCATATCGGGTAGTAAAATCTTAAATTGTTGCATACCTTTGCTCCACGACCGCTTGCCATTCTTCAGCCTGCTCTTCTAACTCATGAATACGATCTTGCAGTTCTATATTTTGATCAAAAATTTCTCCTAATTAATAAATCCTCCTTAGGGTCCTCTTCTTCCTCACTCTCAGCTGCAACCTCTACTACTAGGGCACGGTTCCAATTTGGCTTTGCTTGCTATAATAGGGCACGGATTGCGATTCTAATTAATGATTTAGAGAGAAGCTTGGGTTAAAATTTGGAGTGTCTGCGATTTCGATTTGGAGAGAAGAGAGAAGCTAGGGCACGATTTTGAGTTTTTAGAAAAGACACGGAAGGCTTAAATACTTATGCTCTTTATGAAATTATGTTATTTAAGTCTTATACTTTTGAACTTTGGTATATATATATATATATATATATATATATATATATATATATATATATATATATATAGCAACATTTAAAACATATATTTATAAATATACTTTCCAGCTATATTAGTTTCCTTAAAGGATGGCAAATTAAAATTCAAATAGACTTCTAATCAAAGGTAACTTCCTTAATATTCTTACTTGCCATATCCTTTTATCAAAACAACCCAAAATATAATCTATGCAATCCATAAAAATAACTAATATGTATAAATCGGACCAACACCACCTAAACTGATCGATTATAAATAATTACAAAGTCAATTCAGCCCATTTAATAAGTTATATGCATTGTCATAATTAAAACCACAAAATATAGAGTAACAAAAAAAACACTTTATTCCAATACATAATAACTTCAAGACTAAAATATGGCATGGCATGGTAGTATATATAAGTGATAAAAAGGCTTTATTCCAATACATAACTTCAAGACTAAAACAGCACAAGCAATCCAATTAAATTTCAACATTATATTGGAATAGGATCAACGAGAATCGAGGTTATAAAATCTTTGGTCCTGCCTTTTGAATTCGAGTAGCCATCAAAATCTTCGTAGAGAAGATTTATGACACGTGCCAGATTGAAAATTCTTGTGACAAGAGGCATTGGAACGTGAACTACCATTGGACGGAGGATTTCCTTATTCACGTCCTTCCAAGCATTTTCAATTTGTTTCTGAAATTCAGCATAAGCATCTTGCTTTGAAGCCCCGAACTGTTTCATGTAACACTCAACAGCTGACGCTACGTCTCCTCTCTCCTGCTCAATCTACATATATATATATATATATATAAATTAACTCTGAAGGGCAAAAACTTACATTTTGAAGTACTATTAATTATAATCAAATCGATCATGAGTAACTAAATACTTCCTTGATGCCCAAATAAAAAAAAAGTAATGCTACGGACACAAACTATTTTATAAATATTTTACAAACTGCTGATGTGACATACTCCACCTCAGCATATTGATCAACAAATTACTTCAATGTAGTCTTTGACCCCACATAAAAAGCTGAGGTAGAGTATACCACATCAGCAGTTTGTAAAATATTTGTAGAATAGTTTGTATCTATAACATTATTCATATTTTGTAGTCTAAAAGACTTGTGGGGATTACATAACTATTTAAAGAGACTCAAAACCCTAATGTTACTTGGAGAATAATAAAAGAACTAAAAGACTAAGATACTCTTACTAAACATTAAAAATCCATAATTACTAATTAATATCCCTAAATCCCCACTAATAAATAAAATACATAAATCACATCAACTACTTTTATATTAAACATAATAAAAACTCTAAATAATAAATATAAAAAATCTCTTTTTTGTCCTTGACTTGGAGGGGGCTGTATCAGGTTGTGAGAGAGGTTTCAAGTACTTCAAAGCAATAATTGATTATACCATCATTAAAATGCATGCAACAAACACGAGTTGAATTTGAAAAAAAAAACTGCCAAAAAAACAAATTGACCATAAGTGTCAACTATATATTAGGATGAAAGAGTTCATTTTGTCAACTTGAATCGATAGATATGTAATTCAGCCCTATAAATACTGTTTTGAAAATTGAATTTTATGTTCACTTTCTTTATATCGACTAGCTATAAGTTAAATTATACCTCATGTCCCGCCATGTCATCTGCGAGTCTTCCAATTATGGATAAAGCTCTAACAAGTAAAGGGTTATTAGACTCCCATTCAAATGCCTCACGGGTAGCCAAATCCCCCATTCCGACAAAGGAAATGGTTGCAAGCATTATAAAGGTTGAAGATACGAGTGCCACCTTCAAATACTCTTCTAATGTGGGAATGTAGCCTTCGTTAAACCACTTCGCTTCGTCAAGGAATGATCTAACTGTTCTTATCATCTGAAAATGGAAAAATGAACAATAAAGAATTATGATTGATAGGATTAATGAAGGGTTGTTGATATTGTCAGAGTAAAAAAGATAATCCCAAAAAAAAAATTAGTAACATTTTTGCAATTGTCTAGCATCACTGCATACATTAGCGACACTTATTAATCTAGCTAATATCAACCGTGTAACTAAAAGTAATTAATTATCTCGTAGGCCACTAACCGCATCTTTTGAATATCGAACGCCGAATGATGGTCTACCTGCCATGGCCAGCTCTTCCTCCATTTCACTATAAACATCTAAGAGAGCCCGATAACAAACCTTCATGTATTCTGGTAGCTGATCTAAGGCATTGATATCCCACCTGAACTATTATTGATTAATTTATACATAAGAGAATTAAATTTACAGACTTAATTGCACCATGCATTGGAGCTTGTACCTTTCAATTGCATCCGTGAAGAGTACAAGTTCTTCGAGGGTACCATACACATCATATATGTCATCCATAATTGATGTCATGGCAACTACTTTTGTCAGTATTCTTCGTGCCAAGAGGTATTCGGGTTCAAAATACACCCCTAATATCCAAAAGTAGCACTCCACCACTCTATCTCTTGCAAAAGGAAGTTTCTCTGCAAAGTTTAAATCTTTCCACCACCTGAAATTCACATTATTTATATTGAACTTAATTGTCCTATACAACCCCTAGTCATTAAGTCTAGCTAGCTAGCTTTGTTAATTAATTACCTTAATATAAATATATATATATATATATATATATATATATATATATATATGTGTGTGTGTGTGTGTGTGTGTATGTATGTATGTGTGTGTGTGTTTGCACGAGTGCACAAAGTGTTTATAACGAAATTCACATTATTTATATTGAACTTATAAATTGTCTTGTACAACCCCTAGTCATCAAGCCTAGCTAGCTTTGTTAATTAATGACCTTAATATATATATATATATATATATATATATATATATATATATATATATGTAGAGTCCGGATCCAGTCCGGACTCCCGGATTTTGTTAAAATCCGGACTTTTTTTTTTTTTTTTTTTTTTTTTTTTTTTTTTTTTTTTTTTAAACAACTAAAAAAAAAAAAAAAAAATTTATGGAATTGAAATTTTTACATTATACAGTGTTTTGGGTGTGATTTGGATGCCTATAACGAAACATGTCTGTACAGTCTGGGCAGACTGTACATACATTGGTTGGGGTAGGTATTAAAAACACACCCAAAACACTGTATTATTGAAAAATTTCAGTTCCATAAATTTTTTTTTTTTTTTTTTTAGTTGTTTCAAAAAAAAAAAAGCAAAAAAAAAAAAAAAAATTTGGACCGGATTTTGATCCAGTCCGGACTCCCGGACTGGATCAGTTTCATATATATGTATATGTATATGTGTGTGTTTCCACGAGTGCATAAAGTGGTTTATAGCGAAAAGTAGCTATGGTAGGTATAGTATGTATAGTATCTAACACATCATGCACCGTTCATTGAAATATTTGAGGAATGACATTAATTGCATGCACCATTATGGTGGGTATGGGAAGTTCACACACGCTGCGTAAGTAAAGTTCTTGTACGTCCCATTATATATGGTACGTATATAAGTAATTTTTTAAATCACGCCAGTTGAAACTAATAATTTATGATACAAGATGAGTTGGTTTAAATACATAAGCTCCAAAATCATCTCGTGGTGCTATGCATACCTGGTAATATAGCTTAGCTCCCCTTGATGAACTTTTTGCAATAGGTTGAAGTCTAATTTTGCAAAATTTAGTAGCAGTTCATTATGTGAATCATCTAATTCATGGTAGATGGAAATGTAATGCCTCGCTTCTAGCCTATTTATTCCCTTATGAATGGACCTGTTAAGTCCATGAATGACTTGGCAGGCAAGAGGATGATTTGTTAAGTTGGATTTGAGATGCTCAAGGTGAGAAGTGGTGAATGCCAATGCTTCTTCAAGAATATCTTCTCCATGAACCATAAAATGCGTTGCTTCATACAAGCTTAAGATTCCTCTTACATCCTTCGTTATGTACTCCTTGAATTCTCCGTTATTGTTCTTGAATTTGCGAAACACATCTGTTTTTAACATTAAACATATCAAATGTCGTTAAAATGAGTTTTATGAAGATATAAAATGTCGTTAATTAATCATAGACAACTTTAATTTTGGTAAGAGAAATGAATTACCTGAAGATACATTATATCCATTTCGCCTGAGTAATCGAAAACAAAGCGCTAGAGTGTGAAGGTCACCGTGTTTTTCACTATCAAATGTAGCATTCAGGTGGTGTAATGCCGCATCAATCTCAGCTTGGAAATGGTAAGCAACACCTAATCGTTGGATATCGTCGATTAAGTTGAGTTGTTGTTGAGGCTCATCAGCAGCTGCCAAAAGCATCTTCTTCACTTGTTCTTTTAGTTGTTGAAATTGTTTCTCTGTGTCAGCATCGGTTGTCTGCACAGGTAAAAATACTACACATTTTTTAACTTCCATTGACCATCCATAACTTAATGATATTTATTCCGGGAGACACATTGAAAGTGTCTACTGTTATAGGATCCCCTCCATTACACTTGTACTTCATTAATTTTCTCCCATATATATTTAGCGACATAAATATTACGCTGAACTAAACTTAATCACAAAATAAATGATCAAAATGATATTTGGAACTATAAACATACAAGTGCGTGTTTCTGTTAGCAAGCTAAACCAAATTAATAGTCTTCTAGATTTTTTATGAATACTCTAAGAAATTGCTGGTTCTTTGTAATTAATTTACTTACCAGGAGATCAGAGCTAGTGTATGAGAGAAAATGGTCTCCCCAAACGCTGGGATGGAAATTGGCTGAGCGACGAATAATTGCAGACGGCATAACCGCATTATATTTGACTGAAAGAGAACCAGATGAAACAAGAATATTCACATCCATGTTCAGATAATATATAGAAAAGGAATATTGAAGAGGAGATGATATTAATTTTGTTGTGAATTTGGAGGCTAATGTTTGTGGTATTTATAGTAGTTTAATTGTTCTCTACATATGTTTCATTCATACCATAATAACAAACTAATTTTAGCCTTTGCTCATGTTGGCCACCTTGACATTAGGGTTTGGTTAAAGCATGGACACATGCATAGTTACGTATATTCATCATTGTTGATGGTTAAGAATCACATACATAGTTATATAATTATAATTTGATTTTTTTTATCACACCAAGAGTTTGAAAATAATTTTAGTAAATATTTAGAGGAGGGTGAGAAGGATATAGGGTGTTGTGAACTCAGAAAATTTTATAAAATTGATTAAGAGGCTTCAAACTTATTAATAAATATGATTTCACATGTCAAATTAAATAGATTCATATTTTAAACAAGGAGATCTAATTAATTAATTTGATTCATATAAATACCTAATCATAATGAAATAGTTAACTATGATTATTCAATCAATATGCAGACTGGCACGATTGAATTCTGTTGATTCTCAAGTGATGCATATAAAATTGAACATCAATATTGTTAACGCCACCACGTCCCAATCACATACGACGTTCTGATCCTGCACAATAAACACAGTCAACACCAAAAGCTTGACGGCTTGGACCGTCGGGGGATAGCTCCGGCGTGAGAGTCAGTACAGGCTATCACAAGGTTAACACTGGAGGAATAAATATCTAGTGACTTGAGAGTAATAATTAATTGGTTGTGTGTGTCTATGAAAAACGTACCTTCTTGTGAAGACTTTAGTTGATAGATTATACTCTCTTTGCCCGGTTTTCCGTGCCACCCACTACCTCTGACACAACCCCCGTGATCTGATGGTTCCTGCCAGGTGTGTACAGTTCACCCACTACTTCTGACCTCTGTTTCTACCGCCGGCTGTCATCTGATCCCATCCACATTAATGCATGGCAGTAATAGCAGTCAACCATCATGCTTTTTCATCATCACAAGTCAAAGATGGAGATATTTAAACATCTGTTGAGTTAGCCCACTGATCCGGCCCAACAAAGAGGACTCAACTGATCGAGCCCAACTGAAATAACCCGGTAGATTAACCAAGTAACTCGGCTCAAACTCTTTGGCCCAATATCTAAAATATCATGCCCCAACATTGCCCCCCAGTCTTTTATTAAACAAGATGTTTAATGAAAGAGTATAAATGGCATCGGTTCAGGACAAAAAGAATTATAATAAGACCAATAAAGGCCCAAAATACGGCTTACCGAAGCCCCTCTGGTGAACATCAAATAGCAACGTGAATGATTCATCTTCGCCGACCTCTACAGAAGTACCAACTGAATCGCCTCTAACTACCGAAGCTCAAGCCATAGAATGAAATATCGGTTCGGTAATAGCGTGCGTCCGTGGTACCGACGATCATCGTAAGGAGATAGTTCCATTATGGACATCGCTGCCCATTAATTCGAACTAATTGACCAATAATGGTCATTTGCAAGCAAACACTATCTTCGGGTGCCTCCGTCCCAAATATAAAGAAACCGAAAAGGATACCGAAGAGGATGCCGAAGTGAATACCAAAGAGAAGTCCGAAAAGAAATCCAAAGAGAATGCCGAAGAGAATACAGACTGAAGGGATAACGCCATCCGGAAGTCTGTGTTAGCGAAAGAAAGAATCAATCTTGATATTGCTCTCTTCAACAATGAATGCCTTCGGAAGGATATCGACAAGATTAAAGAAGAACTAAAATCGACCAAGGTCACTCATCGGGTCGTCACTGATATAAATGTCAATCTGTCAAGCTAAAGGATCAAAGCATCTGACACATCGTCAGAAGCTCGAAGAAGATCTCAAAAGAGCCTCGGGCCCTTAAGAATTTGAGTCCGCCACTGACCGAAGACCTTTATAAGAAATCCAAGTAGCATATAGAAAATCCGCCGATCTGGACGATAAGATCGACCAGATGCAACGCTGAAGTAGATGAAATCTGCTGAAGTAAAGGTAAGAAAAGGCTCGGGCCAAGGTAGATCCATATCTTTTAGACTCTTCAGATGGTGACGATGACAAGGAAGAAGCCTGAAGATGACCTCTCCTTATCCTTAGCTGTAGAACTTTCTGTAAAAATTCTAATTCTTATGTGAACAGTTAATATTTAATGAAATATCAACATCATGCCTTATTATTTCTTGTCAATAATGGATCATCAATCAACTTGAAAACTGTGCAAGTGCCTCTTATCTTAAACCGTTAGTCAATAATTAAGCAAATTATATAACAGTTAAGAACAATGATAATATAATCCGAACTCAACACTTGAACAAAATAAAGTAATGCATACTTATAGTTACCGAAGTGTGAGACAGGTCTGCTTCATTGAAAATTTGTTTACCCAAAAGGCCTAACAAAACCAAAAGATGACATTCGCCTACCACGAAGGGCCTGACGAAGTTTAAAGAACAACGCTTGCCTACCCCGAAGGGCCTGACAAGGTCTAAGTGTCGACAATTGCCTACCACGCAGGGCCTGACAACGTCTTAAGGAAGACACTTGCCTACCACGAAGGGCCTGACAAGGTCTAAAGATGACACTTGCCTACCACGAAGGGCCTGACAAGGTCTAAGTGGCGACAATTGCCTACCCCGAAAGGCCTGACAATGCCAAAGTGACGACAATTGCCTACCCCAAAGGGCCTGACAATGCCAAAGTGATGATAATTGCCTACCACGAAGGGCCTGACAATGCCAAAGTGGCGACAATTGCCTACCCCGAAGGGCCTGACAATGCCAAAGTGGCGACAATTGCCTACCCCGAAGGGTCTGACAATGCCAAAGTGGCGACAATTGCCTACCCCGAAGGGCCTGACAATGCCAAAGTGACGACAATTGCCTACCCCGAAGGGCCTGACAATGCCAAAGTGACCACCTGCCGAAGAGGCTACCATCGAATGGTCAGCGAGTCCTCCCGAACCTCCTAACACCGAGGTGGCATTTGCTGTGCCTGTCAGACTATGGATGAGCTACCGAAGTCCCTCATGAATGTTTTAAACTTCGATCCCATGAGCTGGCGTCTGTTAACCTGATCCCTAGGCAATGGACCCAGTACGACTACCCCCCAGACAGCAAGAGGTATAGGAGATAAAATCGAATATAGCCTTTTGATGGCTGATGTGAGATCGAACCATTTGGCTGACAAATATCCAAATGAACCCTCCGAACAACATTTGTAGCTTCGGACGGCACCCGAAATTCCTCAATAGTGGGAGATGGGTCCAAAGTAGAATACCCGAAGTCTTTCTATGCTGAATCCCCAGTTCTTTCAAGAATATTGCTGCCGAAGTACTTTGTAGGTCAACAACTTCGGGCCAAATAATTGCCACAAATATCTCTATGAACTTCCCGAAGAACACACTCTGCTTCGGATAGAACCAAATGTTCAAGCAATGATGACGAAAAAGGTCCTTTGATAAAGATTCTAATCAATGAGAACAAAATTGACACTCTTGTGCTTGGTCTTCTTTGCCAGCATCTGATCCGAAGAAATGACGCCATCGTCGTCAAAGTTATAAACATCTGTAGTGGCCAGCTTCGATAATGCATCGGCGGTGGAATTGTTATTGTGATCGACTCCTTAATAGCCTGCTATACTGATGTCCGAAATAGAATATCCATCTGCATGCAATGTCCATGAGTTCTGCTTCTGCTGAAGTACTGCAACGGCTTTGTCGGACTCCTTATCTGGAGCTGCAACTTTAGATGGATTTCCCCGAAGACAAGTGCCCACAGGGCGGTGCGCCCTTAATGGATTCTCTGGAGTGTAATTTTTGGATTTACTTCGGTGAAACTTTTTGTCACTGTGGTGAGGATACTCAAGGCAGAATGCCTTATTTGTATTCTGAGGTGCATGCTCCCTAGATCAGTTTCTTCATCTGCTGCGACCATAATCCCAAAGACCAATAGGGCGAAGTACCCTTCTTCGGTCAATTAATCAGAAAAATGGCTGTTGGGTCTTCGTCTACTCTGCTTCGACCATAATCCTGAAGACCAATAAGGCAGAATACCTTTCTCGGTCAATCAATCAGGAAAATGGCTGTTGGGTTTTCGTCTACTCTGCTTCGACCATAATCCTAAAGACCAATAAGGCGGAATACCTTTCTCGGTCAAACAATCAGGAAAATAGCTGTTGTGTCTTCGTCTACTCTGCTTCGACCATAATCCCGAAGACCAATAGGGCGGAATACCCTTCTCGGTCAATCAATCAGGAAAATGGCTGTTGGGTCTTCGTCTACTCTGCTTCGACCATAATCCTGAAGACCAATAAGGCGGAATACCCTTCTCGGTCAATCAATCAGGAAAATGGCTGTTGGGTCTTCGTCTATTCTGCTTCGACCATAATCTTGAAGACCAATAAGGCATAATACCTTTCTCGGTCGAACAATCAGGAAAATGGTTGTTGTGTCCGCTTCGATCCCGAGGAGGGCCTCGAGACATGTCTTTAAAGTGTAGACTTCTTTCTAACTTGATCGGTCTGTCAGTCTGACCATTTCGGTATAGGATTCTAAGCAATATGCCTTCTACCCTTTTCCAACCATGGTCAGGTCTTCTTCTCGGCAGCAAAAATCAATCTTCTTCCAGCATCATCCTGGACTCTCGAACGAGAACCCTCAGAAACCTGCTTGGAAGCAGTACCAGCATGAGCATTCTTTGAAGGACCCAATCAATCCTTGACAGATACTCATTGTTTAGACGAAGTCATAGCCATCAGGTATCCTTTAGAGGTAACTATTCTACTCTTCTTCACCATGGATTCCGACGTAGAGTAGCTACAATTTGTGATTGAAAATTTCAAGAACACTAGAACACAGCCCTCCTTCTAGCGCCAATGTTAACGCTAAGATCTTCTGCCACGTCCCAATCACATAAGACGTTCTGATCCTGCACAATAAACACAGTCAACACCAAAAGCTTGACGGCTTGGACCGTCGGGGGATAGCTCCGGCGTGAGAGTCAGTACAGGCTATCACAAGGTTAACACTGGAGGAATAAATATCTAGTGACTTGAGAGTAATAATTAATTGGTTGTGTGTGTCTATGAAAAACGTACCTTCTTGTGAAGACTTTAGTTGATAGATTATACTCTCTTTGCCCGGTTTTCCGTGCCACCCACTACCTCTGACACAACCCCCGTGATCTGATGGTTCCTGCCAGGTGTGTACAGTTCACCCACTACTTCTGACCTCTGTTTCTACCGCCGGCTGTCATCTGATCCCATCCACATTAATGCATGGCAGTAATAGCAGTCAACCATCATGCTTTTTCATCATCACAAGTCAAAGATGAAGATATTTAAACATCTGTTGAGTTAGCCCACTGATCCGGCCCAACAAAGAGGACTCAACTGATCGAGCCCAACTGAAATAACCCGGTAGATTAACCAAGTAACTCGGCTCAAACTCTTTGGCCCAATATCTAAAATATCATGCCCC